>CM026551.1:16122542-17322542 GCA_015143295.1 Tetracentron sinense
TTAACTAACAATCATCTTATGCATAGAGGCTAATGTCTAGCCAACAGATGTTATATGTGCCTTCGAGCAGAGGTGTCAGTGGATCACCTACTACTGCATTGTCTGGTGGCGCGAGAGGTTTGGCCCTACTTCCTTTCCCACCTACACATCCCTTGGATCTTTCCCGGTTCCTTGTATAGCTTCTTATCTTGTTAGTTTTCAGTGTCGTTTCCATCGCCAACAGGGGACGTTTGGCCTCTCTTGCCAAGGGCAATAGCATGGTCCCTCTAGAAGGAGAGGAACATGAGGATATTCGAGGACTCCTTACCTACTTCCCGGATTCAGGATTGGGTCCGCTGCCTAGTTTCAGCTTGGGGTTCAGTAGGGGGCGATGGCAGGGACCCTTGGGGGATCACCTTTGCATTGTGATATGTTGTTAGTTGTGGCTTGTATTATGCTTTTCTCTCACTGCCCGCTTTTCTTTTTCTTGGTTTACCTTTGGTGAACCTTGCGATGTAGGCTCCCTTCCATATTTATGTATCTTACTATTTATCGATTAAAAAAAAAGTTATCCACCGATTCCTCCGATTGACGCGCAAAAAGCAGTGATTTGAATTTTCCACCCTCTTGTCTTAAATGGTCACATGTTAGGTTTTGCCTTGAAACACCACTCATAGGAGAAAGATACACTTGATGGAACTCTAGGGTTCCACACAACCCTATAAGGAAAGGGATGGGATGGACTACCCCATAGGGATAGAAAGAAAAATCTCACTGTAAATTGACCTCTATTATCCCTAACCAACAACCAATCATCTCTAAGGGAAGGGCGATGACAAACATCCTACCGACAATGAAGGAGCGAAAAAGGTCCTCCATCTCCCAGTCATTGAGGCGAAAAAGGTCCTCCACCACAAGGTTGTGTTAGCCACCCACTTGAAACTGAGAGCTACCAACACATTCTTATGATCTTATTATCTAATGCCAATAAGAATAGATTACCAAATTCTCTTTGAGTTTAGACTAACACACCATAAATCCTCCCAAAACCTCACTCACTATCCCATACCGACCCTTAATAACATGTTTCGAAAGTTCATCCCAAATGTTAATAATAGCTTTCAACATTCCCACCCCATAAGAGCAACTGACCGCATTCGACTCCCATCACGATTGTTCCCTATATTTTGCAATGATCACCTTTCTCCACATGTTCTCTTTCCAAACCGAAACACTACAACCACTTTTTCAATAGCGCTTTATTGACCTCCACTGGGGGCTTTACACCCAAACCAATGGACTTAGTAGAACATGCTATCTTCCAATTAACCATATTGGAAAGTTAGAGGACATGTTGCTTCATGGGTTTCTCCATTTGCTCTCTTTAGAGGTGTGAGTAGTGATATTATCAAGGATTGGAGGTTAATAGTCGTGTCTTCGCCTTCTTTTTCTATTGTGGTTAGTTGAATCCCTCCTCCTCATGGCTCTTTTAAGATTAATTTCAAAGGGAGTTCATTGGCCAATCCACGTCTAGTTGGTGTAATGATGCGGACATCCATGAGTCCAAGGAATTTCAAGTTTACCAAAGGAGAAAAAAGAAAAAGAAGACCCCCATGTCACTTTGGATAGATGACATGGGGCATTGAAGACCTCATATGCACACATAGAGCATTAGGAAGGCCCCACATTGGGAAGGTGTGCATATAGGATGATTTAGCAGGTTCTATTTAGTTAGGAGAGACCCAATGAGCTGGATTAGTATTTAGGAGGACTTCTTTATTAGTTTTGGCTATTATAGTCTTTTTATTATGTTTTGGATATTTTGATCTTTTTACGATTAGGGTTTCACCTATTTAAAGCTCCCTTTTGCTGTAAACTTTTAGTTAATGAATAAGAAACAAAGAAAAACCTACTTTTGGGTAGTCTCCGGTGATTGGAAATTGGTGTGATGCCATGGGAGTGATTCCCTAAGGTATATTCTTCTGATCTCTCTCTCTCTCTCTCAAATCATTATTCACAAGTTACTATTCATCAGCACTATTCACGAGTTACTGTTCACCAGTGTAGTCAAGGCGACTAGGCGATGCCTAGGCGATTTGGTCGGCCTAGGCGAGGCGTGGCCTAGGCGATAAAAATAATTAAAAATTAAAATTATATATAATAGATATATATAATTAACTTGAAGCTTTAACCCTTTTTTTTTTTTTTTGGTTGGAAGTTTTAACTTAATTTAAAACACTTAAGGTAGTTTTTAAACTTTATAAATATAAGATATTAAGTGATTAACATCATAAACAAAAGATTACCATCAACAAAAAAATAAATACATGTGACCCCAACTTACCCTCCAAACAAGACTGTGTGAACCATAGGCTACATGGATCTGGGCTGACCATGGCCATAGTCCATAGATATCATATCGTAGAATGGAATACAGTAACACATGGTTGCCTCCTCTACCAGACTCGTTACAGGGGTAAATTGGTCCTTACAACAAAAAATACTAAAGAATCGGATACATCTGTATCCACCGGAGCCCCATATCACCGTGACGCGTCATTGGGACCGTAGATCCACATTATAAGACAGTCGGGAACTTGGGATTGGGGAGAGAGAATTTGCGGGAAGGAAGCATTTCGGATGGAGTTTCATTCTCCATTTTGAACAGAAGGGCGGGTAGCTGAGATCTGAACGCGAAATCAGTGAACTGATGAGAGAGAAGGAGACGCAGAGAGAGAGGATTGAAGAGAGAGACGCCGAGAGAGAGACGCTGAGAAATAGAGGTACCTGTTTGGCCGATCCCTCTTCTTCTTCCTCTTCCCTCTTCTTCTTTTTCTCCTCCTCTTTTTCTTCTTCCGTTGAGGTTCTCTTTCTCATATGCGGGTTCCACTTTCTCAACTAAAAAAAGCCCTAAATATGAAAGCATATATTGTTGAGTTAGAAACTTAATTAATTAAACTAATAAAACCGAATTAATTAAAACAAATTAGTTAAAAATCAATTTGGTAACACTGTTAGGGGGATATCGAAACGGGATCTTAAAATAGGTCGCCCAGGCGACGCCCAAACAGCATGCGCCTAGGCGTCAAGTCGTCGCCCAGTCGACCGCATAGTGATCCTCGCACGACTAAGCATCCGCCCAGGCGGTCACCCCTCCAAAACGCCTAGGCGGTCGCCTAGGCGACGCCTTAACTACACTGTTGTTCACAAGTACTGTTCACAGCAACTACTCTCTCTTGTTTTCTTCATTATTTACTATCCTCTTGCAAAATCTAATCATCCAAACCCTAGATCCAATTTCCATTGCAAGAAAGCTCACCAAACCTAACCCTACCCTTGCTGTCCAGCCACCTCCAGCTACATCCAGTCACTGCCAACAACCCCATCCCTGTCATTCTTTGTTGTCCCAGTTCCCCAACAATCCTACAAGCCTCCTACAACCTGTATTTTCATCCCACAACCCTCCTACAGCCTGTCCAACCCAATACAGCCCTCCCCCTTCAACTGTTACAGCCCTAATACATTACCCTATTGCTGTTACAGATTTTCAGCAATTGAAAAAACCCTAAAACATCACAATCCCAAACCCTAATTCAGCTCCAAAACCTAGAAAAGGTTAGAAACCCTACATTGAATTAAGAGCTAATCCCCTAAGCTTGTGGAATCATAGAATTCCATTAACCCTCGCAGATATAACTGAGGGTCATTATTGTAGGTTTGTGACATGGCCTTGAATCTTCCTAAAATCGCTTTTCTTGAATATTCTGGATAATTATTTGTGATAAGATTGCTGATTTTATAATTTTCATTATAATTGTTAATTCAATCTTGATCTCAGATCATTAGATTTTAGGTCATTGCATAGTCCTGCATCATGTAAGCAGGATTATTAGAGGGTGTGAGGGGATTCCCTTCTTCGGTATGCGGATATGATTGTCGCCACTTTCAATCATGCTGAGATTTTGTCGCTAAGGAAAAGGCCTCCCTTTAGCGGTTCCTCTTGATCTTCCTTCCATCATTATTGAAAGAGATTCAATAAATGCCATCGCCTAGGCCAATGGATCCGCCCCTCGTCCATGGAAAGAGACTAGCGCATATCATTAGGGAGATTCACGACGTTACAAGTTACAACTCATAGAATATAGTTTTTCATGGGCCTCGAGGACGACGGATGTTGCTGCTAATCAGCTGGTGAGAGGGAGTTTCTGGAGATAGCCTATTTTGTAATGTAGTCCCTCAATAGTCTCTCTCATGGAACCCTTTATTTCTTCTCTTGTATTTTTAGCGCTTTATTCTTTAGGTTGTATTTGTGCTTTCTTTTATTGCATGTATTTTGTCCCCATGCTTTTAATATATTTGCCTCACTAAACCCCAAATAGGGATAGAAGTTGATCCCAATGCAGCAATAGGTGATCAACGGAGTCCTCCTTATACATAAATAAAAAAATCTATTAGTCATCTGCTACCCTCTATTGCTAAGTGGTCAATGGTGAGGCTCTTATCCAAACTTTGTCCCAAAAGAAGAACAAAATCTTGTTAGGAATTCCAAAATTCCACACAACTTTATAAGGAAGACATAATGTAATGGAAGGGCTGATAGAAAGATCTCATTGTAAACTGGTCTTTGATGACCCTAGACTATAATCTACCATATTTAACTAAGAAATTGAGTCCCATCGAGTTAAGACAATTAGTTAAGTCCAAGTGCACAACTATGCAAAAAGTCATTCATATCCCAATTATTGAGGCTCCTTCCAATCCTAGGACTCCAAATCACATTCTCAGCCACTAACTCAAAGAAAGATGAGACTACACACTTTTATCCAACGCAATAGACTATAAAGTATAAACTAGCAAAATCCCTTCTAAGCGCATATTGCCCAAAATATGAGAGCCATAGCGCTGTAAGCCTGTAAACCCTTCAATTTGGAGGAAATTGGCAAGTTAAAAGAGGAAAGAACAGTAATTGATTTTCTCCCCATCCTCCCCTAGATATGAGTGACAACTCCCCTTCTTGTTACTAGGAAATCACTTAAGTGATCATAGCAATCATTTTTTTATAACAATGCTCTCACACCCTGAAGCCATTGGATAAAAGAAGCCTAATAAACAAGCGACTTGATTATGAAAACATCTATTGTGACATTTTCATCCTTAAAAAGTACCATTGTTCCTTCACTTCCAAATTCTCAAACAAAAGGCAAAGGGAATATCCTCCGACAGATTTCATGTACTAATGTAATCAACTAGACTACAGTCTGCTACGTTTCACTATATAATAGTATCCAAAAGGACAGGAATAAATGGATCAAAGTCAAACAACCAAGTACGCCGATCTATAAACAAAAATTTATGAATCACAAAAGTATTTGAAAATGTACAAAGAAATATTGACTATGTGAAGGAATATTGAATGATCAGCACATAAATACACAACCAAAATGGGAAGCAGTCCATACCCAAAACTTGAGCAACTTCTCTCTTTCATATCTTTCCTCTGTATGATAATCCAACTGCAGGAAAAGAACACTTCACAAATTATCAAAAAACTGTATGAGGTTAAGGATTGGCATGCTAGAGAATTAAAGAATTGAATTATCACATAATAAGATTGATATAGACAAAAAAAATTCAACCTCTCGACTTGTCTTCAACTCCACATAGAACCTCCTTCCATCATCAGTGGAATCACAGCAGTCCATTTCAGCACCCATGATTATACGATGAGCCCCTAATTTCGTTTTGATCACAGAACAATACTCAACATTGGCATCAATATGATGTATCCCATCCCCATCAGCTCTTCTCGATTCTTCAGTGGCAAGAGCCTCGAAACAATATCCCCAATAACATCTAAATCAACAAAACACAATAACAGGGTTATTTATGGATGACGATGCCTAACGGCCTTCAAGAAACTACAAACTTCAATGAAACAAGCACATTGAGTTATATATGGAGAAAAGTGACATGTGCATGGAATACATAAGAAAAAGGAAAGATATAGATTACAGACTGGAGTCCAACATGTTTAACCAACCCAAACTAGTTCATCAAATTAAATAAGTAATTAGAAGAGTCAAATTATAATCAAAATTCAGACTTCTATAATATTTCGAATTATGAGTTTGTTCAAAGTCAATTCCATGACTTCCATGGCTTTCAAACTATTAATGAATAACTATCAGGCCTTTCCTTTACATTCATCTCTTAAACCTAAAACCACATTCCAATCAGTGTTTTAAAAAGCGTGTGAGGCTTACGCCTCGAGGCTCGCCTCGGGGCGAGGCTTAAGGAAAACGCCTTGAGGCTTAACCATGAGGCTTAAAACCCCATGAGGCTCACATGAGGCACTGCCTCATGTCTTGAAGCTTGCTTTATGTTTGTGTACGTCTTATACATTAACTAAAATTAGGAACTGAGACTTAAATGTCATTTTTTTCTAAAATTTGTTATTTGTTTCAACTAATTTATATAGTATTTCTTATGTGTACGTGTGCATCCACATGAAGACACACAATGAATACAAATACAAATATATATGTATATATATATATATACATATGTCTCTCTCTCTCTCTCTCTATATGTATATATACTATAATTTTTCATCAACTTCTTGAATCTTTTTGCTATTTTTCGTATATTATATTTATTTGTTAATATGAGAGAGCATGAAGCTTTCTTGTGAGGCTTACGGTTCACGCCTCGAGGCTTATGCCTCACGCATCTTGAGGTCCTAACGCCTCGCCTCACGCCTTAACGTTTTAAAACATTGATTCCAATCCATTGTATTTAATGGTAGAGTTTGCTTTATTCTTGAAATACTCCTCAAACTTTAACCCCATGCACCCTCCCTATTTTCTCTGACGTTTAATCACCTATTCTCCAACCATAAAACCACCACCTCTCCTATTTCCTCTAAACTCTCCTTTTCCTTAACACTAATTCCAAATTAACTTTCCTGTTTTCTCCATTTTTGCCATACCTTTTGAGTAAAATGTTACTGAGTAGAGTTTCTGTGTTTTTTTCATAGAGGGAGAAACCCCTCTTTGTAGACCAGAAAGCCTCTCAACAGACACCACCACCTCCAACAAATCCCCTGTGATAAGGGAAAAATGGTATGAAAAAAAAAAATAACATGGCCTGGTAGGAGTTATCCCACTTACCCCAAGAATGGACACTACTTACAACTCTACCGTCACAGGGCTCTTTCTCTTTTGGTTCAGACTTCACAATCCTAGGCTTTTAATATGAAGGTGGGATAAGTTTTAGTACCTTCGACGATCTAGCTCACTTTGTGGCCTTTCCGGTAGTTTATGCACATCAAGATAGACGACCCCTTTCCTCTTATGAACCCCCATTTCCCAGGGCTCATGCCTGATATAAGCAGTAGCCAATATCTCCAGAGAGAACAAGATGAGAAGTTGAAATACAATCAGCCAAACTGTAGGAAACCTTGTTCATGAATTATCAAAGAAGATGAAACAAGAAATTGTCTCCAATACTGCGATAAATTAAAAGAGTCATTGATATTGTGCAGAGGTTAGCAATTACCTTATTAAGGTTGTTACGGTAAGTCTGTGGAACAAAGCATATAAACAAATCAGAAGTTGGTAACCTTGATAGAAGTGTTAACCTTGCACACATGTAAGTAAGAACCAAAATAAACCTCTTACCACAAAATGAATATTTGGAAGTGGGATGTTTTTGTTTCTGATGCAAGTAAGAAGGTCACCAAACCCCTGACAGCCCATATCTGATTTAGAGGTAACAACATAAAGTTGCTTGCATTAATAAGCACTCATACACATAGCCCAAAAGAATAGAGTTATAACTACAAGCATCTTTCCAGATGAGCAATAGTCTACTCCTAGTGCGAGGAGCAGACTATTGCTCCTTGCCTCTCACAAAGCCCCCTTTAACTGCCTTAAACTCTGGTTAAGAAATTTTAACCCCTGGGTTAAAAAAATAATTTTTTCCCTAAAAATCAAGGCTAGATGCTTGAACCCTATGGGTGAGTGAATCTTAACCACAGTTAAAGAGAGTTAAATAGGGACACCTAGTGAGAAAAAGGAAGACGAGACGCCTCCTTCGCTCCACCTGCGAGGTGGTGATTATTTTCCTTTCTAGATATACCTTTCCTAAAATGGTTCAGCTTATTGACAAATTTTCTGGACATAGGGCGTACCTTTTTTCTCAATAAAAGATTCAAACCCTTCATTCAAATTAGCTCCAACATCTTCAGTAATAAGGCGCTTGAAAAGTCTCTATTAATGTGGAATGAATAGCATTTGCATTAAACATTAATAATAAGCATGGGATTACCACAAATTAGGAAAACACACAGCAAGAATGGGCAGCCGGAGGACCTACCAAGCTGCGGTCATCAAAGTAAACATCTCCACCTTCGATGCGACTATAGCAAGCGAGTTCACAGGGCTATCGGATCAAATTCCAAGTTAGGATGTATTAGCAAATTGCAACAAATTAAGTAAATATAAGTGGATTACATATGGAGTACTTGTCGGAGAACTTTGTTACAATGGGGGAGAAAGGACAAACAACTTAATACCTCCTGAAATGCAATACATTTCCTCGATAAAGTTTCTTCACTCTTCGAAAGCTTCAACTCAGAAACAAAGCGTTCATCTTGACGCCCATTTGCAAACTTAGAACCAAAACCGTAGTGCTGTCTTTGATGGTAACCTCCGGGTCGTGGGAGGATGCCAGATCCTCTACCATTTTGATATCCAGACTGCCAACGACCACGTCCAAAATTCCCTCTGTTATGGTTGTTATTATTTCGAAGAGGGGGTAATACTGCAATGTGGATTTAGTGAATGAGAAAAAAAATGCGAGTTTCATAATAGCTCAAAGATGAAAAGGAATGGAAAACTGAGAACTCATTGCAGAGAAAACCTATACAGTGAGGTAAAATGCCTTCAGAAAGTGATTAATGAAATGGAAAGAATCAAAACTCTCATATATGAGTTAACCTACTATACTAATGCAAAAAAATACCCTTTTGGCATGTCATAGCATGGGATTCTGCATTTTGCATTGTATACATGGCCCAGCAACTAATTGATAAGGATTGGACAACCAGTAGACAGGCCCACTTTGGCCCACAAAACACACTGAAAAGGCAATCCTTTCATAATCATCAGTTCAGGAGATTTTTGTTTGGACCTCTGCTTAAAATATGAACACAACCTCAGCAAACTCATAAAAGAAAATACCAATAAGTACAAAAAAAAAACTTTTTAAAAATGAAGAAAACTGCACATCAAGAAAAAAAAATCCTTTAGGTTTCAATTATCTTTTAGCCTTCTTCCTTTTTTTTTATGGCAAGTAAGATGGACTGTGCGGTACTTTTTTGGCTGTTGGTGAAAAGAGTCATCATCTACTTATTACCAAACTAACAAGTGGTAGTATTACAAAAAAAAAAATAGAGAAAAGAACTAAGAAAAAAAAAAAATCTGTAATCAGAAAGTATATTATAATGGAATAATGAAAAAATTAGAGAAAAAAAATTAGAAAAAATATAATTTTTTTTAATCAGTAATCAGAAAGTAAATTATAATGGGAATAATATATATAGCTGTGATTGCAAATTATCTTGTTTTGAAAAAAAGTTCTTCAGCCACAATGTTTTTGAAACTAGCCAAATTAAATAAAGATATAGTGAAATAAAAGGAGCTTCCCTTTATCAAATCTGCTAGGGAAAAATGCTAGTCGAAAAGAGCGAAATTAACTTAAAAGAAAACAAGGCCCTACTACTTCCTACCACTGTATGAATGACCATTACACAGGTTTGCTTCCTTTTCTCAAATAAATCTACAAGTTGCATAATCCTTCCCTACTTTCTTGCAAAAAGAAAAACTTGTTGAGCGAAATCTACCCCCAGATTTTAAAAATTAATGAGCCATTTATACCAAAATATCATTATCAACATGTAAGGCCAACTAACAGTCCCACCACACTAGCCTGGTCCAAATTGAGAGCACATGCTAGCAACATTGATCCACATTTCGATGTGTAGAAGGAAGTCTCTTACTTCAGGGAATAAGAGGCTATATTTTAATAGGGCATACTGTTAGATTTTTTCTCCACCAATTACAATTCTTTGTCAGGCTGACAAGGAGTTGAATATCACAGTAGCAGAAGCAACAACTTTTAACACCCCACCCTAAACAAAAAATAATAATAACAATATATAAGGGTTAAAAAAACTAAAAGGGTGAATAACATATTCCACTGTGGATAGAAATAGAATCGGTAATTCCATTTACCATCTTTATGCTATGTGGTTGCCACACAGCAACCAATGTAAGTTGCAAAGTCTTTGGACAGAAAAGAAGCAGATGTTATATTATGTCTCCATTCTGAGTAAGGTAACACCTATACTCCACCAAAAGCAAAGAAAATAAAACACTACACAATGTGTCACATAATGCCCAAAATCATTTTAACCCTCACAGTAGAAACTACTGATTCTACTCAGCAAGACTACACAACAACCTGAAGACCCAAATTTTTTTTTATTGGTTAAATGAAAATTCTATATGTAAAGGGAAGATGAAAGAATTAACAAAGACGAAGTCACAAGAGATCTGAACTCAAACAAGAAAGAGCAAAATAATAGCATCAAAAAAACTAAACAGCGCAGACTAGAACCCTTGATCTACTTATAGCAATATTAGCTAGTTCCTCCACTGAAGACCCTACTTGTTACAGATAAATGTCAGTGCTCAAACCCAACCATAGAAACCAAGGTAAAGGTAAAGCCTTATCTCCCTTAGCTTTCGATTTTTGTGGCATCGCATTTGCATGTTTCAAACCCAGTAAAGCATCAAAAAGAAAACCGAACCAGAATCAATTTATCTGACTAGAATATTTTAGATGACAACAGATGTTTCTAGCTGTGCCACATATAAATGTCAAAATGGATATCTTTTTCCTTTCAATTCAAATTCATGCAATTAATTACAATTTTCTGCCAAAAAATTAATATAAATAATGCTCCCTACCCTTCAATCCAACTCTTCTGATCTACTAAAAGAAGATATCAATCAACCACAAATAGAATAGTAATATTAAGCTACATCTGATCTAATTAAGCTAGTTCTTAGACTAAAAAAGATTGTAGACTAACAGAAGTACTAAAACAGGTGCAGAAAAAGCACCCCACCGATTACTCGAAGCTTACGCACGCACTTAAGTACAGACTGTCGCCCAAACTTTTATACCACATTAAGCTCCTTATACCCAATGTACTAGAAGAGGCACTTAAACAAAGACAAACAATAAGAGCTAAAACCCATGAGAAGAATTTGAGAACACCCAAATGGGTATGCTTCAATACTAATCTAAACCCCATTATAAATCAATTCAAACCAATCAAAATTAGAAATACCTTTGCGGGAAAGAAAAAACTTACCGGGGACCGGATAAGGGCTTGAAGCTAGTGTTTTGCAGTACTCCTCATTATCGGAACCAAACAGATCTTTCTCTTCCTCCCCACCTTCCTTCTCTGCTTCTCCGTTGCCTTCTACTTCTTCACCATCGCTACTGCTAGCGCTGCCGCTACCACTACCACTGCTGGTCTCTCCTCCGCTGCCATTAGAGGAAGAACTGGCAGTAGAAGAAGAAGAAGAAGAATCATGGCTCTCTTCTTCATCCTTTTCTCTCTCTTCATGCTGCTCATACTCTTCTCCGAAGACATCAGCATCTTGTTCCGAGAAATCCATTTTCTCGAAAATAGGAAATCTATTATGTTCGATCAATCTCTGAAAAAGACAAGAGCATATGTAAATATATATATATATACTAGTAAAAATGCATGTGCATTGCAAGTAAAAAATTTCAATAATTTACCATTTCAAAATTCTATACAAGTTAACTAAAGAAAGTATATTTACTAAAAATTTAGTAATGAATATTTTATTGGATTTGAAAGGTGTTGCGCCTTTAAACAATTGGTATGTGATTGTTCATCAATTGTTTCACATACAATTAAAAACAGTAGACTATAACCTTAAATGTTTATTACAACAGGCAGAAAATCCTATCATCACATTAAAAGATTATTTATCGCTAATAGTCGCTTGAAAAGGAAGAATATTTTTCAGGAAGTAGTTGAACATAAAATGAAAGGTTGCTAATTTCTTGCAGATATGATGCACATCCATGGCAAGTATATCTTTTTTAGGGTCTTCATCTTCATTTAAATTTCAGAAATTTGCTAAATATTAAAGGAATATGAAGTTCATTGCAATTACTTGAAATGATGTTCAACATGGAAAAATAATTAAGAGATTAAACTCTATGATTATTCAAATTTAAAATATTACACATAAAAATCAAACTAAATTAAATTAAAAATGTAGAATATATATATATATATATTTGCATTCCTTTTAATTTCTTCATGTTTTCATTTTTTTCGACAGTTTATCATTGACAAAATAGTCAACTTCTTCAATAGTGTGCTCTTCCACTGCTTGCGCTACAACATAATTCTTCTTTTTTTCTATTTTGATGAGGAATATATACGTCTTGGCTTTACAACCTGTCACTTGATCAAAAAAATTATTTTCATCCTACAATAGTGTTACTAAAGTCTAGGGCTAGCACTATTCTTCTACTTTAATACCTGTAACGGGTAAAATTCGTAAACCAGCTCAGCGTTGTGGGACGAGCTCGTTTTTGTCGTTTTGTTCACAAAAGTGACACGTGTTCACGAGTTGGGGTCACGTGCTTAAAATATAAGGGTCACACGTTGTCTGATGTACAACGATCCGTTGTGCGCATTGCGACATCTTTGTTCTCACGAAGAACAACGTTTTCGTTGTGGCTTCGACAACGAGCTCGTTGTCGAAAGCACAACGTGAACGTTGTGCTCTTGACAACGTCGCTGTCGTTACGCGAACAACGAGTCCGTTGTCTCACCGACAACGATGTCGTACTGTGTTTTAAGGCATCTACGCCGTAACCGAGCTTAAGTCAACAACGAGACCGGCTCGTAGGAGGAAGTGATCAGGAGGCGATCCAAGACCCCGACAAGCGTGCCGAACGCGCCGTTTCGTGCCGAAAGCACTGTCTTGGCATTTAATGCTGGTCACTTCTGCGTACCGACCAATCCCGTCCGATTGGACTTTTTGGAGACTCTCACGTGTGATGCAACCGGTGGCAAATGTGACTAAGATGTTTGGCAATGAGTGCAAAGACACGTGGTATGTACACCTATGGCCATCTATGGTCATCGATGGCCATACCAACCCTTGCCCTATAAAAACCCCGTGATTTTTAGTGCACAGGGGACTGGTTCACTGACCTAAATCGGGGAATACGTAAAAAAGAACCTCCAGTGCTTTGTGTATTTTTCAGTGACTGTTCTAGCATTTTCTGCTCATCATCTTCTACCCTTACTGACTTTACCATCGGAGTACAGGTCAGGGTGTCACACCCTCCGCTCCAACCATCTATCGGGAAACCAGAACGTGGAAGAAGTTGCTGCTGAAGCGTGTCCGTCCGGTATTTTTTCCCCTCACAATACCTACTTATTAGAAATTAGTACTTAACATCCCTCTCTATAAAGCTTCTTCAATATTTTTTCCTTCTCCATCTAGGCTACTCTCTTATCACTTATCAGGTAATCCGTCTCTTCTTTCAATAATTTCTCTGAGATCTCCATTTGGGTTGTGATGAATTTCGGTTTTGCTAAGCAAAATTAGGGATTTTGATTCTTTCCCAAGCAAATTTTCCCCCTTCCTCTTTAGAGTCTCCATCCCTAATTCTCCTTGAAGTTCTCTCAATGATTGAACTTAACAAACAGCAAAACCTGGTATTCTTTTCTCTTTTCATTCGAGTGGCATTTATTGTTTGTTTGTTTTTCTTCTGTGCAATTATCTGTTCTCAGGCGTCGTTTTTAAAATCAAGTTTCAACTCTCATAATCTGAAATCGACTCTGATTTTTCTGTTCCTTGTTTTGTTGATGTGGTAGCTTTGCATTTTCTGTTGTTTTCTTATGTTTTTTTTTAATTTTGTCTCTTCTTGGAATTTATTTTTCCTTATTTATGATCAATTCCGGCCTTTTATGAATTTGAGGTAGGTTTTTTAAAGAAAATTTTCTGATTTATATCAGAATTGGGTTTCATCTTGTTCAAGGGGGTTACACATTAAGATCTGTTTATTTTTTAAAATAAATATCTTAGATGGGTTTATATTGGTATTTGTTTTGAGGGAATCTGCAGAATTGCAGGTTCCTTACTTCCATTGTTACGGTTTTAAGGTTTTTCTTTCCAGCGATTTGAAGAAGCCATTTGAAGGAGAGGAATAGTCGTGCATTTGAGGACTCCTCCTCAATGATCTCCCACATTCAGACTAGGGTCCGCCGACTAGTCTCTGACTGGGATTCACTTGGTGGAGTTGAGGGGGACCCGTGGGGGAATACTTTTGTCTTGTGATTGCCCTATCACATCATATGTTGTTAGCTTTCTTTGGTTTGTATTTTCTCTTCTTTTATACCCTGGTTTACTATTGGTGAACCTGTGGTTGTAGTTCCCTCATTCCGTATATATATTTCCATATTTTGCCGATCAAAAAAAAAAAGCCATTTGAAGAGAATGAATTTTTTTTCGAGGAAAAGTGAGGAAATGAGAGGAGTGTATGGTTCATGATTTGGCTACTTAATTCATTTATGGTATTTCTGTTGATAACATACAGTTTTTCTTCATGAGAGATTTTGGCTCCTGATAGGTTGTTGGGCTCTTATAAGGTACTTGCAGCTTGTTGATGCTCTTGATTCCTCCATTTGTTTTGTTTATAAGAGATATAATGCCATATTTCTTGAAAAGAAATATTCCATGATTTAACTCTCAGTAACATTCTGTTCATGCTTACTGATCAAATAGGTATAATTGAAAAAATCATATCTTAATGAGAGAGAAGACAATACACTAAGTAAATTAGAACTTATGAGCAATTGGTCACACATACATGTTTCTGGTATAAAATATGTATGTGTGCTTTACCTCTTTATATTATCTAAGGCATGAAAACAGAAACTTTGGTTTAGTTTATGAGATTCTTTGATGATCCTGAAAGTCATTTGAAAATTTATGCATCTAGGTAAAACACATTTATTAAAGATTCCTCCCCAAATTATTTTCATTTGATAATTTAATTCTTTCAATTTTAATATCAATTTTAATTGTAGGTTTATACTATTTTAATGCATGGCAATCACAGTTGTTGCAGTGAAAATTTTAATTCTCTTATTTGTTGTGGTATAATATCTGCTTATGGGTAGTCTTTTCTTCCTTTCAAGTTTCAACTCGAATTTGGAAAGAATCCATTAAGGAAACTACATTCTTTCCCTCTCTCTTTCCTTCAAAGATCACATCACATTTTAAAAAGGCTGCCCTTCTTTTAAGCTTACTGCGTGTAGATCTTTGATCAGCATGGAAAAGGGTTCACAACAGATATTCTCCTTTCGAATATATATCAGAGGGAAGCAGCGTATATACTATATATTTAATATATGTCATTTACATTTTTAAATTACTTTTCTATGTATAAGTTTAAACATTAGGGTTTAACACTATTGCATAATGAAAATAATTTTTTTGATCAAGTGACAGGTTGTAAAGGCAAGACGTATATATTCCTATCAAGATAGAAAAAAGAAGAAGAATGTTGTAGCACAGGCAGTGGAAGAGCACAATATTGAAGAAGTTGACTATTCTAACAATGATAAACCGTTGAAAAAAATGAAAACATGAAAAAATTAGAAGAAATTCAATATATATGTATGAAAGAATTCACTTCAACAGATAATGAAAATCAGTTCTTATAGACTGATCAAGTTTGTTTTTTTTTTTTTTGTTTGGAATGAAAGAAAAAACAGATGGGTTAATGCGTGTTTGTGCTTGTGGATGGAGAAGCACCAAGCTGTTTAGATTCAAACAAGGCTATAGATAGAGGAAAATAATGAATTTCTCTACAAATTTATACAAGGTTGTAGAGAGGGAAAGGGTTGATAATCCATTGACAAGTTCAGATATCTTAAATTTAAACCTCAAGATCTATCTTATCGTTATTCGTTATCATCGAAATCTCTCTCTTCTCTAGTTAATTCAGAAAACAAACAAAAATTAGAAACAAATTAGAGATAGGAAGAGTGGATGAGATACCAGAGAATGAGAGCGAAAGCTCAGCCTGAGACTTGAGACGAGAGTAAGATGATCAGATCAAGAATTCTGAGACGGTGAGATATGAATTGGGATTAGGGTTCATAGAGAAGAGGAAATATTTGGGTAATTATATGTTTTCTATCATATTTTTGGGCAGTGATTAGCACTGCACACCAGTGACCACGCTAGACTATGCAGTCTCATGCCGCAACCACGTGTCCCTTTTAAGACTATTTTAACTATGGTTAAGCTTAAAAAAACTAAAATTAATATTTTTTTTCTTTTAAAAAATTAAGGTTAGATTACTTAACCTTAAGAGTGATAAATCTAACTTGATACGTGGTAAAAACAAGGAGGCATGGACTAATGAAACTGCGCATTTGACTAAGCATGGACCAATGAGGACTGTGCAGTAAGTTCAGCGTTTCCTTATTTTTAAAAGAGAGTCGGGAAACTAAGGCTTGTCCCATTGGTTGTGTGCATCTGACTACACTCTCGTTCTGGGTTCTGGTCCACTAGTGTGCACTTCGGTTGAAATATATGTCTATATATGTCCGAAGTTAAGTAGCCCTATTAACCTATTAACCACTGACCCCTCATCTACAATTAAAAAACAAAAAAAAAAGCGCGGGAGATCAAATAGTAACCAATCGCAATAGAATTCAGAGAGAGTTCAATCGCACCTATTAACTGTTGGTTAAGATTCACTAACTCATAAGGTTTAATAAAAAAATAACCTTGGTTTTAGGAAAAAAAATAATATTAAAAAAACTTTTAACTCTAATTAAAAACTTATAACCCTTAGAGATAAATATTTTTTTGATATCTTTTTTCTAAAAACCAATGTTAGAGTGTTGAACCCTAAGGATTAGTGAATCTTAACCACATTAATAGGGATAAACATGGACACGTGTTGACCTGTGATTGAACTCTCCCCAGTTCAATCATGATTGGCTGTGATTACCAATATCCTCTATAGAATCCACCAATAGCTTAACCAGACCTCTTGAGCATAATCTAACAATGGGATAACAAAAATTTTGATTGTTATGATTTTTATTTTCCTTTGTTGAATTCTTAGGGTTAGGGCACAACCCGATTAGCAAGGTTAGTATCTACTCTAAGTTAGGAACAAGTGGAGATTTCAACACTCACACCCTCTTGGGACTTGATCCCGGATCTCACAAGTGGTTCAATGCACACACTAAAAATGTAGCAAGCACTGCTTCCCGATTGTGATGGCATTTTCCATCCAACTTGATTGAAAACATCTTGTTGACTATACTACGCATAGGGAAGCAACGCTTGCCCAATCGGTAGTGTGTTAGTCACCACTCCATTGATCCTTCCATTCTCGAGAGGGTGTGAATGTTGTCATCTCCACCTGCCTATGACTTAGAACATATACTAACCTACTAATAGGGGGTTGCGGCCTAATCGCGTATCTCTCGCCCAAAAAAAAGACTATACACCCTTTGCTCTTCTAATTACTACCACATAGTACAAAACATCTTTTTCCTCCAACCAAATATCCCGTGTTCTTTCAAACACTCCCCTTCCTCCAATCGGCTCCGGCCAAAAAGGATGGGAATGAAACAATGAAATGAAACTGATTGCAATGCGATGATTCTGAGCATACTGAAATCTGTACATTTAATAGTGTTTTGCTTGGCCTTAGCTTTTCAAAACTATTCCTCATGTAATGTTCTTACTCTCATCGATCACTGATGTCATGTCAATAATTCAGATAAAACAGATCTGATGAGTCTGTTCTTCAGGGAGCTGCCACTAGCTGCTGTCTCATCGTAAACTCTTAAGTTGCGTTTGTATTAACTTCTACATGACTTCTACCAACTTTTGGCTCCAACAGTCAAAAGTCTTTGATTATTTGCATAACTTCTGATCCTACAAAAACTAGAAGTTAATAAAAGTTCTTTTTTAAAAAAACAACCTATTTAGAACATCTCCAACGCACTTGGTAAACCATGCGTTTTTGGTAAAATGGAGAAGGAAGAGGAAAACAGGGGCTCCAATGCACTCGCCATAAGCACTCGGCAATTTAATGGAGAAGGAAGAGGAAAAGAGGGGCTCCAATGCACTCGCCATAAGTGCTCTGCAATTTAACAGAGGAGATTTCACTCGCCATGATTGGCAAGCATTTCTCTTCCCCTATATATATATATATATATATTAAAACTTTTGCAATGGCTCTCCTCAAAGGCTCTTTGGAGAAGAAATAGGGAGTGCGGTTGGAGTTGCAAGGAGAAAAAGTGGCCCAAAATTCTTGGGGAACTCTCCATCTTAGAATAGAAATACGGAAATTGTAGAGATAGGGTTGAAGATGCTCTTAAGAAGCTAGCCCAAGGAAACTTCTGCAAGAAGTCAACATTTTAACATTTTCAGTGGGCTCCGTTTGTTTCGATGTAAAATAGGGGAAAACAAATGAATTTCACGGAAAATGTCAATTGTCTTAAAGAAATTATGTGCAAAATATGATATTTTCCGTGAAATTCATTTGTTTTCCCTTATTTTACATCAAAACAAACGGAGCAGTAGTGTATAGTCAGGAAATATTAGTGTGCCTAGAAAATTTTCAGTGTATAGTAAGTAAATGTTAGTCTGCTCGTAACATCACCCAAATTACATGCCGTTTGCCCAACTGTATGGACAAAACCCTTTTTCTTCTATAGACGATTCATCAAGTCATGACCAAATAAACATATAAAATAAACCTAACCATCCAACCAAAGAGACTTAGCTGTGCCATCCAAGCCATGAAAGTTATTAAGAGTAAACAATTGATTGACAGGGGGAATATACGGATTACGGGCGGACTAGCTCCAATCTACGATCTTGCATTAACCAGACAATCCAGCGCAATTACCAGCAGCCCGACTACAACTTGATATTCCCGGAAATATCACGGCATTTCTCATAACCGTAAAGTCATTCATAGTTGTATCGAGCAACCAAAAATTTCAACCAAGGGAGCCTAAAAAGTATATAAAAGGAAAACCTCCGATAACTGAGTAATCAATTTCGCATCATCCACTGCATTATGTCCTTCCGAATCACTCCGTCAAACCCGCTTCTTCCATAGTTCAATCTCGGCATTTCGGGCCCAGACATGCACAAATGCCTGTACTGGATGTTTGTGCCTGCAGACTTGGCTGGTCGAATCATCATTGTAAGAGAAGGGAAAGGTTTACGCAACATGTTCGTGGATGATGCAAAGAGATGCCGATCCGATTCCCAATCTGCACTTCTCCCGCTGGACCTTTGGATGGTACCAGGAGGTTGTTGGCCAGACGAGTTGGTTAGGTGCTTAGTCGGATTGTTACCAGTAGGTGGCTTTCCAGGGGGACCACCACGGATCTGAGCTGATGGTTTCATGTGATCAAGCCGCCGCAGAATCCAGTTTCCAATGTTTCTACCAACTTCTATATCTCTTTGTTGTATGTTCCGGTGGAACCTAAGTGCTATGTCAAAAACAGCACGTATTCGCCTGCACAAAACCATATTTAACTATTACAAGTTCTGCAAGAAAGATTCAGCTAGAACCTCAACAACTTACTCTGTTAAGCTAATTTCAACACTAACAGTAGTTGGAGTAGATGTTGTAGCAGTAGTTGCAGCAGCAGCAGGAGTATAATAGCATATGATAATACAAACAATATATAGTTCCTGGATTTAGTCGTATTAGCAAGTCATATTAGCAAGCCACTGCATATAAGTACTTTGTTGCGGATAAACCACAACATAAAGTGGAATACGTTTGTGATATCATGGTCCTGAGGACCACCTTAAGACAGCTCAAATCGAACTTCCTAAAGATCTTGAGCATTGGTAGAATTGCATCCAAAAGGACGTTCTAGTCCATGTACTCATGCAGGAAAAATGTTCGGACGTGTAAAGGTAATGTACAAATGCTTAGACCTGCATTCGAGCTGAGTCGACTTGTCTTGAACATGATCGAGCTCAGCTTGATTCGAGCTCGAATATTCAAGTTTGAGCTCCACTCGAGCTCGATTCAAGCGAGCTGAGCTCAGGTTGGCTCAAGCTTGATTAACAGATTATTTTGGTTACTTTTACATTATTTTATTAAAGACGTTTTAATGTCATTAAGTTACAATACATGAAAATCCACAAAATTAATAAATTTATACACAAATAAGATTTGATGATAGTCCTTCAGTACAAACAGTAGAGAATTAAATTTCTTAACTTTCTTTTGTTATTACTATCTCCTAAACATATTTATTATAAGTTACAATAAAGAAACTTAAAAAGTATTCTTATATATTAACATAAATTAGCATTGTCCAAAATATTATAAATATATATACTATTATAATGCGAGAGGCATGCGTAGATGATTTTTTCAAAATTCCCAAATTACCCTTATATCTTTATCTTTACTATTATAATGCGAGAGGCATGCGTAGATGATTTTTCCAAAATTCCCAAATTACCCTTATATAAAAACAAAACATTGATTTAAATATTTTACTTTAATCCCCAAACTACCCTTGCCTTTGATTTAATGTTTTACTTTAATTCCTAAACTACCCATTGCCATCTATCTATTTAGAATCACAGCCAATCGCGATTGACCTCGGGAAGAGTTCAATCACACCCATGGGTTAACACGTGCCCCTTTTAATTCCTATTAATTGTGGTTAACTCCTTCCCCTCGCTCTCACGTGCATTGCACGTGTCACTAGCGAGTTCAATCGGGTGTCGTTAACTCCTTCCCCTCGCTCTCACGTGCCACCCGCTAGTATATATATATTATATTTTGAACCGAGCAGATGTATTAATTCATCACCGTGGTAGTATCCCATTGATTATGTAACTTTGACTTAGTTTCAAACATGTCGATAACATGCCACTTGTTATTAATCTCATTTTTCTACTCAAAGTTGTAGTTTTTGGTTATATAATGAGTTTTGATTGCATGCATGCTTATTACATCACTTCATCTTAGATTTCCAACGCGTCCCTAATATTTTTGACATTTCCTAATATTTCTGACATTTCCTTAATCTTCACATTTTTTTCAACTGCCTCTATTTTTTTATTTTATAAAAGCCACTCAGTGGGAGTGCAGGTTTTAGCAGACCCATACCAGTTTATTAATAACAAGGAGCTTGGGGACGATAATCCCTACCCCTACAAAGAACTAAAACCTTTATTTGCTAATAATTCTAATATTGCCTAGACCTATTTTGTCTAAAAAAAATTAAGAGATCTAAGCTTAGCAAGCAATCTTGAACCATGTAAAAGAAGCCAGAATTTTGGACATCACAATTCACAACCATAATTAGCCAAAAAATCTGCAATCTCATTAGTTTCTCAGTAGACATAATAAGAGAAGAGCAAATACTCATCAGACGACTAATCTGCTTGTTCCAATACCAAAAAGAGCATTTGTGTTTAATTTAACCATTCCAAGCATCCACAAGAATTTTGGAATCCGATTCCACATCCACATGAAGCACACCAATTCTTTGACAGAGAGCAAGACCATTTAATAGAGCACGCGCCCTGCTATATTGTTACTACAAGAACCATAAACTGATTACCTGCATTGTCTCTAATAATAACTCTCCACCCACATACATTACTCAGATTACCTCTCAAGCCCCATCCACATTTAATTTCAATCTACGTTAAGGGGGTCTATACCACTTGACATGGATAGCAATAGCATTTCTTCAAATATGAGGAATAGAGTGGAACAAAAGTTCTTTGTAAATATCTTTCAAAGAATAAAGGAAATCTGTAGCTTGGATATTGACCTGCAAGCTAATTAAATTGTTGATAAATCTTCAGTTTTCTCTAACCTCAAAGATGATCTTCAAAGGGCTCTCCTTCAACAAGAATATTTTGGAGGCAGAAATCTAGAGTTTAAATTCTCCAAGAAGGTGACGGGAATACCAAGTTCTTTCATATGGTCACTAAAACGAGAAGATGAAGGAATAGTATTTCCAGAATTAAAAAAAATCTCTTGGTAATTAGGTGGATTCTTTATAGGAGATTGGTAATGAGGCTATGTTTTTTACAGTCACTTCTAACTTCTTCTAATAGACTAGTTGATATGAATTTGCTTGATCATATTACTTGTAGTGTCTCTGAAGAGGATAATAAAAGTATCTATGAAATTCCTACAATGGAGGAAATTTAGAAAGTTATGTTTAGTATGCTTGCTGACAATGCTCCAAGCCCAGATTGATTTTCTGGTCATTTCTTTCATTCTTCGATCTTCTTCTAATAGACTTGTTGATATGAATTTGTTTGATCATATTACTTGTAGTGTCTCTGAAGAGGATAATAAAAGTATCTATGAAATTCCTACTATGGATGAAATTTAGAAAGTTATGTTTAGTATGCTTGCTGACAATGCTCCAGGCCCAGATTGATTTTCTGGTCATTTCTTTCATTCTTGCTGGAACTGCTTAAGGAGGATCTATTGGCAGCAGTAAGATCTTTCTTTATTGATGAGCACATTCCAAAGTCAGTTAAAGCTACATCTATTGCTCTCATTCCAAAGTGCAGCTCTTCTAATACTTTTTTTATTTCAAACCTACTATAAGATTCTATCTCGTATTTTGTCTTACCAGATTGGTTACTTTCTTCCTAAGACTATTTCTAGGGAGAAGGGTGTTTTTGTTAAAGGTAGAATGTCAACATAACCCAAGAGATTGTGCAAGATATTGACAGCAATGTGCATGGGGGAAACATAATTTTCAAGTTGGATATGGCAAAGACTTATATGATATAATGGAGTGAAACTTTCTCCTCGCAGTTTTAAATTTTTTTACTTTTAGTGATGAAGTTACCAAGCTGATTCAAGGATGCCTTTATAATCAATTTTTCTCAATCATTCTTAATAGCTCTCTCCACGGCTTCTTCAGGCCAGCTTCTTAATCATTCTAAAAGCTCCTATTTTTCTTCTAAATTGCCTTGGTCTAGAATTTTTGCTATTTCAAATTGTGCATGTATGAATAAGCAATTTCCCTTTACTTACCTTGAAGTTCCTTTATACAAAAAGCTAGACTGAAAAATAGTCTATTCATCTCTCTTGCGAAGAAAATTCAAAGACGTGAAGAGGGATGACAAGGTAAATTACTAGCTGCTGGTGGTAGGCTTACTTTGATCAAACATGTGTTATCGTCTATTAGTCTTGGTTGATATCTATGTTCCTAAAAGTATCACCTCTCCTCTCTCTCTCTCTCTCTCTCTCTCTCTCTCTCTGAAGGAGGATTAGGTATTAGGAAAATGCATGAATTTTCTTCTTCTTTCAGAATGAAGCAAGCTTGGACTCTTTATAATTCCCATAGTCTATGGTCTAAGATTTTTCAAGGCTAAATTTCAATTAGAACATATTTGGAATGCTTCATACCGGGTTGCTCTTCTAAAATAAGGTCAAGTATAAGAAATTAGTGCAAAACAGTGGTTTGTAACTCAAAAGTTTTGATAGAAAATGGTTGCAAGGTGAGCTTCTAGTTTGATTGCTGGTTTGGGGAAGAACCCCTTATTCTCGCTACTAATCCTCCTACATTTTTCCCTTTTATCTTGGAGTCTTGGAGATGCTGGATTGTAATGGTTCCTGGGATTTTCATCTTGTCATAGACTGCATCCTGGATCCTCTTAAGAACTCTATAATTGTTGCTGAATTTTTGCTTCTGAATCTAAAGATCTTTTCATCTGGAAATTATCTTCGAAAGGTACTTTCTCAATTAAATCAGCTTGGAACTCTATAAGATATGCTACAGATCAAAAAGAATTGAGCAAATTCTCTTCAAACTCAGTGATCCCAAGAATGGTTCAGTTTTTTTTACTAGAAGATTATGTATGGTGTTGTTCCCATCGATTATAATGTGCAATCTATCAGGTATCCCTATGGCTAGTTGCTGCTTGTTGTTGTAAAGGTAATATTGAATCCTTAAACCACTTATTTCTGCAGAGTGAGATTATTGGCCGTCTTTGTCATTTATTTGATAGTTCATTTTCTATCATTGCTTTGCCTAGTGATAGCACACATTGTTTATTGATAAGATGATTCAGATTTTCGGCAAGATCCCATGATGAACTTTTTATTTTACTTCCGGCTATTATCATCTGGGAAATTTGGCTGGAAAGATGTAGAAGAAGATTTGGTAACTTGCAGAAGCCTCTGAACGTCACTGTTGAGAATATTAAAAGCTGGTTAGTTGAGAATTGAGATTGGTCTCTATACAAAAAGAAAAGGTCTGGATATTTCCCATATTAATATTTATATTCCTCATATTTGAAGAAATGTTGTTGCTATCCATTCCAAGTGGTATAGACCCCCTCAAGGTAGAGTAAAATTAAATGTGGATGGTGCCTTGAGAGGTAATCTGGGCAACTCAGTTGACGAAGGTATTATTAGAGACCATGCAGGTAATGAGTTAGCAGCTTTCTACTCATTCTATGGTTCTTATAGAGACAATATACCAAAGGTTTGAGCTCTATTAGATGGTCTTACTCTCTGTCAAAGAATTGACATGCTTAATGTGGATGTGGAATTCGATTCCAAAATTCTTGTGGTGCTGGAACAAGCAGATCAGTCGTCTGATGGGTATTTGCTCTCCTCTTTATCATGTCTACAGAGAAGCTAATGAGGTTGCGGATTTTCTAGCTAATTATGGTTGTGATGTGCAAAATTCTGGCTCCTTTTACATGGTTCAAGATTGTCCTGCTAAGCTTAGATCTCTTATTTTTTTAGACAAAATAGGTATAAGCAATATTAGAATTATTAACAAATGAGGGTTTAGTTCATTGCAGGGGTAGGATTTATCTCCCCCAAGCTCCTTTTTATTAATAAACTGGTATGAGTCTGCCAAACCCCCCCACTCCCACCGGGTGGCTTTTATACAATAAAAAATAAACAAATAAAACATGTTAAGGAAGTTTTTTAAAAAAAATGTTGACATTAAGGAAATATAAAAAATATTGAAGATGCATTGAAACTTTAAGGAAGGGACTATGCAATGGCCTAAAATCTAGCGAGCTGAAATCAAGATTGGATTAACAATAATAATGAAAATCATTTAAAAATATATATATATTATCACAAATCTTTACTCCAGAAAATTCAAAAAAGCAATTTTATAAGGATTCGAGGTCACGTCACAAACCTTACAAATATTGCCCTCAGTTATATCGGCGATGGTTGTATGGAATTCTATATTTCCAGAAGCTTAAGGGTTAGCTCTTTACTCAACGCAAATTCTCTAGTCCTTCTAGGGTTTCAAAAGGGTGAAGGTTTAGGTTTTGGAATTTAATGTTTATGGTTTTGGATATTCGAATTAGGGTTCAAGTATAGATGTTTTAGGGTTTTGCAATTGCAGCAATCTGTAACACGAATTGGGACTTAATGTGGGTATTGTGAGAAGAGTTAGGGAACATGATGCCACAACTCTCCCTCATTTTGCATTTTTTTTTCTTTTGCACAACAAACTCAATATTTTTTAGGTCTACAAATCTGAAATTTTGAAAAATTTTAGTCAAATTCTCTGTTTTACTCTTCAAATTTTGGTTTCTCAGTGAGAACCGGATTTGTCGTCCAAAGAGGGATGGGGGCCTTAATTTGAAGCCATTGTCTCTGGTCAACAAGGCTCTCCTTGGAAAATGGATTTAGAGGTTTGAGGAGGAAAGAGAGAATCTTTGGCGATCGGTCATCATTGCCAAATAGGAGGAGGGTTCTTGTTGGGTTCCCAAGGAAGTGTCGAGGCCCCATAGGGTGGGGATGTGGAAAGGGATCATGGCAGCAGCACGCCTAATTGTTCATTTCTTCAAATTCAAAGTTGGTGATGGGTTTGAAGTCAGTTTCTGGAAGGACACGTGGAATGGATCCTCGAGGCTTCAGAATGACTATGCCACTGTATTTCGGTTAATTTCGGATAGGAAGGCGACAATTGGAGATTACATCGATAGAGGCAGTGGAGGGTGCGTTGTGTCCCAATCTGACAAGAGGGTTGAATGACTGGGAAATAGCTGAGTTTGGCATGCTACTAGAGCGTCGGTCGGGACTATAGAGTTTGGTCTAGAGACAACAAGAGTCATTTTTTAGTGATATCTCCAGTTCAGCTACTTGAAGCTAGTCCTTCCACCCTCTTTCCTCATAAAGCTGTGTAGAATCCAGGTATTCCATCTAAGTATCTTTTTTTTCTATGGAATATGATTTTGAATAAAATTCTCACAAGTGATCACTTGAAAAGTCGAGGGTGGGGGATGGCTAATCGTTGTTTTATGTGCCTCCAAGTGGAAGAGTCGATAGATCACCTTCTCTTGCACTGTCCTTTAGGTCGTGAGATTTGGAGTTTCTTTATTTCCCGCATAGGTATGGCCTGGGTATTTCCATTGTCATTTCACAACTTCTTATCCTGTTAGGATTTGGTGAGTGGGGTGGGGAAGGATCTAGGTTGGCATTGTAGAAGATACTTCCAAGCGCCATAGCTTGGTCTATCTGGAAACAGAGTGACAAAGTCGGGGTTCGGGAATAATTCGGTAGAGGTTAAGTTCGTGAAAATTCGCAAAAAATCAGGAAAAATTCGGAACAAAATAAAATAAATTAATAAATATAAAAATATACTGAAAAACTTGATTAAAAAATATACAAAATAAGTAGTTTTTTGCCAAGTTTGAGAAAATAATTCGGAAAACTCGAGAATAATCCAAAAAATTTGTGAATAATTCGGAAAATTCGCGAATAATTCGCCAATAATTCAGGAATCCAATAATTCGGAGAATAATTCGGCAAAATAAAAATGTGTGAATTTTTGAAAAAAACGGAGTTTTTTGTTACAGTGTCTGGAAAGAGAGGAATAAGAGAGTTTTCGATAACTCTACCTCCTCTCTTCCCCGTACCAGGTCTCTAGTAATGAAGTGGGTTTCAGCAAGGCAGGAATTGGTGTGCTTAGGCATGATGTTTGCCTGATTTGTATTGTTGTTGTGAGCATCTATTTGGGGGTTAGCTTAGTGTATTTTGTATTCTTTTGCACCTTGCATTGGTTCACGACCTCATGAACTACATGCTTTCTGCTCCTTTGTAGTTTGTACCTGTGATACTTTCGTTATTTATATATTTGCTTGGTTTATCGATAAAAAAAAACAAAGGAAATCTCATTTTTCGTCTTCTTTTGTTTCTTCTGTCGATTTTCTCGGCAATCAAACAGAAGGCTAATGAAGAGAGGAAATAGGCGAGAAGACAAAATAAAGAGCGAAAGTGTAACTCATAGTTACGGGAAGCTATGTACAGTGTGGGATGCTCACTTACCGTACAATGTGGGATGCTCACTTACCAAAAAGCTCGTTTCCTAAGCTCGCTTCCATCACGTCCCATTTAGTAGTCAAAGCAGGCTATATATGTCGGAGGTAATGGGATAAACCCAAGTCTACAATGTAGGGTGTAGAACCTGAGCAAGTATCACTAAATTGGAACCTAAGGATCCTAGTTCTCCACATATGTCTCATGTAAGGCAAAATCTAAAGTACGAATGCACATACTAATATGTGAGACATCCATATCTCATTTCTCGTTTCTCGTTTCTCGTTTCTGGTTTCCTAATAATTTTTTTGACTCATGCTTCCTCCTCTCTGTCGCTTCACTTCTCACTCTGGCAACTATGTGTGTGTGACTGCATATGATAAGGACAAGCCCATGTGCCTTAGAGTTTACAATCGCAGACCTAAGAAGCCCACATGTCTGCGAGAGACCCATAGGATGGAACCCAATCTCAAGGTAACATTCTTTGAGATTTATTTTAGTTCGTTTAGCATTTTCTGTTTTGTTCTTATATTAAGTTTCTTGATTGCTGCAAGATTTTCTTTAGAGAGCATTCAAGTTGGCTATGAAATGTATGGCCTAAGTTACTCTATTAAAACTTAGGTTTTTATTTTATCTGTTTTAAACGTTTGAGTTGTACAGTGAAAGTGGAAGGATTTGTCACCCCACTCACAGATAAACTCTTTTCAACTATTATTTACAAAATAATGAAACCTTAGTTTGAAGCTTACTTTTCTGCTTGATATTCTCTAGAGGTGTGACGTCTCTATTGGTGGTATGGCTCCATGAACTGCATATAGTAGTAGACAGCTGCTACTCCCAGGCCTACCGTCTCTATACTCTATACTCTATAGTAGTGAGATTATAATTATACCTCTCTAACTTTTTCTAGTTCTCTATTATTACACCTCTGAGGTAGCTGGAAGCATAGAAAGAGAATAGAAAATGAACACTTAGCTATAAAACTACTCTCATTAGGCTAGCACTTAGTCCAAAAAAGCAGTGACTAATGAAGTGTAAACTGTAAAGACAGCACCTAAATAATTGTTTAGTACTGAACATAAGACATAAAAGGCTGATATGTGTTAGCCAAATATAAACCAAATGAAACTCCTTTAATTGCAAAGCAATCTAAATCCCATGGGTGGACACTGGACATACATAAAATCCTATTTTTATTCTAGTCAAACTAATAAGTTCTAATTAAGACACTTTCCTAATCCCATTAAAACTCTAACCTTTTGTTCAACTTTCCTAAACTAATCCTACTCGACTTGACTTATCCAAGAAATCTAGAATAGAAACTCCCAATTCAAAACAACTTGTAAATTGATTAAAAGACTTCAATTTAGTTAGAATAGTTACTGTTCACAGAAGCTGTTCACAGGGACTGTTTATCAGTCTCACTTTCGTCCTCTTTTCTTATTTGACTTCTTTTCTTCACCTCTCAAGCTTGCAATCCAGATTGTGGAATTTCTGCTACATCAGTTCTCCACTTGAGAGGAGCTCGGCGTAGTGTTCATCTTATGCCACGTCTAAATCAGGTGCATCAATCCTCTGCAGTTCATCCAGTGAAATCCAGGTTGCTTCCTCTTGTGCTTGCCCTTCCCATTGTTTGTATGAGATATTGAATAACACATCCACTGGGAGTAGTAACCTAGTGTTGTTGCAGCGCTAATGTTGTCACCATTTATTTAGAATCTCACTACCATATGGATGAGGCTCTGACTTGTCGACATCTCCATGAAATTCGAATAAATCAGCAACATTAAACGTCCTCTAGTTGTCCATATCATTTGGAAACTCCACTTTATATGCATCATCATTGATTCACTTCAGACTCTGTAGGGCCCTATCTTCTTTTTCTTTAACTTGTTATATGCCAAATAGAAATCATTCCCTTCGAAGGTAAACCATGATCATATCCCCTTCCTTGAATACTTTGGATCATTGATGTTGATCAGCCTCATCCTCTTACTTGGTGTGGGATTCTTCCAACTTTTGCTTGACTTCCTTATAAATTTTTGTGTCATAGCATCCGCAACATCACTGGATTGTTAAACCATGGCAATGGAACCAAGTCTAGAGTATGCCTAAGTTGTACAGCCATAGATAATATCGAAAGGCATTTTACACATTAACCGATTCTTCATGTTGTTGTGAGGAAATTCGGCTTGATCAAGCAAAACACCCCATTATTTTGGCCTGTCACTACAAACATAAAGTAGCAAATTTCCAGTATCTGATTCACCAACTCTATCTGTCCATTATTTGTGTGTGTTTTGTACTAGTGTACTGAAGCTCGGCACCAAATTTCAGCCACAAAGTCCTCCAAAAGTGACTAAGGAACTTTGTGTCACAATCTAAGGCAATAGTCAACAACCTCTCTAAAGAAGCGACTTGCCCCATGTATTGCATCTAACGTCTTTCGGCAAGGAATAAAATGTGACATCTTAATAAACCCATCTATTACTACAAAAATAGAGTCCAGACTTCGTTGAGTTCATGGAAAACCTAACACAAAGTCCATGAAAATAACGTCCCATGGCCCATCAAGTACAGGTAACATAGCCCAGTGTTCTCGGAATGTCCTGTAGACATTTGGCATAGAGGAACTTTCTTCCCTAGGCCTCATGTATTCTCTCCCATCCCTTTATGAGATTAATTAAAATTAATTAAAAGAAATCCATTACCAGTTCTCCAATTTCAACCCAATCCTTCATAGAAGACCAAATTTCAAACATACTCACATATCCTTCTAGAGACCCCCATGCCCACCACAACCCCATGCCCATAAACTACCATGTCATATAGATGAGGAGAACATCAGCAGCTACCATGGACAAAACCCAGAACCTAAATCTCCCTAACCTCTCCAAGCCCTAAAAATTTCCATCCTAGTAGAGATTCAGGAAATCAAATTCTGCCATAAATTCATCAGAAAATATGTACCCAACTTAATATAAAAAAAAATATATAGATTTTATAAAAGCTATGAAATCCCATTCTTCTTTTGGATTCCTTATTTGAATGAAGATATATATAGAGAGAGAGACTGTTTCACTAGAGATCGATTAACAAATGAAATGTACCCATCCATTGACAGAAACTACGTCATTTTTTTGGGTTCAAAGAGATCCAAAACAATAAACATAGAGACGGTGAAGGATCAATAAGAGATTAGAGAGAGAGATAAAAATACCTGTAAGCGAATTGCTGGATCTTAGGGTGCTTAGAGGTGATGAGGCGACGTTGGATCCTGAGAGCGAGTCTGTAAGTGCGTTTCAATCCCAAGAAATAAGCTGTTCCCAATGTGATCTCCCACAGCACCATATTCTCTCTCTCTTGTCTCCTCTCTCCTCTCCCTCTCCCTCTCCCTCTTATGCTTTTCTCTCTGTTTCTTCACTTTCGTTTCCCGCAAGTCACAAATGTATTTGGAGCCGCCGGAAATCTGGCCTTGGACAATTTTTTTGGAAGTTCTATGAGCACGTGTAAGAAATCCAGACACTTGCAGCCATATTTATAAGGTGACTTGGCCATTAGGTTATAATATTCAATCGCCATTCCCTTTCCCTTTTAACTTCTATTAATTCTGATTAATATTCACTAACCTGAGTTCAACAATTTATCCTTAGGAAAAAAATGTTATAACAAAAGTTAAAAGAATCGTTAAAAGGAGTTTTTTGAGTGCGATCAATCGGGTCGGATTATAATATTGTCCACAATTTTTTTAATTTTGTTGTTAAAATTATTAATATTAATCGAATATGTATAGATTCAAATCTTGATTATTAAATAATCGGATTATAAATAGACAATTCAAAATCCCAAATCGGATTCAAATCTGTTTAATCAGATCAAATTCAAATCTACACATCCAATCAAAATCCGAGCTGTTTACAGCCTAAACCATGCCTCATGAGCATTTATTTCATCTAGCTTTGGACGTCTATATGGAGAATGCTTGTGTCGAAAAAGTTGCAATTGTTAATTTGCTCAAACTCCCGGTCAATGGGAGCCAACCTCATCTAGCACCGCATCCCTCTTAGGGGTGGCAATCCCATCCCTCCAATAAGGGTGGGTAAGTTCGCCAATTCAATGCCTTTTTTCCTTCCCCAAGGCCCATGGGCTAGGGACTTGCCCTGAACCTAACTAGCCCTCCACATTCTCTACTACACCATAATATATGTACATTCTTATAATCCGCCGGGCTGGGCTGGGCTGGGAAGACCTCAGCCCTACCTTGACCTGGCCTTTTGACAGCCCTGAAAAGTAAAGAGCGTAGCACTCACGGGATTCAGCCTCTCGTGTATGTGTCTTAGGAATGGGGCATAAAGAGGGAAATCTCATCCAGATACTTGAGAATGACTCTGAAGATTCGGACGTGGAGCATTGGGATTTAATGAAGATGTTGGCTCCAAATTATAAAAATTTCTAAAACCATAACAAACACAAGAAAATTGAGAAGAAAGCAGGCTAGGTAAATGTCTACCCTCTTAAGGAGACTAAAATATAGATACCTTCAAAAAAAATAATAAAAAAGAAATATATATTTGAGCATAGAAACACATGAATCGACACACATAAGTCAATGAGATAGCACTAGTACCTAAATACAAATAAATTCGATCGGACCAACAATGATGCAGAATCTTATGAATGTTCAATGGGGAAATCCTGTTCTACATTCCCCAGTTTCAGACTAAATGAAAAGGCAAGTAATTATAGATGATGAGATCGAAAAATTCACAGAATTTTCGTCAATCAAAGGATCAAGCCTTGTGCTGGCGAGGGCTTAGAAGGCTGCTCACTTGGTGCAGCTTTTGGAGATTCAGACTGATGAACCGGATCATAGTTATTAGGAGTTCCTCTTTCATGTTCCTCCTCGGCCATACCGACCTTCTCTTTGGCCTTCTGCCCCACTTCCCCAGCTGCCTTTGCAACCTTATTGAAGGCACCAGTGACCCATGAAGCACTAGTGAATACATACCGATTCTTCATGATGGCAGATCCAGCATTACTCACATTTTGCTCAGCAGCTGCAAGTGCTGATTTGGTCTTCTCGGAAACCTGAAATTTCTGGTCCATTTCCCTTACTTTATCGTTCACAACAGCAGTACCAATGCTTATCTTCTCGGTGAGCCCAATCTTTTTGTCCAGAGAAACAACCTTGGCGGTGGCTGTGGACGTGAACTGGTGCTTCTCATCAAAGGCCTTTGCTTTGTTGAGTGCATCTTTGCCCAAAACAAAGCCTTTGGAAACCATGCTGCTGACAACATCCTCTGCCTTCTGGACAACAGATTCAGCACCATCTGCATTCTTGTTTTCTGATGCCTAATGAGATTGAACAGCTATAAAGTTAAATACATGTGTTTGATGAATGAAATAAGAGAAAGTAGCCTCTGTATATATGCTCTTACAGCAGGTGGTAATAAAGCCTCAGGTGGCAGTTCGTAATCTGGGGCCGGAGTTATGGTAACGGACAGATCAACTATTGTTGCTCCCTGAGATGTCACAAAGATTTTACCATATGGGAATAGGAAACTGAAAAAGGGCAAAAACCCACAGAGCTCATTCACTACAAGGACTAAGATAATAATATTAATAAAATGTTCTTTTTACCATTAGCAAAGGGTAACTTTCGAGATTACTGTACAAAATAATTATATAAAAAAAGACAGAAAAAGCTACATACTTCAGGACTTCTGAATGACAGAGAATCTCATTGATCATTTGGAAGTAACTAAAACAAGCAATCAAAAGACTTTGGGAGTTTGCAACATTTTGACTATGGAAAATCCTCATGCAATTAAAATGAAATGGAAACTCCTACCTTCTTTATCCTGATAGTTCTTCGTCTCAATTATGAGCAACAGATTTTGATGGTTATTCCAATAGGAAGGTTTCTAATCCGGATTAATATCCAAAATCACAAGGATTTGGAGCCACCGTCTATTCTAATTATGCAAAATGATAGTACCTCTAAACTATTCAATGGTAAGGCAATGTGAATTGAAATAGAAAGTCCAGGTAAGAGATTCAATTGTGCTAAGGAAATCTGTGCCACCCTTTGACACCGACAAAAAGCAGTTACCTACTTCCAAAATCCAGATTAGGCTACTTTGGAAACTTTATTATGATCCCTAATTGAATGACATACTATTTTAGACATCATGCTCAAAATAGAAATCATACCAATCAAGAGATTAAACCAAAATGGAAAACATGCTAAAGCAATTTTAGCAAACATTCATCCAATATACAGTAACATGCTAACAAATATAGAAACAGGCTAAAATCAGAAATAGATAGTCCTAAAATTAGACATAATAAAAAAAAATAGCAGTGTAACAAAAATGGAGACTAACCTAAATTTTCTACTAGCAGCTGAACCTGTTTAGGGGTTGCCTACTATCCATTTGGGTGGAATCAAGTCACACGTAATTCCAGAGCATGACTAACTCAAATATATATATATATATTTCCTGGATTTTTTTATTTTCTAATTTTTTCGGATGACCCGACGCAGTTTAGGCTGATGCGGGGTATGGAACATAGTGGAAGCAAACATAAACAAACAAGTCCTATGTTAATGAAAACTAAATTAGATGTCTAAGCCTGAAAGAAGTTAATACCTAATGTATCGAAGAACCAGGGGTTCAGAAGTAAGACAGCTTCTAAATAGGTCTACGTCCGTACTGACATGGGAGGTCTGTCCTCAAAATTGTACTCAAAATTGACTGTAAAATAGTCCCAAATGAGCGGCCGGAAAAATACCCTAAAAAAGGGGTTGTATGATAGCACCCCAATGTAACCATTAAAACTCAGATTAAGAACTTTGAAAAGATCATCAAATATAGGCTGTATTTTGCTTAATTGAAAGGGGGAAAACATAACGTCTTGAACGTGCAGAAATATTAGTGTTTAACGCACTCGAAAAGTATCGAATTATTAGTCTTGATCAAATGAAACCTGCGTTTAGCACACCCCAAAATAAACTGAATTCTGGTTCTTTAACCCATCCAAAATGAATTGAAATCTGGGTGTTTAACCCATCCAAACATGAACTGAAATCTGGGTGTTTGATATATCCAAACATGGGCTGAAATATCGGTGTTTAGTACATCTAAACATGAACTGAAATCTGACTACTTAACTCAACCGAAAGATGGGTTGATAGTCTATAATCATACAGATATCTGGGTGTTACTCCACCCGAGCATAGACGAAAACATCAGCCCTCAAACATGCTGTGTTTAGAGAGTATTAAAACAATGTGAGCCACCAACCGAACACGAGTTGGATGATTTTGGATATATATATATATATATAGAGAGAGAGAGAGAGAGAGTATCATCCTAATGAGTCATGCTCATTAAAGCCTTTAATGAGCGGTCCCTAATAACGTGACAAGTGGTGGGTTGCTCTGAAATCCAACCGTTGGATGTCAAGAAGGATCAACCAAGATACATGTGGCAAAAAATCAGCTCGATCCGACATTTATAGACCATCCGATTGGAGATGGGAAGATTAGCTATTTCTATAACCTAGATAGGGTCTAGTGAACCCTAAATCATCCAACCCGTGTTGGGCTGACACATACCATATGTCAGGATATCACATGCTACCTTGATGTTTTATATAGTTTACGTTGTTGTAAACTCTACTTTTTACTTCTTGTATCCGTTCATTTTGATTAATATATCTTTTTGATTACCGATCAAACAAAAAAGGGGTTAATGCTGATAAACCAAGGTCTAATCGTACGATCTAAACATGTCCGATCAGACTATTTTTTGACACGTTACTCTCAATGGACCCACCTCAACATCCAACTGTCTGATTTAAAAAAAATTGCCACATGTCATCCTTCTAGAAGGACCGCTCATTAAAAGCTTTAATGAGCATGGCTCATTAGTATCCTTCACTATATATATCCCCAAAGTCAATTCGAAAATTTAGTACAGACCACAAATTGCTCTCTAGAATACCAAGCCAGCTACTCCGCAACAGAATAAGTATTGCCTCGAGCACATCAGTCGATCATGTAGTATGCTAGCCGTCTGATTTTGATATGAATCCAAGAGATGGTAGGTTCTTCCTCTTCAATCCACATGAGAAGAGAGAGAGGCGAGGGAGAGAGAGAGAGAATCGTGAGATTGTGACACCATGAGAGGTGAGGGAGTGATGAGATCATGGGAAATTAAGAGAGCCTTGTCAAGAAATACTTGAGAGGAACTCTCCACCCATTATATAAATGATAAGGCGGGGGGGGGGGGAAGCACCAAAACGGTGCTTTTTGATTTTGGCTTGTAGAAGATGGTCTTTTACGAGAAAGGCCAAACTCAAAACGAAAAATATTTACTATTTAGTGCTGCTTTCAAAAACCAATTAAATATAATTTTAAAGATTTTGGTACCCTAGGGGCTTTTGGTAATTTTGGAAACATAAAGGTATTTTGGTCATTTTACAAAAAAAATGTGATATCAAGGGAAAACTCTCTAATAGGTCACAGTAAGTACTATAAGTCCTACAGGGGTGCAAAAAGGGTGCTTACATCAGTTATATAATCTTCACCTAGATAATCACTAATAAGTATACCTCTCAAGTTTCACCATATAAAATACATTGTGGGTATACATGGAGTTAACGAGTTCAATCATTCGATGTATCTCAACTAGACTATTCAAATTTCAGCCTATGCGGGCATCAAATGGAGTTGATGAGATCTTAGATCTAATCTGGCAGTGTTTATGTTTTAGAGAAATGGATCCTTGAAATCATCATCATCATCATGATCGATGTCTTATCTTAAATATTCAATGTATCTCAACTAGAAGATCTCCTATTCAAATTTCAGCCTATGGGGGCATCAAATGAAGTTGATCAATCTCAGATCTAATCTGGTCGTGTTTGTGTTTTAGAGAAATGGATCCTTGAAATCATCATAATCAATGAATTATTTTGAGGCCAACAGGCGACAACATGAAACTTGTTCCTTCATTCGGTTCTATCAAAAGTCATAACTTCAGTTAAGTCACATGTTATCAAATCTTTTCTCACTAACTCCATCCATGTCATTTTGGCATTCCCCTCCCTATCTTGTAGCCTTTAACTTGAATCAATTCATTTTTTCTTTGTGTAACCGTTAGTGATATCCTCTAAACATGCCCAAACCATCTCAACGAACTCTCCCTTATTTTATCACCTATTAGAGCTTCTCTCATATTCTCTCAAATGCACTCATTTCACATCTTATCTTTCATTGTCTTCTCACTCATCCATCTCAACATCCTCATCTTGGTTACATTAATTCTATTAATATTTTACTCCTTAGTGGTCCAACATTTTGCTCCACAAAATATACCTGGTCTTATCATTGTCTAATAAAATTTTCCGTTTAGTTTAATCGGGATGCGCCGATCATAGAGCATTCCAGAAGCATTTTTCCACTTTGACCATCCAACTCTAATTTTATAGGTAACATCCTCTTTCATTTCTCCATCATTATGAAAAATTAAGCTAAGACACTGGATTGTGGGGTATCTCTTGGTCATCTATTTTAACAAGAGGATTGCTAAGCCTACTCTCAGCCTCCATCAACCATCTGTCCATTATTGGTGAGAGAAAGTGATTTAACCATTGGAAAATGGACAAGTGGTTGGTCCAGGCTGAGAGTATGAGTTGACTGAGAGTAGGGGTAGCACTCCTCTTTTATCCAAGGTATCCTCCACGGTTCTAATTTTACATTTACTCCTCCTCCCCTCCCTTTTAGTTTCATCCATTAATACTATATGATCTGTAAATAATATACACTATGGGACCTCTTGAACATGAGCTATCAATCCATTCATAACTGATGTAAAAAAGATATGGCCTCATAGTCGATCCTTGATGTAACCCTATTGTCAGAGGAAACTCGTTTGTCTTGCCACCAATGGTTCTCACGATAGTTGTCTCTCCCTCATTCATGTCCTTAATGATATCAATATCATGGAACTCATTTCTCCCCTAGCGGCCACCAGATTAATTCTCTATAAACTCTATCAAATGCTATTTCTAAGTCAATATATACCATATAAAGATTTTTCTTCTTTGCCCTAAAATTTTAAATAGATCCTTGAAATATGAGCCAATTAAAAGGGGGACATTGGTAGAATACATAGAATTTTGGTCAAATTTGAATCCTAGGTTCATTGGTATAGCTGGATCCAGATCCTAGACCCAATTGAATTGTTGATATAGTAACAAAGTTCTTCGATTTTTTCAAAAAACTCCCAAATAATATGCAAAATTTTCACCAAACAGTTAATTCACAAAGTATTTGCGAATTTTGGAATCAAAAACTGCATAGTCGCGAATTAAACACGAATTCACACCTTAACAAAGTTCTTCGATTTTTTCAAAAAAAATCCCGAATAATATGCAAAATTTTCACCAAACAGTTAATTCACAAAGTATTCGCGAATTTTGAAATAAAAAACTGCATAGTGGCGAATTAAACACGAATTCACACCTTTTTGATCCGGATTCAGACACAACTGGATCCAATCCATCCATGCTCTAACAAGATGGCATAACCATTCAATATAAACTTTCTGTGGACAATTATCCGTATATAATAATCATATGGTTGTGAAGATTTGACAGGTTGTCTTTTCTTTGCGACAGGATATCTCCTCGCTGGAACTGATCAGATGGTGGGATTTGAACTCCCAGCACAACACAGACAAGAATCCTTATTTTGTTAAGTGCAGCCCACTTTTTCCACTTTGAGAAACCTTACAGTTTAAAGGTAGTTTCAGTAGATAAGCATAACCTAGCCATAGGTTTTATTATAATGCTTTAATATACCAGTATAGTGGAAGATAGAATGACTGCCAAGAGAGCTGTGTTTGGGTATCCGTGAACGGTGAGTAGTAGTTCGTTCAGTCATGTCACTAAATGGTTAGAATATTTCATCATTTTTCCTTAAACAAAAAACATATTGCCATCAATAGATGAGAGTTATCACTGAACCTAAAATAAATAAAATAATATAAAAGGTGGTCTTGAGCGTTGAGAAGTGTATGCACCGAAAGAAGAAGTGCAGTTTCTGCCCCTTGTGTATCCTTGAAGGTAACATATGCAATTTGAGACCGCTCAGTATCGCTGAAAGAAACATATAATAACCTTGATTTTCATGAAACTCAGTAAAAAAGAAGAGGCGAAAAGGAAACTATGACATTACTTAACATAAATTACCTATGCATTTCAACATATTCAATATCACCAGAAAAAGAAAAGAATTCCTTGATGTCTTGCTCAGATGCACCTAAGGAAACATTGCTGATTTTCATTGTTCTTATCTGTAATGATGAAAAAATACAATAAACAAGGGACAACATTATCGGGTTAGGTGCATAGATAACATGGTTTCATGCATAATTACACAACATGGTTTCATAAGTAATTCCATGATGCACACAACAACCATCACCATCAGCGATAAATATGGTCGAAAGTACCATATGAGTAATCATGACTTCAACCTTCTTAGTTAATTTTTCATTAAAAATCAAACTTGAATAAGATAAGATCACAGAATCTGGCACATCATTAAAAACAGAACTAATTCAAAGATCAGACAGAAACTTTGGCTCCTCTTTATTGAGAGTACGTAGGCAATACTAAGACCTGTCTTTGCAAAAATTCTGCTTTTATATTTAATAATTAATATAATTCTCCACAACCAAATTTAAAGGCTATTGAGTCGTTATGACTTATGAGGATCGTCACAAGTTGAAGCAATTACAAAAGATTCCCTTGGCTGGGCAGGACTGAGGAGCCTCAGGGATAAGCTTTAATGCCACAACTTGAGTGTGAATAACCAGAGTGAAAAAATCTACTGTGCCATTGCTTCATCCCCTCAGCTGTAATTATCATGGCATGCTCACTCACATCTCTTCTCAGAAAAATAGCCTTTTAATGTTAATTAAATAGAAAGGTTTCCTCTAAAAATGGGAACTTCCCTTATGCAGCCTCCTTTTTTCCATTTTTTCTCCACAAAAGGGCCGTATCAACTTGATCCTACCAGATTAATATCACACCGAGGAAATGTAAAAGACGGATACCTCTTTTTATCTTGAGAAATATGAAATGTTTTCTCTATCCAATATACCAATAGGATCATGCACGACCTCAATTCCTATTATCCAAATGATCCGTATAGATATGAAAGTGTGTTGAGAGAAAGGTCAAGCTTATGTTGCGACACGCAATTTGTCCGAGAGCATAGATGCAAACAATAATAAATCTTCATTCTTAATGCATAATATCCTAACGACGAATCAAATGGAGAAGATGAAGAGTATGCTCACTTAGCGGTCCCACATGACCCCGGAGGATGCCACAGGGACCTTGACAAGGTCCCTCATTAAGAGGAGTAAAATGACATGCCTGTGTTATTTGGGATATTTTCCACTTAATTATTTTAATTAATCACCATTATCTATTTAAGTTTGTAAGGCTAGTTTTCGTAGAAAGAGTCGTACACATGTAATTTATTTTTATTTTAATTTTAATTATTGTTGTTAATATATTAGGAAATACCTAAAATGAGTTTATCTCTTGTTAGATTTATCATGGAAGAGACATTTAGGGTCTATCTCTTTGGAAAATCCTATAAAGAGTTGTAAATCATTTACAATAGAATTAGTAAGAAAATAACCTTTTAGTGTTAGTTAAATAAGAGGGTTTCCCCCTTAAAAATTAAAAGTATAAATGTCTCTTATGTAGCTTCTCTTTTCCATTTTTTTTCTCTTTCCACAATAGGGACGTATGAATTGGTATCAGAGCGTCTGATTTTGGTAAGGTGGAAGATTAGAGATGAGAGTCAAAGAAGATGCAGCTCGTAATAAAACAAATCAAAGAGAAAATAGCCTTTTAGTGTTAATTAAATGGGAGAGTTCCCCCCTCCCCAAAAAAAAAAGTGGGAATTTCTCATGTAGCTTCGCTTTTCTATTTTTTTCTCTTTCCACAACAAAGACATATCAACTGGTATATACGATTCTGGTGCATTGGATGATTAGAAATGGCTAAAGGCACACAATTGCAGGAGTCGAAGAAGATGCAACTCATAATAAAATAAATCAATGAGAACTCGAAACAGCCGAAACGGCAATCACAAGCTTTGGATGAGATTCACAATATGCTTCCAGCTATTAATTTAAAGACAACCAACTTATTGCATCAATTGTGATGGGACAAAATGATACCTCCATCATTCGACCGGAAAGGGAATGATCTAGCAAGTCAAAAGGATTACCAATCTAATGGCAGCACACAAGTAATTCCATGCAAACTAGATAACCAAAATCAAGTTTCCTATGATCAATTGACAACGATCTAACCATATTAATCTATCAACTCGAACATTTTTTTGCATTTGATCACACTGAGGAAATACAAAAGGTTGCCCCCTACATATTTTCATGTCGAGAAAGAGAAAACATTTTCTCTATCCAATACACCAATGAGATGAGGCACGCCCTTAATTCTTATTAAACAACTGAAACCCCATAGTTTTTGGGTTGGGGGGCATGTTAACATTTGCATCTTATGGCTGTAACTTGCTGCAATCAAAACAGGAATTTACAGATAGGATTAAAGGATTTGAAAGTCCTCATGTACTGACGAAAAGGGGGAAAGAAGCGGTCTTTTTTGTATCTCAACTGAAGCTGAACTAATAAACCAGTCCTGAAGGTCTGCCATTCAAAGATTCAGAGAGAAGAACTAGGTGCTTCTTCTGTCTTAATATAATTCTGGTTTTAACAATTGCAGAGAAACAAAACAGACGAATTGCAATCAAACAAATCCAAACCTATATTACTCGATCCTTAGCACGAAGTCCACATTCAACTCAAAATCAACACCAAAATAGAGAACACAAAAATCATTTGCGATTCCAAAGACTGAAGGTATTCCAGAAGCAATCGATCTGAGCTAGACGAAAACTCCAAATCATTCAAGAAAAGATTCAATAAACATAAAAATGCATTTTTCAAACAAAACAAAAAAAAAAAAAAAACTAAAATCGAAGAGAGGAAAATCAACACTGACCGACATCGAAACAACTTTCAAGGAGATCTCGGAGCTCAATCGAATAAGATTAGCTAGAGAAGAATCGGCGGGAACAGAAATCGATCGAAACTTCGCCGAGAAATTCAACGCAGCGCAGGAGAAACACGGACTTTCTTGTGAGAGAAGTTCTTTTCGTGGAAGGCTCGAAAGGAAAAATGAGGGGAGAGATTCTGTGGAATACGGAAATAGAGAATCGAGAGAGAAACTCGTGGCGAGCGACTAGGGGTGCCATCGAGGACATCTGAGGGACCCTTCATCATGTTCTGTGAGTGGGCCACACGCCCGTCCTTTTTTCTTTCTTTTTTCTCGCTCTCATATAGTCGCCCCTTCATCTCCCATTAACCCGGGTTAGGTTTTTTTAACTCTTTAGTTAAATTTTTTGTATTTTAATTTTTAAGAAACTAAGGGTAAATGGGTGAACTTTAAAGGTGGATCAATCTTAACCACAGTTAAATAGGGTTAGAAGAGGGACACGTGGTAACAAAATTCGAGCAAGACGCCCCTCCTTGGGCGACCGATGAGGAAGTGATTATTTTTCTTTTTTGTAATCCATTCTCGTCCTCCTTGGTCGGTGATACGAGGAGGGGCGTCTTGGGTCTCCTTTTCATCCCGTGTGTCCCCTCTTTTAACACTCTTTAATTATTACTAAGGTTCACCCATCTATCTTTATTTGTAGAAGAAAAAAAAATTAACTGTGGAGATTAAATATTTTTGTATCTTAACTAAAGGGTTAGAATACAAAAAACTTACCTAAATATTTAATCCTGTAGTAATGGCATTAAATATTACCTCTGAGAGTCAGAGTGAGAGTCATTATAGGAAAATCACTACCTAAATGTTACAAGTGAAAGCGTCACAGAGTGAGGACGTCAAGTGTAAAGCGTTGTGATATATTTTGATTCTCACTCGTGTATGAGGAGCCTAAATTCTGCTCCTTAATCACCTTAAAATTTTTAGATTAGATTCATAATAGGAACACCCGAGGATAAGTGGACCTCATTTGTTATTGGATGCTTCTCTTTCTTGAATGGATTTCCACAAATGCCCCCCCACCTTTGTATAGCTCTTTGAGGGGGAAAAATGTAACTGTTACACGAACTCTGGTTTACTGGTAGAAGGTAGGAGTTAAAAAGTGTGATACCCTGTCCTGTACTCCGATGCCAAATTAAGTTGAGGTAGAAAATGATGAATAGTAACAAGCACAAAGCAAGTGAGAGAAGAGCAGAAAATTCTCGGTCCCCTTGCATTGAATTTCTCGGGGGTATTTAGAGGTTTAGCTCAGAATGTCAATTGATGGCCTTAGATGACCATACCACGTGTCCAGCACTCATTACCAAATATGTCAGACAGATCTGCCACCTAACGTATTTCATGCGAGCACCTACTATTAGTTCAGTCGATTTGTTTCTGACAACACGCAGAAGTGACCAGCATTTAATGTCAAGACAGTACTTTTCACCTACTTGTCAGAATAAAACGATCGTCTCCTGATCATTTCCTCCTGCGAGTTGGTCTCGTTGTTGACTCGAGCTCGAGTCCGTTGTGTATGCCTTAAAATAAGGTTTGGACTTGCTTTTCACCTATTTGTCATAATAAAACAATTGTCTCCTGATCACTTCCTCCTACTAGTCGGTCTTGTTGTTGACTCAAGCTCGAATCCGTTGTGTATGCCTTAAAATGAGATTTGGACTTAGTTATCAGAAGATAACGGATTCGCTGTGTAAGACAACGGAAACGTTGTTGCGAGTGCAATGGGCACGTTGTGTATCGAACAACGGAAACATTGTCAAAAGCACAACGGACATATTGTTCACAAGACTACGAGTATGTTTATAAAGCGCACAATGGAAACGTCGTGCATCAGACAATGGAACAGCTCTCTATTCTAAACACGTGATCCACGTGTCACACTTTGGTGAACGTAACAGCACAAGCTAGCTCGTTCTCCAACACTTAAATCAATTTTACGAATTTTATCCCTTACAATCTTCATATGTCTTATTTGACACCCCTTAACTATGGTTAAGATTCAATCAATCCTAACCTTGTTTTATAGAAATAGTATTAAAAAATAACCTGACTCACTCATGTGGTTAATTTTTTCAAAAATCAATGTTAGATTATTTAATCATAGGATGAGTTAATCTTAACCTTAGTAATGAGTCTCAAATATGACATGAAAATGGGGAGGAATAAGTGTACCACCCAATGGAATGTGTGCATGCATGTCATCACCTCCTTTTTGTAAACTCAGTAACACCACAAGGTGATTATTGAAGGCAAGACAAGGAAACACTCACACCACCCATGCAGACCACACACACTGGTGGAGCCACATGGGCCAGGGGGCTTTCAGCCCCCACTGAAATTTTGATTTTTTTTTTTACCATAGCGATAATAAGAGTATAGCCTGGGAAATGGGTGGAGTTGGAGGACGGGGAGCTCTAGACCCCTGAATTTTTGAGAAAAAAATATTTTCTTTACAAAACGGATACAAACAGAGATGATGTCCCATGAACTTGGCCCCCCCCCAAAAAAAGGGGGGGCTAAGCCCCGAACCCCCATTGTTAGCCCCCCCTACAAGAGAATCTTGACTCCCCCCTACACACACACCCCACATGCAGCTCAAATAAGCTTTTTTCACACGTCATATAACGAGTCTATCCCGGAGTATAAGACTCTAAGCACTTGCCAGAGAAAATCCGTTGTCAGTTTAGTATATCCAACCCTCAAGAGCGGGATGGTTATTGGTTGGGCTTTCTGGACCAGCATAAAAGTAGAATAGCAACGGATACCAACAGGTATTATATTCGGGCATAGCCTCTTTGCCCAATGCGTGGAAATGTGCTTAACTAAGGGATTGATACCATGCATACATATGATCCGTCGGGCAGTATGCACACACCTTCATAGCTTGCTATGTGCCATTTTTAACATTTATTAACTAAGGTTAGGATTCACCCACCCTTAAAGTTAAATACTCTCTAACCTTAGTTTTTAAATATTAACCTAATTATGATTCACTCAATCGTGTTGTCAATTTTTTAAAATATTTTGTCTTTTAAAAGTTAAGGTTAAATTATTTAATCATGAGGGTGAGTGAATTTTAACTACAGTTAATAGGTATTAAAGATGACACATAATAAGCTGGAAAGGTATGCATGTACCGTGTGCATGCATACTATTTACTCCTTAAAGACCATCCCAATCCCAGAGTTAGGGCACCCAATACAGAATTGGGCAAAGAAGCTGTTTAATACTTGGGCATCTCCAGAGGAAATCCGTTGCTAAGATCCTGGCCGAATCCCGAATGAATCATTCGATTGTCAGTGTCACCCTTACCTGGCCCCACTGCTGGTCTAAGCCTTTTCTAAAGAGAGACAGGAAAGTCGTGTACGCACTATGCCGACAATAGAAATGGCAAACCACCTTCTAATGGTCCCACATAGTGCCAACGTCGTCAGTAATCAAAACACTATACACCCAGCATCCGCATAGAGTCCTGAGAAGAAGATCATGGTCCTATTCTACGCTGGCCGCAATGTACCTGTGTCCCTTTAAATATTTATTTTAATCAGGGTAAGCTTAAGTAAATTAAAATTACTAATTTTGTTTTATTATTTGTTTAAAACCGTGGTTAGATTGCTTAACCCTAGGGGTGAGTGAATCCTAACCACAGTTGATGGAAAGTAAATAGTGGGTGTGAACCAATGAGATTATGGGGTTTTGCTGTGGTCCCGTTTTCCATTTCCCATCCTAAAATCATTGCCTTACTCAAAGAAAGAAAAATCATTTTCCAATTTCCAACTAAGGGTGTCAATGAGCCGAGCCTGGTTGTGAACTGACTCGATTGAACTTAAAACAAGTCGTGCTTCAGCAATACTTTTTTAATTGGTTGAGTCAATCGAGCCGAGCCAAAAAAACTGAACTCTTTTAACAATTGAGCATAACTTCTTCTTTTTTTGTAATGCGGATATCATTTACGTACAGTTAGTGGTCAGTGGTTAGCTTAAGGATTGAAACTCTTACAACTCATCGTTCATGGGATTAGATCCCAAGACCTCTCACTTGGGAAAGGTCACACCCCACTGTTGAAGTAAGAGGTGGGGTGTAATTGAGCCGAACTTGAGTAACAGGTAATTTGACCACTCGGTTGTATATAGATGTTTATACCTGTACTTAAATAGACATTAATGCCCATTATAACATCTCGTTTTTACATAAAAGTATAAGATCCTTTAATAGGTTTTTTACTATACTAAAACGCAAATAGTAAATTTAATTTTAGAAACTAGAGAAACCATAAGGTATTCTTTGGAGGTAGTGTTTGGATACATTTTTAAACTGATAGTGATTGTTGACTCTTAAAGAGTCAAGGTTGGTTAAAATGTTGATTTGGCACTTAAAAGAGTAATTTATCCATGAGTCAAAAGTTGAAATGTTAGCTTTTCCAAGAACTTGCCCTCAATTAGTTTGTGTGGAAAACCCTAATTTTAAAAAAAATCAGTTTTCTTAAAAGTAATTTAGAAGAAGTCATTTAATTCTCAAATAAGTTTATCCAAACAAGCCCTCTAACTTTTTCCACTTTCTCATTCCTCATTCTCTCCTCCCTTCTTTCATCTAAGCATGACTTTGATATTTTAATGCGTTTCTTCTAACAACAATATACTAACAACAATAGAAGGGAAGACTTAAATTTATGGATGATATCAAAACTTGAAAGGTTTCTGCAATTTTGAGTCTAGCAATGTGTTATACCATGAAGCTTGAAATCCAGCAATAGATGTAAGCATCATTAACATTACTCATCAAAAAATGAAACCTTGGGCAGCAGGTGCATCGATTCAAGAGGAGGCAAATCGTCAAACTACTATGCCCACTCATCTAATAAATGATTAGGGTTTCAAAAAGTGATATTCTTAAGAATTTTAATTTAGGGGTTTTGGGTGTCCGTTATAAATTCTCTTCGATGGTGTGAGTTTCGAGAAGTGATCAAATTGAGAGAGTAGGGGTTGGATGGTGTAGAACCCTAAAATTTATCAATTTTACACAAAGGTCCCTACACACCCGTAAAATTATATAAAGAGCCTAAAATCATTAGAAAGCCCTATACATTTAAATTGGGTCTAATGACAAGGCATGAGCCTCTTATGGCTCGAGTCTGGGCACGAAGTAGAAAGCCCATAAACTGAAAACTCAAATCCAAATGGGTCACACACTCAATAAATGGGTTGATCCGTCAACACAAAAAACCTGATTGTGGACTCAATACCCAAGAAGATGAGTGGGGCCCATCAAAGTCTACTAAGTCCCTTAAACCACTAAATGAAGTGGGACTCTTGAAATATTTATCTTTAAATGGATGAGGCTTATCAAAATTTCTTAAGTCTCTCGAACCACTAAATTGAGTGGGACTCTTGAGATTCTTATCTCTAAAAGTCTATATATAAGATCCAAAGCTAGAGATTTGAGGGATTCAGAAATCCAGAAAAATTTAGAATAAGCCAAAGACGAGAAGTCATAAACATTCTCTAGCCTTCAAATAAAAAAAATCAAAGCATTTCAGAGAAGATAAAACTGCAAATAAGTCAGTTCTCCTCTATAATCACTTTCTAGCCGATCAAGCGCGAAGCCCGGAAGAAAAGAAAAGTTACATCAACACCTTCAAAGAAGATCGAGATCACGCCTCGGCCTTCATCTTCTACTTTAGAAATTTCTGATTGTTAATAAGAGGATTTCTTGAGAATTGTATCAAACTGAAAATAAATAAATATTTTATTCATCATTATTTTATCCACAAAATTTTGTGTCGACAGAGGGTTTATACAAGATGGGGAGGTTTGTGCACTAAAACCATTTTCCATTTTGAGATCCTTGAAACCTTACTATATGTTTGAGACTTTGAGTGTAAGACTTACACGAGTTGTCTTCGCCATGTGTGCTTGCACGCTATTCATTTTAATTATAAAGAAAAATTACGAAAAATGAACACTTACCACACCTATATGTTCGGAAATAGAAATACTCATTATGAGAGTTTGAACCCACGTCCGCCTCCATGTTTCATGAAGAGGCTACTTCACAGTTCTCAGGTTCTTTATGCATACTATCTTATTAATAAACTACAAGGAAACATATTTTAGTCATTTATCCACGTCACCACTCTTAGCCATGACCCGACGCAAACATGTGGATTACATGCAAGGGATATTCTTAGAGAAAGGGGGTTTTTTAAAAATGAGTGAAGAATGACCAACTCAAGTGAAAATGCGGTAAAAAGTAGGAAATCACTCATAATTCATCCAAAAATAAACAATACGAGGCCTTATATATTTGTATATCACCTCAGAAAATAAAAAAAGATAAAGAAAATTCATAAGCCATCGTGAGAGGGTTCTTAAAATCCTAAACTCGGGTAACATTTGGAAAAAATAAAAATGATAAAAAAAACACAAGAAATAAATATATTTAATATGTAATATTCATGTATTTTACTACATTCATGCATGCCCCTAAGGTTAAATATTGGACTTGATTATTGCATGGACCTTACCATATAGTGGTGAGACATCATGAGTAATTTGAAACAAGTTCTAAAAATAACATCATACATGTTTAGTGGCGTAAATTATAAGTACATTGATGTTAAAAAAAAACACCTAACCCGAAACAGAGTGCCAATCTTTGGTTCTCTTATCACATCTCTTGTTTCTTACCCTAGAACTAAGATTGGCCCTAAAGCCATCCATAATTTCCTGTTGCATTAAACAGTATGAGAAACCACTATATGTAATTCAATAAGATTCATGCCTATGAGCAAACTCAGGTTAGGAAATCTTTATTTTTATTCTGTTCACTACCTTTTTTGCAAACATTAAATGTATTATGAGCAAACTCACGTCAGGAAATCTTTATTTTTATTATATTCACTAACTTTTTTGCAAACATTAAATGTATTTTGTCGGCGATTCAAGTTGAGTTTATTTTCAATAGAAAAATTATCACATCCTCGGTCGGTGGCACGAGGAGGGCGTCTCGGGCCTAGGTCTGTATAGGCCCAACCCTTCATTCGTAAGGGTTCTGCCCAAACTCTATTCTCAGGTGAAGGTTAGGCATGTCCTTAAAAAAGAAAAATTTTTTGTCGTTATATTTATAAAAAAAATTATAAACCACCATTGATGGAGGAGTGACGGCAAATGTGAGAGAGTAACATAGAGATTAAAAGGGAGATAAATTGGGAAAACAAAGCTTGGCCACTGGTGGTGTGCGTGTGCCACGACTTGATTACTTGATTGATCTCTGATCAAGTCCCAACAAGTGTGATGGATGGAATAGAAAACTTTTTCCTAAACTAGAACAAATACTAACTAGAGTTGAGGCCTAACCCTCTATCTTAAAAAAAATAAAAAATAGAATTAGAAGTCTCTCAATGATGGTCGGTGGGTGATATTTAAGTAGGGAGATATGACAGTGAAAATACCATCATACCCTACTAAATATTTCGTTAAAGAAATTTATAATATTGGTCATTTTAAATAAAAAGCTTAAATTAAATATAATATATATATATAACACCCCTAGAGCCTGACCCATGCACTAGGGGTCAAGCTCTAAAGCCTACAAAAGCTTAAATTAAAGAGTTCGAATCTTGGCCAATTGTGATTGAATTCAATCACATATGTGGCACACCACTGTTGGAGGAAAGCTAAAAAATTGAATTTGAATTTTCCCACCATTTTGCGCTCCTCCAACAGTGGTGTGCCACATATGTGATTGAATTAAATCACAATTGACTATGATTCGAACTCTGAATTAAATGATTTGTGACAGTAGGGCCCTCAAACGCCTACAAAATTTATGGTTTTTTCCATCTCTAAAGCCCGCAAGCGTAGTTTGAGCTATAGAAAAAATTTATACTAACATAAGGAATTGGCTTGGGTAACACCCCTAGAGCCTGACCTAGGTACTCATTATATATATATATATATTTAGGTGCGCAACATGCTCCCACCTAGACTTTGACGCCCTCGTTTAGGGGGATTCACCCTTTAGTGGACGAGATTTTTAACCTTTTAAGATTTCGTTTTTGAAAAAGTATGAAAATCAGCTTACTTTTAAAAGAGTTATTTTTTTAAGTTTTCACGCGTGTGAATCGCTCAAGCTTGTGAGAGAGTTCGTGAAAAAGTCCAAAATACCCTTAAGAACATTTCACATTCTCTAATCATTTCGAACAAATACACTTCACATCTATTCAGAGTCTAAAGAAGAAGAAGAATAAGAGGAGGAGGAGGAAGAGCCTCCTCACTCGAAAGTGATTAACTCATTCCCACTCAGATTTGACCTTTCCACATATCCTCCTGTGTGCTGGTCTAATTTTCGAGCTTGATACGGATTGGGAAAGGCTCAACCACACTTGTGACAAATGCGAATTTCATGGTTGTCATGTCCTACAAAACAAGAAACTTATTAAAAATCTTATATACAAAAAAAGAAGAACATGAAAAATTCTTGATTCAGTAAAAAAAATTCAATTTAGAGAAAAAAAAAACCAATTTAGTAAAAAAAATTCGATTTAGAGAAAAAAAATTTCGATTTATTTTAAAAAAATCCGATTTAGTATATATTTTTTTAATTTAGTAAAAAAAATAATCAATTTTAGTAAAAAAAAATTGATTTGGTAAAAAAAATTATCGATTTAGCTTCTTTTTTTTTTCCTCGAAATTTGTTTTGTTTTTTTTTTCCCCCCCCTCTGATTTATGGTTTTTTTTTGGTTGTAGAACCCTAAAATTTATCAATTTTACACAAAGGTCCCTACACACCCGTAAAATTGTATAAAGAGCCTAAAATCATTTTTAAAGCCCTATACATTTAAATTTGGCCTAATGACAAGGCATGGGCCTCCTACGGCTCGGGTCTGGGCACAAAGTAGAAAGCCCATAAACCCAAAACCCAAGTCCAAATCTAAATGGGTCACACACTCGATAAATGGGTCGATCCGTCAACACAAAAAAAAAAAAACTGATTATGGACTCAATACCCAAGAAGATAGGTGGGGCCCATGAAAGCCTCCTAAGTCTCTTAAACTACTAAATAGAGTGAGACTCTTGAAATCCTTATCTCTAAATGGATAAGCCTTATCAAGATCTCTTAAATCCCTTAAACTACTAAATAAAGTGGGACTCTTGAAATCCTTATCTCTAAATAGATAAGCCTTATTAAGATCTCTTAAATCCTTTAAACCACTAGATGGAGTAGGATTCTTGAGATCCTTATCTCTAAAAGTCTATAAATAAGAGCCAAAGCTAGAGATTTAGGGATTCAGAAATTTAGAGAGAAATTCAGAAGAAGCCAAAGAAGAGAACTCAGAAGCATTCTCTAGCCTTCAAAGAAAAGAAATTAAATCATTCCGGAGAAGACAAAGCTGCAAAGAAGCCAATCCTCCTCCAGAATCACTTTCTAGCCGATCAAGCGCGAAGCCCGGAAGAAAGGAAAAACTACATCAACACCTTCAAAGAAGATCGAGATCACGCCTCGGCCCTCATCTTCTACTTTAGAAATTTCTGATTGTTAATCAGAGGATTTCTTGAGAGTTGTACCACACTGAAAATAAATAAAATATTTTGTTCATCATTATTTCGTCCACGAAATTTTGTGTCGACAAATTTTTGGCACGCCCGGTGGGACTCTCTCTACCTCTCATCTTTCAGTCAGCAAACAATTAAGCAGCATCAATGGCCCCCAAGAGACCTGTTGTTGCAGCCACCGCCATCCATGGAAAGAGAAACACAACCTCTTCTGCACCTGAATCTACACCAGCTACTAGCGATGATCGGCGAACAACACGTCATATGACGTAGTCTGGTACCTCTCACTTGGTTGGGGCCCTCTCTCAACATCGCAAGCAACGCGTCTCCAAACCGATGCAAATGGCTAAGACTGCGCGGGCCAGGATGCCTGAGGGTATGTCCTCCAGTCATCCTTCCGATGCACAGTCTAGCGCAGGGTCAACATCCTCCGTGACCTCTCCTTCTCAAGGTCGAGCCTCCAAAGAAGTGTAGAATCAAAATCATTCAAATTCTGAGACACATACCTCCATCAGGTCTATCATGATGATGGAAGCAGCGACGATTGAAGAGCAGATCGCACAAATGTCTAACGCAATTACAAATTTAACAAAGGCAGTTGAGGATAAAGATGCCCAGATTGTAGACCTGGCAAGCCGCTTGGAGCAGAATAACCAAGCAGATGAATCCAATCAAGGACCAACAAATCCCCCCGGGTTCAATCTCCGAGGCCCTCGTGAAGCGGAAGAACAAAATAAGGGGTTCACTCTCCAAGGAAATCGTGATGCAGAGGAACAAAACCGGAATGCATCCGGCTCGCGAGATCCCATTCGGGACAGTCACCAAGTATCAATTGCTTCGCTCTCAGTCCAGCAATTACAAGCAATGATTACCGATACCATTTGTGCTCAGTACGGGGGTGTGTCACAATCTTCCTTGGTCTATGTCAAGCCATACTCTCAACGCATTGAGCAAATGAGCTTCTCGGCAGGATACCAACCGCCAAAGTTTCAACAGTTCGATGGAAAAGGCAATCCAAAGCAACACGTTGCCCACTTTATCGAGACTTGCAATAATGCTGGCACGTACGGAGACTTCATGGTGAAACAGTTCGTTCGCTCCCTCAAAGGGAATACATTCGACTGGTATATCGATCTAGAGTCTGGTTCCATTGACAGTTGGGATCAACTGGAGCGCGAGTTTCTCAACCGCTTCTATAGCACTAGAAGGACTGTAAGCATGGTGGAGCTTGCCGCCGTACGACAAGTGAAAGATGAACATGTTATTGACTACATTGATAGGTGGAGGAATCTTGCTCTTAATTGCAAGGATCGTCTTTCTGAACCATCTGCTATTGAGATGTGCATCCAAGGGATGCACTGGAGCCTTCTTTACATCCTCAAAGGGATTAAGCCTCGTTCTTTTGAAGAATTGGCTACACGGGCTCATGACATGAGCTCAGTATAGCCGCACATGGAGATCCACGATCGATCGATTCTTTCAAATCGGAGAAAAAACAATGGAACGCATCCAAACCCTCTAAGACCAAGGAGGCTATGATCACCACTACTACCACCAAGCCGGCCAAGATCTCGAGCCAAAAGAAGCAGGAACTGCCCAAGGTCGGTACATCTCAAGAAAGAGGGCAAGGCAGGATGACACTCAAGGAGCTCGAGGCAAAAGAATATCATTTTCCAGACTCTGAGGTATCTGGCATGCTCGATCAACTGCTAAGTCTAAAGTTGATTGAATTGCCAACCTCTAAACGTCCAGAGGAAGCGGGTCGTGTTGAAGACCCAAAATACTGCCGATACCACCAACTGATCAGCCATCCGGTTGGAAAATGTTTCGTCCTCAAAGAGAAGATTATGGACCTAGCTCGACAAGGAAATATTGATCTTGACTCCATCAATGAAGTGGCAGCCTCGAATATGACGAGTGTTACCTTTGGGTCTTTCAACCCTAGTTTGATTCCACCTTCATCATCTGTAGCAATGTTGTCTCCTCAAGCAATAAAGGCACAATGGCCGCCACAAAATTTGAAACAAGTCACAGCCGGAGCTCTTGGCTCTAACATCCACCGTTCAATATCAGTGGTAGCATCCAGTCAAGGGCAAATTCCATTGTTGCAACTACAGCAACAACGATGTCTCCCTACAAAAATTGAACGAGAGTCAACAGAAAAATCTTCTCTTATCGATGATGACGGTTGGACATTGGTTACACGACGACGACGACGTGTGCAACATCCACCTCCTCCTTTTCATCCAAGAGCAAAACGGACCAAAAGAAAGACTCGTCCAAGCATCAAGTCAAAGAAGAAGAAGAAGGTAGTGAAGAAAAAAGCATTCAAAGTACCTCCTGCTGATCCTGAAGAGATTTTTCAGCAGTTTCCTCCTTTGGCAATCACATTTGGCGACTTCATACCAATGTGGTTTCTCCAAAAACAGGAACGAGAGCCGGCCTACTCTGTCGCATGTTACCAAGTCGAATCAGACACATCGGAAAAAGAAGTGAATGATGTACCTGCCAACCAATCATCCCCTTCAATTCATGAGAGGAGCATCCCAAAGGAGAAGATGATGCATCCGACATTGAAGAGACATCAATACACTTGAGTCTTTTTGAGGCCCTACAACTACCGGAAAAGACTCGGCTCAGCCTCCCTCAAACCTTGACTAATCCCGAAAAGTACAAGGAAAAAGACTGGGTTCAAAGGAAGTCGGAGACATGTGCCTCTTGCATGGCCACCATCACCTTCGACGACGAAGACCTACAACTTGGTTCTCATCCTCATAACAGGCCGTTATATGTCACAGGATCCATTAAAGAACACAAAGTTCAACGCATTCTTTTTGACTGTGGGTCCGCTGTCAATATCATGCCCATCTGCACGATGAGAAAAGTCGGCATCTCTCCAGATCAATTGAGTTGAAGTAGGCTGGTGATCCAAGGCTTTAACCAAGGGGGGCAGAGAGCCATCGGAATGGTCCGCTTAAAGCTCACAATCGAAGACTTGGAGTCCGAAGTACTCTTCCATGTCATTGATTGCAAGACATCATACCACTTGTTGCTTGGACGTCCCTGGTTACACGAGACAGGTGTGGTTCCATCTACATGGCATCAATGCTTCAAGTATTACAAGGATGGTATGCAGAGAAAGATTGTTGCTGAGAGTCGACCTTTTGAGAAGACTGAAACACACTTTGCTGATGCTAAGTTCTACACGGAGACTGAAGTCCTCTCGGAAGCACTTCCAACTTCGGTACCATCTTCTAGCAGACTCGACATCAACAAAGGAAAAGAAGCTAAAATTCTTTCATCCCCCAAGTCCCAAAAGGATGAGAAAGCTCAAAAAGTATCAAAAGAAGAGGAAACGAACAAATCAACGAAGAACTCTACCAACATCTCCAATCCAATCTCAGTGCTTCAATACATTCCGCAATCACGTCGAAAGCCGGGACAACTTCCTTTTGTGGCAATGACTAAAGAGACCAACTCTACTTTTTCGAAAGCCAACTTAAACACTTTGCAAGATGAGTTAGTTCTTCCAGTAGCACCGCTCGTCAAATCCACAATTATAAGGCCACCAATTGTAGGATTTGTCGCATCTACAATGAAGTTTGAAGAAGAGGAAGACATCTCAACCCAAGAAAGTTCAGAGGGTTAGTATGGAGCTAAGACAGAAAAGCTCTTCGAAGCAGCTGGATATGGAAAAGGTGAGCCCATACGCTTAGGCAAGCTTCAACCTCTTGACCAAATTCATGGCCTCACAAAGGCGCAGGCCCAACTAGTTCGAAAAGGAGAAAAGTTCATTATCAATCGTCAAGGAGTTGGTTCTACACCTCAAACACCAATCAAAATCTCAGTAAAGGAGAAAGTCTCTACTCAACACATTACAGTGCAAGTAGCCAACGATTGTGAAAACAAAGTCCCCTCAGCTTATGCATCTGTCTTTGATCAACTTACCCCACCAATACAAAGTACTTCGGTCTTTGAGCGTTTAGGAGCAGCACAAAGTGATACAACCTTAAACTCTCAAGTTCTCCAATGGCGTGAGTCTGCACTCACCCGCTTGGGAGCACAAGGAAAAGAAGACGAACCTGCTCCTCTGAACAAGTCCAAAAGACGACGTAGACATGGGAAGAGGCATGTCAGTCGCAAAGATGTTGGTGACCCACAAAGTGTAATTCCATCGCAAATGAAACGACAAGCAATTTTGGAAGTCTCAACAACAGATGCTTTGACGGTAAAACGACGCATTATCATCTCCACTAACCAAGGAAAACAATCTCAAACAAATCAAGTTGAGATGAGCGAGATCGAAGATGTTGCTACCGTCAATCACATTACCATCCAAGAGCCTGTCGAAGAAGAGTCATCATCTTCAAACGATGAACTAGAAAGTGCTCCTCCAGTCTTCGAAGAAGGGGGGCAAGCTACCGTCGACGAGCTCAAACAATTAAACCTTGGTACAGAAGAAGAACTGCGCCCTATCTTTGTCAGTGCACTCTTAAGTCCTGAGGAAGAAGCTGATTACTTCAAGCTACTGCAAGAATACAAAGACGTTTTTGCATGGAGTTACAAGGACATGCCCGGCCTTGATCCCAAAGTAGCAATCCATCACCTAGCTATCAAACATGGCGTTCGCCCCATCAAGCAAGCGCAGCGTCGCTATCGGCCTGAACTGGTTCCACAGATCGAAGCTGAAGTCAACAAGCTGATCGAAGCTGATTTCATCCGAGAAGTGAAGTATCCAAGTTGGATTGCAAATATTGTCCCAGTCAAGAAGAAGAATGGACAAATCCGAGTATGCGTAGATTTTCGCGACCTGAATAATGCATGTCCAAAAGATGACTTTCCATTGCCAATTACGGAGCTCATGGTCGATGCTACAACAGGACACGAAGTCTTATCCTTTATGGATGGTTCATCTGGTTATAACCAAATTCGTATGGATCCAAAGGATGAAGAACTCACAGCCTTTCGTACACCAAAGGGAATTTACTGCTATAAAGTGATGCTGTTTGGACTAAAAAATGCTGGTGCCACTTATCAACGTGCTATGCAAAAGATTTTTGATGATGTCTTGCACACAAAGGTTGAATGCTACGTCGATGACTTGGTGGTAAAATAAAAAAGGAGAGCGGATCATCTTCAAGACCTTCGTGACATTTTCATCAGACTTCGAAGGTACCAATTAAAGATGAACCCTTTAAAGTGTGCATTTGGGGTCACTTCAGGCAAATTCCTCGGGTTTGTTGTCCGACATCGCGGTAATGAGATTGACCAAGCTAAAATCGATGCTATCCACAATATGCCAGAACCTAAGAATATCCACGAGCTTAAAGGCCTCCAAGGTCGTCTCGCCTACATCCGGAGGTTCATCTCAAACCTAGCAGGGCGGTGTCACCCCTTTAACAAGTTGATGAAGAAAGATGCATTGTTCAAATGGGATGATGCTTGTAAGAAAGCTTTCGAAAGCATCAAAGAGTATCTCCTCAAAGCACCGGTTTTAGCAGCGCCTATCCCCAATAAACCACTGATTCTTTACATCAGTGCTCAGGAGCAGTCATTGGGGGCATTATTGGCACAAGAGAATCATGATGGCAAAGAAAATGTGCTCTACTACCTGAGCCGAACTCTGGTGGGGGCAGAATTGAACTATTCACCCATCGAGAAGATATGTCTTGCTCTTATCTTCGCTACAAAGAAGTTGAGGCACTATATGCTGTCACACACAGTCCGACTTATCTCTCACGCCGATCCACTCAAATACATAATGACGAGACCGGTTCTATCGGGAAGGCTCGCCAAATGGGCACTTTTCCTGTCAGAATTTGAGATCGTTTACATCCCTCAAAAGGCAGTAAAAGGACAAGCGGTAGCTGACTTCCTCGCAGATCATCCAATCCCAGCTGATTGAGAATTATCTCAAGACTTGCCCGATGAAGAGATCTTCTACACTGATGTAATACCATCATGGAAGATGTTTTTTGATGGTGCTGCAAGAAAGAATGCAGCAGGAGCAGGAGTCGTCTTTGTAACTCCACAAGATGAAATCCTTCCATTCGCCTTCACATTGGCAGAGTTATGTTCAAACAATGTGGCTGAATATCAATCCCTCATAATTGGATTGGAACTAGCCCGAGACATGCAGTTGTACCAGCTCAATGTGTATGGAGACTCAAAGCTTGTCATTAACCAGCTCTTGACAGAGTACGACATCCTCAAGCCCAATCTAATCCCCTACTATCTCTATGCTGCTGAGCTCATAAGTCAGTTCGAAGATATCACTATGTTGCATGTTTCAAAAAACGAGAATAAACAAGCTGATGCTTTGGCCAACCTTGCAGCAACTTTAGCTGTACTTGAAGAAGAAGTGACGACGGTTCCTGTCTGTCGGAGATGGGTCATCTCTCACTTGATCCACCATGACATCGCTCAACAAGCAACAAATTTCATCGAAGTATTCGAGATTGAGGTTGAAGACTAGAGACAACCTCTCGTTGAATATCTTCAACATGGAAAATTGCCGAATGATCTCAAGCACAAGACTGAAATTCGTCGTCGTGCGTCCCGATTCCTATACTTCAACTATGAGCTGTATCGTCGCTCCTTCAATGACATCTTGATGAGATGTCTTGGAAATGATGAAGCTAGAGAGGCCCTTGAAGAAGCTCATTGAGGTATTTGTGGTGCTCATCAGTCAGGACCAAAGTTGCATGATCGCCTAAAGAGAATGGGGTACTATTGGCCAACCATGGTGAAAGACTCGCTCGAGTTTGCCAAAAGATGTCATGCATGTCAAATCCATGGAGACTTCATTCGCCAACCACCCGAGCCGCTTCACCCAACAGTAGCATCTTGGCCCTTTGACAATTGGGGACTTGATGTTGTCGGGCCACTCCCAAAGTCTTCTAAACAACACCTCTACATTCTTGCTGCGACAGACTATTTCTCCAAATGGGCAGAAGCAATCCCTCTCAAAGAAGTCAAGAAAGAGACGGTTGTAGACTTCATCAAAAATAATATTGTCTTCCGCTATGGGGTCCCCCGTTATATAGTAACGGATAACGGGAAACCATTCAAGAATGCTCTGATGGATCAATTTTGTGCGAAGTTTGAAATCAAGCAAAGATGCTCTACAATGTACAATGCGCCAGCAAACGGACTCGCAGAAGCTTTCAATAAAATTCTTTGCAAGCTCCTTGAGAAAGTTGTTTCCAAGTCAAAAAAGGATTGGCATGAACGGATTGGTGAAGCACTTGGGCATATCGGACTTCATACCGCACTCCTACACAAGCCACACCTTACTCGCTTGTCTATGGAGTCGAAGCAATACTTCCATTGGAACGTCAAATTCCGTCACTACGGATTGCAATCCAAGAAGGCCTCACAGGTGATGAAAATACAAAGCTACGTCTTGCTGAACTCGAAGCTTTGGACGAAAAGAGGTTAGAAGCGGAGCAACGCCTCGAGTGTTATCAAGCTCGCTTGTCTCGAGCTTTCAACAAGAAAGTTCGACCTCGCTCCTTCCAAATAGGTGATTTAGTACTTGCAGTTCGAAGGTCCATCATTCTTTCACATCGGTCTAGAGAGAAGTTTGATCCAAAGTGGGATGGACCGCATGTGGTGAGAGAAGTCTACACCAACGGCGCTTACCTTCTTTCAACACCCGATGGAGTTCGTCTTGGTCCTATCAACGGTAAGTTCCTCAAGCAATACTATCCATGATAGAACAATACTCCTCGATATGAGCCTAAAGTGTCCACAACGCTCCTTGATACGAGCCTAAAGAATCCACAAAGCTCCTTGACGTATGAGCTTAAAATGCATGTCACTCTTGGCTTATACAACCAAAATTGTAAAAGGTTCAATGACTTTTGCTCGCTAGACTGAAAATCTAAAAGGACAGTCTAAGCAAAACTTAGAGCACAAAAAAAATAAAAATCGAACTACGTTAAAGCTTGATCCCACAACGGGTACGTAGGCAGCCTGTAAAGTTACCTCAGGTTCAGCTACCATTAAAAAAAAAAAAAAAACATGAGAAACAATACCTTTCATGGGTATGGAGTTGATTGCTTCTGGTGAGCTACAAGATGTCGTACTCCTAACATTTGGATGACGAACAAGTCTTTGTATTTACTCAACCTCTAGAGGTTGTCTATCATGTCTCTGATGTCAACAACATCATGGAAAACAAAGACCATTCTCTTTCTCAGCAACACCCTCAACGTTCACATGACCCATCAAAGGGGTTGGATACTGGAAATTGCACAAGTGCTTCGTTGGATTGATACTCCACTGCAACATCAGCAAAGCAGAAACAACTCTCTTTCTCAGCAGCTCTTCAGCACTCTATCTCAGGACTATGATTTTTATTCGCAAAAATGAATCAAAGTCCCGCTTTGTTCTGGATCCTCAGCATCATCGCAAACTTCTTAAATAATGTCCGCGAGTGAAAAAGCATTCCCTGACGGGTTGAAAGATCGACAGGTCCAAAGTTTCCTCGAATGTCACGTCGTGAGCCTTCCACGGGCCGCCACCATCTGATGTTCGATAAATTGCAGCAAGGGTCTCGTCTAGCAGGTCCGTGTATTTTCAAGATTGCAGCAAGGGTCTCGTCCAACAGGTCCGTGTATCTTCAAGATTGCAGCAAGAGTCTCGTCCAACAGGTCAATGTATATTCAAGGTTGCAGCAAAGGTTTCCCCAATAGGGTCCTCGCGGCTTCAAGATCACAAGAAGAAAGAGTAACAGGTCCTCGTGGCTTCAAGATCACAAGAAGAAAGAACAACAGGTCCTCGTGGCTTCAAGATTGCAAGAAGAAAGTGGAGTCAGAGTCTTCCACGAGTCGGTCGTCATCTGGTGTTCAATAAATTGCAGCTTCCAGCATGCCATCTCGGGACTGTGATTTTACTCACATGTTCAAAAAACGAATTAAAGTCTCACTCCGAGTTAGATCATCAGCAACAGCTATCCATCTATCTTGAAGAAGACGTTCATCAATAACCCTATGGTTAGTATCTTGGGAGGCATCGACAGAAGACATCTTTCTGCAAAACAAAGACAGAAAACAGGGAAGTTCATCAAAATCTCCAAATTTTCTACAAACTTTACACTACAACAAATCAAAAACCATTAAAAAAAAAAAAAAAAAAAAGCTGAACACAAAACACACAAATTTAAAATTTAAATATAAAATAAAATAAAAAATCTCAACATTTAAATCCATTAATGAATAAAATATAAATCACCAACTGACTAGAGCACGCACAAAAAAATACACCACCACAAAAATAAATAAATTAAAATTAACAATCAACAAAAAAAAAAAAAAAAAAGAAAAAAAAAAAAAAAAGGAAAGAGTAACAACAAAATAAATTAAAATTTTTTTTAAAAAAAAAAAAAAAAAAAAAAAAAAAAAACAAAACACGAACAAAAAAAGAATTAAAAAAAAAAAACAAACAAAAGCAAATCACGGCAAAACAAAGCCAGGTGTTTGAAAGAGGGCAACCAAGGCCGTGTCAAGGTCTGACGACCGGACTGCCTTGCTCTTTTATTTTGATGTTTGTTTAAAAAAAAAAAAAAAAAATTCTTGAATTTAAATCAAAGCAATTCATCTTTGAAATATATTAAAAATCAAATCAAGAAACAAAGTCATCATGAACCCTTTTTCAAACATCAAATCATTAATTAAAAAGCTTCAAATAAATAAAAAAAAATACTAATTAATTAACTATGAGCAAACAAAATGTACGTCCCCAATTTAAAAAAAAAAAGCCAAAAACCAATAGACTTGTAAATAACCAAGCGAGCCTACTAAAGGGTGTCAAACAAAAGCTTGCCGAACAATCATACGTCGATCTGGTCTAGCCGCCCCAAAAAAAAAAAAAAAAAAAAAATCCTTCCATGATTTTCGAGGGCTATGTTTTGGCATCGAGTGTCCAAACTTTAAACCTGCAAGTATAGTAAGACGGGTTCTCTTACTATTTATAAGGAGGGAAAATAAATTGTCTCCTTATCCCATTAAGAGTAGGATTCGTATTTAACCTAAATCAAGATAAACTCTAAACAAATTAAATCAAAGTCAAACACTAAGTCATCAAAATTAAATCCAAATCAAACACTAAATCAAGGGTTACGTTAATGTCACTCATATGTTCCATCACTATACCCTTGAGGGGGCAATTTGTAGAACCCTAAAATTTATCAATTTTACACAAAGGTCCCTACACACCCGTAAAATTGTATAAAGAGCCTAAAATCATTTTTAAAGCCCTATACATTTAAATTTGGCCTAATGACAAGGCATGGGCCTCCTACGGCTCGGGTCTGGGCACAAAGTAGAAAGCCCATAAACCCAAAACCCAAGTCCAAATCTAAATGGGTCACACACTCGATAAATGGGTCGATCCGTCAACACAAAAAAAAAAAAACTGATTATGGACTCAATACCCAAGAAGATAGGTGGGGCCCATGAAAGCCTCCTAAGTCTCTTAAACTACTAAATAGAGTGAGACTCTTGAAATCCTTATCTCTAAATGGATAAGCCTTATCAAGATCTCTTAAATCCCTTAAACTACTAAATAAAGTGGGACTCTTGAAATCCTTATCTCTAAATAGATAAGCCTTATTAAGATCTCTTAAATCCTTTAAACCACTAGATGGAGTAGGATTCTTGAGATCCTTATCTCTAAAAGTCTATAAATAAGAGCCAAAGCTAGAGATTTAGGGATTCAGAAATTTAGAGAGAAATTCAGAAGAAGCCAAAGAAGAGAACTCAGAAGCATTCTCTAGCCTTCAAAGAAAAGAAATTAAATCATTCCGGAGAAGACAAAGCTGCAAAGAAGCCAATCCTCCTCCAGAATCACTTTCTAGCCGATCAAGCGCGAAGCCCGGAAGAAAGGAAAAACTACATCAACACCTTCAAAGAAGATCGAGATCACGCCTCGGCCCTCATCTTCTACTTTAGAAATTTCTGATTGTTAATCAGAGGATTTCTTGAGAGTTGTACCACACTGAAAATAAATAAAATATTTTGTTCATCATTATTTCGTCCACGAAATTTTGTGTCGACAGCAAGATTTATTGACAATCGAGATCATAGCAAGACTCATCCACCTTGTTTGATTTTCTTTATGAGTTTGCCTGTTTTTCTTGAATTTGAATCTATTATTTGTTGGGGTTCTTTCACTTATTCATGTTCTTCTTTTTCTGTATATAAGATTTTTAATGAGTTTTTTTATTTTGTAGGACATGAGAACCATGAAGTTCACATTTGTCACAAGTGTGGTTGGATCTTTCCTAACCCGTATCCAAACTTGAAAATCAGACCAGCATCAAGAGGGTATGTGGAAATATCAAATCTGAGTGGGAACGAGTTAATCATTTTCGATTGAGGAGATTCATCCTCCTCTTATTATTCTTTTTCTTTAGACTCTGAATAGTTGTAGAGTGTATTTGTTCAAAAGGGTTAGAGTATGTCAATTGTTCTTAGGGGAATTTTGAATTTTCTCACGAGCTCTCTCACACACTTGAACGATTTACAAGCGTGAAAACTGAAAAAAAATTACTATTTCAAAAATAAGCTAATTTTCATACATTTTCAAAAAAGTGGTCTTTAAAATATAAAAATCCCTTAATGGACTCCACACACCAAAAATCCATCCCCACCCAGTGTGTCTGTGGGCTGAATGACTAGCCCCGAGTAACATAAAGGCCCCCATTGACAGACCCATAATAAAGGGTATAAGAAAAGTCATTGTTTAGAGGGTTGAATGAGGAGGCGTGGACCTGTGACGCCTGTCCGCCCCCGGAGGATGCGTTTAAACAATCCTACGGGCTACGCTAGTACGATGACGTTCAGGTGGACAGTCGTATCGTGCAACAAAGAAACGGGGAATAACAGAATGTATTAGCGACCTCCAAAGAGTATATAATTATTCCATGACATTATATCAAATATCAAACCCTCAACACTACTATCTACAAATAAAAACTCTAAAAATCTTCAAAAATCTCTCTCCTTATATTTTATCCGTCATTTCTTCACGCCTAAAAGAAGAAACAAATTCCCCTATTTTGAGTGCCCTAATTCTCGGCTCCTGCCCTAAAATTGGGTCTCCAACCTGTAATCGGCGCTGGATTCTTCCCGATCGGAGTAGCAAAATCCGCTTCTTAGCATTTCCAGAAATACCATATTGTTGAAAATTCTAGGGCAGATATGAGCTTTCAAGATCTTGAATCTGGCCGGCCTTTGGCTTCAAGGCGAGATTACAATGGAAAACAGGATCCCACTCAGGCCGTGGCTTCCGGCGTTTTTCAGATCAACACTGCCGTCTCCACGTTCCAGCGGCTCGTTAATACCCTTGGAACCCCCAAAGATACGCCTGAGCTCCGGGAGAAGCTGTGAGTGTTTCTCTTTATATTTCCTTGTTTCTCGCACTTGCTCGTGGTTTTTGTACTGTTTTGTCGGGTGGATTGATGGTGGTAAAGAACTAGATTTTTTTTTTTTTTCAATTATGCAAAATTTTGGTTTGAATGGGGATGGATGGACGAGAAAAGAGAGAAAGATGGTATTTTTGCTTATAATATTTTTTAAAAAATTTATTTTGAGTCGTTATAAGATTTGTCTTCTTCCATTAGGTTTGAATTAAAAGGGTTTCAAAGAACATATGCTGTGCAATTAATTGACTTGTGAAATGTTTGAGGTAGTACACTCCTAGTATATGTATATGTAAATCAGTATTAATTCCAAGGCTGGTAATATTATTTATCAGAAGTGTACCCCGTGGTCTAGGTTTATATGCTTATCAGCTTATTGCTCAGTCTCATATCATTCTACTAATTGCCTTATAATTTTTATCTTACCATATTTGGGGTTGTGAAGCATGGATGTTGTATATTAGTGCTCTACTTACACATTCCATGAATCCCTTCTTATGTAATAAAGTATCTCCCGTGGAGTTTCACTGTCTTTACAGTTATAAGATTCATGTTCATGATTTTCTCTTACCACATTCCGTGTATTGCATCTTGGGTCTTCAAGCAGTATTCTTATCAAGTAGATTCTTTATGTATAGTTTGAACTTTGAAGTCATCTCGATGATTTATTCCGAGGAGAATCTCACTATTATTATCTGCTTATGTTTCCTTTAGACTTAAATTAATCTGCGACATAAATATCTTGCTGAAGTGGAGTGTGATCCTTCTCGTCTGTCTTGTTAGAACTTGAAGGCCTTGAGGATTATGTTGACATCCTTTTCCCATATTGTTAGTTTTTAGGTAATGGAGGCAATTTTGCTCCATATTCCTTATTCATGTTATTGGGTAATCATGAACTTGTGCCTTAGCATTTTGGTCTCTTACATCTTTTGAAGATTTATGTCTCCTCAAAATTGTTGCAATGGCATCATACCAGAAGATTTATATCTCCTCAAAATTGTTGCAGTGATGTCATACCTCCGCCATACTTGACCTTTTAACCACTTTAGTTAATTTAACTTGTCTAAGACTCTAAGTCCATTTAATCATTTCAAATATTTAAGGCGCTGATCAAGAATCCATATACACGTGATAAAACTTTGGTTAGTCATGAAATAGTCGAGAAGGAACTGTGCAAGTATGTTCTATAAAGTCTTGGTTAGTTCTTCTAAGTCTATATAACCTATGCCTTTATGAGGTAAATTTTAAATGCACAGAAGACTTTCTTGTGTTTACTTCAGTCAGAGGATACTTTTGTGCCTAATCAAATCTTCAAGTCAATAAAATTTGTTCATTTGTGCTTGATGGTTGTCTTTTGAGGTCTTAAGTGATGAGATGGCAATATGTTTAGTAAGATTGCATGGAGTAGGAAACTTTGTATATTTTTGGGGTGAAATCATCTAGAGATTGTTGATATATGTTATATTGAGGGTATATTTGTAAAAAGGTATATATGTAATGTTCTCTTCTTAATATAAGATGCTAATTGGACTTTCTTTCCCTTGCTAAGTAATTTATCCTAATCTATCTTCTCTCTTTTATCTTCTATAAACCTTAAATCCTCTAAACCCTTTCTTCAAATTGGCATCAAAGCTTAATAGAAGGAAATAAAAGATCATTTAAAGCCCTAAGAACAACCAAAGAAAGAAGGAGAACATTAGCCACCTTTTTAGCCATACGACTCTTTCTAGCCGTATGGTCTAGGTCTTATTTCCTTATTTTGAGTCTCTCCGAAGGTAATCTCGTAGAGAGTTTGATTTTAGAGGATTTTTGAATCATATATCTTATGATTTATTTCATTTTTGAAGAAGTTACAATGATTTGAAGAAAAATACAGAAAAATTCCAATAAGATAATTGTTTCAGTTCAGATCTGTTTTCGCTCGAATGAGATAATTTTAATGGTGTTTGTTGATCATTGATGGACCAGTTTTTTGTAAGGAACGTTTCCACACCGAGTGTATTCCATCTGGTTGAGATTTGAAGGTTCTATGATGTTTTTTTTCCGAGCATGTTCTTACCAATTTTCACTGTTAAAGGGAGTTTTATGCTTTGTTTGCTTATTACATCATCTTAGATGGTTGTTTTTGGTAATCTTAATACATTTGGATAAGATTTTGATGATTTTTTTATTACGTGGAGGTGTGGTTTAATTTTTCCCTCAAGTTTTTTCTATGACTGTTAAGAATCTTATTCCGTCGGCTCTTTCCGACTCTGTTGTCAACTCTCACCAATAGTAAATTCAATGGTGATAATTTTTTTGCGCGACGAAGCTTTGTTGAGCTTTATATTGGGGGTTGTTCTAAGATGAGGTATCTTGATGGTAAAACCCCTAAGTCGGAGATCGGTATTTTCAAGATTGCTACATGGAATGTTGAGAATTACATTATTTTTGGCTGGTTGTTTAATTCTATGGAGTCTCAAATTGCCGGGAATTACATTTTCTATAAGGATTGTCATGAGTTTTGGGGGGTTCTTATTTAGACTTATGCATTAGTAGAGAATGATGCTTGGATTTATCAACTTACTTGCGAGATTGCTTACTTTCAGTAAGGGGATACGTCTATTTCTGATTATTTTGAGGTTCTTCAGCGTTATTGGGAAGAATTGAGCCATTATGAGCCTCTTTCTGAATTGTCTGTTACTTCTGCCAAGATTATGATGAAGCGAATTTAGTGAATCGTATTTATGATTTATTGGGTGGCCTTCGGGCCGAATTTGAGCAGTTGTGCACTCAGATCCTTGCCACGTCTCCTCTGCCTTCTTTTCGATCGGTGTACTCCACTGTGTTCAGTGAGGAATGCCGATAGACTGTTATGTCTTTGAGATCCTCTCTTATGCTCCCTCCGGATCGTACTGCCTTTGCTACTAATTTTCTGTCTTCCTTCAGGACGTGGTAGGGGGACTGATAAGGGTCGTTGAGGTCGTGGTGGACGTAGTCGTGGCAGATTTACTACTCCTTGTGCTCACTGTGGTATAGTGGGGCATTATCGTGATCATTGTTATCACCTGCATGGCTATCCTGAGGGTTATCAGTCTCGTCCTGTGACTCATTTTACTACGACTCCTGCGATTGATTTTTTGCTTGCCGCCTCAGTTGCTGCGAGTGATCCTTTAGAGTCTTTGAGCTCAGGTTACTGAGATGATCCACACTGAGTTCCATTTGCAGAGTGACTTTGATAATTCTGCTGCTTCATCTTTACTTGCTGCCTTAGGTATTCATCCTCCCTTTGCCTATGCTACCATTACATCATCTTCTTCCCTAGCTGGGTAATTGATTCCGGAGCCACTAATCATATGACTGGTGAGTCATAGAGTTATTCCATTTATTCACCTCTATCTCTTACTGCCAAAGTTCACTTGGCTGATGGTTCTGTTACTCTGTTTTAGGAGTAGGGCACTTTCCTGTATCTCCGTTTATCTCTTAATCTCATGTTTTACATGTTCCTCGTTTATCTTCTAACATTCTTTCAGTTAATAGTCTTATTATCAAACTCAATTGTTGTGCTATGTTTTATCATTCTCATTGTCTCTTTCAAGACCTGACTACAAGGAAGATTGTTGGTAGAGGTGGACTGTACTATCTTGATACTGATTATGCTCCTGTTTGTGTCCTAGTTACTGCTGCTACTGTTTTTCCTTTTTTTGTTGATGCTACTCATGATACTTATCGTTTATGGCATGCCAAGCTTGGGCATGTTGGATCTAAGACTTTGTGTTCTTTGATTCCTATTTAGTAAATTGTGTTCTTCATCCACTTTTCAATGTGATTCTTGTGAGCTTATTAAACATGTTAGCACTGTTTATCCTTCTCGCATGCATAGATGTTGGTCTACTTTTGAGCTTGTTCATTTTGATGTTGGGTCCATCTTCAGTTATCTCTAGTGATGATTTTCGTTATTATGTTACTTTTATTGATGACTATACTCGGGCTACTTGAGTTTTCTTTATTAAGTCTAAAAATGCGGTGTTTTCTAAATTCCAAGAATTTCATGCTATGGTTGTTACCTCAGTTTGATGGTCTTGTTATGACCCTTCGATCTGATAATGGTGGTGAGTATCTATCCGTCCCTTTTGTCTAGTATCTTCACATTCATGGTATTGCTCATCAGCTTACCTGTCCGTATACCCCTCAACAAAATGGTGTTGCTGAGCGTAAGAATCATCATTTAATGGGTGTCACTCGCTCCTTGTTGCAAGACATGCAAGTGCTTAAGCCTTTTTGATCTATGACCCTTCTCACTGCATGTTTTCTCATCAATTGGGCACCTTCTTGTGTTTTTGATGGTTTCTTACCTTATTAGTTTTTTTGTTTTCAGGCTCCTACTTTTCTCATTGAGCCACATGTGTTTGGTTGTACTTGCTTTGTTCAGGATTTTCGTCCAAGTCGTCAAAAATTAGATAATAAGGCAATTTGATGTGTCTTTGTTGGTTATTCTAGCGCATCGAAGGGCTATTAGTGTTATGATCCCCAGTCTCATTGCTTCTTTGTCTCTCTGGATGTTACCTTTTTGAGACGGTATCATATTTCTCTCCTGCTCCTATTGTCCCTACCATCCCTTTTTGTCTTTATCTTGTTAGGTGCTTATAGGGCTGTCAATGGACCGGATCATGATCCGGATCCGATCCGAATCCGATCCGATTAGCCGGACTTTGGACCCTATATGTGATCCGTCGGATCGGATCGGTGGAATCCGATTATAATCGGATCGGATCTGGATATAGGGTGATCCGATCCGATTAAAATCCGATCCGATAATAATAATAATTTTTAATTATTTTAAATATATTATTTAGATTTTCTATGTATAAAATATTAATTTTTAAAAAAATTAACATTAATTAGTATTAATTAAGGTATTATTAGATTTTTTATTATTAAAATAGATTTTTTTTAAAAAAAATAACCTTACTCGGATCGGATCGGATCGGATTCGGATCGGACGATATATAATCGGATCGGATTCGGATCGGTTACTTCATGATCCGACGGATCTCGGATCGGATTCGGATTAGTCGGATTCTTAATCGGATCGGATTCGGATCTAGGCAGATCCGGTCCGAATCCGATCCGTTGACAGCCCTAGGTGCTTACTGTATCTTTGCCTTTACCTGTTCCAGAAGATCTTCCGCGATAGAAGGAGCTTCTTGACAATCGCCTGGTTCTCTCTTCGATGCGCCTCTACCACAGTCTTCCCCGCCCGCGGCTTTACTCAGACTTATGGGCTTGACTATGATGCTACATTGCTACTTTTGCTTATGTGGACAAACTGAATTTTGTTCTTGTTTTCCTCTCTCTTGTGGCCAAGTAGAGTTGGCCTTTCTATCAGTTGGACATTAAGAATGCCTTTCTTAATGGTTATCTCACCGAGGAGGTATATATGGATCTTCCTTCTGGTTCCTGCTTCAGGGGAAGTCTGAGAAGATTTGTAGACTCTAGAAGTCCATAAATGGTTTGAAGCAGTCACCTCGTGCTTGGTTCCATCGTTTCAGTGAAGTGGTTCTGAGTATGAGCTTTAAGCGATGTCACTATGATCATACTGTCTTCATCCACTCTGGCGCCTCAGGCCGTACTATACTTCTGGTATATGTTGACGATATTATTTTGACTGGTGTGAGTTGGGGCGTACCTTTGATGTCAAATACCTAGGTCATCTGAAGTATTTCCTTGGTCTAGAGATTGCTCGATCTAAGAACAGAATTTTTCTGTTACAACAGAAGTATGCTCTTGATCTGTTGACTGATACAAGTATAAGTGAGTGTAAACCTGCTACTTCTCCCATGGATCCGAAGTTCTCTTTACATGATAGTGAGGGTGATCTTCCTGATTCTCATGCCCACCAGCGACTCGTGGGCCGCTTGATATATCTCACATAGGTATCTTGAGATCTCCGGCTATACAAATGCCGATTGGGCCGGATCTACTACTGATCGTCGCTCCACCTCTGGTTATTGTCTTTTTTGGAGGCAACTTGGTTGCATGGAAGAGTAAAAAGTAACCTGTTGTTTCTCACTTTAGTGCCGAAGCAGAATATCGGGCTCTTGCTCATGAGACTTGTGAAGTTATGTGGCTTTGTTCTCTCCTTTCCGAGTTAGGGTTTCCTGTTAAAGGCCTTATGTCTTTATATTGTGATGATAAGGCTGCCACAAAAATTGCTTATGATTTTGTGCTTAATGAGAGGACAAAGCACATTAAAGTTGATATTCATTTTCTTTGAGACAAAGTTCGGGATTGTTCACTATCTCTTTAGGATTCATTTTCTTCGAGAGAAAGTTTGTGATTGTTCACTTTCTCTTCAGTATGTTTCATCTTCTCAACAACTTGCTGACATTTTCACTAAGCCTGTTGGCCTTGCTATCCTTTAGGATATTATTGTCAAATTGGGCATGTTTAATATTTCTGCCCAGCTTGAGGGGGAGTGTTGATACATATAATATCGATGATATATTTGTAAAAGGGTATATATGTAATGTTCTCTTCTTAATATAAGATACTAGTAGGACTTTCTTTCCTTTATTAAGTAATTTACCTTAATCTCTCTTTTTCTCTCTTTTCTAAACCCTAAATCCTCTAAACCCTTTCTCCAACTTAGATTCCTTCGAGATGATGACATAATTGGTCTGCCTTGAGGATGATGCCAAGATCAACCTAATTATTCCTTCTATTGAGTTTATTTTCACATATTGCTCTATTGTAGATGATTCTCTTGGAGTGGTTTGAGACAAATTCCTGGCAGTTACTTTTATATTAGGACTTCTGTAGCTCTTGTAGGCAATGATGTTGTAGTGGTAACCCTTGGTGCATCCTTATTGTTGAATTCAATAACGGATTAAGTCGCCTCACAGTGTTTAGGATTTCAGGCTGCCATAATGTACGATGCCAAAATCAACTTATTTGGTCCTTTGTTGAGTTTATTTTCGTACATTGCTCCATTCTAGATAATTCTATTGGAATGGTAAACAGTTTAGGATGACAAATGCCATGCAGTTACCTTTTACCGAGACTATGCAGTGATGTAGTGGTAACCCTGGTGCCATTTTTATTGGTGAATTTAGTGATGAATTTAGTCGTCTCATAGTGTTTAGGATTTCATGCTGCCACAATGTAGGTTCCATGAGGTTTGAGAGCAAGGATTAAAATAACAAATTCGGCTTATGTAACGATTCTTGTCGAAACTATTACGTAATGCTGAAACCGTTATGTAGCAGACGTTACGGGCCCGTTGGGTAATGCACAATAAATATTTTTGGAGAATAATTTTTGAAATTCAAAAAATGCAAAAAAGTTGTAAAACTTTGAGAAATGAAAGAAGAAAAGGATCCAATGATTTCGAAAGAATTGAATGAGGAGCCGTATGAGGTGAAAGTCTCATGTACGGTTCTGTAAAGTGATAGTAAGGGTGACTTAATATGTCAACTTTTCTACTATTACCCCCAAAAGGCCAAATAACATCTTATGTAAAGTTTCAGAGTATGATTAACCTCTGGATATGAAATCACTGCTTATAGACCTAGAATTAGCCATAATCCACAAGAACATTTTGTAGTTAATATATATAGAGTAGCATTTTAGTGAGCCATGCTCATTAAAGCCTTTAATGAGCGGTCCTTAATAATGTGACACGTAGTGGGTTGTATATCACTCATATGGTCACCTCGAGATCTGTCGATATGTAGATGCAGATGGGCTTAATTTGTTACTGACACACGTTCAACTGAAGGATATTGTGCTTTTCTGGCAGTAGTTTAGTTGCATGGAAGAGCAAAAAGTAACATGTGGTTTCTCGTTCTAGTGTCGAGGCATAATATCGTGCTATTGCTCATGGTACCTGTGAAATTCTATTGCTCCATTCACTTCTTTTCGAGTTGGGTTTTCCTCCTAAAGGTTTTATGTTTGTGTATTGTGAAATTGTGATAATGAGGCAGCAGAAGAGATTGCATCTGCTCTCCATGAGTGGGCTAAGCACATTGAAGTCGATATTCATTTTCTTCGAGAAAAGGTTTGAGATGATTCGTTATCTCTTCAACATGTTTCCTCCTCACAGTAGCTTGCTGATATATGCTCCTAGGCTGTTGAGCCTTCTCTTCTTCAAGATATCACAATCAAGTTGGGCATGTTAGATGTTTATGCTCCATCTTGAGGGGGAGTGTTGGTGTTAGTAGAGTAATTAGTAATGATGTAAAGGGTATAGTTGTAAATGTCATGTTTCCTACTTAATGTAAAAAGGGCTAGTAGGGTTTTCTGTCCCTAACTAAGTCATTTTACACCAAATCTCTTTATTCTCTACTCCTCTTTTCTCTAAACCTAAAACCTAAAACTCCTCTTCCAAACCCTAATCCTAACCTTCTTCTCCAATTGAGTTTTGGGGTGTAGAAGGAGAGAAGGAAAAAAGAATGAAATAAAGGTAAGTTTTGGACGATTTTTATTTAGGTTTTAACAATACCCTATATTAGAGAGGCGCTGAACGAGTCTTAGGAAACCGATATGTATCGACTGAGTCCTACCGATATGTATCAGTTTTGGACGATTCTTATTTTAAACGTTTCAGTGATAGTAACATACAATTCCTTGTTGTAATTGATACATATCAGGCGATATGTATTGGTTTCGGTGATTTGTTGAAAATAAAGATTAAAAATTAGAAATAGAGCATACATGAGACCAAAATGTCACTTCCAAGAAAATAAAGCTTGCAGAAAGGAGAGGAGAGAGCCATATGCATATATATATATATAGAAATATATCCTTTTATGTTTTCATAGACATCATCAAACTTTATGTGGTTATTGGCACCTTTGTCAAGCACTTTGGTTCCTCGGAGATGAGCCTGGAGCACTACCTACTCAATCTCGTCTTAATGAGTCCCCCCCGCCGGGACCTTGATTATGCAATAGTGGTCCTGGCTAGGTGAGGTGGTGGGCTAGGTATTTCCTAGGTGACATTTTAACTACACTGTTTGGAAGCAAGAGAAATGAAACAACAGAGTTATGGGACAGATCCATTAGCATTGACATCAGGCATTATCTATTATATATATTGGTTTTATTTGTTGGCAAAAGTTCAATTCTTAAGCAGGTATATTATGAAACCCTTGTATTGTTTATCTTTGGTGGATGTTCATGCTACAAACTGACTGGCTTTTTGAGGAAAAAATATTAGTTATTGGTTTTTGATATACAAAAGTTATCCCTTATTAGAAATGCAAAATCTATTAATTTTGGAAACTGTTGTGGCAAAACTGAATCTTTTAGTAGAATTCAAGAGTACCGATAGCCATTATTAATATGACATTAATCTGTTATGAGTAGAAGAAAATGGAATTGTAGTTGAACAAGTGACAAAATAATAATCTGTGTTTTATGAGTTTTTTTTTGGTATACTCACTTCTGGAGGTCTTTTGTGATTTCCCATTTCTTTGCTAAAACCTCCAGTTGGGACGTCAAATTAAATCTAGACGCGTCTTCCAAATACAATCATGTGACTGCAGGTGCAGTAAGGTTTAATTGCAAGCCCCATAATGATTTCCTCAACTTCCTTTTGCTACTGATGTTGGCAGTTCCAAACATGGATGTAGAACTCTTGGCTGTTCACAGCGTTCACCTGGCAATTGTCTTTTAGATTCTCTCAATTCTTATAGACAGATTTCGGCTCACAAAATGTTTTTGAATCCCTTCTTAGAAATGCTTACTTGTGGAACATTGGCAACCAGTCTGTAAAATTGTAGCAGTTCTTTCCCAGAATTGGACTAATTTTTTGATTGATACTCTCTCTCTCTCTCTCCCCGGCTAAAAGATGAAGGATTAATTAGGTATGTGGAAATTGTGCAAAGTAAAAATAACAAACAATCAGCGTCTATGTTCCATGTTTCATCACTCTTTCTAAAGGTGAGAGTGATAGACACCTACGAGCATAGGTAAATAAAAGAATAAGCGAATAAATAGGGTAAGTAAAATTTGTGGAAACTCAGGTTCTCCTCTATTCCATTCCGATCTGTTTCATCATTTAGTTGACTTGATTAACTGGTTGTTGCATATGAATTTATTTAATTTCTAAAGCATGTCATATTGCCATTGTATGTTTCAAGTAGACACATAAAATTCTTCTAGAGTTCATTGTACACATGAAGGGGGTGTTTGCCAACTCTAAAATTTTGAGCTTATTTATTTTTTATTTTTTGTAAAAAATAAGAGCTTAATGTCTAATCCAACATCTAAATATTTTAGCATAGAAGTTTTACTTCTGAAACAAAAAGTAATCTCGATGTTACTTTTTCTTTCAGATCTTATTATGCTAAAGTATGTAGAGGTTTATTTACGCACATGCACATTTGATCCACTTAAAACTGACCTTTATATACTTATTGTAAGCACCCCATTTTTGCATCCCCTAATCTTCCTTGTTTTCTTCAAAATTCCAAGGCATCAACCAAAGCCCAACATCCTCAAACTTCATTCGACCCCAATCCAAGCCCAAAGCCCGAGAGCCTAGATTTTTAAAGCCTGATTGCACCTGACCTAGTAGGTTTGCACTATACCAGGTAGTCGCGGGTCGAGCTATGCGGTTAGCTCGTTGGGGGGTGTAGGGAACAACGCACCCTCTTGCCCAGGAGCTCGGGGGTGGAGCCCCCGGCCTATATTTTGGACCCATTTTTTTAGGTGAGCTAGGGTTCGTGTATGTTATGGAATTTTTTAGGTGACTCGAGCAAGCCAGGGTTCGCGTATGTTCCCACAACAGGCCAATTTTGCTAAATTTCTGCAATCTCGCTCGAGCAAATCCAAACTCGCTCGAGTGAGAGCTTTCGTTATCTCTCTCGAGTGAGAGGAAGCTTCTCTCGGGTGAACTTCTCACTGTTTGTCACTGTTCTTTTTGTCAGGCTTCTCGAGAGCTACTCGCTCGAGCGACCCCATCTTGGCTCGAGTGAGTACAGCAGAGAACTTTTCATCAGAGGCTTCTTGAGAGCTACTCGCTCGAGCGACCCCATCTTGGCTCGAGTGAGTACAGCAGAGAACATCGTTCTCACTGGTCTGAGCTCCTTTTTGGCCATTTAATCCCATTCTTTCTCCTCACCAACCCCCCTCCAATAATCACCAAATTGCCTAGGCTCCCAAAAATTTCTTAAATACTACCCCATTTTGAGCTTTTGAGGAGATCCCAAAAATCCTAACTTCAAACCCTAGTTTAATCCAAACCTCTGCAAATCTGAAAACAAACACCCGTACCTCCAAAAATCCTTGTCTCTTTCCAAACCTTAGAGGTTGAGTTAAGCCTCTTTGAGGTGGGAAGCATGAGCTAGACCCCTCTGAGGAAGCTCCCTCTTTGGTCACACACCCCTCACACCTTGGAGTTTTCAAAGAGCAAGCAAGAAGAGTAGGGATTTTCTCTTTATCTATTTCCTTTTTTCTGTTTTGCATTTTCTTCCTTTTTCTTGTCCACTTCTAGAAATTCAAGAGGGCCTTACCCTTTTCAAAACTCATCGGATGCAACATAGGGGGACCTCATGAGAAGAAAGAGGAAAGGTACTCTCTCTTCTCTTTCTTATGCATCCATTTGTTTCATCTTGCTTTCCCACAAATGTGGATATTGGTAGGCCCATGGTGAGGCAATGCCCCCATTTCTAGCCCTTAAATCATTTCTGGCAGTCTAGTCTCGGCCTTTGCTCGAGCAAGCCCAAATTGGCTCAAACGAGAGTAGAAACTAGTGGCCAATTTGAAGCCAAGTTCATTCCGCTCAAGCCAATACCTTCGCTCGAGCCAATCAGGCTCGTTCGAGCGAATAGGTTTCTGTGACTGCTTTTGCCCCAGGCTTCCTAAACACACTTGTTGGGGTTAATTTTTAACCACAGTTAATCGGCCCCATTTTCCCAGACTTATCCAAACCCTCTTCACCTAACCAGGGTTAGCTTATAACCTTGGATTAGCTTGCCCAAACTCCATATGTATGTGTTTTAATAAACAAAATATAATAAATAAGATTTTAAAAGAAAAAGTGACTTTTTGAAACAAACTATCGTAAAATAAGACGGAAGATATGCAACTTTTATTTTTTGGATCTAATCTAAATAGATAAGAGTTGCCAAACACCCCTGAAATGTATTTTCTTTTCAACTGAGATTTTTTCCATTGTATAATGTAGAGATTGTGGTTGTTGCATGATGAACAATTAGTTTTTTCCTCTAGTGGTCCTTGTATTAAATTTATTTTACTTGCAGGCGCAAGACAAGGCTACATATTGGGCAGTTGGTAAAAGATACTTCAGCTAAACTTAAACAAGCTAGTGAAACAGATCAGCATACTGAAGTTAGTGTAAGTGCAAATACATTTCCTTTTGTAATATCACTTTTTACAATCTCAAAGAGGAGTTTTTGTTCTCTCTCTCTCTCACCCCCCCCACCCCCCACACACACACACACACATCCCACATCTGTGTGTTTTGAAAGTTTAGCGCATATCCTTCCTATGCTATGCGTTAATGATATTAAAATTACCGTTCAATTTATGTCATTTGAATTCTTGCCAACCTTATCACTGCCAAATAATTATATGGGTGGATACTTTACTGTTTTGGCTGAACATAGTGCTTCTTCCTTGATAACTGGGGGTTATTATCATATTATGTTCTTATGCCTTAAAATTCTTCAATCTAACTGCAGCCCAGCAAGAAAATTGCCGATGCTAAGCTTGCAAAAGATTTCCAGGCAGTTCTGAAAGAATTTCAGAAGGCTCAAAGGCTTGCAGCTGAGAGGGAAACAGCGTATGCCCCTTTTGTTCCCCAAGCAGTCCTTCCATCCAGGTAAATTTGTCGTACACCTTAACTACTACTACCTGCATTGATTTGAATTTTTTTTTTTGCATCGGTTTCTGCGCATCACATAGTGGCTGTGGGCAGTAATTTAGGTATAATCAAGTGGCACTTTTGAGAAATATATGGTATATGATTTCTATGTAGTAATTTGGTATCATTCAGTAGCTGTGGATGCGTAATACTTCTCTTTGATTTCAACTTGCATGTTTTCTTATGTTATATCTTTGATCATCCTTAATACAGCTACACTGCTACTGAGTTGGACATAAGTTCAGATAAGAGTCCCGAACAGCGTGCTCTTCTTGTCGAATCTAGAAGGTGAGTTCTGTTTCTCACATTCTTTTATTTATGTACATCACATGGATGAATTTGTTCTCATTGCAGTGGTTCTTAAATATTTATTGGGATATCAATGTGATTGTTCCTCACACTGATGCAATTCTATTAAACGGTGATGAATAATTTTCTTGGTGTGCACAAAAAAGCTGTCATAAAATTTCTTTGTTTGTTCCGTCATTGATCCCTAACTACTAAAGTAGGCCCATACTCGCCCTAATAATGTGAGGGGAGGGAGTATCCTTCTATGTGGAAGGGTAGTGGCTTCTGCTCCTCAATTTAACATAACAAGCAATTGAGTGGCTTTCACTCTTCCTGCCTTTTTTTTATAGGAATCAACTCTATCAAGGATAAATGATATCTGGGCTGGCTGCTAAGCTGAAGAATTCCCCATAGGTTATATGAGTTGGTCTCATCCTTGGGCATGTGATTCATGGTTTACAAAACCCTATATAGCTAGTCACTAGAAGTACCTTCCTCTTAGAAGTTGGGAACTAAAACAGAAAAGCGATTAACAGATGCGAGCCCTACTCGGAAGGGAAGGGAAGGGAAAAAAAAGAGGGGGGGGGGGGGGGGGGGGGGATTCTAACCGGAAAATAGGGGTAGAGAGGTTCACTCACCAACTCAGTGTAGTCTACGCGATTAGGCCTGGCTAGGCGAGGCGACGCCTAAGCGATAAAATAATTAAATTATATTTATATAAAGATATTAAATATACATATATATAATATTAATAAATATACATGACAATTCAAACCTCCTAGGGTTGACAATAATCTAGGCAAATTAACTTTTAATGTTGTAATGCTTGAATGTAAATCTTTTTATGCTAAACTATTAGTTGACTTTTTGAACCTGTAAATGAAAATATTTTTAAAGACTAAAATATGATTTTTTTACTAGACTTTTTGGGTTATAGTAATATTTTGTTATAGTAGAATTTATGAAATTTTAAATTTTGAGAAATATCTTGGCATTTGCAAGTTGAAATTTTGACAAAGGCTCTAAAAAACGGATTTTGTTCTTGAACTGAAAAATTAACTTTTTATTCTTTAGGAATTTGGATCTAAGATAATTTTTATTAAATTCAAATGGAGGTGTAACCTTATTTACAAGTAAATGAAAGTAAAGTGTAAAACCATTTACTTAAATGGTACTTATATGTAATTAAGATATAAAACTGTAAAATAGACTAATTGTTAAAGGGTCCAGGTGACTATTGCCCGCCTAGAGAGTTGCCTAGGCGATGACAGTCAAAAACTGCCTAGGCGACGCCTTGACTACACTGCACCAATTGCAAGTACCTTTAGGAACACAAGGCTATCGCTACACACAAACAGTTCTGAAATAAGACTTCTATGAAGTAAGGTATTCTAGGGAACTAGCAAAGAGAAGGGGGTTACTAAACCAGAGGAGAGAGGAAGACTCAAAATTAGACTCACTCGAACAAGGAAACTGAACTATATTCCTTTGACTTGTTTTCTTTCTCAACCCGAGAGGGAAGAGAAGCCAGAGGTCATGGTCTTATCTCTTCCTTGCCCATTCCTTGCCCTTATTTAGTAAGCTTCTTTATTCCTTAAGATGCAACTATGTCTCCTGAGAAGGGGGAAACTCCTCGCTTAGTACATGTGGTGCAGATCCAAAACAAGAACGAGTTCAGCCAAACAACGTATAGTATATAGAAGTAGAATAGCGTTCCGTGTAGACTCGTTTAAAACTAAACAAGCCACCACAGACGAGAAGTTATTTTCAAACTTTTTGTGAGCCACAAGGTGTTGTTTCAAGTTTCTTTCACCAATGTTTAATCATTTTTGTTAGAAACCCTGAACCCCAATTACTTTATGGAGCACTTACCGGGACCTAAATGAAGTGCATGATATTGACCTTGAGTGGAAATCTAAATTTATGCCATTTTTCAAGGCCCTGTCACCAAAAACGTGGTTTATATGCGTTTAAAACACGTATTAAACTCTTATGGGGGGCACCGTTTAAATGTCGTACTTATGCTGTGTTGAGTTTAAAACAGCAATACTCATATAAAATGTGTATTAACCACTTTTTCAATATTAAACTCGTATAATATGCATGCAAAAATCATGTTTATTTTTTAAAAAGAGTTTTATAGGGTCACCATTTGAAACGACTGACTCATTATTTTTATCCTTATGTATTGAAATTTAATTTTTTTAAAGGATTTTTCTCTTATTTTCATTTATCTATTTGGATTTTATGATAGGGTTTGCATATATGATTTATTTTTACAAAGATATTATTGAATTTTATGTTAAGGTTTGAATTTTGAAGTCGTCGTTTGGTGGGGTCCACTGCCCACCTTATTCTCAACAAAATTGGGTGTGCGTTTTTACATAAACTGTCTACCTTTAATTAAAAAAATTCTGTTGAAGAATAAGGGCCACCTAGCTGGATGAAAATGCAACCAACTTGGCTTCTAATTGATTTATGTGCAGACAGGAGGTTTTGTTACTTGACAATGAGGTTGTTTTCAACGAGGCCATTATAGAAGAAAGGGAGCAAGGGATCCAAGAAATCCAGCAGCAGATTGGTGAGGTGAATGAGATTTTCAAAGATCTTGCTGTGCTGGTCCACGAGCAAGGAGCTATGATTGGTAGGTCAACTGGTCTATTATTTTTCCTGGTAATTCTCGTTAATCCTTTTCTACTCTCCTCTCCCAAATTCTAATACATTTACTTTCAGATGACATTGACTCCCATGTCGAGAACTCCTACGCTGCAACTGCGCAAGGAAAATCTCAACTTGTAAAAGCATCCAAGACCCAAAGATCAAATTCATCTCTGGTAAATTTTTTCGAGTCTTAGAATTTATTTTTGTGGTCATAAATGGTTGTGCCTGGCACCCTGCCGTGTTGACATTGTTTTGCCGGACCCACTTGGATGGGCTGCAGTTAGATCTGTTAAGTTGTATATCTGAAATTTTATTCGATTACATATCCGACTATCCGAATTTGAATAATATCCGGTGGATAGTGTTTGAATAATATCCGGTGGATAGTGAAATAGAGTATTCGTATTCAACTTCGATTAAAGTATTCCAATTCAGATAATATCTGAATTATCTGATTACTTTAATAAATTATTAATTTTTTTTTTTGATAAATATATGACAATTACTATTGTATCCTCATTTATGCTGAATTTAACAATTTAATGTATTAGAATTATATAAAAGGTACATATTAATAAAGGGTATGTTTGTTGATTAACTTATAATATATTATGTATATGTAGTAATATATTATATAATTGGTCGGATATTTATCAAAAAAAAATATCCGATTCGTATTCGATTATAAACAGATAGTAAAAGTACTATTTGAATCGCTCCACTAGATACCTATTCAGGTAATTATCCACTCAAACGAATTTGGATACGGATAATATCCATATTCCTTGCCATCACTAGCTGCAGTCCAAGAATCACACCGATCTAGTAGGAGCTTCAACTGGATGGCCAAAGGGCACACTAACATCTTGATTGACACAGTCATGACATCAAGATAAAGGATTGACATAATTTTGGATTGCTACCTGCATTGACTGAACTGTTTTGGTCAATGTGTTGGTGGGGTTCAACTTTATGGTCTATTGTACTGGGAACATGATATATATATATATATATACACACATGCATGCATGCATACAACATACATAAATACATGTATTCATCATCTTTTGTTGATTTTTATTTTTCTTTCATGCAGACCTGCTTGCTTTTAGTGATATTTGGGGTGGTTATTCTCATTGTGATCATAGTCCTCGCAGCTTAAGCATGGCAAGTTTGTTGTCTCAATTTGACTGTGTTTGGCCACAAGGTGTGATCTCTTTGCTAATTTCTTCTGTTTTGTTATACCAGAAGTCCTGCAGGACTGATCTGGTCCAAGTTATAGCTTATGATGTGGGTCTTTGGTTATGTATAATGTTCAGTTGCTAATATTTTGGGAGTACTGTGCGTTCTCTTATGTAAGTTGCTGTTTGAGGTCTTTGGGTGTGTTACCAACTTTTTTGTTTTGGAAGGTTGTGTTACAACTTATTGTGTAATGATCCTTATGTTATCAATAAATACAAAATTCTTTGGGCAGATTGGCCTCATTTTAGCCAATTCTTTTTGGGGGATATGGCACACGTTTTGAAATAGTGCGGACCATGTCCCATATCTGGGGTCTGTTAAAATGGTCGATAATGTTTCACTAGAACTGGAAGAAATTGGTGGGATCAATCTGATTCTCATTAAAGCTCCCTTGCCTCTCTACTACGGGGCCTTGTAGCATCATTTCTCAAGATTATAGAGTTGGCATATATCATCGAATCGTCTGATGTATAGATTTATTTTTTGTATTCAATCACTTTGTTACATTTCAATTGCTGTTTTAAGCATCACAGATCTTTTACCTCAATGGGGTCATGAGCTAGTGTGCCATGCCACTGCAGGGTATGAGTGCATCGGTTAGATCATCAACGAAAAGTGGCTAGGTTTCCCTTATAAATTCTGAGAAACCTTCATGTGGTAGCTATATGATAGCTATAGGAGATTATTTTTAGGAAAATAATCACCTCCTCGCTGGTGGAACGAAGGAAGTCCCCTCTTTTCTCGCCACATATCCCATTTTTGGCTCCCTTCAACTGTGATTAAAATTTACTAATCCTTAGGGTTAAAGCATTTAACCTTAGGTTTTTAGAAGAAAAAAAATTGGGTTACAGCTTATTAACCATAGTATTAAAGCTTATTAATCATAGTTTAAGGGCAATTAAAGGAGCTTTGAGAGGATGATGAGAAATAGCCCGCTCCGTGCCCAGGTAGAGGATTATTGCTCTTATTTTGGGGACTACAATACTACAGAGACCTTCATGTGATGGGGAATTTCTAGGAAAATGAATTGTATGCTCATCACCTTAGCGCTGGGGAGAGGATTATTGTTCTTATTTTTGGAACTACAGAGACGACCATGTGACAAGGAATTTCCAGGAAAAATGAAATGTATGCTCATCACCTTGGGCGTTACCTTAGGTGATAGTATGTGTGTGTTTAGAGTGTTACATTAACTACTAACCAAAAAAATCAAATCTGCTTTTGGTGTTATTGTCCCGTTATAGTCCAACCTTGGATATGTACTAGACTTTGCAGAGGTGTATAAGGGATCACAACTCCTCCATTAGTCAGGCCCTTTTGGAGTGAGTGGGTGGGTAGGGGTGCACACAAGCCGAACTAGCTCGATGGCTCGGTTCAGCTCAATCAAGCTGAGCTCAAGCTCAAAAATGTGGCTCAATCGAGCCAGAGCCGAGTTTTCAAGCTTAAAATGTGTTCAAACCGAGCACGAGCTCGAGCCTATTTGATTCAAGCTTGGCTTGAATACTATATAAAAAATATTATATATATTATTATTATATATAATATCAACTATTTTTTCATTTAAAAATATCTTTTAAAATAAATCAAGCTGAACTGGATTTAATTGCTCGAGCCGAGCTTGAGCCAAGCTATTTGAATTCAAGCCGAGCTTTGAGCCAATTATTCTTGCACCATTTCAAGTCTCCCCGAGGCATGCAAGGGACACACCTTGTCATCTTAGTTGCAGGTTGTTGGGCATTTTTGGCTTACATCCTAGAGGTCAACACATGTCCCTTTTAATACCCCTAAATTGTGCTTAAGATTCACTAACCCTAAAGTTTAGGGATTTTTTTTAGTAAGAGGTATTATTTATAACACCTCACACACACACAAGACCTAATGTAACTGCTAAGATGCTACAAGGGTGAGTCAGAGCAACCCTTAAGAGTTCAACCATCTAACCTTTTTCTTTAAAAAAAATAAAAAAATATTAACTCTAAAAGTTAAAATTATTAATCAGAATTATTCTGAAAGACAGGGTAAAAAAAAAAAGCCGTAAAGAATCACGAGTCAAAATGAAATTACAAAGACTCTTCGTAACCTTCTCTAGTTGTAACTGGTTTTGCAAAATTACCACCCTGAAGTCACCACGTGTCCCTTCCGACACCTTTTAACTGTGGTTTAGATCCACTCACCCCTAGGCTTCACACACCTGTCCTTCGTTTTTAGAAAAAAGAAAAAAACCTATTAACTGTGGTTAAATTCAATAACTTCCAGGGTTAAATTTATTTGATATTTTTTTCTAAAAACCACCAAAGATAGGTAGGTGAACCCTAGGAGTGGGTGAATCTTAACCATAGTTAAGGGGTGTCAAAGAGGACACGTGGCGACCTCAGGGGGCGTAACCGGTGTTTGGCAAAATCCGGGTTTCAACTGGAGAAGATTACGAGTCCACTTACAAAATCGTTTCCGACTGGATTGAAGCTCCTCCAAGAAAGCGTGGGGGATTACAAGAAGGGAACTCTAAACTCCTTTAAATAAATCCCCAAAACCCTAAAAACTTGTATGTCCAGATCAAAACCCTAGTCGGACTTTAAATATAGATTGGCACGATCTTGCAATCATAATCTCCACAATCACTACTATTCTCAGAGATAGGAGTTGCAGCAATGGGGATAATCAGGAGCAGTTTCTCGTTCTTGATGGGGACTGTGTGTGGAGTTTACATCTCTCAGAACTACAACGTTCCCAATATAAAGAAGCTTGCGAACACAGGGCTTTTGATGGCCAAGCACTACGAGGAGAACTACAGGAAGCCAAAGAAGAGAGACGAGGATGGTTAATTGCAACCAGGTTCTTTCTATCTTCGTGTTCTTTTGTCATCTATATATTGGATGCGTTTGTATTGGGAAAGAAAAAAGTGGTGAAAATCTGTGGGTGTTTCAGTGTTAGTGAAGATCAGAGATGTGTGCAGTTTCGGTTTTAATGGAATTTACATTCTATTTAATGGAAGATTGGATTTTTTTCTCTCCTTTTTGGTTATTAGTTTGGATTATACAGTAAAGTGAGTTTGATTATGTTTTGCTGTTATGATGGACCAATCTGGGAAAAAAGTATAATAGAAGAAAAGAAAGACAGAGAGGAAAATCATTCTTGTTCCTTAAATCATCATTGTTTCTAATTAGCATAACCCATAGCTCTTGTAGTAATCTGTCCCAAGCTAACATAATTATGGTAAAAGTTGGTTCAAGCTAACTCTTTGCAGCTCTATAAGAAAATTTAAGAATAGTGCCCTTAGTGGCATCCTTCAGGCTGGTGGGTATACCAGAAAACAGTCTCACAATTCCTTCCTGTTAGATGCTTCAGAATTAAATGACAATGAATCTGTATAAAAACTTAAAATTAGTTCTAAAAATTATCAAGCCAGCAAGAGTTTGGTAACTTATAAGTGAATTGAATAATTGTGAAAATAGTTTATTAAGAGCTCATAACTTACCGGAATATTGAATCATTAACATGCTACAACCACAAAAGAACAATAGTTGCCCTCGAGGAGATAATGAAGACGCAGAAGGCAAAGGCAAACGAATGGGAGATTGGCTTGTGTACCTTATGCTTCTTGAAGGTTTCAACCAGCGTATGGATGACTAATTCAATTAGAGGATTAGCTCAGAAAATAGTTGTATCATGTATGTGTCCGAAAGTATGTAGATTTGAGATGTAAGACATTAGTTGAACCCTTGTGATACCAAAGAGACTAGATTCTAATCATAGACGCAGTTCTAATTGACTTCTTAATTTGGTTTTCATATTTGCTTGACCACCTCTTCAACGGGCTGGATCTCAAATATCATGCTGATCTGAAAATCTCAACCATCCATAGAAAAGATAGAACTTGAATGCTAAAGTCATTAATGGTGAGAAAGAAAAGGCCAAAATTTGCTGGGGGCTAATTTCTTATACATTTTAGATTTTCAAAATTTTACAAATAGTACACAAGCAAAATCTTTTAATCCCAACAAAACACAAAATCTGAATCATCAAATGACCCAGTCCAAGAAAAATCAATCCCCAAAAAGACAGATTTAGTGTACAAATTCAACACTCCAAGACAGAAATAAATGTAAACCAGTAAAACCCAAATAGCATAACACATTGAAGGCCAAGAAGCCAAAACCCAACATTCAATTTTAGAGAATTGGATTTTTTTAAAATATATTGGAAACGGCAGTATGGACACCTAGATCGTCTTGATGGCTGGAAATGGTTGTTATAGCCTTGATTTCATGGATCTTGCATAATTTCAGGAAAAAATGATTATTCCCCATGTCCACATGCATAAATTTTCCAACAAAAATCTTCTCCATCATATACATGCCTTTGGCTTTATTACTAATAGGATTGGGTTGATGTATGTCAGATTCTGGCAGCATGGGATATAACAATGGACTAATGGGTTGACAATAGGGATGATGATACACCCCAAAAAAATTGTTTCACTTAGCCTGTCCTCCTAAGGCCTTACCTCGCGACAGTTTAGCCAAGAAGGCTGGGATCTAAAGAGAGACAAATTTAAGAAGTATAATTTTTCTTTCGAACAAATTTTAAAATTTTGAAAAGTAATTGTCTACCTTGCATGAAAACCCAAAATAAATTTGACACTACAATAGAACTTGCAGGAGATATGGTTGCCGTTGATGAGAAAGTGGGTAAGAAAAAGATAGAGGAAAGAGGTTAGGGAAAGTGCAGATCACATGCCTTGTTGCAGATAATGTTGCCGGGGGTTTTAATTAATTTATGTATATGTGCATTCATGCACATACCGTTATATACATGTTATGTTAGCAATTTAGCATGTATCACCCATCTCAAATTATTCCTCCTTTGAGATACTATATACTCTGTATTTTTAGTTTATTAGATTGTCTAACATAGAGGGAATTTACATTCCAAAAAAAAACATAGAGGGAAATTGGTTTTGATGTTGTAGCTTAGAATTTCAGGCATACTTCGTACGCTTTACTGTTTTTGTTAGAAGAGTGCTAGCCTAGACGTAGAATTCAATTTTTTTCCAAACTCTCACCGTAGGTGGAACACTTGGCGTTGTTTCTACCATTTCAACAGGTTAAGAAAACAGAATTTCCAAATGAAGAATTTATGGTTTATGCCGAATCTCAAGGTAACAAGAAAAAGTAGTGACACTTGTTGCTACCACAGTGAGAGGTTGGAAGTTCGCGCCTTGTGGGGGGGGGGGGGTAGCATTTTTCTTTGTACTAATGAAAACTCGTCTAGAAAGGGGCAAGCATCAAAACATACCTGAACTCTATTCTATAGCCTTTTCTTCTTGATATTATCACAACTTAGATAAATCGCTAAAGCCATCTAGTATCATGTCTTTCTCCCTAAGAACATTCTACAAAGGACTTTTGAGGATTCCCGAGAAGGTAATTGTGCCGCTCACGGTCAATGAAATCAGGAGTGTCAATGGACCGGGCTGGTCCGATTAAATAGTTTGATGGGCTTGGACCTAGAGCCTTAGGACTGTGATCCACTCACAAGTTGTTTGGGTGAGGTCCCACACTGCACGTCGCAACCACGGGCTGCTTCAGTTTTTCAACTGGGTATATACAAACACTAATCTTATTTACGCGTGACCATTCTCCCATGAGGAACACTCAATGAGGGAGTCACGTATATGACTTGTCCCCTTTGTTAATTAATCTAAACCTAAGTAAGATTATTAAACCCTAGTTAGTTAGCATTAATCCCTAGGGTTAATGCTTACGCAACTAGGGTTTTAGTCTTTTAGATATATTAATATTTTTTTTTGCTTTATACGTGGTAGTCTTTGATTGCGTGCGCACTGTTACCTCTATCCATTCACCATACGTGAGTGGATTCATCTCTCTTTATCTACAAAATGTCATTCAACTTTGGTGCATGTTGATGGTTCAATAATTGCTTGCCATTAGATGACACGTGTTTTTATTGAACTTGAGTTTTATAATGTCACGTTTTAAATTTGAGGAAATTGTTTTGCAGGTTTTCTTCTCATGTCTTCACGGGTATACCACATGGTGCTGCACTATCACCTCTATCCCAACCAATATTTTTAAACGTGAAGGCGTAGGGTGTGGCGTTGGGACCTCAAGATGCGTGAGGCGTAAACCTCAAGGCGTGAGGCTTAATCCTCACAAGAAAGCCTTACGCTACATCATAATAAAGAAATATATAGGAAAGAAAAATTAGAAAACAAAATTCAAAATTTTTAATTATATATATATATATTTGTGTGTGTGTGTGTACGCCCATACATATATAATATTAAATAAATTATTCTCCTATAAAAAATAAATTTAAGAGGCAAGAAATCTAAAATTTAGATTTACTTTTTTGTTCACATACATATTAAAAGACGGATAATGTTCAATTATCATGTGGTTGATTTTGGATTTTATACAAAGTAGGAACACACCTTATAATTTAATGTTTAAGTATTAGTATGTGGGTAGAACCCCTTTTTAAAAAAAATTAATGTATGTGCCTTAAAAAAATAGTGTTTCAAATCTCAGTTGTGGTTAGAACTTAGAACCCTATTTTTTAAAAATTAATAATGTATAAGGCACATGTCTCAGACATAAAACACGCCTCACTGTTTGAGTTGTTGTCTCATGAGATTTAAACCTCAAGATTGAGCTCTGAGGCGTTTTCCTTTCGCCTCACCTCTAGGCGAGCCTTGGGGTGTAAGCCTTTCACGTCTTTTAAAACACTAATCCCAACTTGGTGAAGCTTGCTCAAGATTGGATTTGACTTCCATACACCAGATTCTAATGAATTGCGGATTACAGTATTCCCCCTTGTTATAATCATTTAGTTGGGTGTATGTGTATCTTGGTTCCTTGCCCATCGTAATTCAGGGCAAGTACAAGAATAATTTTGAAACTTAATATTGACTTTGTTTGGAACTTTTTCTTATTTTCCTGTTGAATCCATGCTATTGGTGATAATCTTATTCATACATGATACAACGGCCTAATTGTTGTAATTATAATACATATATATATATATATATATATATATAATTATATATATATACACACACAGTTTTTCGAAGGGTAAGCTGGATTGGACCCGACCTCATGTTTGAGGTACAGAAATTATAGCCCATTAAGCTATGGGATTGGGCCTGTATAATCCTTATGCACCTTTTTGTTTATGGTTTACTCAGAGTCTTGGTAGTTGGTACTCATGCAGACTATGATTGCTTTTTATATTGTCTTGCTCACTGTTGTTTATTGTTTTGCAGCTCTCATTTCAAATGTGTTCCAACCAAATGGTAGGAGACATTGCACTCCACATAGACCGGACTGATCCTTGTCAAACACATTTTTAGGCATCGTACCACTATTATTGAAATGTGTAAGTTGCAGTAACCGAGTCAGTCAAGACAGGTCGAGACAAATGATTTACAGTAAAAAAACTTGTCATGGGGTATCTGATCTTCTATCTGACATAAATCATTCTTTGCTGTGATATATGGGGCTTCCAATTTGTGTATTTTTAGTAACTTTTTTTGAACATCAATAGGAAACAAGAAAAAACAAAAGAACAAAAGAAATCCTTGTAGAGGTGTGTATCTCTCTATAAAAAAAGGCATGGTTTCCACTAATTAAAATGGCTTCAAGTGGTGTGAGTCATGCTAGGAGTTTTCCGTTTCTTTCATGGATCCTGTTACAATACTATTTAGTAATGAATAAAGTAAGGGATTTCATTAGATTTAGTGGATATTTTAATAATATTTTCTTAGGATTTGTCTTACCTTTTAGTGGTTGAATTCTCTGGGTTTTGTTGTAAGGGATAAGCTAGTTTATAAGGGGTCTAGGTTTTTAGAGTTAATCAAATAAATATGAGTAATGTAATGAGGGTTTGCACCCTCAAAGTGGCATTCATGGAGATCGGCCCCCGAAGTGGTCATATCAATAGAAATTTGTTTATTTTGAATCCTTGGGTTTTAACAAATTCGATGCTAGTGGATGATCAGTGATGTTGGTGATGGATACAGAGAGGAAAGAGAAGAGGCCTTGTAGTGTTTTGATCATTGATTTCCAAGGGAGAGAGTTTGGAAATTTTTAATGCTGCAGGTGTTAAAATAGGAAGGAGGGATAGTGATGATTTTGGGAGAAAGGGGATGAAAGGGCGGTGGAAAGTCTATTCGAGGGTTGGTATGCTGTTTGTTTAGGGTATGCAATGTTTGTTTATTGAGGTTTTGTTTCTAAGAAACAGTCAAAGAGTTGTGAGAATTTTTTATGCTGTAGGTGTTAAAATAGTTGGAAGGGGTAGTGATGTTTTTGGGAGAAAGGGACCGTGGGAAGTATATTTGGAGAGTTAGTATGCTGTTTGTTAGAGGATGTAACACTTATTTATACAAAACAACCAAAGAGTAAGATTCGGAATTTTTTTTATGATGTAGGTGTTAAATAGTGAGGAGTGATAGTGATGTTTTTGGGACAAAGTGGAGGAAGGGACAGTTGAAAAGGGATGAATGGAATCTGGAATCTACTGACATTGGAAATAAAGAGAAGTCTCATTACTCTTCCTATTTAGATCTTTCTCTGTTTCATGTTGCATGATCATGGATAAATCCATAGAAGTGGTTCTCTTTCTTTCATTTCTTTCAATAGCAGCATTCAACTTTAGCTTATGTTGTGGAGATCCTAACGTGGCTTGCATTGAAAGGGAGAGACAGGTTCTTCTTAGTTCAAAAAGAGGCATCAAAGATCCTTCAAACCGGCTCTCGTATTGGGCTGGTGATGATCAAGATTGTTGCACATGGACAGGAATAGGCTGCAACAACACAACTGGACATGTCGTGGAACTTCAACTCGGTAATCCATATAGTGATTATGAGGTTACTGGTAAATATTTTTTTGGAAGGATGAGGTTACTGGTAAATATGAAGCTTATGAGAGGTCAAAGTTGGGTAGCAATATAAATCCTTCTTTGTTCGAATTAAAATATCTAAATTACTTGGACCTCAGCTTGAACGATTTTGGTTGAAGGATTTCTCATCATCTTGGAAATCTCTCAAACTTGCGCTATCTCAATCTAAGAATGGGATATGATAGGCATATTTTTGCAGATGATCTTGGGTGTTTATTTCATCTTTCTTCGTTGCAATAACTTGACATGAGTATTGTGGACCTTCACAGGGTAGCTGATTGGATGCAAGTAGTGAATACGCTCCCTTCTTTGTTAGAGTTACACCTCTCCAACTCTTCTCTTGACAACATCCCTCCATCTATGGTATGTTAATTTTACATCTCTTGTTGTCCTCGATCCAAGTTATAATTCTCTACAAGGTTAGATTCCAAATGCTATGGAGAACTTTAAGTCTCTACTGATTCCTGACTTATCCAACAAATTGGTATATTGAAGGTAAAATACTGAGTAGTGTGTGGAATCTCCGCAACTTGAACATGCTAGATCTGTCAAGTAACAATTTTAGGGGAGAGATTGAATCTGTAGGAAATTTGTCTGGATGCATTGGAAAGAGTCATTGGATCCGCCATATAATCAACTTATAGGGTATATTCCTAATTGGCTAGGATAACTTAGATTTCTAGCGTATTTTTATCTTTATGGTAACTCTCTGTATGGTCTCATTCCTTCATCTCTTGAAAACTTATCGTCATTGAGACACCTATTTCTTTCTTATAACCAGTTGAATGGGACCCTCCCAGAAAGTCTTAGGCAGCTTTCACATTTGGAAGTGTTCTATATCAACTCAAATCCCTTGGGAGGCATCATAACTGAAACTCACTTGGCCAAACTCTCCAAATTGAAGAAATTGGATGTCTTTAAACTCCTTTGTATTCAAGGTGAAATCCAGTTGGATTCCTCCTTTTCAACTGGTGCACATTGGAATGAGCTCGTGCATCCTAGGGCCTTTGTTTCCTTTATGGATCTGCATGCAAATATCTCTTTATTATTTAGACTTCTCCAGTGCTAGAATCTCAGATATGGTTCCATATTGATTTTGGAACCTAGCTTCCCACATTTCCTACATCAATCTTTCGGACAACCAGATCCATGGTGAGACATCCAATATAATGTTGAACTCTGAAACTGTTGATTTGAGTTCCAATTGCTTCAAGGGTTGGCTATCACATTTGTCTTCTAATGTTAAAGAGTTGAGACTCTACAAATTCATTTTTGGGATCACTTTCCCCTCTCGTGCGCAAAAGATGGATGAACAAAATACTTGATGATTCTTGATCTCTCGGAAAATCTTTTATCAGAACTTCCTCAGTGTTGGATGCACCGACAATCTCTAACATATATAAACATGGGGAGCAACAATTTGTTCAGAAAAATTCCTAACTCAATGAGTTCTTTATTTTTACTTACATAATTGCACTTACACAATAATATCTTTGCCGGAGATCTGCCTCTGTCCTTAGTCTTTACAAAACTGTATATATTTGGAGTTCAATGATCTAGGCGAGAACAAGTTTTCGGGTAATATACCAAATTGGATGGGAGAGATGGCAACAAATATAGTGGCTCTCTGCTTACATTCAAATGAATTCAGTGGTAATATTCCTTCACAAATATGCCACATTACTTCTCTTTTAGTCTTGGATCTTGTGCAGAATAGCCTATCAGGAGCCATACCACGATGCTTGGATAATTTTAGTCTTATGACTACAACGCAGACTATAAATCATCGTTTTCATTTTGGCCAAGTATCTAATTTTAGTTCCTATGAAGAGAGTTTTTTTATTGGTCACCAAAGGAAGAGAATCAGAATATAAAAGGCTTCTAAGATTTGTACGCAGTATGGACCTTTCAAGCAATAATTTATCTGGGGTTATTCCTAGTGAAATATCTCGTCTTTACGCATTACATTTCTTGAACTTATCTCATAATTATTTGAAAGGAAAGATACCGGAAAAGATTGGTGACATGACACCATTGGAGTCTCTTCATCTCTCAAGAAACCATATTTCTGGAGAAATTCCTCAAAGCTTGTCTAATTTGGCATTTCTTGCTCAATTGAACTTGTCATATAACAACTTATCAAGAACAATTCCTTCAAGCACCCAACTCCAAAGCTTTGGTGCACTTAGCTACATTGGCAATGTTGAACTCTGTGGAGATCCACTGATCATGAACAATTGCACAGGAGACGAAGAATTTAAAGGTCCAAATCCTATTGTTAATATTAAAGAGGAGTTTGAAATGACTGGTTTTATATTAGCATGGGGCCTGGATTTGTGTTGGGATTCTGGGGAGTTTGCCGTGTTTTATTGTTCAAGAAGACATGGAGGTATGCTTATTTTCGATTTTTGGAGGACAAGATAGACCAACTTTATGTGATAAAAGTTCTCAACCTAGCTTAGTTGAAGAAGAAGTTGAAGATGAAATAAGTTGGTGGGTGAAAGACATCATCCTCATCAACTTCAACAACTTTCTACTCCAAATGTTCTTTATTTGGTAAGTTTGCTTGGTTTCCATTCTACTTAGGTTTGTTGTTGTTTTTATTGTTGCCGTTGTTGTGTTAGTAAAGTACAACACTGAAAAAAAAATAAAGTGACGGTATTTTGTGTTTGTATCAACTTTTTTCTAGATTATTAATATGCTCACAACTCTGTTGAAAAAATAGAAGACACGGATACGAATAGAGAGCCTCAGTAAGCTTTCTGATTGAAAATTCTGCAATTTATCAATACCCACAAACTCCTCCAAATCCTTAAAAATAAAAAGTGATATCTAGGATCCTGTATGAGATCTGCTTTACCCCAACATCATAACAATTTGTTTGTTTGTTTGTTTTTTTATCTTGATAGGTTTGAAGAGTAAACTCGTGTGGAGTTTCAAATGCATGGTTTGTTCTAACCTAAATAAATTTTAAAAGCACCTAAAAGGCCTTCATTAGTTAAAATGGACGTTTCCCATTTGAAATTTAATAACTTTGCTTAAATGGCAAAAATCTATCCATCAGATTATACCTCTATACCCAAAAAATATCTCAACTGGCCTAGATAATTGATTTTAAATTCCTTGGCAAGTAATATCTTTGAGGCAAAGCCAGACAAACTATTGAACAAACTTAGGCCAATATCAACCACTCTTTTGGTAAAAATCAACAACTCTTATTAATGCCACTAATTTGTTATCCTATAATGACAATCAAATAGGTAATAATACATCTTTTCTCTCTCTCATTCTTATAAAGAAATATTGTTGTTCATGGTAGGTAGAAAGAGGATGCATATGGAATCCTAGAGGTTGGTTGGATTAATTTGTACAAAACTTAGACAACAATCAATGTTGTAGCAACTTGGATTCTCTCTACCAATTCCATGTTGATGAAAATAAAGCAATTAAAAATAGGCTATGAAGTTACTTGATTAATCAAGGCAAAAGGTGCATGATATAAGAAAAGTATGTCCATCATGATGATAGTAAGTAGTCATCAGATGACTTACCATCCATCCAACAATTATATACTTACTTTGATTGCTAGAATGATTTGAAATGTAAACCTCGGTTTCGCTGAATTGTGCTTAACACTTGGCTTATATACATCGATACGTAAGAGCTTCATAAGTCTAAGTCTCCTCGAATCTGAATTGGCTCATACTGTATCACATGTGAGAGATCTGGTACATACTTCTGTAATATAGGAATGTGAAAGACATTATAAACTTTTGCCAATTCTGGTGGCAATGCATGTATATAAGTCACCTCTACAGTTCTTTTAATTTATATTTGCAATTTAACAACCCCTGCAATAAGGCAGATCTTAGATTGCTCCGGTTCAACCGGAGCTCTGGTTTTGAGATTAACTATGAATACGAGCTAGGTCCAATTTTAGAGATAAATAGAGTAATCCAAAACAGGCCTTAATTAGGGTATTTTAAAATTATTGAAAAAGTTTTAATGAACAAAAATAACCTCCTTACCAAAAAAAAAACAAAAATAACCTTCCTTTATATTTGTCATTTACAAACTATCCCATCCTAAGGTATATTTTGAGTTCCGTTTATCTCTTGAAACCAGGTCTTTACTTCATAGTTAATCTCTTTTGAAAAGAGCTTCGGTTGAAGAGATATCAGGCGCTCTCCCAAAACTACCCTCACAGGGGCATTATGAGAATTAAAAAATAGACTCCCCTATTTTCATACAAGAAGGCAAATTAATATGACATTTTTTTGTAGCTCCCATCACATTTATTTTGTCTTCTTATATAAATATAGTAAAAACTAGGGAAGAGCAGATGACCACAAAGTGAACCTAGCATTGCTCTAAAAAATATGATCATGACACAAATATCCTTTTTTTCATATTCATATGCCATATTTCAGGCAGCTCCAGTTATTTCTTCAACCAGATCCCAAGTTTGTAGTTAAATTCTTTGAAAAGTGCATTATCACACAATTCATTGGCTCTTTATAGCTAAGCATCTGCTGCTCCATTCTGTAGACTTTGCTTAAAGGTCAACGTAGGTGGTCCTACTTTTTTTTTTTTTGTGATTCAGTGTAATTGTGATACATAGATGGTCCTTTTTTTTGATTCATGGTGCTAGCGAATTGTGATTGGTCCACATAAAAATGAGAGGAACATTGTCAAATTGACATCTCCATTTGGAGATAGGATAACAGTCCAGCATATGTGGCTGATGTTGATTAGACGATTAAAAAATTCTAAAATTTAAAATTTTCACTCATTTTCTCTCATCCAAACTACACCCATATATATAATTGAGTTGGCTTGAATGTAATTGCGGCTGTAATCCTATCTCCCTCCATTTGAAAGCCTTTCATCTTTTTTCTCCTCTCCACGAACCTTCTAAGTAACCCACACCTCGAAATTTGTGGCTGTTTTCCTTTAGATTTGTTCTTGACTTTTATCAAGATCTTGATATATCGATTCTCCTCTCTTCTAATGTTCAAACTTCAAACAAACACTCTCAAAAATCAATTCTGGTCGTAGTGGATTTTTTTTAATCCTGACTAATATTTACTAACTTTTAGAGTTAATTTTTTAAAAATATTTTATCTAAAAATCAAGAATAGGTGGGGAAACCTAAAGTGAGTGAATTTTAACCATAGTTATAGGGTATCAAAAGGGACATGTGGTGACCTCAGGGGCGTATCCAGACTCCCCGAGTTTGGTTATAACCATAGAGAATTATAAGTCTCGGTTCGCTTCCCACGTCCCTATTAACACCTCTTGAATCATAATTAAGCTTAATTAAATTAAAGTTAATCATTATGTTTTTTTTAATTCTAAAAACCATGATTAGATTATTTAACCGTAGGAGATGAATGAATCTTAACCATAGTTGTTGGGTGGTAAAAAGGGAGCGTGGACCAATGAGATGACGGGGTCGGCTTCTAAGCGACCCTGTAGTCCGTTTTCAATTTCCCACTTAAAAATCTCATTTCATCTCTAAAAGTTCAAGCAATAGTCACCTCCTCGTGCCAAGGAGAGGATTATTCCTCCTTGGTCTCACAAACCCTTTGAACAATGATTAAAAAATTAACCACCTACTGTTGTTAAATTTTTTAAAATATTTTTTTCTAAAAACCAAAGGTAGATGTGCGAAACTCTAGGGGCGACTGAATCTTAACCACAGTTAATTGGAAGTAAAAAAGGACACGTGGACCCAAAAAAGGGGGACGAGACGGTAACTCACCTCCTCGGCCCGACGAGGTGACTATTTTCCACTTCCCGCGAAAAGTTTCCCACTTATTTTCAAAATGGAGCCAAATCCTCTACGTGATAATTTCCAGCTCTCGGGAAAGTAGTTTCGCGGAGACAGTGAAAATGATGAACAGTTTCGTAGCAGTAGCAGTAGCAGCAGCAACGCTACTATGGTCTCCGACGATAACCCTCCCTTCGATTTCCCGTCCCATCTCATCTCTATCCAAGATCGCATGGCTCGGTAATTGCTTTTCAACTTCTGTTCTCTTAGATTCTTTTTTCATCTTTCTTAGGGAGAAGGATTTGAAGATTCGTTCTCTGGGAACTCTAGGGTTTCTATTTTTATTGATATTTCCCCCTTTTTTGTGGGTTTCTTAGATGTTATTTTTGATTTATAGGGTTTAAAGATTAAGTAGGGTCTATTTTGGAATTGCAGTTCTGAAATCCGATCTGATGGCGGTGCTTCACAAGGAGGTGAAGTTTTTGGATGACGATAACCGGGAAATTTGCTCCCAAATCCACCTTATTTCTTCAAGATCATGTAATTCCCTCAACCCACCCCATCTGACATTTGGTTTACTAATTCTTTAATTGTTCGGTTCATAAAGTATAATAAAGATTACAATATCTGTTTTTTGCAAAAAAATTGCTCATTGATGAATCGAAAAAGAGTTGCTGATCAACTGTGATTGGAGGAATCATATGTCCAGTGTATGTACTTGGAGGAATTCATATGTACACTAGTTCTCTAGTAGCTTCAGTTCTCCCCCCTTCATACCTGTCGAAAATCCACAACCACTTAAGCAATCTTGTATATCTAGATAAGTATGTATATATATGAAAAAAAAATGTAATAGGTCGATCCTCATTTTTTTATTCGGCTCAATCCTTTTAGTAAAAGATGATGTCGAGTCAAGAACACCTTCATTCCTGCATAAAATAGTGGATGTTATTGGGATTTGAACTTTGCGTTTAATCCCTAAACCCTTTGGATCTTGGAAACTATGAATCACAGAAATCACACAACAAATAAAAAAATTACAAAGAATAAAAATAGAGACAAAAGATAAAGATATACGAGGTTTGGCAACGTGCCTACATCATTGGAAGTCACACCAATTCACTATATTGAAGATACAGAGTACAAAGTTTTTCCTCTCTAAGAATCCACAGTAGATCATGTCCTTCAAGTCGCACATTGCTTTCTACTACATCGTTTCAAACAAAATTTTACCATAACATTCCTATAAGCCGGATGCAATTGATTCAATATAGAATCATGAATAGTCATTGGCTCAATTGGTACATACCTTCCCTCACAATCCTTATTGTTTAAATCATTTTGTGTTTATCATCCTTTTAGTAGCAATTTTTTTGGTGGCTATGAGCCCCACCTAGCTACTTTCTTCTGAAAACTCCGCTTGATTGGGACATGATTCTAGTATAGGAGATGGAGCCTGACCAGTTCCTTTGAATTGGAATGCTTGTTTGGAACAATCACTCCACAAAATTGTAGTTTGAACTTTGAAGTGTAATTTGGTAGAGTTAGTATGGGTACTCCCAAATCCTAACCGTTTATAATCAACCACTAAGGGCCAGGTTTTGAGTTGACTTATTTTGTCTTTTCTAATGCCACATCAGCTCTAATCCTAACCGTTTAATAAATGAGATAAATGGTTAGGATTTCAGAGAATATTTGGGAGTACACCTTGGGAGTATCCCTAGACTAATTCAATTTGGTATTGTCACTGGCCAACAATCTGGTGTGTGACGTGTGTCTAGTTCATTACAAAGTTTAACTCGGATGGACTTGTTCCAATCCAATCAATAAATAGGGTTCCTCCAACAAGTCTCTACATCATGGTTTTATTTAAGCAAATGCAACTCTAACCTGGTTCATTGGTATATTAGGAAAAATTAAACCTTTCTTTTATCTAACCTGATCACCATTTATCACTTCGAGGACATTAATGCCCCCCCCCCCCCCCCCCCCCCCCCCCCATTGATGGGCAATTTACGTGAAGAGAAGCTTTTTTATCTCAAAATTTTCTTTGGAAGGTATCTTATCTCAATCTTGTAGACCAAGAAAAGCATATTCGTTATTGCCATTTGTTTAAATCGGTACTTCATTATGAAAAAAGCATATATTTTATTCTTGTTTAAATCGACTTGAGGCGGTAGTCTGAGGCGCCCGAGGTGTTGCCTAATGAACTTTTTGTTGTAAAAATTCCTCCTAATATTAAAATCTATGTATGATACATTTACTTTTATGAGAGGCTTTACATTCATATAAATTACACAATTGTCAAGATGCACTTTGATAGAATCATTGTTACAGATAGTTCTAAGAATAATAAAGGAAGATTCTAAGTGTTTGAAAAATTGGAATAAAATTTAAGTCTACAATGATTGACCAATTGGTCCACCCATTGAGAAAGAGAACAAGTTAACATGAGATAAACATGCTTGACATTGTTCGTCTCTTTTTTCTTTTATCTGCAAACTTTTTTTGTTGAATATACAAACTCTAACATATTATATTGTAAAAGACATGAAAAATATATAAAATAACATATTTTTTTTGTTTATTGAACAATTATTAAAAAAATTAATTTTTATATCCTTAAACAATAATAATATTATATATCAAAATTTTTAATAATGACCGCTTGAGACGGCCAATTGCCTGAATCCAGCAGAGTGCCTGGTTGCTTAGGCGACTGCCTGAGGCGACGCCTTTAACAACTATGACAATAGTATCCTAAAACTTGTACATTTGGCACAACTTGGATCAGTCTTCTGAGCTGTGAATTAACTCTAGAAATTCATGTATGTTGAGTGGATTTTTCCCAAGAAAGATCTGTACCCCTATTGTGGACGTGGAGATTCAGTGCTAGTCTATGCATTTTATGTTGTACGATTGAAACATTTGTTGGAAAAACCATGTAGTGGTGAATGAGAAATTGACCCGACAAAGATACTTGATGTCAACCTAATTGATCTGACAAATGGGTTTGGGGGTGAAGCCCCCAGTTGAAATTTTTTGACCCGGTTCGATCTAGGCTCGGGTCTGGGCTTGGGCTACATGGTGTATATTCGTTTAGGACAAATTCCATTTAAATCGTCGATTGGGTTTCCGTTGGTGTTTTAAACTTCATGTAATTGGTTTTCTTTCCCTTTTTGTCTCTTTCGAACAGTCATCTCTGTTCGAACAGACAAAAGGAAGTCTATAAAAGTAGACATTCATTCCTGCATTCAAATGATTATTTTATTAATCTCTTTCACTCTTTCTTTTGCATTGTTATTGGTTCGAGTACAAACATCAGTTTGCTGGGTTCTGCAGATTGAAGTGTTGCATCTCTAGAGCTGAAATACGTTCTATCTTAGGAGACAATTACTTATCAACCTTGAGCACTGAGAGAGTAAATTCGATCTGCTACTTATTTGCTATATATTTGTTGTTTCAGTTTGTTGTTTATTCACAATACAAAACATTGAGTTCTTTATTTATTGTTTCACTTTACTTATTCCTTTTATTGATATATCTATATTCATTAATTATTTTATGAATAATTAGAACATTGATTTGATAGAGAACATTGATTTGGTAGAACAAATGTGGTGGGTAGCCCCAGTGTCCACCCACCATTCTTTCGTGCATGCATCCCAATACACACAAAAATACGATCTCCAATCGATCAGAGAGTAAGTTCTGATCGATCAGAACTTTCTGGGGTTCGGCGATCAATCAGGGCTGAACAGTCCGATCGATCGAACTGGGTCAGTTTCTTTTCCCTTCTTCCTGCTATTCCCCGATTGGTCTTTCTGATCCTTGTGATTGGTCGGATTGAGATTTTCTGCTTGCCTTTTTCCTCTCTTCTGGGCTTGGCTTGAATAAGGTTCTTCCAGCTTCTTCACTTGTAGTAAACTCTTAAGTTTAACCTGAAATAGAATAACACTACCAAGTGAAGCATCATAGCTACAAAAAGAGATTTAAATACTTAACATGTGTAGTTTTGAGGTGTGTAAATATGTATAATTACGCCTGATCAATGACCCATCAGAGCAATTGTCCACCAGTTGAACAATCCAATCAGTTTGTAGTTGGGCTATGTGTGAGAAGCAAAACGAATAATTACGAAATCCGAGAATAATTTGTCAAACCTAAAATTTGCAAATAATTCAGCACATCTAAAATTTGTGAAATTTTCAAAAGCTTGAGAACAGAAACAAATAGCAAACACAGGTGATAATACAGTGTGCTTCTTACTAATTTCATATTATAGTTATTACTTGATAATTTTTTATTAAGCTGTAAAACATTACTCTAGGATTAGAAACAAATGTGCAATAGATTGTCTCCAGTCTCCATTGGCATCCCCTTTGCCATTAAACCTTGCAATCCAACCCTGTCATGCAGCCCCTGCAATGCTCACAGGCTTTTTTCTCTATCCATAATATGAAATGTTAATCTCATGTCATTAATGGTTGAAATAAGCAAAATGAGAATCAAAATGGTAAATATAGGTAAATCTCTTAATTTATAAGAGAAAAAAAACCTGTTATTATTATTTTTTTTAAGTTAAAAAAAAATGAAATAAAACTATATTAATCCCGGGAAAAAATGTCCAAACTCAATGAAAAATGAAGACCTTCAACCACAAAAATGATCAACTAGCCAGCCCTTCCGAAGAATTGGAACCGAACTGACTCACAAAAGAGTGACTAAGAAGCTCTGATGCAGTTCCTCTCTTTCTCCAGTCCTTCTCCAGACAATGCCGAATAAAGCTTCGGAACTCCGGCGATGTAATCTCTGGCATCTCCGGATCCTCATCTAAGCATATGGTGCAGAATATCGTTGCCCAATCCACCTTCTGCCTGGGATCAATCAATGGAAAGTGTCCCACATAGCATTCCAGAAGAGTCAATCCAAGTGCCCATACGTCCCCTGCATACCCATCAGAATGATCTTCACTCAATCTGTTGGGCTCTAACATCTCAGGACTCATGTAAGTATACGTCCCCGTATAGGACACGCATGAATCCCGTGTCCCCACCACCATCCTACTCGCCCCAAAATCTGCTATCTTCACCTCTCCTTTACTATTTATGAGCAAATTAGAAGGCTTGATATCTCCATGCACAATACTCATCCCATGAAGATACTTAAGTCCTTCCAAAACCCACCTAGCCACACCGGAAATTATCTTCTCCGGTATCCTCCGGTGTGCCCGTAGCCAATCCTGCAATGACCCCATTTCCATATACTCCATGAGGAAACAAGGATTACTGATCGTTCGGCCATAGAATACACCATGACACTTGACTACGAACTGAGAATCGATCCGTTTGAGAATTTCGGCCTCTCGGATTGCCTGTTCCCGGATTTCAACAGCATTTTTATCGAGCTGGATGACCTTTACTGCATAATCTGATGAAATCAGACGGTGTCGAACCTTATAGACGGTGCCACCATTGCCGTGGCCGATAACTGACATTTTCTTGAGCTCGGAGAGGTTATTAATAACAGGAGAGGGGTTCTCAATAACAGGAGAGTCTGAATAAAGTGATGGGAATGGTAGTCGCAGTGGAATTCTGACTGAGAAATTAAGTGCTTCAGGAAATGGAAATGGAAATGGAGGTGGTAAGGAAAGCTTGAGTCCTTGTTTTTGCCTTCTTTCTCTCACCACTGTCATTTACACACACACTGCTATTTTTTAACGTTGTGAGGGATAAAACTTAAAAGTCAGGTGTGAGACGGGTATTATACGTGCCGGGTTCACACGTGCTAGTTTTGGATTGTCTCTCGAAGGAGGGAGGCCAATAGGGCAGAGAGGATCCGATAATTCGGGGGCGGGTGAGGTTTTTGCGTGAGTCTATCTCTAGTTGAAACAGAGTCGGGGAAGTGTTTGTTGAAATGACACGTGTCTTTAGCGATAGGTCTTGGGGATTTTGTGGGCATATTTGTGAGTTGGACTTTGCTACTGTGAGACCGTGAAGGACCGAGACCACTCCGAGACTGCTTGTGATGTATGGATCTCAAAATTTCATTAAATTTATTTTTGAAATTTTGAGAAGGACCGTTCTTTTTTCGTGCATATGTAACTGTTGTAATTTGTCGGGTCGGATTTATCGTATGGGCAAAAGTCACCGGTTTCAATGATAAAAGTAAAACCAACCTTTTAACCAGACCCGCCCCATCGAACTCATTTAAATCAATAAATAATAATTATACGGATTTTTGTTTAAAAAAACCTATCTTTTCGCAAATTTGAAAATTCCCCCACATTTCGTATTTTGCACACTTATATCCAAATCTTTTTGCAAATACCCCTTAGGCCTTGTTTGGTTAAACTTTTCTGAAAATGACTTTTTAACTCCATTCTTTCACAAAATGTGAGCCAATGAGAGTGTGGTGACTTTCCTCAAAAATTGAAATCTTCCCTTTAAATGGAAGTAAGGGGAATTCACTTCTGTCAGCTTCTTTTAAAAATCAAAATTTAGATTTCTATACACTAAATGAACAACAAATTACGTGTAATTTTTTACAACTCTTAACTTTCATAAAAAAAATGAAGTCAAGTCCGTCATTTATCCAAACACAATGTTAGTGTTGTAAATTTCTCTACATTTCATATTTTGCATTCCCTCACTGACATCCAAATCTTTTTGCAAATACCCCTTAGTGTTAAATTCTCACTGGAAAATGTAACTTCGGTTAAATAAGTATTAAGACAAAATTATTCTTTTAATATTTATTAATTCTGGTTAAGATTCACAGATTCAACAATATAACCATGGTTTTTATAAAACATTATTTTGAAAAAACACTTAATCCTAGTTAAGAATTTTTAACCCTTATGATAATTTTTTTTAGACTGGTGATCTTCTCCAACTGTAACCGGTTTTGGGCAAAACCGGTTACAAGCCTGTGGTCACCACATGTCCCTTTTTACACCCCTTAACTATGGTTAAGATTTACCTACCCCTAGGGCTCACCTACCTCTCTTTGGTTTTTAGAATTTTTAAAAAATTAACCTTAGGAGTTGGTAAATTTTAACCACAGTTAACAAAAAAAATTATTATTTTTTTCTAAAAATCAAGAATAGGTAGATGAACCTTAGGGGTGAGTGAATTTTAACCATAGTTAAGAGGTGTCAAAAGAGACATGTGGCCTCTTCATGGGCGTAACCGGTTTTGGCAAAACCTACTGGCAAAACCGGTTACAACTGGAGAAGAATATGCCCCTATTTTTTAAATATTTTAACCTTAGGGTTAATATATTTGGGGCGGGAGGGTGTGACGTTGGAAAATCCACCCTACCACTAACACCTTGAACAGATACTTAACTTTGCTAACTAGGGTTGCGACCTAACCATATATCGATCATCACAAAAAAAAAAAAAAAAATCATAACTAAATTTGCGCCTATCAATGTAAAATATTAAGTACAAGATTTCAGCTTAACCTGAGGTGTAGTTTTTTTTTGGTTGAAGGTAACACCACCACAAGGTGAAGCTCCAGGCATTAGAAGGAAGACTATACATACACACACTCACGCGCGCACACATACCTTCCACAAACACCCTGAGGTGTAGTTGAGGGTAACCAAAAAAAAAAAAGTACAAGATTTGATTTTGATCTAACCAGCATCGGGCCTTTAGCCATATCAAATGCATGAACTCATTTTCTCCATCTTCTTTGTATCTGAAACCAAATATCAACGCAAGTTCTTTTGCCGAGACTTCAAGTGCTAGGCTTTGCAAATCTCGTCGTTTGCATGCATTGAGTAAATAATGAATAAATTTACAGGAATTTATTTCAGGTGCTAGGATTTGCAAGCCACCAATGGCTTCAATGGAATTAAAGCCCCATGTTAGAGAGAGAGAAGAGAGAGAGACAGATTATTGTGGATTTTGTCTGCTGAATTGGGAGGGATTTGTGGATTTTGTGGGCTGGATTTGTTTTGGCCGCGCTCTTTTTATGCTATACGTGCGTTACGTAACTGTTATAATTTATCGGCTGTCATTTATCGGGTCGGATTGATTGTACGGGCAAAAGTCCACGTTTACTAACGGGTTTCAAAGATAAGCCCGACCTCAACCAAATAACCAACCATTATTGAATTAGATCCGCCCTATCCAACTCATTAAAGTCAATAAATAATACTTATATTAGTCATTTTAATTTTATTATAATCTTTTAACCGCTTCTTTTGACTGCCATGTGTCTTTTTTCTCCTCTTAATCATGGTTAAGCTTAATTAACTTGAGGTTAATTTTTTTAAAAATCTTTTTCTAAAAACCAATGTTAGATAGATGAACCCTAGAAGTAAGTGAATCCTAACTACAATTAATGAGCGTTAACTACTATGAGTAGGGCTGCACTCAAGCGAAGCTAGCTTGATGGCTTGACTCAGTTTTCCTCATTTGAGCCAACCTCAAGTTGGCATTTCAGGCTCGAACAAATCAAGCCGAACTTTTATTTGAGCTTAAAAGTTTAAAACAAGTCAAGCTCAAGCTAAACCTTAGTTTGATTCAAATTGGCTTGAAGCTAAACCTTAGTTTGATTCAAATTGGCTTGAAGCTCGGCTCTTTTAAAGTTCAGTTTGGCTTGAGTTTGACTCAACTTGAAATATGTGTGGGGAAAAAATACCGGACGGACACGCGTCAGCAGCAGCTTCTTCCACGCTCTGGTTTCCCGGTAGAAGGTTGGAGCGGAGGGTGTGGCACCCTGACCTGTACTCCGATGGTAAAGTCAGTAAGGGTAGAAGATGATGAGCAGAAAATGCTAGAACAGTCACTGAAAAATACACAAGGCACTGGAGGCTCCTAACACGTATTCTCCGATCTGGGTCAATGAACAAGTGTCCTGTGCACTAAAAATCACGGGGTTTTTATAGGGCAAGGGTTGGTATGGCCATCGATGACCATAGATGGCCATAGGTGTCCATACCACGTGTCTCTGCACTCATTGCCAAACATCTTAGTCACATCTGCCACCGGTTGCATCACACGTGAGAGCCTCCTATAAGTCCAATCGGACGAGATCGGTCGGTACGCAGAAGTGACCAGCATTAAATGCCAAGATAGTACTTTCGGCACGAAACGGCGCGTTCGGCACGCTTGTCGGGATCATGGATCGCCTCCTGATCACTTCCTCCTACGAGCCGGTCTCGTTGTTGACTTAAGTTCGGTTAAGGCGTAGATGCCTTAAAACACAGCACGACATCGTTGTTGGTGAGACAACGGACTCGTTGTTCGCGTAACGACAGCGACGTCGTCAAGAGCACAACGTTCACGTTGTGCTTTAGACAACAAGCACGTTGTCGAAGCCACAACGGAAACGTTGTTCTGCATGAGAACAAAGACGTCGTAATGCGCACAACGGGATCGTTGTACATCAGACAACGTGTGATCCTCATATTTTAAGCACGTGACCTCAACTCGTGCCCATGTGTCACTTCCGTGAACAAAACGACAAAAACGAGCTCGTCTCCAACGCTAAGCTGAATTACGAATTTTATCCGTTACAATTTGCCCCTTTATGATGCTTGGAACGTAGTTCGAAGCGTCATAAACGAACAAAAGGATCATACCTGACACCACTCCGGAAGACGAAACGTTGCGTGCTTCAAACGCTTATTGAGAAGGTCGACCGTTCATGCCAGCTGGTCACGCGTGCGAACCGTCGCGTCTTTTTAATGCGGACAGGCTGTCATCATCACCGATTTAAATTTCGAGAATGCTTTAATGACCCTGCCGGTTACTCTACTTGGTGAAAAGACGATCTTGCTACTGTTCTTAATTCCGTTGATACAGGTGTACGCCCCAGATGAAGGGTAGCGGTGTACTTTCGCAAACCAGAGATGCTTATAAAATCCCACCGAATCCTCCTTCTCTCTCACCCTGTTTCATCAAGCACTGTTACTCTGTTAAATCTTCTTCTTGCCTGAAAGTTCATCTTCCTTGAGCTCTTCAACAATCTTTCTGAGTTCGTTGGTTCGGTACGCCCTTCACCCCTATCTCTTATTGTCTCTTACTGTTTTTCCGTTTCTCTCTTCTCTGGTTCCCAGAGTGGTTCTGCTCTGCGCACACATTTTTTTTTTTTTTTTGTGTTTTTTGCTCTTGCCCCTCTTCTCGATTTCTTCTTATCACCATGGCTGCCAACGTTCCCGTAGAACCTGCTAGGATAGAGGAAGTTAGAGGCCCTTCTGATGATGAGGCCAGTTGCACAGGTAGCGCACCTCACGGTGCCTACATTGAAAAATCCTCAGTTCTGCGCCAGTACCAGTTGGCACATCTAAACCGTTTCAGGGAACGTTTCGACTTCCCTTCCAATGTCAATCTCCACTTCAAGCGAGATGATGCCATCATTGATAGGCGTTCTGCCTGTACCGTTGTCTATCTCTCCCAGCTTGAGGCTGGCCTTCGCTTCCCTCTTCATCCTGTCTTGGATGAAGTTCTGTCCACCCTGCAACTTGCACCGGGACAAATGCACCCGAGCTTCCACAAATACATGTCCATGATGATCAAATTCATCAAGGACGGGTACCCCATAGAGGCTAGGCATCTATTCCACTTCTGCCATGCCGTCAGATGCCGAGGCAATGACGACGGTCTGCATTCCTACTTTTCGTGGAACAAGAAACCCCATTATCCAGAGCTCGTCTCAGGCATTCTCGATAGAGAAAGAAAATGGAAAGCCACTCCTTTCGTTGTCTCTGGCGGCTGGAAGGTAGAGAATTCCTCGGTCCCCAACGTCTTCCGAGTGGAAGCAGGTATACCACAAGTCATCCGTTGTCCGTTGTGCACCATCGTCATGACTACGTTCTCGTTGTACGCTGTGTCTTCTTGTCCTGCTAACTCCCTCGTTGTACTTATTTTGCTTTTCTTGTGTGCAGTGGACCCAAAGAAATTTCCATACAAGAAGTTGGCCCCGGAAGAAGAAGAACTCCTTACCGGTATCCGTCGTGCTCGAGGTGGGGAATACATCAGGTGGAAACCACTCGAGCTCGACACGCGGGCCTCCTCTAGCAACCCAGCAACTACTCAACAACAACCACAACAACAGCAACAGGGTGCCTCTACTTCCGCACCTTCACCACTCCTTCATCTAACCGAAGAAGAAGAAGAAGCCATGGCCGACTCAAATCCACCACCGCTAAGCAGGAAGCCGAGGTCTGCTCGCCCTGTGGTTCAGCCGCTTCCACCGCCACCACCGCCGAAGAAGAAGAAGAAACATTCTTCCAAGGGTACAGCGCCTGCTGACCTGAAGAGGAAGATGGCCACCCAGGTCGAGCACGAGGCCAGAAAGAAGGCCAAGGCGGACAAACGCTTGGAGAGAGAGATTGCAGCCATTGCTGCTCCCCCTTCCGCCCCTGCCGCTCCTCCAACAAGTCCGGGAGCCGAGGTGACAACGGCAGTGCCCGAGGCTAGCTCGGCGCCTGCCCCTTCTCGAGCTGCCACTGCCCCAGCCAGCACGAGCTCCGCTGTCGTTGCTTTGGCTGCAACGGAAGCTGGCACGACGAGTCTCCCGGCTTGTATGCTGCCGACCTCCGCTAAGGATTGGTCTCCCGACTTCACTCGGTTCGGGGTGCCGACCGTGAATGAATCAGCGAAGAGCTCGGGGACGGTTGCCCGAGCTCTGACTCATGCGATGAGGCTCCCCCGGGACATCGCTGAGGTCGGCCAACTCCACTTAGCCGACCTGTCCTACGCTGCCTGCCAGTCCGTGGCAACAGTAAGCTTCTCCCTCCCTCGTCTCCTACCTTAATTGTTTGAAATATTACTTCTCGTTGTGCTGACGCCCAGACATTTCCTTGCAGATGAACACGCTCATGCAAGAGCTCTGTGATCGCAGCCAGGATAAGTACACTCAGCTGCGAGACGGGATCAATTACTGGAAAGACAGGACGGAGATGCTGGAGAAGACTCTTGCTGAAGAGAGACTCAAGGCAGACTTTGATCTGTCTCAAGCCAAGGCTGACACGACTCGTGCTGAGGTAAGGCTAAACACTGCCACCAAGGTACGGGAAAAGACTGAGGCTGAGGCACGAGCAGCAAAGGAGGCCGAAAAGAAGGCCAAGCAAGAGGTAGAGAACGCTGTTGTACGCATCAGCGAGCTGGAGCATGTCTCCCAAGTTTTGGGTAGACAGTTGGAAGAAACTGAGGCAGCCAGGTCGGCACTGGCAGAGGAGCTCGAGGAGGCCAAGAAAACTCAGGAGGACACCGAGAGGTCCGTGACCCTGAGATTGCAGCAGTACTATCAGTCTCAGCTGGACACGCTCTTGGATGAAGATCGTGCTGAGACCGAGAAAGAGGTTCTCGACTCGCTCCGCCAGCAAGGCCGCCTGAAGGAAGACAATGAAGAGAACGCCACCACGTTCTCCGAGCTTCAGAGTAAAGAACTGATCGAGCTCGACAACGAGCCCGAGGTGCAAGGCGTCGAGTTGCCTCATTTCCTCGAAGGTCCTGCACCCCTCCCTGCTGAGCCATCCTCCGAGCCAGCTGCTCCAGAGCTTCCTCCTGCTGCCGATGAAGTTACCCCGGTAGAAGCCCCTATTGCTGAAGCCTCTACTCCTGCCCCTGCTACAACGGCGACAGAGGCTGACCTTGAGCTCGTCTGACCTGCTATCCCTCTGATCTCCTGCTCTTCTGATCCCTTGCCCCTTCCTATGTTTCTGCTTCTCTCTTTCGTTGATGTAAATTCTTCTTTCTCCCTTTCATGGGAGTTTCTCACTGTAACTGCCCAGAAACGGGCTTTTGACATGAATAGATCGCTCTTCTCTTTTTTATTTGTGTTTGCACTTCTTTTCACCTCGTAGCGTAGTGCGACGCATGCACACAGAATAAGAAAAAACACAATGTGAGTAGCTGAATGATTTTTCACAGTCCACTGTACCGATGTTAAAGCGGTACTTCGCTATGTGAACGTTCGGATATTCGCGAAATTATAACTGTTGTATACCAAATAAACTATTTTGACCAAAACACTACGAGCAAAACACTATGAGTAGAACGCTATGATCAAAGCACAACGAACAAAACACTACGAGCAAGCACCACGAGCAATCACTTATGAACAAGCACTACGAGCGGTCACTATGAGCGTTCACCATGAGCAAAGCACTACGATCAATCACTTATGAACAAGCACTACGAGCGATCACTGATCTAGATACATCATTCGCGTAGTTCACTGTGAATGCAATCTGACAAATAAAATTCATAGGACGAACGCAACGTAACTCAGTTTCGAAGCACATGCTCAGAGGATGTCATTAGGATAAGCCACTAGATTTGCTCAGATGACATCCTTATATAAGTCTCTCGTGTTCGTTGCGAGTACGTTGTTCAGTCAAAACTTTATTTGAATTACTTGCAAAACATTCACAGTATTACACTGATGAATCAGATAGAGAATAGTGTAAACAATGGGCAGGCACAAATCACATGTTGAAATATGGACACTATGATTATGTAAAATTACTGTAAACTTATAAGCACGACGATGTATGTAAATAGCATTTCACAGATTCTATTGAAAGAATTGCCTCAGATTCATGATGTTCCAAGATTTCGAGATGAGGTTACCTTGCAAGTCTTTCAAGTAGCAGACCCCAGGGCTTCCCAATCGTTCTACGATATAAGGCCCTTCCCAGTTTGGTCCCAACTTGCCACTGTTAAGCTCTCTGGTGTTCTGGAACACTCTTCGGAGGACGAGGTCACCGACCTGCAGCACTCTCCGTTGTACTTTCTTGTTGTAGGCTTTCCTCAATCGCTGCTGATATCTCCTCGTCTGAATACTAGCATCTTCTCGCTTCTCTTCTAGCAGGTCAAGATGAATAGCCATGAGCTCTGCATTCTGATCTTTCTCTCCATGCCATACGCTAGAGAGAAGGGAGTTTCATTGGTAGGGCTCCTTGGAGTCGTTCTGTACCCCCACAAAACGTTGTGCAACTCGGAGGCCCACTTCCCCTTTGAATCTTCCAGTCTTCTCTTCAGGGCATTGAGAATGTTCTTGTTGGCTGCCTCGGCTAATCCATTCCCCTGAGGATAATATGGGGAAGAGAAGACATGCTTGATCTTCAACTCGCTGCAAAAGTCGGCAATTACACGTCCTGAGAACTGCTTCCCGTTGTCAGTAATGATGGACTGCGGTATGCCAAACCTACAGATGATATGCTCCCACAAGAATCTCTTCACTTCTTGCTCCCTGATACGCGCAAGGGGAACAGCTTCAATCCACCGTGAGAAGTAGTCAGTTGCCACTAAAAGGAAGATCAGATTCCCTGGAGCCCTCGGGAAAGGTCCCACAATGTCAAGTCCCCACCGCGCAAATGGCCAAGGCTGCGATACAGTGCTGAGCTCTTGAGCTGGAGCATGAATCAGGCGAGCAAACCGCTGGCACTGGCTGCACCTCTTCACATACTTCTGAGCATCAGCTTGCATGTAAGGCCAGAAGTAGCCTTGCCCCAGAGCTCGATGGGCAATGGTTCTCCCGCCTGAATGAATACCACATATACCTTCATGCAGCTCGGCAAGTATTCTCTCCACGTCTACGGGATGAACACACTTCAGCAAAGGTCCGCCAAAAGATTTCCTGTACAACTCTCCTTGCACCAAGGTATAACGAGATGCCATTGACTGAATGCGCCTTGACTCCTTCACACTGATAGGGAGAACTCCGTCCTTTAGATAAGCCATCAACCCCGTCATCCAGCTCGGGACTGGACTGACAAAGAACACTTCTCGCTGTGCCTGAAGAGTTATCGAGGGATACTCTTGGAACTCCATCAGAATAGCTTTAGGCTGGTCAGCCTGCACCATGGAAGCTAAATACGCCAAAGCGTCAGCATGCCTGTTCTCGTCTCTTCGGGTATGCCTGATCTCCATAACGGTGAATGTTTCACACGATGAACGAACGAGAGTAGCATACTGCTTCATCCGGTCGTCCTTGCATTCATAAACACCATTCACCTGATTCGCTACGAGCTGTGAATCACAAAACACTCTCAACGTGGAAACCCGCAATTCTCGTGCGCTCTCCAACCCAAGGAGCAAGGCTTCGTACTCAGCTTCGTTGTTAGAGGCAGTGAACCCGAGGCGTGACATCTTCTGAACTTTGATGTTGTCCGGACTTATAAGCACAATACCCAGTCCCGAACCACTGAAATTGGAAGACCCGTCTACGTACAACAGCCAACCGCTCCATTCTGACGATTCGACCCCCTCCACAACGGCATCTCCGTTGTCAACTTCAGTTGGGAGCTCCCGAAGATCAACAATCATATCCTCTGCCTCCTCCTCCACAGGAAAGTCAGAAAGAAATCCCGCCATTGCTTGCCCCTTCTCTGAACTCCTGGCCCGGTATTGGATATCGAACTCACTCAGAGCTACAGCCCACTTTGACATCCTCCCCGCCAGCTCGGGTCGTCCCAGCACGACTTTCAAAGGATACGTTATGATGACAACGATAGAATGAGCATGAAAGTACGGCCGAAGCTTCTCTGCAGAAAAGACAAGAGCCAGACATACCTTCTCGAGCTTGCTATAATTACACTCTGTTTTGAGAAAGGTCTTGCTGATGAAGTAGACAGGCTTCTCCATGCCATCACAGCTTCTCACCAGGACGGAACCAAGGGCTTGCTCTGAAACAGACAAATAGAGATATAAGATTTCACCTGGCTCTGGCACCGAGAGGATAGGAGCTGATCCTAAATACTCTTTCAAGGCAAGGAAAGCTCGGGAACACTCCGGAGTCCACGCGAAAATGGAATCCTTCCTCAGCAGCTCGAACAGAGGTTTGCAACGATCAGATGACTTGGAGATAAACCGGTTGAGCGCAGCAATTCGGCCTGTCAGCTTCTGAATCTCCTTCTTCGACTTGGGTTCTGGCATGTCCAGCAAAGCACGGATTTGAGCTGGATTAGGTTCAATCCCCCGCTGACTCACAAGGTAACCCAAAAATTTCCCAGAGGTAACCCCGAAGGTGCACTTCTCTGGGTTGATCTTCAGATTGAAAGATCGCAGCACAGAGAAAGGTTCAGCAAGGTCCGCCACCAGAGTACCTCGTACTCGACTCTTCACAACGATATCGTCGATGTACACTTCGACCGTCTTGCCAAGGAGTGACCCGAACATGAGATTCATCAGACGTTGATAGGTGGCACCTGCATTCTTCAAGCCAAAAGGCATCACCCGATAACAGAACAAACCTCGCTCCGTTATGAAGGTGGTCTTCTCTCGATCTGCTTCCGCCAGGAGGATTTGGTTATAGCCCGAATAACCATCCATGAAGGATAACATTTCGTGGCCAGCAGTGGCGTTGATGAGTCTGTCTATCCTTGGCATGAGAAAAAAGTCCTTGGGGCACGCCTTATTGACACCAGTGAAGTCAATGCAGACTCTCACCTTCCCGTTCTTCTTAGGCACAGCCACAACATTGGCTATCCAATCAGGGTACTGCACCTCCTGAATGAATCCGAACTGGATCAGTTTGTCAATCTCCTCATTTACTGCATCATGATAAGCTGGAGCAAACTTCCGAGGTTTCTGCTTCACTGGAGGGATGGCAGGATCAGCATTGAGGTGATGGCAGATAACATTCGGATCGATGCCAGTCATATCTTTGTGAGACCATGCAAAGACATCAAGATTCTGCCTAAGAAAACTCAGCAACTCGAGCTCCTCCTCCGTTGTTAAGCTCGTCCCGACCTGCAACACCTTTGGCTCTTCTCTCGTTCCCAAATTGACAGCTTTCGTGGGCTCAACGGAAGGTCTGCACAACGATGCCTCCGAGCTCCCTTCCACAACGGGAGCAGCCTGTAACTGCTACGAAGGCACAACGGAAGTTGGAAAATCGCACTTCCGCGATGCCAACTGATTGCCTCGGATCTCCTGAGGCCCGTCCTGTGTTGGGTACTTCAACACCTGGTAGTACGAGGACGGAACAGCCTTCATCTCATGGGTCCACCAGCGACCCAAGATGGCATTGTACGGTGATGGTGCGTCCAGAACGGAAAACCTGGTCCGCAGGACAACGGGCCCCGCCACAACGGGCAAGACAATGTCGCCTGCAGGCTTCATCGAGCTGCCATCAAATCCATACAAGGGAGTCTGAGCAGGGATGAGGACGGAAGGGTCCAGCTTCATCTGAGTGAAAGCATGAAGGTACAAGATGTCTGCCCCGCTCCCAGAATCTACGAGCACCCTCTTGATGTCGAAGTCTCCTATTCTCATGGTGAGAATAAGAGCATCATAATGAGGTCGGATCACTTTTGCCAGATCAAGATTAGTGAAGGTGAGTGTCTGCCCAACGCTTCTGCTAGGCACTTGCACCTGGCACACTGCGGCCTCGTGAGACAGCTTCCTGGCCTTCGCCCTGAAGTCCATCTCCACATCAGCTTCAGGCGTTTGCACGCGGCAAATGACATTGATCGTGCCCAAGGAAGCCCCTCCACTGGTACTGGGATTATCGGCGGGTTCTCCTCCACGAGATTGGGACACCGGCTCCCTGGCACGCTCCCCACCGCCGTTGTCAGAAGCAAGATACTCTCCCAAATACCCCTCCTGAACAAGCCTCTCCAAGTATTCTCTCAGAATACGGCATCGGTTGGTGAGGTGACCACGGCACTTGTGATAATGACAGTACTCATGCACCCGTGGCCCCGATGTAATATCCGGCACCGCCCTCGCCGGCCACTCAAAGTATGGCTGATCCTCCATTGACCTCATGATGGTCGCCGGGCTGACTGTGAAATTGATGCGCGGTGTTTGATTTACAAAGGGTCGCCTCTCATTAGGCTGCACGCCTCTCTCGTGCTGTACTTGAGGCTGCACTTGGCGTGGCTGATACTGTTGCCTCGCCTGCTGGTCATTAGGACGTCTCTCCGTCCTGCTCTAATGCTGGTTAAAGTTTCTCTCAAACGGGCGCCGATCCGGCTGATCCCGTTGAGTCACATACACAACTCTCTCCCTCTGCTTCCTTGGTGGCGAGCCCTCAGATGATGAGGACTCGTACCTCTGCTTCTTCTCCTTCCTCTTCGATGATCGGTGTGTCCTTTCCGCGACATCCACCATTCTCGCTCTGGGCTTCGGTGCTGACACAACGGATACGTCCTCTTCGTACCTCCCATACTTGGTGGCACGTACCATCAACTCGTCCATCTTGACAGGATAGTCAAGAGCTAAGGACTTGTAGAGCTCGGAATGCTTGGGGATAACATTCTTGAAAGCGGCGATGCAGCTTGCTTCATCAACCTTGTCAATGTTGTGGACTTCATCGGTGAAACGCGAAATGAAGTCCTTCAAGGATTCGGCTGGCTTCATCCTCAAAGAGAAGAGGGTATCTGCACCCGCCTTCTTCTTCTTATTGATGATGAAGCGATCAATAAAGGCCGACCTGAGCTCTGAGAAGTTACTGATGGAACCAGGAGGCAAGTTCCGAAACCACTTCGATGCTGCCCCAGACAGGCTGTTGGGGAAAGCCTTGCAATACAAGTCATCATCTGGATTGCGAACAGCCATCGCGTGCTTGAAGTCAAATAAATGCTCTTCCGGGTCCGTCTTTCTAGTGTACATGGGGAAGATCGGAGTTATGAACTTGGAAGAAGTATAGGACTGGTTGATGGCATCCGTGAAGGGAGAGTTCTCAACGTTGTCCTTTGCTGACTGAGCAAAGTGGTCAGGAATCCCTCCCTTCATGCTCTTAACGCGAGCACCGATTAAAGCCTCCACCTCCTTGGCTGTTACCAAAGTCTTCTGGGTGTCTGCGCCTCCAGTACCCGCTCTCAGGTCTTCTCTTCCTGCCCCTTCCCGGAAATCCACACGATCCGAAGGGATACTCTGCTCTGCCCGAACCGGAGGTTGCCTTACATCCCCTTCAGCAGGAAGAAGCACAAACCTAGTTTCACGATTCTCTGGGGCAGAAGGAGAAGAAGAGAAGTCAAACTGACGTCTCAAAGAAGGCCTCTGCAGTGGCACTTCATCCACCTCGAGCCTGCTATGCTCGAACGTCTCCAGCCTTGCCTGCATCAACTGTTGCTGCCTGGTGATTTGGTCCAGAGCAGATTGCTGCACTTGCAGCATTGCCAAGATGCGATCTGAGACAGAGAGCTCAGCAAGGGGAGGCACGGTCCTCTTTGGTTGCCCAGACGAAGGACTGACTCCAGGATTATGCACGACAGAAGGTATGAAAGAAGTGGCGTGAGGGGTTTGATCCTCATGCCCGAACACTTCTGACTGGTCTGCCATGATCGCAGAGAGCAAAGGGGGGTCCGTTTATTAATTTCCCACAGACGGCGCCAATTTTGTGTGGGGAAAAAATACCGGACGGACACGCGTCAGCAGCAGCTTCTTCCACGCTCTGGTTTCCCGGTAGAAGGTTGGAGCGGAGGGTGTGGCACCCTGACCTGTACTCCGATGGTAAAGTCAGTAAGGGTAGAAGATGATGAGCAGAAAATGCTAGAACAGTCATTGAAAAATACACAAGGCACTGGAGGCTCCTAACACGTATTCTCCGATCTGGGTCAATGAACAAGTGTCCTGTGCACTAAAAATCACGGGGTTTTTATAGGGCAAGGGTTGGTATGGCCATCGATGACCATAGGTGTCCATACCACGTGTCTCTGCACTCATTGCCAAACATCTTAGTCACATCTGCCACCGGTTGCATCACACGTGAGAGCCTCCTATAAGTCCAATCGGACGGGATCGGTCGGTACGCAGAAGTGACCAGCATTAAATGCCAAGACAGTACTTTCGGCGCGTTCGGCACGCTTGTCGGGATCATGGATCGCCTCCTGATCACTTCCTCCTACGAGCCGGTCTCGTTGTTGACTTAAGTTCGGTTAAGGCGTAGATGCCTTAAAACACAGCACGACATCGTTGTTGGTGAGACAACGGACTCGTTGTTCGCGTAACGACAGCGACGTCGTCAAGAGCACAACGTTCACGTTGTGCTTTAGACAACGAGCACGTTGTCGAAGCCACAACGGAAACGTTGTTCTGCATGAGAACAAAGACGTCGTAATGCGCACAACGGGATCGTTGTACATCAGACAACGTGTGATCCTCATATTTTAAGCACGTGACTTCAACTCGTGCCCATGTGTCACTTCCGTGAACAAAACGACAAAAACGAGCTCGTCTCCAACGCTAAGCTGAATTACGAATTTTATCCGTTACAAAATATATATATACCGAATATTTTTTTAATAATATTATTTATATTAATACAGAATAAGTTTTTTAATTATTTTTATTATATATTGTAATATTTTTAATCTATAATAAATAAGTTCAAGAGATAATGACAAAAAAATTATGAAATTATAGGCAGAAACTTTGAACTAACTCTCTACTTTTTGGATTAAAGGATTACTTTAAAATATTACTTTTGATATGAATGCATTAATTTTTTTTGTAGTTTCTTGTATTATAATTTGTAAATAATCACTTTTATTAAAATTGTGTAAAATTAAACACTATAATTTTGCGAACCAAGCTTAAGCCAACCTAATCTCGGCTCAGCTCGGCTTGATTAAAATTTGACCTCAAACGGAGCTTGAGCTTGATTAAGCCAAGCTCAAGCCTAAAGACTCAAGCTCAAACCAAGCTCGAGCATGTTCAAGCCAAGCTCAAACTTGGCCAAGCGCGCCTAGCTTGAATACACCCCTACGTATGAGGTTAATACTTTTTCATTTTTATTCTAAAAACCAAGGTTAGATGGATGAATCATAGGGGTAAATGAATCTTAACCATATTTAATGAGTGTTAACTAGAATGAGGTTAATACTTTTTTATTTTTATTTTAAAAATCAAGGTTAGATGGATGAAGCGTGAGTGAATCTTATACTTTTATTTATTCGATAAACCAAGGTTAGATGGATGAAACCTAGGGGTGAGTGAGTCTTAACTACAGTTAATGAGTGTTAACTAGCCTAAGGTTAATATTTTATTTTTATTTTTATTCTAAAAACCAAGGTGAGATGGATGAAACCCAGGGGTGAGTGAATTTTAATCATAGTTAATGAGTGTTAACTAACCTGAGGTTGATATTTTTTTAAATTTTATTCTCTAAAAACCAAGGTTAGATGGATTAACCCGAGGGGGTGAGTGAATTTTAACCATAGTTAATGTGAATCACCAAGTGGAACGCAGATGCGTAAACAAGTATTTCCCTTTAGGGTGCATTTGGATTTATGGAATTGGAATTGAGCCAAAGAATTGAATTCCATGGAATTAAAACATACTGAATTAAATTCCACGAAATTCAAAATTCTATCGTTTGGATGCACTATTAAATTCCTGGAGAAATGAAACCATCAGGCTTCTTTTTTGTTTTTAAATTCCACAGCAGCGTGGATTTGTCAAATAAGACCATTTTACTGTGGAATTGAATCTTATAAATTTGTCTTTAAAATCACTGCTTGAATTCTCTATGGAATTAGAAAATCTTAATTCCATCCTATTTATAATGTGTCCCAAACGATGAAATTAGAATTGTCTCATGGAATTGACAATTCCATTCTTCAATTCCATAAATCCAAACGCACCCTTAAATTATAGGGGTTTCTATAAAGACAAAACATAACTTTGCCAGCTATTTATTTGTAGAAGAGGCGTGTTGGCCCTACTCTCGCCAAAAAACGAACACCTTAAAGCAAAGACCAGTGTTGGTTTTTTTATTGAAAGCAAGGACATATATTAATTTTTGGTTCAAAGTAAGGACATAGGGTTTTAGGTTAGAATAGGGAATACTAGGGCTAGCACGCCTCATTAATAGAAACACTCCCTTTGTGATTTTGTATTCTTACCCATTAATTTTTATAAATACTTGTTGAGACTTTACGCGCGATGCTCTTACAATTGTATGAGTTTAGTCCAGAAAATGGCATCAGTTTGAAATGCAATGTCATTTGGCCATGTTCTTTATGCTGGAATTGGGAGTGAGAATTTGTAATTCTTAGAAATTATCGATTTTTAAGTTGTACTTTGCTTCTTATTCCTCGGGATTTTAATTCCCACAGTACTTCAAAAATGGCAAATTGAGGTGTTTGAAGTTCCACAAAAAATACAGGACTTGAAGTCTCATGATGGTTAGGACTTTAAGATTTTCTAGGCTTAGAGACTTGCAAGTCGTAGTAAAAAAATGGATGAACATGAATCTTAAGTTAGATATTGATAGAAAACAATCCTTAGAGGGTTCATATAAAGATGGATTACATTTAAAATAGAAACACAATCTCAATCAAATCCATCTTACCAAAACTAATCAAATCAATTCAAATTCAAATATACGATGAGATACTATATTACGCTACTACATAGAATGCTCCAATACTCTCTCTTAAATGCATAATCGTCATGGGTTTGCCACAAGTCAAGTACTCCTCACCCTTGATCTTCCATAATTTGTTGATAAATAATTAGAATATTCGACCATGCTTAGTGGTCACCGCCAGTCTGTGAAGTTCATCTTTGTCCCATCTCGCTCATTTTAATGAGTCTGTCGGAGCCGATTGGCCCACTAGATGAGGTTGTCTTGATTTTCTCTCAAAGCACATGAAGTATGACTAGCGATTTAAATAAAAAATTCTTGTTAGAGAAGTTTTCAATAAATAAAAAGAAAATGAGAGACCGTGGGGCATGAATATGAGTGTGAGAACTGAGGTTGTAAAGGTATAGAAGATAATAGTAGTTTTTATTTAAAATCAAAAGTTTTACACCTGACGGGTAGTGGCGGCACCACCCGCCAAAGAAGAGGAATAAAAAAAATCAAAATAGGCGGTGAATCTCCTGCTATATCATGATATCTCATCGTACATTAATATTATTCTCCAATAAATATTTGAAAAACACAACTAAATTTGCACGTTTCAACTGTTAAATATAAGTACAAGAATTGAATTTCTAACAAGCATCAGGCTATAGTCATATGCATGAACTAATTTTCTCCATCTTTGTGTCTTGAAACAAGATTGCAACAGTGTCCGTAAAGTGTTGAGACTTGAAGTGCCAGGCTTTGCAAGTCTCATCATTTGACAATATTTCTGTTATCTACATTGAATAAATATTGAGTAAAATTTGCAGGAATTTATTTCAAATGTTAAGATTTGCAAGCCACTATCAATGGCTTCAATGGAATTGAAACCCATGTTAATGATGTATAGAGAGAGATAGAGACCTAGGGGAAAGACGACATGGATAGTCGTCGGTAGATAAAATAGTGTCTTCTCTTCGATGGTCTAAACTGTGTCTGTGCAATGTGTAATGTCACCAGACATGATGGAAGTGGAGAAGAGAGGAGAAAATGAAGTTGGGCGAAGCACTGAGTCATTTTTTCATTTTTTTAAAATTGAGATCTTTTCCTAAAATGAGGAGAAATTATTTTTGAGAAAAAATTTCTTAATTCCCTCCAAACAAACAAAGCTTTATAAGATCCAAATTATATTGATTAAATCACGAAGATAGTGGAGACCCAGCAAGTCAGGGAAAGAAATAGCAGTAATGTGCATAAGAATATCTGAAATATTCAGAAAGACTCGAGACTATAGAGAGTGTTCCATGTTAGAAAGGCTACAACGAGGTTTTAGTAACTTTGCTCAAGTTTGGGTGGCATTTGGTAACACTAATCTAAATAGGTAGAGCTTATTTGAAATTGAGCTTAGCATGTCTATATTTTTTAAAGTATAAATTTTATAAGTAAAAACATCTACTTTAAAAAGTAGCTCATAGCTACTTTTTACTTTAGAGGTAAAACCCCTACTTCAAAAAGATGTAGACACGCAATTAACATTTAATTTAACAATCTAAAGTCCAATTAAACACAATTTTCAAATAAGTTCTACCTATTTAGATTAGTGTTACCAAACCCCACCCAAGTTACTACATATTTACTGTTAATAAATTTATGTAAAACCCTAATTACACAAGCATAACCCGATTGTGACCTGCATTAACTCAATTTGAGCCTAGGGTAAAAAAAAAGCCCTTGGGTTGTGAACTTTGAATGATCATCTTGGGTTGAAAGTAGGATTGGGTTAGGCATTACCCTAAAAAAAGCCCTTGGGTTGTGGACTTTGAATGATCATCTTGGGTTGAAAGTAGAATTAGGCTTAGGCCATAGACCAACGGTTCTGCTCCTAGGGTTGGGCTGGCTTTATGTCTTAACACAAAAGAACGGAACTAAAAGGTATTTTTGGTTGTCGAGAGAATAGGTGAAAACATGGAAAAGAAAAGATAATTTTAGATTTCTAATACAATTCTTAGCTATATTTTGTCCAATTTTCTTTTCCCTTATTTTCTCTCGGCAACCAAACATAGGGGCTACAACGGACACAAGTTGGCATGTGGGTGCCCCCCCCCCCCCCCCCCGGGGGCGAATTCAATCAAAATTGGCTGTGATCCGATCTCTCAATGTGGAGCTCTAATTGCAAAGCAGTTTTCAGCTTTGAGGCAGAAATGAGTCAACATAAACACATGAACAGAGAAATAAACATGCTCCTGTGATGCTTCAAAAAATACCTTCCTCATTTTGCTTGTGCTAGCAGTGTAATTATACAGGAAGTTCAAAAACATTAAGCAACATTTTTTATATGAGATCTCTCTATTCAATTACAATTGGAGAATCTAAAGTCTCACCATTTACCCTGCTTAGGAATTCAAAAGGGATCTCACCATTGAGAATTTGCACTCTGAATTTGATAATCTTACTACTACACTCCATGAGTTCAAAGACACAAGCATCTCCAATCTTCAGATTGTTGTCCGAAACAAATTTTCTCCAGCTGGGGTCAAATCGTTTGAAGTTACGATCTCCATAATAAAGCATCTCCCAGTTCTTGTTCTGGCAGGTAAGAACTACAGGGACCAAAGCTGAAGGAAGCATTGGATGCATTTTGACTGGAAGAATCTACAACCAAACGGAAAAAAAAACTAGGAGGATGTAGAGAATGTTTTTGAATTTAATGTCCATTAATCAAATGAAGTCACAACCATATACCAATCTATACTTTTTCTAGCAAGTAAGAGCATGGAGAATGATGTGCATTTCTACAGTTACTGATGCTACTGACAAGGATGGCCCTTGTGTTTAGTGAAATAATGGGTCCCATCATTGAATTGAAGAAGCATCCTTTGCTGGTCCCCATCATTTTCACTATAACGGAATCCGATGTCCATAACTAGAGATCTGATGATACTGTTATCTAATCACTCCACTTATATTCCTGTTTATTCTCTAAGGATCTTCCCTTCTTTTACATCCAGCTCTGCGTTTAACTTAAACATGTAGGTTTGTATCCAATTACATGAATAAACAGATTTCGTAGCAAATGGTGATAACATTTACAAATGAATTATCTAACCCCCTGTTTGCTTGCCGAGAATATAGGCAAAAACAGAGAAAAGAGAAGAAAATTGAAAAAACTACGAGTTGTACTAGGGAAGCAAAAATCTTCTTTTCTTTGTTTTCACTTATTTTCTCAACAAACAAACAGGGTAAGCTACTTGTTGCCATGGTTTTGTATTACATGTAGGGGAGTAACGGGTCGAATTCAGGCTCCCGAACCATCTTGTAAATGTATCGGGCTGGGGCTGGGGCTGGGGCCGGGCGTATTCAAAAATCACACCCAAGCCCAGCCCATTGACACCCCTAAGTACATGTCTGCACACATCCAATGTAGGACATATTAGCAATGGCCTACCATGGGGACCAGATTTGGACTGGCCCACTCGCAGAGCCTCTTTACCAACCCTTGGAGCCCTAGTTAAGGAAATTTAATTCCTATGGTTAAATTTTTTATAATATTTTTTCCTATAAACCAAGGTTGCATGGTTGAACCCTATGGGTTAACGAATCTTAACCACAGTTAAGTAGTGTCAAAAGGGACACATGTCCACCAATGGGATGGGGGCCAGATGGTTTTGGTCTGGTGAGGGCCAGACCAAATCCCATTCCTCTACCATGGCATTTGGGGTACATGTTGTGGTCCACCTGGCAGTGTAGTCAAGGCGTCACCAAGGCGGTGCCTAGGCATTTTTGGACCTCAATCGCCTAGGAGCCCCTCTAGGCAGGCGAACCCCATAAAAAAAAATACATATATATATTCTAAATCCAAAAAATCCCAATAAATAGGAAAAAAAAAACATGTAATGAAGAAGTAACAAGTTTCTAAATCGTTTTTTTCACTAAAAATATCTTTCTTTTTTAACTAAAAAAAAATGACAAGTGACATGAATTTGAGTATTTGGCCCAGATTTTGAAGTGTTTAATACTGTACTAAGTCAACATGTCTTTGATGTGATGAATGATTGTAATAGACTTTTTATTTTATGTTTTTGTGGAATGTGGGTGTGGAGTTTTGGTCTTTTAGATGTTATATATAATAATACATATATATATATATATATATATATATATATTTATCGCCTAGCCGGGGCTAATCGCCTAGGCATTGCCTAGACGCCTTGACTACATTGCCACCTGGTGGGTGCCTTAAAGTTCCTCTTAATTAAAAAGTTGAGGAATAATTACCAACTGATATCCGGATTTGACATTTGATTTTGTAAGAATGCAGTGAAAGTAAGGCTTCCCTGAAAGCGGCCAAAATTCATCGTCTTGCAAATCAGTTGTCATATGATTTAATTGGGGTTGGGACTCTTGCTCAGTAAGCTGGGGCTCTGTTTTGCAACGATGAGATCCCAGGTTCTGCCTTGCATTACCTACCAAAACAGAAAAGGACTCAAATGGAATCAGGCTCTATGCGTCAACTTTCCCCATCATGTAGCATTTTAACCAAAAAACCTCTTTGAATCTCTATTAACACATACCAGTATGTATACTACCTCCATCATCTTTTAGTCGAGAGGGACTGCCAATTCCTTCACTATAAAACCCAAAATGCTCACCGTCAATGGTAGGATCACTTTCCAAAGGATCTGTCTGCAAAATACCCCTGAAATTAATATATGAGATTTAGAAATAGACTCAAATTATCAGGCAAGCAATAGAACAATACTGTAATAGTTGGCCAATCAGAAAGCTGGTCGATTCTGAAAATTTTAGTGTTTGAGGAATTTCACTAATCATCATAATTTCTGCTCGTCCTTTCTAGTGAACAACATCAACAGTAGCAAAAATCAAACCAATAATATCCAGATGTACATAAGTTCCCTTTTCTTTAATTTATAATTACTTCATTGAGATTAAAAGGAAAAAAAAAAAAATGCAAGCTCTATGCGTTGCAAAAGTCCTGAATCTCTTTATTTGGGCCCATCTGTTCCCATGGTTATCTATTGGAAGCCACAATTTTTCTTTACTTTTCTTCTTTTAGAGGGCTATGACCTTCACCTTATCAGAGTCTAAGATCCCATTGTGGAAAAAGAAAAGCAGGATAAGAGATTCCTTATCATCTTCAATTTGATTCGACGGATGGGCTAGAACCTTAATAAAGTCTCACAGATAAATCTGGACAGGAAAAAGCTAAAAAACATAGGTTTCAACCAAAAAGCAGCATCCAACAACAAGGCTAGTATATAATTTTATTTTATTTTTAATCGAGACTAGTATATAATTTGTTTATTTGGGTAAGGGCTAGGGATTTAGCTCATAAAAGCTGGATAATCTTGTTTGGACAGAGGGAAAGGGCAAAAACAACTAAGATCTTTAGTACCTAAATTTGTATCGTTTTTTTTTTGATCAGCAACAATCCAAAATATATATATATATAAAAAGAACCAAGGATACAGGAAAGAAATAGTGGCGAAACGATGAGTTTATAAGAAGATAAACTCACAGACGCCAACACACAAACTAAGACCAGCCTCCTGGCCTAGGCCCACGATTCCCACTGAATCAACCCAATAAAGCCCGAAGGCCAACCCTGTCAGCATACAAACCCGCCCATTCCAACATGACTACCCGAATCCTAGCATACAAGCGGGCCTGAGTAACTGAAGAATCCTCAAAAACTCTATTGTTCCGTTCCTTCCAAAGCAACCAAGAAATGGCTCCCGGCAAAACAGCCCAAATGACCTCCCAAGCCCCATCCTTGCTTGGCCTGCCCCAACTCGCTAAAAAATCATGAAAAGACGAGGGGAACACCCAAGCCACACCTAAACGGGACAAAAAAAATCCCCATAAACTGGCCGCATAAGGACAGTGAAGGAGTAAGTGATCAACGGTCTCTTCTTCTTCGAAACACATGAAACACCGGTTTGCCATTTTCCACCCTCGGTGTTGCAAATGGTCACAGGTCAGAATTTTGTTCAAAGCGGCATTCCATAGAAAAAAGGAAACCTTAGAGGGAATACCTGGGTTCCACACCACTCGATAAGGGAATGAGCTCACAGGAACTGGCTCCAAAGACTGATAGAGAGACTTGACTGAGAACTTCCCACTTTTGTTGCCAAGCCAAACTCTGCAATCCCTAATTTCAGGTCTCAAACACATACCGCTTAAACGAGCCAACAACCGAGACAACTCGTCTATCTCCCAGTCATTTAAGTCCCGACGTAAAGATGGGCACCATACCATCCCCTCCCCCCTACTCTCCACATAATCACCTACTACTGCCTCCTTATTATTGGCTAACAAAAATAAGTTACCGAAATCCTCTTGCAACGTAGTGGAGCCACACCACCTATCCTTCCAAAATCTCACTTCAGTCCCTTGACCCGCCTTGAAACTGAACTTCGGAACCACCAAGCTCGCAGTTGCCATGATACCCTTCCACAGACCCATGCCATGAGAGATCTTAACTTGCTTAGGAATCCAGCACGATTCAGCCCCATATTTGGCCACAATCACCTCTCGCCATAATCCTGATCTTTCTGCACCAAACCGCCAAATCCATTTTCCTAGCAAGGCCCTATTCATCCTAATCAGGGATTTCAAATTCAAGCCCCCAAACTCTTTAGGATGACAGATCTGCTTCCACGGCACCAAAGGATACTTGAAAGAATCCACCTTCCCTTTCCACAAAAACTCACGCTGCAAACCTTCAAGCACTCTAGCAACTGATAACGGCAAAGAAAAAGATGACATAAAGTAAGTAGGGAGACTACTAAGGGTGCTATGGATAAGAGTGAGTTTACCCCCTTTAGAAAGATAATGTGACTTCCACCCCGCTAACCTTTTCTCACATCTCTCAATCACTGGCGTCCATAACTCTTTTGCTTTGAAGCGACCCCCTAGTGGCAAACCCAGATAGGTAGATGGAAGCACTCCTGTTCTGCAACCCAAACAAACAGCTAGCTGCTCCATATTATGGACATCACCCACCGGAACTAACTCAGACTTAGCCAAATTAATCCTCAACCCTGACACCGCTTCAAAGCACCGAAGAAGGCATCTAATGAGTAGAAGTTGTCTAGGCACCGTGTTACAAAAAATCAGAGTGTCATCGGCAAACTGAAGGTAGGAGATACGCAACTGAGAAGCACCAACTGAAAACCCCTCAAAGACTACCCCTTCTGCTCTGTAGAACATTCTACTCAAGGCCTCTGAAACCAACACAAACAAAAACGGAGAGAGAGGGTCCCCTTGACGGAGTTCCCTAGAACTAGGGAAAAACCCAACCGAACTGCCATTCAGAAGAATAGAAAATGAGACGGAGGATATACACATCTTCATCCACTCCCTCCATTTCTGCCCAAACCCCATTCTGCCTAGCACATAATCCAAGAAACCCCAATTCACATGGTCATATGCTTTCTCCATATCCACTTTGCAAACAACACCAGGGGAAATAGTCCTAATACGAGCATCAATACACTCGTTGGCAATCAGGACACCATCCAAAATCTGTCTACCTTCCACGAATGCACCTTGTTGAGGGGAAATAAGGACCGGCATCACTTTCTTGAGGCGAGTCGCCAAAACCTTAGCCATGATCTTGTACAGGCTACTCACTAGACTGATCGGCCGAAAATCCTTTAGCTCCACTGCCCCTTCCTTTTTCGGAATTAACACCACAAACGTATGGTTCAGCACTTGATCAAAACAACCGGAAGAATGAAATTCTTGCAAGACCGCCAACACATCCCTTCCCACAATCTCCCAACATGCCCTGTAAAACTCAATAGAAAACCCATCCGGACCTAGAGCTTTATCCCCTGCCATACATCGCAGAACCTCCAGAACCTCGGTCTCCTCAAAAGGCTTCTCCAACATATCCCTTTGCTCAAGGGACAACCGGGCAAAATCAAGACCGTCCACCCTAGGCCTCCAGCCTTCCTTCTCCTGATACACCTCCTTATAGAAAGAGATAACACTATCTACAATATCGCTGCTCCTCGCCTTCCACTCCCCATTCACCTTTAACTTCGAAATAAAGTTCCGCTTCTTATTAAAGTTAGCGGTGTACTGAAAAAACTTCGTGTTCCGATCCCCCTCTTTGAGCCATCTCGTTCTAGCCTTTTGCTTCCAACTAATTTCCTCGAGGTTCAGCACCGCCATGTATTCCAGTCTCTTAGCTTCATACTCCTGGGTCTCCAAGACCGACAAACCTCTCTGCTCAGCTAGATTTTCCAATTCTTTGATCTCCCCGAGAAAACCCGCCAATCTACACTGGATATTTCCAAACACCTCTTTGTTCCACACCTTAAGTCTGGCCTTGAGGGCTTTCAACTTCCGACTGAACCGGCCACTGGCTGACCCCCAGCCCACCTCCTCACTCCACACTGAGCCAACGACCTCCTGGAACCTGTCGTCCTTGAGCCACATGTTCTCAAAACGAAAAGGAGAAGGGCCTCCTCAAAAGCCTCCTGTCTCTAGAATGATCGGGCAATGGTCTGATATAGGCTTGGGAAGAGGTGACTGCAAAGCACTAGGAAACATAGAATCCCACTCCGGGCTGACTAGAAAGCGATCTAGACGACTAGCTCTACCACCAGATGACGAATGTGCCCAGGTGAATTGGCCCCCTCGCAGCGGATAATCAATGAGATCATACCTGCGAATAAACTCCCCAAACCTCTTCATTTTCGCCGTCCTCACCCTCCCCCCTTTCTTATCTGTAACTAGCCGAGTGCAATTAAAATCTCCCCCTAAACACCAAGGGCCACCCCATCTAACACTCACATCATCCAACTCCTCCCACAGCTGCCTATCATTAGACCCGCCTGAGGGCCCGTAGACCCCGGTGAACACCCAAGTACTGGCCTCCCCCACCAATCTGCACAAAATGGATAGTGAAAAAGCTCCCTGCTCCGATTCCAGGATCTCCAACTTGGAACGGTCCCAAAGAAGAAGGATACCACCAGAGGCTCCATAAGAGGGATTCACCACCCAACCCGGCCCACTCGGGTCCCAAACATCTCTGATATGCCAATCTTTAATACTCTCGAGCTTTGTTTCCTGGACACACACAATCGAAGGCTTCTTTCTTCGAACGAATTGTTTGATGGCTGCCCTTTTATCGGCCTGCCCCATCCCCCTCACATTCCACGACAGGATTGAAATATCTATCATTGAGTAACTCTGCGACCCTTGCACTGCTTGGGACTACAAGACACTCCCCGACCGCTTGGTTTATCATAGTTAATCCCACAAGACAATCTCCGTTGCTCCCGTTCTAAAATCCTTCTTCGACCTCTGTTCGCCTTTGTCGAAACCCTCTGCTCCCCTGACATTCCTTCCATCTCTATTCGCTGGAATAGATCATTTGCCTCTTGCTCATGTCCCTCAATGGACACACCCAAAAAACTACTCATGCATTCCATGTGGCTAATTGCCCATTCCGAGACCTCCGCCGGCCCCAACAGGGCGCCACTGTCTGGACTACCAATGTTGTTCCCTGCGCTCCCTTCAGGGTCCACAACCGCCCTTACTTTCTGACCAGGGCTATTCTGCTCCTTAACACAGCGCACCTTCTCTACTCTGTCCACCCCCTTGTCTTTGTCTCTAGACCCACCCGCCCGAGGAAAATCAACTCCCTCTGAAAACTGCTCACCTAACTCCCCCTCTCCCCCCTTCCTAGACGGAGAAAAGGAGTCTCTCAGCGAACGTCGAACCAAATCTGAGCCAGGCCTCGACTCCACGGACCTTGGCACAAGCATCCCACCATCCTGAGAGTTAAGCATCGAGACACCGGAGTCCCCCAACCTCCTATCTGCCCCTGGAGAGCTCTGCTCCACCAAAACTCCCTCAGCGATTTCGGGAAGAAGAGATAACCCAAAATCCCTACCTGGAAAACCGACTAGACCACACATAGCCAAACTCTTGCTCTTGGATACCCTCCCCTTGAAAGGGGCACCGTCACCTCCCAGCTCTACCCCCACACTTTTCGACGGGTCTGACCTATCTCCAACCTCAACAGCCTTGGGCCGCCCAACTAAACTCGCCCCAACGTCGGAAGCTTCTGCCTTCTGCCACATACCTCCCAACGACGTATCCTTGGAGCTTCTAGCACATTCAGGCCCTTCTGCAACCACCATCTGATCAAAACGAACCCGACAAGAAGAGGGAGACTCAGGACCAAGCGGCGCCCCACGACCTAAGTCAACACCGCTGGCTACCTGGGTCGGATCTCCCACCCAAGGACCAGGATCCAACAAAGAGGCTACGAGACTACCCTGAGCCAGCCCGCTCGACGAAGGAAGCGGACCAAGGCCTGCCATATCAACCCCCGGCCCAACAGCTACGGGCCAAAGAGCTCCAGAACAGACGCCCCGATCTACACACTGTTCTGGGCTAGGAAAACTCAAAATAGGGCCCACCCCCACAAGGTCTGAACTGGGCTCCTTGCTAGCAGAACTAAAGTTGGATGCTAGCTGGATTGCACAACCCTCCTCACCCTCATAGTTCAAAAACCGGGAGCCACTAAGCGCCTTCTCAAGCGATCCTTGTACCTCTTCTCGGGAAACCACCTCTGCAACATTTGGATTTTTCTGAATCCATCTCCATCGCCTCTTGCGTAAGGTTCTCTGCGTATTTCTAGCCGTGCCTCGACCCCTCCTAGATGATCTCTTAGCTAAAACGGGAAAGATCTCGCCATCTTCCGTAGCCTTTGCACCCTGCCTTCTTTCCTGACCAAAGACAGGTCCTCCATCCGACCTGGTGATCCTGATTTGAAAACTTCCCTCAGGTTGTCTGCACTACCTCCTCTAGGTGCACCAATCACGCCCTCCCTAGCTCTAAGACTAAGGGAGCCCCCTTCTGACACCCCCTGCTTCGTCGGGCCAGGAGACGCAGCCCTCGAAACTACCAGACCACGTGGCAGCACGGGAGGATCGTCCTCCTCCGCCCTGCAATGAACCCCTTCCCACCGGTGGCCCCTCTGCTCCGATTCCGACCACCAATCACCAGGCCCACATACCTCCTCCCAACACAAGATTTCCAGCAGGTAAGAAGAGCAGTGAAACTCCAACTCGATCAACCGCGGTATGCTTCTCAACTCACCACACACTTTAATTTTCGCCCACTTTAGGTCGGACCGAGAAATAGTGGACTGATGAATCTCCACCAAACCGCCGCATAACTTCCCGATCTGAAAAAAAATTTGCTTCTCCCAGAGATGGAACGGTAAACCTTTTATGGCTAACCAACGGGGCTTGAGAAGGCCTGTATATGACAGAGCATTTGCTGCTGGCCACCATCTGTGAAAGCCAACAAAATAACCCTCTACCAAAGGGAAGCATTTGGGTTCACAGAGAATAGATCTGCTACTCGCCACCTTCGGAAAGACTACCGCCCTTTGAGACTCAATCGGGACAAGCTTCGCTTCGGGATCCGTGGGAAGTAAGTCGTGAAGAAGCTCCAACACCGCAGCCCACTGGCTCCGAACTCCAGGGCCTCCCACCGAACATACCACCGCTTCTGCCCAATCTCCGAACGCTCCTACGTCTGAATCCACCACCACCTTACACTGAGTTCCCTGATGCTCCACATGACTACGAATACCCTCCTCCGGCTTTCCGAGTCTCCTGTCCTCCATAAAGTTCCAATCTCGAAGTTCCATAGAGGGCTTAGCAATTGGAGTCTGACCTACTGTGGATCCCATAGCTTTCTGAGACTTCCTCCGACCTTGGGTAACATGCTCCACCGCCGCCATGAATGCCTTCCACCCCATATGCCACGGCCCCTGAGGGATGATCACCCGCATGCCTCTGCCGGACCCCTAGAATAGTGACAAGGAAAAGAAACTCCCTCTCTGATTCACTTTTCTCTCCCCGATTAAGGAACCATAAGGTCCCCTGAACGTCCTAACCATGTAACCTCCAGAGCGAGATAATATCTCATCCATGGTTTTGATCAACCAATCGTACGCTTCCTGTTCCACCTCCATTCTGCTGATTCTCCCACCTCTTCCCCTCTCTATGATCTGAATCATCCAGTGGTCCCTGATTTCCACTTCTTCCACCTCGAACGACTTCGTTTCCACTGCAAATAACCGTCTTCTCATCTTTTCTTATCGTTGTAGGCATATTAACAAAGTTCTTTGATTTTTTCAAAAAGTCACAAATAATACCTGATTTTTCGTCGAACGATCAATTCATGAAGTATTTGTGTGACTTTTGAAAAGAAAGAAAAGAGGGATTTTTCCAAAAAGTTGCACATCTCACAAATTAAAAACATGAATTATTCATGACTTCTTAAAAAAAGCCCAATTTTTTCAAAAAGTCGTGCATCTCACGAATCAAACACAAAATATTCATATATTTATTTATAATTAGTAATCTTATTTTATATTTTTTCATATTTTGCCTGATATTTTCCCTATATATATATATATCCAAATTTCCCAATTTTTTCCAAAATTTCCCCTAGACGAATAACAGAACCCCGACTTAATAAAATATGGTTGTAAGTAGTGGTAGTCCACTGCCTATGATTACAAGGTGCATCACACGGATGCACCATTGGTACACCATAATAACAAGGCTCTCATTGGGGCTCTGAGTAACCCACATGTGCCCATGGCATGTGAAACAAGGGGCAGCCAAGGCTCCACTAATCAGGGGCCAACACGTGGCCCTTGCTGGTAGCAAGATGGGTTTCCCATAATTGCAAAAAGCTCCACCAATCAAGGGCCGCCACATGGTCTCTGCTGGCAACAATGGGGACTTTCCCTCAGGGCTTCATACTAGGGGCAAGGAGAGACAATGATGCCCTTCATGGACCTTCTGAAGAAGGGAGCAACTGATAAGTGGAGTAAACTTATGACGAAGGCTTTAAAGGCCTCAGAAGAAACATTGTCATTACTACACCATGATGGAGCCTATATAGGAAAACCTCTTCACCAATTCACCTTACCTGACATCTACTGAAAGAGTTATTATTGCTCTCCTACCCTAAAAAGATAAAGGACAAGTGCTCCATGTACTACATAAGCCGTTGTCCAGGTGGCATTGAATTTCGTTACCCAAAGGTGGAAAGGGTGTGTTTATCTCTTACCTAAGCTACAAAGATGTTCTAGCATTATCTATTTGCCCATGAAATCCACATCAAACAAAGGCAGACTTGATGTACCTACTCTCTAAGCCAATGTTTTCGGGGCGTAGCACCTGTTGGTCACTCCAGTGATTAGAGTTCTACATTATTTGTATATCTCTAAAACCTCTCAAAGGTCAAGTGTTTTCTGAGTTACTAGTAGGCTTCGATGATAAAGAATAACAAATCATAGGCAAAGATATTCCTAGAGAAGTGCCATAGGGGGGTTAAATCAATGAGTCTGGCCAGGAAAATGAAGAGTAGACACTCTATTGGGATGGATCTTCCACAAAGAAAAGAGGCGCTAGGGTAGTACTCTTTACACCTAACAGTGGTGCCACATCTCTTATTCAAGTTAGATCTTCCTAGTTCAAATGTGCCATGAAATACGAAGCACTCCTTACTGGTTTATCCATCGCAAGAAATTAAATAGGAAACAAAAAACAGTCGGAGAAAACTAAGATTTAATGCAGAATCAGATGACCTTATAATAAAGTAAAGGATATAACCTTGGCACCTTAATGAGCAAAGCTCAAAGCATTCTTAAGAACATTTCTTTGAGAAAATCTTGTACAATGGAGACTATACCATAAAGGACATTACCTTGGCACCTTAACTTTTACATTATAAAAGTTTCTACCATCAAAGATCGCTATTAGTATTAGCCTGCAATGGAGGCCGGACCATCACATTACAAACTCCCGCCCAATGCCTCAACTTCTTGACTATGTTTATGGCCCTTTTACCCCTGGGGTTTAGACCTAATCGAGAAAATTTCTCCCTCCTCCAAAGGGCACAGCTGGATGCATACATGATACATAGGAAGAAACACCATAGAAGAAAACTACAGGACCCACTGCTACAAACTTCATATCAGGAACATATCATATCGGTTCAGTGTACAAAAGAAGATTGTGACAGACTATGGTACGCCCTTCCTCAATAAATTTGTTCCCGTACCTAAAACGTATAACATAAAGCACAACTCATGGTTTTAAAAATCGTCAAAACCGTTACGTATCCAAAACGTTACATGTAATGATTATTTTAGGGTGTTTTAAAATGTCTGTTACATAAAGGAAATTTCATTACTTAATGGCTGTTATGAACTTTACAACGTTATGTTAAGGCCTAAAACAACCATTTTTTATAATTAAAAAAGTTGGTCTTAACACCTACAGGCAAGGTTTAAAAAAGAGCCAAGATCGTTAGGTAAAAACCGTTACATAACAATTTTGACAGTACCCACCATTACAAACACCGACATGATATTTATACTTCTTAAGTGTGACCCAGTTACTTAACAAGCGATATGTAAGATTTCGATGTTTCATAAAATTCATTTGGCCGTTACATAAAGTTTGTTTCGACGTTGTGTAACAGTCATTTTGGTGTTTACGTTTTGGTGTTATGTAAATGAAAATCAAAACAATAAAGCAAAATAATGTTGTCACAGAAAGTCCGAGCGTAATGGTTTTGGCCAGACCTTTATGCAAGCCAAAACCATTTTTCAAAAACTCCCACATGTGTCCCACCATAACTTGCTTTACAAGACTACTTATGCAGTCTTAGACTTTTCTCTCTCCGTCTTCAATGTGGTGACATATAGCTAGGGCTGTAATTGGAGCGGATAGTGGTATATCCGAATTTGTATATGATTATATATTCGGATATCCGAATCCGAATAAATATCCGGCGGATAGTGAAATATGATATCCGTGTCCAACTCCGATTAAAAATATTCAAATTCGGATAGTATCCGAATTATCCAATTACTTTTAAAAAGTATTAAAAAATATAAATTAATATTTAAAAATATATAAATTTTTATTTAAAAAATATATTTTAAAGGTTATATTAATTTTTAAAATAAATTATATATATATATTATATAATCGGACGGATATTTATCGGATCATATATACCACTATCCGAATTCGTATCCAATTATAAGCGGATAGTACTTTTACTATCTGAATTCACTCCACTGGATACCTATTCGGATAATTATCCAACTAAACGGATTCGGATACAAATCGGATTCGGATAATATCCGCATCCATTTACAGCCCTACATATAGTTGCTACAGGTTTGCATTTTCCATTTTCTTTTGGTAATTTTTGCATATCTAAATAACGAGATAAGTAAACTAATAAGTCAAATTTATAATATAAGAGAATATGCTACAATTTGTTTTAAGGTCAGATGCTACAAACCAAAGGGTGTCGTGCATTTCGATAGCCTATGTTGCACGGATTCATTAAGACAACAAGCATGTCCCGTGTCAAAACGTGTGGACACGAAAAAGACTAATACTCATAAACTTCTAGAGTTTATTATACAAAAAAAAGTATACAAGTATAATTAGCATAAATTTCAGTAAATTCCTTCTAAATCTCAGCATTAGAAAAGAAAAGTCAATAGGAAAAGAGAGGACGAACCACAATCCATTTGTTTTACAAGAAACATATATAAAGAATATGAGAAATTACCAATCCCTATAACAGAAAAGAAAGAGGGGAGAGAGGAATAGGGGTGTCAACAAGCTGAATTTTGGAAACAAAAATATATTTAAATTAATCCACTTTTTTTATCGATAAAGAGGATTAATTAATCCTCTTTAAGATTAGCATTAACATTTAGAAGTGTTCATTACTTCATTAGTTTATTTACTTTAATTCACACCTTATTTATATATATATATTTTATCGGTAATCAAGCAAATATAATATAGAAAAGAATGACAAGGATACAGGAACACAAACATATGCAAAAAGCAAGAGTTTACAAGCAAATAAACTCAAAAGCAATCTGTAGAAACAAGAGTTCTGACTCTTGGCCTAAAAACTCAGTCCAAGTAGACGCTCAACCCAACCACCCCCGAAGCTCCTCCCCATTATAATTTAGGGCCGCCCATTCTAATGCAACCAATTGAATACAAGCACAAATATGAGATGGGGGCGCGGAAGAATCCTCAAAAACTTTAAGATTTCTCTTTCCATATCATCCATGATATGGCCCCCAGAAGCACCGACCAAAGAACCTCCCTAGCACCATCCATTCCTCGCTGACCCTAGGCCAACAAGATAAGAAGTTAAAAAAAGGAAGAGAGAAAGGCCCAGTCCACGCCCATGTGGGAAAAGAAGTAGCCTCAAATACCAAACACAATAGGACAATGCAAGAGCAAATGGTCCACAGTCTCTTCTACTTGGAGGCATATGAAACACCTATTGACCAACCTCCACCCTTTATGTTGTAAATGATCAGAAGTGAGGATCTTATTCAAGGCTGCATTTTCAGAGGAAAAAAGAGACCTTAGAGGGAATGCCTAGATTTCACACTACCCGATGAGGAAACGTACCCAAGGAGACCGGACTCAATGATTGTAAAAGTGATCTTACCGAGAATCGACCATGATTGTTGCCAGACCACACTTAATACCAACACACGGGGAAAAGGAACTTACTCGAGCCAACAAACGCAACGCTTCATCAATTTTCCAATCATTTAAATCACGTCTCAACACCAGACACCATACCCCTTCCTCTCCCCTCTCTCAACGTAGTCTCCTACAACTGCCTCCCTGTTGGTAGCTAGCAAGAATAAGTGACCAAAATCTTCCTGAAGCCTAGAATCGCCACACCACATGTCTTTCCAAAACCTCATTTTAGACCCCTTTCCCTCTATAAAACTGAATCTAGGCACCACCAAGCTGGTCGTCGCCATGATCCCCTTCCAGAGACCCAAGCCATGAGGGCTCTTAACCCGATTCGAGACCCAACACGAAGACGCCCCATACTTTGCTACTATCACTTCCCGCCACAAAATAGTCCTTTCCGCTCCAAATCGCCAAATCCAATTTCCTAGCAGTGCCTTGTTGACTAGCATCGGAGACTTAAGATTTAATCCCCCTCCCCCCATCTTCATTAGGCCGACAAATTTGGTTTCATGCCACGAGGTGATACTTAGTGATACTTAAATGAGTCAACCTTATTCCACAGGAACTCCCTCTGCATGCGCTCAAGTGAAACGGCAACAGACCTGGGCATGGTTAGAGTGGACATATAATATGTCGGGGGGCTACTTAGGGTGCTTTGGATAAGGGTTAATTTGCCGCCTTTTGATAGATAGTGAGCCTTCCAACCTGTTAACTGATTCACACACCTTTCTAGAACTGGGGCCTATGCTGCTTTAGCTTTAAAACCTCCCTCTAATAGCATACCTAGATACGATGTTGGAAGAACTCCCACTCTATACCCAAAGCATACTGCCAACTGGTCCATGTTTGAAACCTCTCCTACACTTGCTATCTCTAACTTGGCTAGGTTTTACTCGCAGCCCGGACACAACTTCAAAGCAACGAATGAGACACCTAAGATACAAAATATTTCGCGGCGGCGCGTTACAGAAGATCAAAGTATCATCCGCAAACTGGAGGTGAGATATGCGCTGAGCTGAACCTATCGCGAAGCCCTCGAATACCGCCCCCTCTACTTTCTCTAACATCCTACTCAAGGCTTCCGAGACAAGCACAAAAAGAAACGGTGATAGCGGGTCACCCTGCCGCAACCCCCTAGAACTGGAGCAATATCCTACCGAACTCCCATTTAGAATAATGGAGAAAGAGACTAAGGAGATGCACATCTTTACCCATGCAAGGGTTGAGCCAAAGGGGGGCTTGGGGGCATGTGCCCCCCTTCCCCCCCCCCCCCGCCCAAATTTAGAAAAATATAAATTTTTTATGTATGTATATATATATATATAGCATAGCATGGGGCAAAGGGCAAGGGGTGGATGAAGATCCAATCACAACCAATTGCAATCAATTGGACCCACATGCCAACATGTGTCCCTTTTAACCCCTATTAACTGTGGTTAAGATTCACTCACCTTTGGGATTTAACAATATAACTTTAGCTTTTTAAAAAATATATATTAAGAAATATTAACCCCAAGGGTTAAAAATCCTTAACTAGAGTTTAATATTTTTCTAAAAACTAAGATTCTATTGTTGAACCCCTAGGGTTAGTAAATCTTAACCACAATTAATAGGGGTTAAAAGGGACATGTGTTGGCCTATGGGTGTGTTTGAACTCTCCCTGCATTCAATTGCTATTGGCTAAGATTAGCTTTTCAATTTTTATTTTTATTTTTAAATATAGTTTACTAAGGATTTAGAATACTTATAACCGGACTCCTTGGACTTAGTTACCAACACATGTCCCTTTTAATACCTCTTGATTGTGATTGTGATTCACTAACCCTTGGGGGTTCTGCCACCTAACCTTAGTTTCTTGAAGAAAAAAATTTACTCTAAAGGTTAAAGTTGTTAACTAGATTTAAAAGACTTTTGTGTTGTAACCGGACTCTAAGGATTTTGGTTATAACCGTAAAGGATTAGTCATGGGGCAGCTGTCCCATGAAATTTTCAAAAAAAATATCTTTTAATTATTTAATAGGGCATAATCATTGGACAAGGAGGCAACTGCTGCCTAAGCTTTTCAAAAAAATATTATATTATATTATTTAATAAGGCATAGCCATAGGGCAAGGGACAACTGATCCTGTAAATAAGGAGAAACAGTACTCGTAGGATATGTACAAATATATGGATGAAATGACCCATAAACTGTCGCCAAATTTTTTTTCCAAGGGCTCCGCCCCCGAACCCCCATCGCTAAATGTGTCCCCCATACAATAAATTCCTAGCTCTGCCCCTGCACCCACATTCTCCACTTTAAACCAAAACTCATTCAACCAAGAACATAATCTAGGAATCCTCAATTAACGTGTTCATATGCTTTCTCCATATCTATTTTGCAAAGAAGACCAGGGGCTCTAGATTTACTGCGAGCATCAATACATTCGTTGGTTATTAGAATCTGCCTTCCCCCAACAAATGCTCCTTGTTAAGGGGATATGAGGAAGGCCATCACTCTCTGGAGGCGGGTTGCCAACATTTTGGAAAGGATCTTGTACGCACTACTCACAAGACTAATCGGGCAAAGGCCATCACTCTCTTGTACACCTTGTTTATATTGTTTGATAAATTGTAGTTTGTAACACATTACTTAGTGTTTTTTTTATAAACGTGGATATCCTGAGCCTTAAAGGCCTAGACTAGTCCCACGTGTTGCATAGGGAATACCCCCATCCCATACAAACGATATTGAGGGGACCCAAGAATCAACCTCAAGACCTCCAGGTTTACGGTTCGTCCTTCAGCCACTAGACACCCCCGGGGGTTACAATACTTAGTGTTGATTGAATAATTTTACTTTCATATTTAAATTATTTTCTTTTAATCTTAAAGTACTATTCATATAACATTTAAAGTATAATAATTTTTAAAACTAAAAAGAAATTAAAATATCCAACAGCATTACTCTTATAAAATTTTTAAGTATATACTAATTTTTAAAATAAAAATATCCCACAGCATTATTCTTATAAAATTTAATTTATACTAATTTTTAAAATTAAAATATTTTGTTGTGTCCCCGATATTTTGTTAGGGTTCGCCATGTTTGACACTGACACTCGTGTCCATGTTTGTTCAACATAGGCCATAACGACCGTTATATAATGGTGTTGGCAAACCCATGACGTAAGGGAAAACCGTATTTTAAACCCTAGCATAGGTGCCCTACACCATATAGGCAATAGTCAGGTGGAAGCTACCAACAAGACCCTTCTTAAAATACTCAGCAAAATAGTTCATGACTCCCACATAACATTGCATGCCAAGTAGCTGGTGCTGCTTTGTTCCTACAAGAACTTAGTACAACGAGTATTAGCTCTCTCTCTTTAGTATGGGTTGTGTTTGTTTTACCTACGTAAATCCAAGCATGGGTTGAAATTTCACCAAAAAATATGAAAATTTTCGATTATGGGGAGTTTAAAATTCCCAAAGGTCTTTCCCATACTAGTAGAAGTATGCTAGCAAGGAAAATTGGTGTCACCCCCAACTAAAGATCAAGCTATGATTTTTTTTGATAAGTAAACAAGCCAAAATATATTAAAAATGAAGCAAGGATACAGGAAACAAAGCATATGCGGACAAGAGTTTACCAGCAAGTAAACTCAAAGCAATATGAAAATAAATAAATACATTCCTGATTCCAAGCCTAGAACTCTTCCAAAATAGAATCTCAACCCAGAACTGTCCGAAGCTCCTCCCCATTGAATTTTAGACCCACTCATTCCAAAGAAACCAACCGAATACGAGCACAAATACGGGAATGAGATGTCAAATAGTCTTCAAAAACTCTGAGATTTCTCTTCTTCCATATCATCTATGATATGGCCCCCGGCAACACCGACCCAAGGGCTTCTCTCTAACCCCCATCCTCACTAAACCTGGGCCAACTAGAGAAGAAGTTACGAAAGGAAGAGGGAAACACCCAGTCCATACCCAAGCGCGAAAACAAATAACCACAAATACCAAACACAGACGAACAATGTAAGAGCAAGTGGTCTACTGACTCTTCCGCTTGAAGACATATGAAACACCGGTTGACCATCCTCCACCCTCTATGTTGCAGATGGTCACACGTGGGGATTTTTTCCAAAACTGCACTCCAGAGGAAAAAAGAGACCTTAGAGGGAATACCTAGATTCCACACAACCGGGTGAGGGAACGAACCCATGGAAACTGGACCCAATGACTGAAAAGGGATCTTACTGTGAAGCGACCATTGCTATTATCGAACCCGACCCTGCAATCCCTAATTTCAGCACACGTGGAGTGAGAGCTTATGCGGGCAAACATTCACGACACTTTATCAATTTCTCAATCATTTAAATCACGTCTCAACGACGGACACCAAACCACCTCCTCTCCCCTCCTCTCAAAGTAGTCACTTACCACTGCCTCCATGTCCGAAGCAATCATGAAAATATGACCAAAATTGTCCTGAAGTTTAGAATCACCACACCACACGTCTTTCCAGAATCTCACTTCATTCCATTGGCTCACTCTAAACCTGAACTTAGGCACCACCAAACAAGTCGTTGCCATGATCCCCTTCCAAAGATCCGAGTCATGGGAAATCTTAACCTACCTTGGAACCCATCACTACTCCACCCCATACTTGGCCACGATCACCGCACACCACAAACTAGACCTCTCTACACTAAACCGCCATATTCATTTTCCTAACAGGGCCTTATTCATCATAACCATAGACTTCAGACTCAACCCCCCGACCTTCTTAGGCTGACAAATTTGGTTCCATGCCACCAAATGATATTTAAATGAGTCCACCTTCTAGTTCCACAAAAACTCTCTACATTCGCTCAAGCGAAATGGCCACTGACTTGGGCATGGTTAAGGTGGACATGTAGAATGTTGGGAGGCTACACAGGGTGCTTTGGATAAGTGTGAATTTACCTCTTTTAGATAGATAATACGCCTTCCACCCTACTAACCGCTTCGCACACCTTTCTAGAACTAGTGCCAAACCCCTTTAGCTTTGAAGCCTCCCCCTAATGGCATACCCAGGTATCTTGATGGAAGGACGCCCACTTTACACCCAAAATAAACTGCCAACTGGTCCCTGCTTAGAAGTTCTTCAACCCTTACTATCTCTGACTTGGCTAGTTTTACTCGCAGCCTGGACACCGCTTCAAAACACCTAAGAAGACACCTAAGATGCAAAAGATGACTTGGCGTCACGTGACAAAAAATCAGGGGGTCATCAGCAAACTGGAGGTGGGATATTCTCAGTTGAGTTGTGCCAACCACGAATCCCTCAACATTGTCCCCTCTGCTCTAGATATCGCTCAAAGCCTCTGAGACTAGCACAAAAATGAACGGGGATATCGGATCTACCGTAGCCCCCTAGAGCTGGGGAAGTAACCTATCGAACTCCCATTCAGAATAATGGAGAAGGATACAGAGGAGATACACATCTTCACCCATTGCCTCCATTTGAGACTGAATCCCATTTTGCTAAGAACATAATCCAAGAAATCTCAATTCACGTGGTCGTATGCCTTCTCCAAATCTACTTTGCAAACAATACCAGTGGATCTAGATCTAATACGGGCATCAATACATTCATTGACTTTCAAAACCCCATCTAGTATCTGTTCCTCCTCCCCCCCCACACAAAGGCCTTGTTGAGGAGAGATGATGGTTGCCATCACATTCTAAAGGTGGGCCGCCAATACTTTAGACAGGATCTTGTACATATTACTCACAAAACTAATCGGGCGAAAGTCCGTGAGTTCCACTGCACCCTCCTTTTTCAGAATCAACACCACAAAAGTACTATTCATCACTATCGAAGCTCCCTGTGGAATAAAATTTCCTTCATCACCTCCAAAACATCTCTACCCACAATCTTCCAGTATCCCCAATAGAACTCAATGGTGAAACCATCCGAGCCGGGAGCCTTATACCCGGCCATACCATGAATAACACCCAACACCTCTTCCTCTTCGAATGGCCCCTCCAAATAAGAACTTTGATCTTGGGACAAGCAAAAGAATGCTAAACCATCCAACCTTGGCCGCCAAATTTCCCTCTCTTGATACAATTTTTTATTGTAAGAGACGACACACTCTTCTAACTCATTACCCCCCCTCCCTCTAAGCCCCGTACACCTTTAACCTTGATATAAAGTTTCATTTTCTATTAAAGTTTGCGGGTACGGTGGAAGAACTTGGTATTCCGATCTCCCTCTTTAAGCCACCTTTTTCTAGCCTTTTGTTTCCAACTGATCTCCTCTAGCTTGAGCACCTCCAAATATTTCATCTTCTTTGCCTCATATTCCTAGGATTCGAAGATTGATAGCTCCCTACAAGCAAGAGAACCTTCCAACTCAGCAATCTCCCTAAGTAGCCCAACTATTCGTACCTGAATATTACCAATGAAATAAACAATTTGAAAAACGGTTTACAATGGAATGGCTCTTCATCTACAAAAACATGAGATTCTAAGAAAGGAGATTTGGTTATGAATCGAAGAAGGTGTTAAGCCCCATGATGTAGTCCAGATGACTGAGGTTAAATTGATTGTTAAATAACTACTTCAAGTTAACTCTCAATAATCTAGGGTTCAAAAGGGCGGAATAAACCCTTAAATTATCAAATCCAATATTCGAGCTCAATCCCCTAATCAATTTCAAGTAGATCAATGAATCCCAAAATTCGGTAATATAGGGATTTCTCCAATTTTGGGGAAAATCTTAATCTCTTGGAATATCAAACAAGTTAATCAAAATAACTCAGATTCCCTACTTAATATGCTCTTGGAGGAGAATTCTCTACAGAAATTTCTTCAATAATCATAAACTAATCTCCTCAATGAGTTACATACTTATTTATAGGGAAAGACACCCTAAAACCCTAATTAGAATTAACGGGAATAAGGAAACTATTAGTCTTAATAGCAATCTAACTCTAATAGAAATAGAATAAGTCCACATAACTTGTTTCTATTAACTTCCTAACTCTAATAGGAAAGTAAATCAATTACTAATTGCTGAAAATCCTGTAATAAACCAAAATTTACTAAAATATCCCTAAGAAGGAGATTTAGCATATCTCCATAACTAATGACCAAATTGGAGCCATAAGGGTGTCGTACCACTTGGGAAGTGGTCCCCTAGCTTGAGGTTGGGCTGCTTAGATTAGGGTGGCTCCATGTGGGCCCCACTTGCATTTCGCCTAATCTTCTTCTTGCAAAAATACACCTTTAAGCTGATCCCCATCACCCAACCAATGCATCCGTCCAAAGAAGACGATTACCTATGCTTGCAATATTCCCTTACACTTGTCCCTTCAATAAAACGACTCAAAACAAAGATGTAAAAGAGTTCAAATAGATATATCATGAACGAGAATAGGAACCTTTTGAGGATCCTAAAATAGCCTTCTCACCTCAAGTAGAACATAAGAAGAATTGTAAAGAGAGACACTTGGAAAAAAAAATGAAATTCAATTTTAGGACTTAGAAAGGAAGATTTATGGACTACTTGAGGCTCCTAGAAGAAACCTTCTCACTCTAAAATAAGGACCTGAGGAAGGAAGTTAAAGAAGTCAAAACATTTGAAATGGATATTATATAGGATTGGTTGAATCAAAAGATAGCAAATAAAGGGCTTCTCTTCTTCATAACTCAGAGAGGATAAAGAAGTGATCTATTGAAATAAACAAGAGGAGAGTTAAAGAAAAAAAGATATTTGAAGAGCTAAACCTTGTAAAGTAGAGATTATAATAGGATTAGTTGAATCAAACAACTCTTCGCCACGAAGGCGTGAATCACTATTCTTTCTATGCAAGGATTGGAAAACCAAGTTTCCTGCTCTCGACCATGGTAATGGATTCTCATGTTTCAGCTGGGTTTCAAAAGTCAATCCGGATTTCCAAACGGAAAGGTTTGTTAGCCATACATGGAGCACATAAAGGTGCTTCTCTTCATCATAAGTCAAAGAGGATGAAGAAGTGATCTATTGAAATAGACAATATAAATTCAAATGTGGGACATTCAAAGAAAGATTAATAGAGTAATAGTCACCACTAGTATCAACATGATAAATTTCAGATATAGAAATCATAAGAACCACAATATGGGATTCATGAGACCAAGGGAAAGTCCATGTGAACTTCTCTTATCTCGAAGACAAGCGGGTAGAATTTGAGAATTGGGATAATTACAGAGTACGTGAAGATGAGAGAGAGAGAGAGAGGAAAAAAGCATGATTTAGACTATTTTAATTGAGATAAGACCATATGGCAAAGGAAAGAAGCTAATGATCCTAGACAACAAGTGACCTACTGAAAATATGACGAGGAAGCCAAAATAATGACCACGTTATTTAGGCCTTTGAATTTAAGGATTAACCTATAGAGGCTCTCCTTTCATTTGCAAGTCAAGACAGCATGAACTAAAAAAGACCTCTCAAACTTAAATGTATGAAGGATACACTAGAGATATTAAACAATGTAATTAGGACATTTCTAAATCATTCAGGCCATGGATTCAAGAAGAGATCTGAGTAGACCTTCCCTTTTCTCCTTGCCATGGTCAATTAGAGAAGAAAAAGATGTTGAAAAACTATTATGGATTTTAAGAACATGCTGGCTCCATGAGATCAAGAGGGAAACCAACATAGCAATCACACTCCTTAACCACCAAATCAAATAGAAGTGTAGAACTACATGATTATGTAGGCCTAGGATCTTAAATGGAAGCCCCTTTATGAATCTAGCCAAAACTAACACTGAAATATATAATGAAGGTCAAAATGAGCTGAACTTTAACAAGTAACAACAATATATAGTCTTCATGAGGTTCAAAGAAAGCCAAATGGCTTCCTCTCCCATTCCTTAGCCAACATGACAAAACACTTGAAAAAGCAAGATAAAGAGATGAGAATGTAGGTTAGACTTCCAAGGGATAGGCCAAAGTGGATCCTCTTTTGAATTCAGCCAAGAGACACATAAAGGAAGAGGATGAGATGAAAATAAGCATGATATCATAGAATTTACAGAAAATTAAGATACATGAGCGATCATATAATAACTTTCTTCAAAAATTATGTAAGTGTATAATTAAAATTTATCTCATTCTCATAAAAGAGCCCCCAATTCGGCAAATTGCATTCATGAGGATGCCAAAATTACTTCTTGGAGAAGTTAGTTTGCTAACCTAAGCTAAACCTCACTACAAAATGAAAGAAAATGAAGTGAAATATAGAGGATTAGAATAAGAAATTTTGCAGAAAGAAAGATTGGGAAGTGAAAATCGGCACCGAGTAGAACCGTAGAAGAGAAATTTGTTTCAATGTGAAATATAAGTTTAGAAATTTACCTAGTGTTGTCAAACTTCGGTCATTGAATGTCCCATTTTATTATTATTTTGTCTTTGCTACTTCTCAAGGCATTTTGGAAGTTTATTTTGTTTATTTATTTATTTGGATTTTCTTGACTTAGGTTGATGGACCAAAAAGGATCTACAAAAGAGGGGGTATTTATAGGTATCGAGGGAAATCCAAAGAGTTCAACATTTCAATGGAAATCTTGTATAGGCGGCAAATTAGGTTGGATAAATCTAGTTTTGAGTGGCAAGCTATAGAGACCCAAAACTTCATGTCTTGATGTTTGTGCAAACTTTAATAAAAGCCTTGAATTCTGTGTCAAAACCTTGCAATTAATAATGTTTGATGTTTAACTATGGTTATAGGTGTTGCATGATCAATGGGTAAGCTTAAGGTTAAGAAAATTGACCAAAACAAAGGAAGTCAAACCCCACCGGTCAACCCCTCACAATACCGGTCGACTGCCCACTCGCCCAGTCGAAAATTGTGTATGGAGGTTTTTGGCAGAGAGTGATCAAACCACTGATTGATAGCTAGGCAACCGGTCAACTACCCATAAGCACCGGTCGACCACTCGGCTGCGATTTTGCCCCGAAACATCCTATTTTGATTAGGATTCCGAGAATTAGTGATTTCTAAATAACCCTAGGCCTATATAAAGACCTCAACTCGTGGGTTTTAGGGTTTCTATCATTCTAAGAGGTTGAGAAATCCCAAAGAGAGCTTGACCTAAGATGTTGAAAGGGTTTTCATCTCAAGTAGAAGGAGAAGCTTGAAGATCACATCCAAGGCCATTCTCAAGGGAGGGATCGTAAAGAAACGATCAAGAGAGGTATTATACAGTATACACTATTCTAATCTAATATTATGTATGGAATAAGGATTTTATGTTATGGGAATGATGTTTACAGGTTATTATGAATTTAAGATCATGTTAAGGGTAGAATTTGCATGTTTTCAAGAGTGTTATATTGATGATTTCGAATGAAGTAAGGAACATGAGATTCGAGATATTACTGAATCTATTATTGTTTTGGATGATAGTAGTGATGATTTATGCATGATGCTATATTGATTTTTGGAGAATTCAGGTATATATGATTTAAATTGAGAAAAGGGAAGAATTATGGGGTTTTGCACATGAATGGAATTGGAAGAAGAGATTTGTTGACTGATGATTAAATCTGAAAATTGTGAATATGACTATGGTTCTATTACTTGTATAATAAAGTATTCTTATATGACTTCCATGTAAATTATGACTAATTATGCATGTATATTGATTGGTTAAATTTCGGATAAGTAAAAACTTAGGGGATGATATCAAAGCCTTGAATTCGCTAACCTTAGTTATATGGGTGTCTTTGGTGGGATTCGAGGTTTTGATATCGGAATCTTAAGGATAACCTAGATGAAGGTTGACCATGACACTCAAACCATGGAGGATTATCATGTTACAGGTCATTGGGGAAAATCATGTTACAGGCGTTATCGAATAATCTTACATGCATTGATACACATGATTACATGAACATGTACAAGTCTTACATGCTTACACAAATCACGAGTCTCAACATGCCATAAATGATATTTTATATTTACATGTTTCTGCACATGAACTGTAAGGTATGTTTATTTCTGATAAAGCATGACCATGATTATATGCTATGATATTGTTAGCTAGACCTTGTATACACTGAGCTTTTATTTGCTCAATTGTACTTTTCATGTCAATAGTTTCAGGAGGGTTCGACACTTGTGCTCTGGGACCTTGGATTGAGGAAGAGTACCCAGAGGAGCAAGAATGTGATTATCAGGAAACCGAAGTTGATCTGGATCATTATCTATATTATTGATCCAGTAGATTAGTTAGTTTTTATTTGGTTGAGAAAAATGTAATAAGATAATTTCAGTTAAAAATGTTGCTTGGGTTTAATTTTTAAATTGGAGATCATATGGGTGATCGGATTATTACTGTTTTAGTTGGTCAACAGTTGATAGTTGATGGTTTCTACTAATTATTTATGAGAAATTTTGAGAGTCACTTTTATCATGCCTTCTATGTTGATTATGTTATATGGATATGCAGTGTCACGGGTCCAAGGTCTCATTGACCAACATGGGATTTTGGGGCGGAACACAAGCCCTATCCAAAGTGCAAGAAAATCTAGAAGAAGGATAGTGGATTTTCATGAAATGCACACTAGTTGGTAATCGATTACCTACCCAAATAAAATATAACAAAATTCTAAGTTACGGTAGTTCAATTACTGGCCTTATGTTTCCTCTTTTCAAAACATCCTAGAGGCTCAAATGAGTTGTGCACATGCAGGGGCAGAGCTAGGATTTTCTTATAGAGGGAGCAAGCGACTTACTTGTGCATGACCTTTAAACTCCATTTTTTATGCAATCTTAAAGGTTCTAAGTTCCAAAGTGAAAATTTTAAGGATTATGGAGGTTCTAGATGGACTATTTAAGTATTGGATCCTACCTCAAAGTTTCAAAATGAGGAAAATGTCCATGCATTGGAATTAAGTTTTTGATGGGTTTTTTTAGGGTTTTAAAGAGTAAAGCAGAGTTGCTAAAGGCTCAAGGAAGCTCTAACCGAGATCCTAGGAGTCGGGTTCTATCTCGAGGACTCTCTAGAAGAGTCAGAAGAATCGTGGCTGTCGGATCAGTCCAAGAATACTTGACAATGAAAAATAGGGTTTCTACAATATTGAGCTGCAAAAATTTTCTCTTCTAAAGGTACATATACACTTCAAGAGACCAAATTCTGATTTGATTTTTGCAAGAAAGTCTTACCAGCAATGGCTTACTCGTTTTTATGTGCTACCATGATGTACACAAGCAAGAACTAGATACAAAGTAGAACTAGTAAGCAACTAAGCATGCAGAACCAAAAAAAAAAGATATCAAAAGGACATAACACCGTCCCATCCCCACAAGGCTGAACGAGTTCCCTCTACAGCAATTTCAGTCTATAATATGAAACAAGGCTGTAAAAGATACACCACAATTTTCAACCAAATGAGCAAAATTTGAGTAACCAAATCTAATATTAGGCACGTGGGTCTTTTTTTTATGACAAGAACAACACATGCACACTACACACACAGCCATCAATATCCACTTAAGCCTTTAACCACACACACCCCTCAAAAAAGAGAGATGAGGTGGCAGTGCTTAAAGAGAAGGAACCCTCCCATCATTAGTCAATGTGATACGTGGGTTTTTTAAGTGTTAAAATGAAGTTTCTTAAATTCATGTAATGTGTGAACTTCATATGAAGCATTTACAATCACTTCTTAGCCAAAAAGATATCAGCCAAATAGATATAAACCCAGTAACAATCCACATAAACCTAAATTTATTTCATTCATGCAAAGTCAAATCCATGTTTGTCTTAAATCCATGTAAGTATATGTCAATATTTTCCTAAAATATAGATATTTACATCTATTTCCGACTATCTTATCCCCATCAACAGATTTTAATTCTGGCAAAGTTTTATAAATTCAAAACCCAACTTGGAATTAGGAGTCCCAAGCATAGTTCAACTCGGAGACTCATTCAAGCACTCAATTAAGTTTGGAGGCTTAAAAGCAGATGACTTATTGTGAACCTACAAGGTTTTGGATACCCACTAGAGATTTTTCTCTCACTTTCCTCGATTGTATTACATTAGCTACTCAGATAATCCCGTGATCTTAGTAAACAACATCTCAATTCAACCTAGAACCATGTTGAGTTCGCGAGGGTTAGCTGAACCATTAAATCTAGGTTTCAATGGTTGCTTCACACATAGAAAACTCCTTGTGATGAGCTTACCTATGTCCCCACTCCTACATTACTTGCAACTGATTAGGTTTCAGGATACAAGTTACAAAAACAGTTTTAACCCCAAAAAAATTAAACATAGGCAAGATTCAAGTTCATATCAACAGCTCATAAACAGATCTCTATAAGATCAACAAACCATTACAACCATATTATTAATGATAATTGTGATGACCTTACCTATGTCCCCGCTCCTACATTACTTGCAACTGATTAGGTTTCAGGATACGAGTTACAAAAACAGTTTTAACCCCAAAAGAATTAAACATAGGCAAGATTCAAGTTCATATCAACAGCTCATAAACAGATCTCTATAAGATCAACAAACCATTACAACCATATTATTAATGATAATAAATAAGAATGAATATAATAGTTAGAAGAAAAAAAATGGAACTACATTTAAAAACAAAAAAAACAATGGATCATAATAGAACTGAAGATTAAACATATTCACTTGTTCAAGAACCCCAGAAAAAAAAAGGGTCAAACTACATATCCAAAATGTGCAAGAAGCTAATGGGACAGTTTAGAGGGGAAAAAAGGGACTAACCATGACTGTTTTCTTATTTTTGGTAAACACCATGACTGATTTTAGAGCAAACCCTTATTTACCTCTGTGTATTTCCTTCACCTTGGGACTTGAGCTAAGAAGACAGCCAGAAGGGTTCCACGGCTACTTCGGACCCAAACCCGACTCTTTATAGACCGGTTGGACAAACGAATCCAAACCCAAAAGTAACCCCCATCTATAACTAGGGCTGCTTTGATAGGTGGGCCAGGCCGGCCCTTCGAAGCCTGCAAAATAGGGCCTCGGAGCCAGAAAGGTGGTCTCGGGCAACCACAAAAAAGGGACATGTGGCAATAAAAAGGGGAGAAGTCATTCTATTTTCTCCCTATGATTTTGACTTCTCCCCACTGGATATTTTTCCCCCTTTATCTCACCACTTTATTGTCATATGTCAAATAATGTGTGGAGAAGTTGAAATCATGGGACCTATGAAATGATTTCTCTAGCCACATGTCCCCTATTTTATGGTTGCCCGAGAGGAGCCTTTCTGGATTCACCGGAGAGAATCTAAGGCCGCAAAAAGAGGGCTTCTTATAAGGCCCTAGGCCGAGCCGAGCCTAATTCTAAAAGGTCTTCTTACTATATGTTCAACCCTATATAATATGGTACGCATATAATATAATAACTTAAGATTTATAATAATGTACGGTTAAAACTTGTTTTTTATGTATAATAGAGTACTACTACTGTTGTAATGTAGTCACGATCCCCCCCCCCCCCCCCTCCCCGTATGTGCAAGAATCCCCCCTCCCCCCTTTTTTTTAAATGTGTATATGTGCAATAGAAGTCTAAGTCTCTATCCATAATCTTCATGTGAGTTGTAATATATGTTTTTTTATTTAATCTAACCGTACTAATCTAACAATTTAATTGTATCAATTGAGGGTGTGATGGTCATTTCACAAACCCCCAAACTCTCTCTCATAATAAATTAAACTTAACATAACCTCCAACTATAATAGAAGTGTGTATGAAGTTACAATCATCATCTTGCTTTGTTAGTCCCTAAGCCCGAATAACGGAGGGTTGTATGGTAGGTTGATAGTCAATGTAGAAAAAAAATCTAAAATATGATATATGAATATATATATATATATATATTTGTTCTTTTAGTCCTAACTTGACCTTGGCCCTTGATGGGTGGATCTTGGGCCTAGCCAATCCAAGCCCTCTGAGGGCTAAGGTTGAACTAAGGCCTCACCACCATGAATGAGGGTTGGGCCTAATAAGACCTAAGCCCTACCCTGTCCTACCCCTTTGACAACCCTAGCTGGCTGTGTGTGAACGAATAGGGTAAGGGTGGGATAAGACCCTCATCTTTCCTATTTATCTCTATTATTATAATTAGAATAGAACCTTAAAAACGTTGACGAATTTTGTCACCATTGTCAAAACTATTCTTACTATTATAATGAGAATGACAAAATTTTAGTACATACTACTCAGTAGGCATGATCACTTTTCATACACCGCTATCAGTTGCCTACTTGAATCCCTATGGAGTACTATTTTCAATCACAAAATGTCATTGTATATGATATTGACTATAAAATAAATAATTTTATGTTAAAATTAAATTAGTTTTATTTTTATGTTCTTTATCTTGTGTGTTATAAAGAAAAATAATAGATTTGGTGATTTGGTCGAACCCCAATTATTTAAATTGTAGAATAGTATTAAATAAGCTAGAAGTGACATATTGTGTGATAATTTTATAATTATTTATTTTATTTCAATCTAATTATATTGTTATTAGTAGAATAATACTATGTTCTTTGCACGTATATATCCCTCTCTCACACACACACACATATATGAGAGAGGAGTCCTCTTCTAGATTTTGAAGGATAATTTTAGGAAACTACATATTGTATAATTTTTGTTAATTTATGTTGGTTTAGTTTGCCTTAACGGGGTAAATTGAACCACAAAAACCTCTTGTAAACAGGCAAAGTTTGAGCGGAATCTATTAAAAAATCATAAATATGCTAGTCCCCGTTGATATCCATGACCTCTTAATAAATAAAAATAATTGCCGCTCACTATTTCAACAGTTTATTTTGTGTGTGCAAGTCGGCATACAAATTTCGTGCATCTCTACTACTATATAAGATAGATTATTAAAAATATAAGTTGTCAAAGAAGAATTCATCTTATTGTATAATGAGTTTTTTTTTTCTTAGGGGGAGAGGGGCTTTTTTTATTGATGGGTTATAAACTAATTTTGATACAAAATTTTGCTTATGACGTTGTCATAAACTAAAACGGAGCTCCATTTTTAAGGCCCCGTTTTGAGGAGTGTTTGGATGAAGCTTATTTGGGTTGAGGGTGTATGGTGTGTGCACGTGTCTTCTTTCTCATGATTGTAGCTTCGCCTTGTGGTGTTGTTACCTTAACCAAAAAAAAAAAAAGGCATAGCTCAAATTTATATTTGCACTATTTGTGAGCAAGAGAATTTACTGTCGTTCCTTCCAGGTCGGGCCCTATGGAGGAACGAAGCTAACACCAATTATAAGCCATTTATTTTATTAAGGGAAAATAGGATCTCAAATATACAATGGATAAGGCCGAAGGTCCAAAATGAGATTCTAGGTAACTGATTATTTTAAGTCCCGAGGAAGGTGTTAGGTGAAGGGGGATCCGGATAAAAATTTATGCGGAAACTGGATCCCCTAGATCTTAACATCATAGAAAGCATCAAAATTATTTAAGAGTTTTAGTCATATCACCTCGGTGAATGCTTTTCACTGGTGAAGCTTAATCCACTCGAACCGTCAGAACTCTTTGTAGAGATTTCTCTGAAAAACTACTAGAAGTTTGATCCTTATTCTTCGCTATCCTCACGAAGCTTTAGAATCTCCTTTGGAATTATAGAAGCAAGAGGAAGAAGATGGATCAATGGTGTAGACCTTCTATCACCAATAATACTAAGGTTCAAAACCCTAGATTTGTAAAACCCAACTAGGACCACCAATATAGCTCACGAAAATCCCTAGGGAACTCCCCTAGGGCTCACGGTTTGGAGAGAGAGATGAGATGAGATAAAATTTTTTGGAGACTTCTACTTAATGGTCTAGGGTGTTGGGGTATTTATAGATTAGGGTCTTATCTTAATCCTACTCCAACTTGATCTGATCTTGTAGGATTTATTAATTAACAATAACTCTAATTATTAATTAAATAAACTCCTACTTAATCTATAACTACTTTAGTTATAGTAATCCTATTAATTAAAGAGTCTCTATTATAAGAGGATTCCTTAATTAAAAGGGATAAGTCAACATCCTACACTAAAGTAAGAAACCTAGTCAAACTATGAATCCACAAGGAGGGGCGTGAGCTTCTATGGGGCGTGGGATTTGAGGAGTTAAAACTCCTTATTGTAATCTAATTACAATAACATCTTAATTCTAATTGTAATCCAACACTTAGATTTTAATTTCATAATAAAATGAATTATATTTCAATAATTATTCAATTAAACAAATCTTAATTCAATTAGGATTCCTCAAGTGGGCGCCTCACCTTAGGGTTTAAACCCATGAGCTTTGGCCCATATTAAAGGTCCATTTTAATGGGTTTATGAATATAGGTCAAACTCATTTCCCCTTTAATTATGTTAATCAAATAATTACTAAAATAATCCCTTAATTTAAATTAATAATTAATTTAAACAATAGATTAACTATTAATCTATTTAATTAAATGATTAACTTTTAATCACTTAAAATAATTTATGAACTTTTAATCAATTATTGAGCTTGTATTTCTTATGTGACCACCTCCACAGATTGCCCTGGGACATTCTTACCCTGACTTATCAAATGTTATCCCATTGACCCTAAATGAGAATTACATCGGAATTGCAAGTGACGTGAGATATCCATGTTGCAATTGAATCCCAGTGTATGAACATTAACCATTACGGATCCTGCTACATGAACTTTTAAATTCAATTTATCATTCCAAATACATTATCCCTAATGGGCCTTCAAGATTGACATACTATCTAACCCATAGCCCATTGCAAATCATCCGGATTTCTAAGACTTATGATTAAATCATGAGAAACAATTTCTCATGAAAAACATTTTGAAAAAATCTTTTTATAAGTATAATACATTTTAATAAAAGTATATTTCAAAACTTATTTTGTTTTCAAAATCACATGAGCAGGATTTGAACTTAATCAACTGTCTTACCCAGAACTTGGATAATCTCTCAAATTAATGAGCATTGATTTTTTGTTTGAAATTCATCATGACTCGAACAACTTTCTGACTATCTAACTGTCACTGTATTGTATTCCCTAAGTTAGAAAATACATTGGTGGAATCAAAATAGTCAGATCACTGCCCAGTCATAGATGAACTCATTAGATCTATGGATCATCGAAACCGTTCAATGTGAATGAGAGACCAACTATCTGATAGTATGTTTATACAAGAGGTCTCTCATTGAATGCAATCAGTCAGTGTATATTTAAGCACTCAAATGCTGATGTGTATTCTCCACTACAATAGTTCGAGATAGAATTACATCTCAACTATTGAGAACATTTTAGCATTCTGGCAACCATATAAGTGAAGTGCTCAGCTTCACCCACAGCTGTGACTATATAAGGTATAAGGAACCGGAAAGTTATATCTACATGTGATAATCTAATCACATAACTTTCCTACAATATATCATATGGACCTTTATTGATATGTCATGTCGTATAGATCATCTCATGATCATGGTTAATTACCCATAATGAATACACAATAGATTAAAAAAAATCATTTATTAATCAAATTAATAAGGTTCTAACAATCTAAATGACTTTTCTGGACATCATGTTCAACATTAGGCATCCTAAGGCCACTATCCGGAGATGATAATCTACTCCCTATATCTAAACCAATTAAAAAAGAAATTCAAATGGAACTTAAGTAAGTTGTTTAATTATATTAATTAAGCAAATAAAGCAAGATTAAGGGAAAAAATGAAACTAATCCTAGGTGAGCTGGACCCGTTAGGGCTGCATACTTACCCGATTTTGCGGGATTAAGTTATATTAGTTCTTACAAGCAAGAATGCTATGTTGATCGATGTTTTTGGTATTTTTGTTATATTTAAATGTTTTTGATATTTTGAAATTTTATCATATTTTTTATTTTATTTTTATATAGGTAGGATTTTGACAAACTTAACTAAAGTCAAATTTAACCCAAATTTTTTTTAAGAAGATGTTAGGCTAAAATATCGTATTTAGGACATAAAGAGAAATATTTGCATTATGAATAGTAGATGAGCTATTACCAACACGTATTTTGTTGGATTGATGTTGATGATAAATCAAACACAATTGTCTTAGTATGAGATATTTTGGACACCATCCTCTTTTAAGCCTTTAAATCATCTTTTACCCATTTAAAATAAAACATGAAGAATAAGAAAAAAAAAAAGACAAATAGAGAAATTGAAAACCCATCATCTCCCTTTTAAGGTGGTTCATTTACATTATTATAAATAATGTAATGTCGCCCTAATGAAGGTTAGAGAGAGGATGAACTTTCACAAAAAATTCTAGAAGGAAGAGTAGAATCCTAAAAAAAGAAACAAAATGAAAAAGGATATAACTTTAGCTTCCACTTTTTACGAGTCTACCCATATCCACACGTGTGGGTACATAAAAAGAAAAAAATATGTACATAAAAAGATAAAAAACAAAACATCTCCTTAATTTTGATAAGGAATCCCTCTACACCATTAAATTAGCTTAGAGAAGCCTAACTATGCTTGAGAAATGAGAGATAAAAAAAAGAGAACCAAATAAAAATAAGATAAAAAAAGAAGATAAGATAATGAAAGAAGGAGTGCCTATTCCTTTAAGAATTCTCCTCCAATGCTCTAAGAGGTAAAGTTTTGTTTAAAGTCCACAAATGAGGAGAGTTAGTGAAGAACTCTAAGTATTATGTCTTAAAATTCTCTCCAAACTCTAAACTTTAGTTTCTTCTTACTTCTTCAAATTCAAGAGAAGCACAAGTGGGTATGAGCCTTCTAGGGGTCATGAGAGATAGCCTCTAAGAGACTAGAAGATTAGTATTTATAGGAAAATTAAGAGGTTGAATTTCTTTTACATGAGAGGTAAAATGAATTAAGTGGGTAAAGAGTTGAGTGTTGTAAGGTAAGTTGATGAGTTGAGTGTGTAAGAGTGTTAATGAGTTGATATTGTAAGATGTGCAAGAGAGTTGATGGGTTGAGTGTCATAAAGGGTGTAAGAGAGAGATGTAAGAGAGTTGATGGGTTGAGTGAACTATGAACATGCGTGGTTGGATATAAGTAATTATGTGGATATGAGTATGTGGACTAGATCTTATGGATCATGGGTTATTAGTAGATGAGTCATGAGTCATGATTATTAGATTTTGAATATGACATTTTTGAGCTTGGGCTATGGTAAATAGGTTTTGACTAAAACAATTGAGTTTTGGGTAAGACAATTGAATAATTGGATAGTTGGGATTGACTACTTGGGTTTGGATAATAAAATTGGATGAATAAGCTTTATTAGATTGTTTAAGTATAAGTTTGGACAAATAGTATTGGGCCTTGGGTGAACCTTAGAGCCTTTGAAAAAACGAGAAGAAGGATATAGGGTGCTTACACTATTATTGATATATACTTAAATTGGTGTTTCTTAAGTAACACAGTACACCACACACATACCCAATACACATGCCCCAGTGACAAACAGCCCAATCTCCTACACAAGCCTCTCGAAAAAGACGGAGGTGAGAATGTAAGAGCACACAGTACTCTATTTCAAAAGCTAGTGCCAACCCTGAAATTAAAAGCAACCTCTTAGCGGCAAAATTCTTTTGGTTTTTTTTTTTTCTAATAAACACAAAATCAAATTTTTTTTCTTTTGGTCGTGACACAAAATCTTAATTCTAAACAATATCTTCCTTCATTTTTTTTTTTCCTATTATCATTTAACTTCTTCCTAGACAAAAGTTAGCTTGGGCAATGGAGCTCTTGCAACTCGTACACACAAGGGCGGAGCCAGGGGCGAGGAAGGGCCATGCCCCCCCCCCCACCAAATTTTTTTTTTTTTTTTAAAAATAACTTAAGATAGTAGGAATTAAAAATAAAAAATTATCAAAATTTTATATATAGTGCCCCCTAAATTATGAATTAATGCCCCCCAAATTTTCACGTGCTCTGTCCGTCTTCCTTAAACTGTGGTTAAGCATAATGGTTAATATTTTTCTTCTTCTAAAAATCAAGATTAACCTTAAGGGTGAGTGAATCTTAACTACAGTTAATGGGTGTTAAAAGAGACATGTCAGGTCATAGATCTTCCTTTAACTATGATTAAGCATAATCAACTTAAAAATTAATATTTTTTTTCTTAAAACCAAGGTTAGATGAATAAAGCTTAAGGGAGAGTGAATCTTAACCAAAGTTAATGAGTGTTAAAAAGGGACACATGACTCTATAGAGGCACTTGCATTCCACCAAAAAGAATTATTTTTATTATATATAAAATAAAATAAAAATTAAAAATATAATTAATTTTATGTAAATAATAATTCTCCCGAATCTATTGTCCAACAAAAAATAAATAAAATCCCAGAGACAACGCCCCTGAACCCCAAGACCCATACTTCGCACCTCCAGAGAAAATTCCTGGTTACGCCCCCAGCGTGCACCTATTGGATCCAGGCCACACCTCAACTAATCACGCAAGCAGCGGGGTGTATATCATCTTTACGTGGGATGACCCCTTTTTTTTTTTTTTTTTTCAGATATTAAAGAAAAGCACTTTTGGTGGATTTTTTTTTTTTTGTCCGAAGCCGAAAACATTGCAATTTTGGATGGTGAAAGGGCTTGTAATAGTAACACGTCTCTTTGAAGTTGAAATGTCAGTGGACTAATGGGGCATAGTGTCGGCTCCAATCATTGATTGGGAGGTGTTTGGTTGAAGTGAAGGAAACGTGTCCACATTGGGGAAGTGGAGCTTACTGGTCACGACGTCAGCGTCCCAAGCCTGAGGTCCGGGTCGATACTCCACAACTCGAGTGGCTCAACCACTAAAGGATTAATCCAAATGTAATCCCCATTTTGAACTCACACCTTATACATGGGCTGTGTGCATTGTAGCAGAATGAATCGTATGGGGACATGTCACCCACTTATTTAATAAAATATTTAGCATGCATCTTTTCCCGGGAAAAGAAGGTGAGAATAGAGAGACCTGATTAGAATTCATGTGGGGGCACATGTGTGACATATACGGAGACGGATATGAAAAATGTGGGGGGCATCGGATTACCTTTGGCGGACTCCCGAGGCCTAGCCTCGGACACACCTACATCCTCCATGTGGTGAGAAAAAGTGGAGAGCTATTAAAAGTGGGGAGAAGTCAAAATCAAGGGAGATGATGAAAATGACTTCTCCCTTTGTCTTGCCACACGTTTGATGTAGAAGGTGCGCCCGAAGCTGGCCCAAGCATTCGCCTGAGGTAATCCGATGCCAAAGTATGAAATGAGAGAGGCATGGAGTGGAGAGAGATTTTTAGAGCAATGATTAATCGACCACACATTTCACTATCTAGTTGACCGTCGTGTCCCTATTTTCCTTTTAATATAGTTTTAATTATGGTTAAGCTTAATTTAATTAAGATTAATATATTTTTTCTAAAAATCAAGGTTGGGTTGATGAATTCTATGGGTGAGTGAATCTTAACCATAATTAGTAGATGCCAAAAGGATAGAGGGGACCAATAAGGATTGCGTAATCCGCAATGTACTGGAATGCGTGGTCCATACATTAAACATTTTTCCAATATAAAATTACCTTAAATCTGTAATAGAAACGTTTTCATTTTTAAGATAAATGATAATTTTATCTTTTAAAATATTCGATCTATATTTTTAACATGAGAATCATCATTATGCTATTTTTGTTATATTAGTAAAAATATAAGGTGGTGTTTGGTAACATTAATAATCTAAATAGGTAGACCTTATATAAAAATTGAGCTTAATTGTACTTTAAATTGTTAAGTTGAAGGTTAATTAGATGTTTAGATTTTTTTTGAAATCGAAGTTTTACCTCAAAAGTAATAAGGAGACATGAGCTAATTTTTTCTTTAGAGGTAAAACATCTACTTCAAAAAGATGTAGACATTCAATTAATCTTTTAACTTAATAATCTAAAGTCTAAATAAGCTCAATTTTCAAATAAGCTCTACCTATTTAGATTAATGTTACCAAATACCACCTAGGTGTAAGAGTAATTTTGTTTAATCAACGTTGTGTCATTTTCTCATTATAATAGTAAAAATAGAAAAGATATAAGTATAAGGGTAATTTTATCATTCTTATTATGATAGTAGAGAACTGATTTTGTTAATAGTAATAGAGGAGATAGAGAAGTTATAAATGGAACCGCAATTTTTTCATTTTCATTATCATAGTAGAGAAGAAGAGTGTAAGGGTAGTTTTGTTAATAGTGATAAAATTCAATTAACGTTTTTATAGGTCATATTCTAAGTAATTTTGTCAATAGTAATTGTAATATTGAAGATAAAAAAAATATAAGTGGAAGGATAATTTTTTTTCATTATAATAGTAAAGAAGATAAGTATAAGGATAATTTTGTCAATAATGACAAAATTCAATCAACATTTTAAAAAACCCTATTCTCTAAAGATAACTATGCCAATAGTGTATAGTAAAGACATAGAAGATATAAGAACAATTTTATCACTTTCATTATAATAGCAAAGAAGATAAACATAAGGGTAATTTTATAACCGGTCATTCTCTTTATAATAGCAAATATAATAGTACAGTAGATATAAGATAAGTGGTAAAGTTGTCATCATGAGAAAATTTAATCAACATTTTCAATTGGCCAATTATTTTTATAAGAGTAAAGATGTAAGGGTGTATCCAAGCCGAGCTAGTTCCCTTGCTCGATCCGGTTTGACTCTATCAAGCCATTTTTGGCTTCGTCAAGCTTTTAGTTGAGCTTAAAACTATGTTCAAGTTTTTTAAATAATCAAGTTTAAACTAAGATAAATTTAATTGAACTTGAACCAATTCGAGCTCCTGAGCTGAGCTCAGGCTTAACATTATTTTCGAGTTAAACTTCAACCTCATTTTTGACTTGGAATCCAGATCGAGTTTTGCTCGGCCCTTCTTGAATACACCTATGTATATGATAAATACATTCGTCGAGCATGGAGACAATCATGCACCTGTCAACACATTCAAAGATACAAGACATTTTCCTAAATGGCTTAAACTATACATAGGCAAATTTCTTCCAACAATGCCAGTTTCTCAAATCTGAGATGATGTTTATAGTCACTAATCTGGCCTGATTATTTTCATACGTGTCTCCCATATGACTTACCTTAACATCTGACATTCGGATTCTTCTTAAAGGACATATTATGTGTCAAAATTTTTACGGGGTTGCTCACTATAACTTAAGGGTGTGTTCGTTTGCCGAGAAAATAAAAGAAAGTAAAAGAAAATAAGAGAGAGAAGTGTTCGGTTGAGAAGAAAAGAAATTGCAAGAATTTATGGGACCCACATATTCTTGTCTTTTAGTGCATAACTTTCTTTCATTTTTTTTTTCAAAATTTTCCCTAAAAAAGATAGGTTCTTTTGCTAAAAAAGAATGTTAAAAATTTTGAAATCCTATTTTGTCATTAACTAATGTCACGCCATCTATTATAATTCATCTAAAAATGAATTATTAGGAAGGATAATTTAGAAATATCAACCTACTTTCTTTCAGATTCTTTTATTTATACCAAACACTCAAAAGAAAATTCATTTTATTTTCTATTACTTTTTTTCTTTTATTTTTTCTGATTTTTTTTTACTTCACCAATTTCTTGCAAAACGAACGAACCCTAAGTGAGTGACACTATTATAAACATTTTATTCATGCATACACACATATATATATATAGGCTTGGAGAGTGAGGCTACTTACTTAGCCCCCAACCTGTACTATTCTTTCCTATGAAAGATCCTTAATATTCTTTTTGGTCTAGTACGTACCAAAACAGTCATGAATAGAGGGAATTACGTTAATTGAAATAGATAAAAAAGGAAAACAAAACTCGCTTGGGACATTAAAAGCTTAGTTAATGTGCAAAAGTTTTACATACCATAGGGTCATCGCACGAACATTTGAAATAAAATAACATAGGTATTCACCGTATTCTATGTTACCCCACGACCCCTCTTCCACCCCTTGGATCATCCCATCCACGAAAGCCACCACCTCTGCTTCCCCCCACTTCCTCCGCCTCTACCACCAGCTTGTGGTTGTCCCTTCGGTTGCAGAAGAATTCTTGCCAATAGCAAGAGCCACTGAATCGTCTGCTTTTACTGCCACTTCGGCCATTATCTTTGCCCCTAAAACCACATGAGGAAGAAGAAGAATCGTCTAAATTTCGTTTAAGAAGAATAAAACTTTTTGGTTCTTTGAATTATTTGTGGATGCTCTTAGGAAATTTTCTAAATTGGCGTATAAGAGTAAATATTGAGGTACGCCTAGCAACACCCTCTTTTTAATGGCTAGAATAGTTTGACTTGTGGGTGCGATTGAGCCGTCCTCGAATTTTATCACGATTGGCTGTGATCTGATCTCTTGGTTTAGGTCGAATCACAACCAATTGCGAATGAACTCAAGGATACATAAAATAGCACCCACATGCGAACACATGGCTAAGATTCAAATGCGTGGGGTTAAAAAATATAACCTTAGTTTTTAGAAAATTTTAAAATAAAAAAATAACTCTGATTAAAAAAAATTAACCCTTATATTAATATTTTCATAATATATTTTTTTTTAAAAATCAAAGTTATATTGTTAAACCCAAAAGTTAATAAATCTTAATCAGAGTTAATATAGGTTAAGAGAGACACATGTTGGCCTATGGGTGCAATTGAACTCTGCCCAACGCACACCACAATAGTTTGATATATAGAATCATGTATATTGTTATGTTTGAGGTGGACCACGTTTTCCACTCCTCATCCAATGTCGAGGAGGTTTAATTTTTTTTAACCAAAGTTTAATATTTTTAAAAAAACAAAGGTTATATTTTTGACCTTCACCCAGTAATGAAGCTCAATCAAAAAAAAAAAAAAAATTCTCAACCACGAGTTGGCATGTGAGTACGATTATTTATCCTCGAGTTCCAATGGGCTGTGATTAAGTCTCAACAAAGGTCAGTTACACCAATTAATCATTCCTGAATCCTGATTGCGACGGTATTGTCCACTCTACCTAAAAGGCCAAATATCATTTCCATATCCTGACAAAAGTAAGGGTAAAATTAGAAAAAATTAACCCTAGACGTGTACGATTGCAAAGCCATCGCGAAGCTCTGTGTCTTTTCCCACAATGCCTCTACAAACATAGACCTTAGAGTGTCAGTTGAATGTACGGACAACTATTTAGTCACATTTTCTTGTGACTCGGAAACAACTCGGTACGGCGGTACTCGGTAGTGTCTAACTAATCAAGTTTTATAGGACCGTAATTAGGATCAGTAAAAGACTAAAAGATTTTGTTTTGGTGGATGGATATAGGAGTGATATTTTTTTAGCAATAGTCCCCTCGGCTGAGGAGGTGACTAATTCACTATTCCTCCTCGCTCTCACATAGCCAACCCTTCAACTCCTATTAGCTTGGGTTAGTTATTTTTTAACCCTTTAGTTATTTTTTTATATTATTTTTCTAGAAACCAAGGATAGAGAGGTGAACCTTAAGGGTGAATGAATCTTAGCCACAATTAAATGGGGTTAGAAGAAGGACAAATGGCTAGAAAATGGGAGTCGAGACGCGTCACTGGCCGGGGAGATGATTATTTTCCTTTTTTACCTAACCCCTCACCCCCCCATTTTTACAACAAAAATGTTAGCTAGAGTTGCAATCTTCCCTAAAGCAAGGTGATGGCAACAAGTGTTAGCTCATATCCTTTGTTAATGATAGCAACACCATATGTTGCACTCACACTATGTCTCTGATGCTAGCACTCCTCTTTTTACAAGGGTTCGGGTTGAGCCTTTCACAAGTGGATTGCGTTTTGGTTTTGTTTTTCTATTTATTATCTTTACTATTATAATGCGAGAGGCATGCGTAGATGATTTTTTCGAAATTTCCAAATTATCCTTATATAAAAACAAAACATTGATTTAATGTTTTACTTTAATTCCTAAACTATCCCTTGCCATCTATCTATTTAGAATCACAGCCAATCGCGATTGACCTCGGGAAGAGTTCAATCACACCCGTGAGTTAACATCACACCCGTGAGTTAACATGTGTGCCTTTTAAATCCTATTAATTGTGGTTAATTCCTTCCCCTCGCTCTCACGTGCATTGCTCGTGCCACTAATGAGTTCAATCGGGTGTCTTTAACTCCTCCCCTCGCTCTCACGTGCATTGCACGTGCCACTAGTGAGTTCAATCGGGTGTCGTTAACTCCTCCCCTCGCTCTCACGTGCATTGCACGTCCCACCTGCTAGTTTACTTATAAAGATAGGGTATGGATTTGGCCTCCTGACCAAGTCATAATACTTAATTAATTTAGCCTTTTTTTTAAAACCTCATATATTTTCATCTATTTGTAAATACCTCCCTAATTTTTTTTTCAATTATTGCCTATTGACTTTTAAATCTCTTATAAACCTACCCTTAAGTTAGATTTACATTCATAATTAGTTAACAATGCTAATTTTTTTTTATGAAAATACCAATTTTTTTTTTAATGAAAAGACTATTTTAATGTCTTTTACAAATAACCGTATATTAATTGGAATACGATGACTTTGTTGGGACCCCTTAAGCCGTCTCTTTCTCTCTTTGTTGGACCCCTTAAGCCGTCTCTTTCTCTCATACCTCTTCATTATGTCAAGTTCAATTACATACTGATATTAATTATAAATTTTGTAAAGGACTAGGTTATATTAAGGGTAGAACTTCCAAAAAAGACAAAAGATTTACGGGCGTTTTTCTGTTTTTATTTTTTGTTTTTAAAAATTGGAAACGACTTTTTGTTTTCAAATTTTTTAAGTTGGAAACATGTTTGGTATTATTAACTATTACTTATTTTTAAAAAAGGAAAAAAAACACGTTTAGTAATTATGATCAAATAATTTCAGTTCATGGTGGTAGTAGTGGTGCGTAGTGCCGGTGGCTGTAGTATGGTGTGATGGTGGCGGTGGTGGTGGTGTGTGGTGGTGGTGGTAGTGATAGTGGTGGATGTGGTGGTGGGTTGTGGTGGGTGGTGAGTAGTGGTGGTGGTGGGTGGTGGGTGGTGGGTGGTGAGTGTGGTGTAGTGGTGGTGGTGGTGGTGGTGGTTGTATTGTGGTGGTGGGTGGTGGTGGCGGTGGTGCTGGAGGTGGTGGCAGTGGCGGTGGAGGTGGTGGTGGGTGGTGAGTAGTGGTGGTGGTAGTATTATGGTGGTCGTGGGTGGCGGTGGAGGTGGAGGTGGGTGGTGATAATAGTGGTAGTATTGTGGTGGTGCGATGGTTGTTATGGGTGGTGGTGGGTCCATGTTTTCTATTTTTGTTTTTAAAAACAGAGGTAGTAGAAAATTTTTGTTACTTTGACTTTCAAAAATTTTGTTATTAATTTTTAAAAACAGAAACATGTTTACCAAATATGTTTCGTGTGAAAATTTTCAAAATGTTGTTTTTAAAAACAAAAAACAGAAAATGGAAGTACAACCAAACGGGGCCTTAGAATTCCTTTTTTTTTTTAAATGCACCTAAACGGGTCTAAGAACAAAGAAGGAATTGATTAATGCATTCTAATCTAGCAATAGTCTAAGGTGGCGTTTGGTAACACTAATTTAAAAAATAGAACTTATTTGAAAATTATGCTTAATTGGATTTTAGATTGTTAAGTTGAATGTAAATTACACATCTTAGAACATTTAGATATAAAAACCCTTATGTTAAAAGTAACTTTACATTTTAGATTAATATTACCAAACACCACCTAAATCTTTTCGAAATGCTTGTTACATGGACCATGGTATTCGTAAGAAAGACAAGACAAGACAAGACGTCTTAGTTCTTACCAGGCTTACAGATGTTCCTCACAAACATCATGCCACCCGAAACCTCTACCTTTTTTTTTTTTGTTTGGTCAATACCCGAAACCTCTACTTCACCTCTAAGTAATAAGAGAATGAAACAAATCTTTTCACTGTTTTGTACTCTCCCTACTTACATTCATACCACTTGTCCTTGTCCCTTAATTTGCCCCTCTTCTTCCAATATGATGTTTGCCTTTTTTTTTTTCATTCGCAGACAATACACCAAATGATTTTTAGCCGTTGTTAGTGCTCGTGAGCCAAGACTGACATGATGGGAGAGATTAATTCGAAGTGTTATATTTTATTTATTTAATATAGGCTTATTTATATATAAAAAAAGAGAGGTTAAAATGGTCAAAAATTTATGGAGGTTAGTCTTATACGTTAGCATCTCTTGATTACCAAATGTTAGACTAATATTAATTGACTTAACTAAATAGCTGAGTTCACTTAAACCAATAACTAAATAACTCAAATTACTTGTTTTGAATTATTTTAAGATAATGCTCTCTATCTACTAAATATTAAACTTAAGTTAAATAATTATTATTTTTTTGGTAAACATTGGGTGTCCGCAGCTAACTTAAGTTAAATATTAGAGGATGGATAATAAATGCTTGGTGTATAAAGAAGATTGCTTAACTATATGTCACGTTTTCGGTGTCACATGACATATATATGTAGGCCGACGAACGTGTCCGCCATTTATGCCTTCTCATGAGAAATAACCTAATTGAATATTTTTATGACCTATGTCATTAGGCCTATAGGTGCTTAGCCTAGTAACATGGCTCTTGAAATAAAATACGTATGAATGAACACGTATGAATGAACACCAACGACTTAAAAACTGATTTTTATAAATGACAAATAAGGATTTTAAATTTTTTTTTATTTATTTTGCCGAGGATATCATTTAACTACAATTAGTGATTAGAACAACGATTAGTGGTTAGCCTAAGAAATTTGATCTCTTGCAGACTTGTCACCTTGGGGGATTGGATCTCGGACCTCTCTCAACAAAGAGGCCACACCTCACCACTGGCGCAAGAGGGTGTGACAAGCAAGGGTACTTGTAGGTCAATTTTATTTTCGTAGGCCCAAAAACATTCCAATAACCTCAAAGGCGCAACCCATAGAAATCTTAATTATGTGTGAAGTACATGTTACATATCCTCTCAATATTGTTATTATTTGAATGAAAATAAAATAAATTAAGCATCTAAAATATTTTTATATATTATCCATTTTTTTTATCATATAGGAAAGAGTAATGGTTGAAGCATCTCCTGTGGCAATGTTATATTTGAGATTGTTAAAGTAGAAAAATTATTATATTTGACTTGTGACGCTCTAATGGTGTGTTAAAAAAAATGTCAAATGCCATATTATGAGGGCAAAATTGTAAAAATTTAAAATAGAACCATCGATGGAGCTATTGATAGAGAATTAAAGGAGTAATTAGGGCTTTGTCCTAGTGGTAATGTATCCCCGCTTTGGGGGGAGATACTGGATTCCATTCTCGAGAGGCTAAAAATTTGTATATACTCTCCACCTACCCACTAATTGAAGAGATACTAACAGATAATTGACATTGCGGCCTATCCGTATATCTCAATACAAAACAAAAAAAAATTAACTGAAGAGATACTAACACTTAATTGGGGTTGCGGCCTAGACGTTTATCTCGGAACAAAAAAAAAAAAAAAAACGAAAAAAGAAAAGGAGTAATCCAAATTTTTACTTTGCTGACAACTGTAGTGGATGGTGGTCCCACGCCCAACCTGCGTTTTGGCATTTACAGGCACTATACATTCCACATGGCTGGACCGAGTGGACAGTATACCTAACCGAGTCAAACCGAGTTATGGTTAGTGAGTCACGTTACAGTACAGGTTGCCAAGTTAAAGACTGTGAAGACCTTTGGAGTTTTAACTGTTCTCTGTTTCTCCTCTCATTACCCTCACACAGACAGAGAGAGGAATCGACTGTTTTACATAAAGTCATTCTCTTTTTTCCTTTGTTACTGTGTTCAAAGGAGAGAAGAATCTCTAGCTTTTCTCTCTCTCTCCACACTCTCAAAGGTAAGAGCTCTTCTTCATAAGCTTCTCTTTGATGGTGTTCTTATCTCTTACTTTCTGCAGCTTTTCAACATTACCCACAAATCTTATGAACATGGTGTGACTTTTCATTCATATTCCCTTCAGTTGCTCTAAGCTGATTCTTTCCTCAATCCATCTCTGTTTTTTTAATGTTTCAGACTAATTTTGTTTGATGGAAGTTGTGTTGGTAAGCATTTTGATTTCTTGAGCTATTTTGGAGGTTTTGTTGCATAGATAGACCAATTTGGATTTCCACGTAGGCTGGCGGTTTAAGTCAGTTTAGCTACTACTGTACTTCAAAAGTTCGAGTCATCCCTAATTTTCTTCAGAACTTTTCTGGGTTTTGGTCAAATCACTCTTGGGTAGAAGATATGAGATCTGGGTTTTAGTAGTTTTATTTGAATTGTTCCTTTTTGGAGGATTTGGAGGTCTGTTCTTAAGGATATGAATCCATTTTAGTTGTTGAAAAAGTCCAGAAGGATTTTTCTCAAATTTATGTTCTGTGCGGGATTTAGTGATCTGGTGTTTGGGATTTAATGTTAATTTAGGTAATTATAGCTGTAAATACCAACAGGGTTTTCTGGGTTTTTCTTGAATTACCGGATTGGAGGATAAAGTCCTCAAAGAGGTCCAGAAGAATTTTCTAGCTGTTAAGAGTTATTGGTGATGAGTGTTTGCATGACTAGTTTACTTACTGAAGATTTCAACAATTTCTTGCATCCTCTGTTCTGATTTTATCATGTCATTGGGTTTTGTAGAACTGGATTATACTAAATCAAAAGAAAGAGGAATCAACAGGCTCCTCGTCCAATTTCAATTAGCCTGAGTTTTTATCTGTCCCCATAATGGTTTCGAGGTCTTATTCCAATCTCTTGGACCTTGCCTTTGGTGATCCCCCGACCTTTGGTCGAGTCGGGAAGAGGCTCCCAAGAGTTATGACAGTGGCTGGAATCATCTCTGAACTAGATGACGATAACTCCAACAGCGTCGGCTCCGATGTTCCCTCCTCAGTCTCTCAGGAGCGGATGATCATAGTGGGAAACCAGCTTCCACTTCGGGCACACCGAAGAGCCGATGGGGATAGAGAGTGGTACTTTAGTTGGGATGAGGATTCCCTTCTACTGCAACTCAAAGATGGCCTTGGAGAAGATGTGGAAGTCATCTATGTTGGTTGTTTGAGAGAGGAGATTGACCCAAGTGAACAGGACGACGTGGCCCAAACCTTGCTTGAGACCTTCAAGTGTGTCCCTGCATTCCTCCCTCCCGACCTCTTCAGTAAATTCTACCACGGATTCTGTAAACAGCATTTGTGGCCTTTGTTTCACTACATGCTTCCTCTCTCGCCAGATCTTGGTGGGCGGTTTGATCGGTCTCTCTGGCAAGCTTATGTTTCCGTTAACAAGATATTCGCGGACAAGGTGATGGAAGTGATAAACCCCGATGAGGATTTTGTGTGGGTCCATGACTACCATTTGATGGTGTTACCAACATTTTTGAGGAAAAGGTTTAATAGGGTGAAGCTTGGGTTCTTTCTCCATAGTCCCTTCCCATCATCCGAGATATATCGGACACTTCCTGTTAGAGACGAGCTTCTTCGAGCACTTCTAAATTCCGACCTTATCGGTTTCCATACTTTTGATTATGCCAGACACTTCCTCTCTTGCTGTAGTAGAATGCTTGGTCTAGATTATCAATCTAAACGTGGCTACATAGGGCTTGAGTACTATGGTCGTACTGTCAGCATTAAGATTCTCCCTGTGGGGATTCATATTGGTCAGCTTCAATCCGTGATGAATCTTCCCGAGACTGAAGCTCGAGTTGCAGAGTTATGTGATCAGTTTAGGGGTCAGACTGTTTTGCTCGGGGTGGATGACATGGATATCTTCAAAGGGATCAGCTTGAAACTGCTGGCCATGGAACAGTTGCTGTTACAACATCCTGATTGGAGGGGGAAGGTTGTGCTGGTTCAGATTGCAAACCCTGCAAGAGGCCGAGGGAAGGATGTACAGGAAGTTCAATCTGAGACTTATTCCACAGCAAAGAGGATTAACGAAACTTTCGGGAGACCAGGCTATGATCCAGTTGTTTTGATTGATACCCCACTTCAGTTTTCTGAGAGAATTGCTTATTATGTTATTGCTGAGTGTTGTCTCGTTACAGCAGTGAGGGATGGGATGAATCTCATACCCTATGAATACATTATATGCCGGCAAGGGAATGAGAAACTAGATGAGACCTTACGGCTAGACCCATCGGCCCCAAAAAAGAGCATGCTAGTAGTTTCTGAATTTATCGGGTGTTCTCCATCTCTTAGTGGGGCCATACGTGTAAATCCGTGGAACATTGATGCTGTGGCGGAAGCTATGGATTCTGCCTTAGTAGTAGCTGAGTCGGAGAAACAGTTACGTCATGAGAAGCACTATAGATATGTAAGTACACATGATGTCGGGTACTGGGCACATAGCTTTTTACAGGATCTTGAGAGGGCGTGTAGAGACCATGTGAGGAGGAGATGCTGGGGTATTGGTTTTGGTTTGGGGTTTAGGGTCATTGCCCTTGACCCAAATTTCAGAAAGCTTTCCGTTGAGCATATAGTTTCTGCATACAAGAGAACCAATAATCGGGCAATTCTCTTAGATTATGATGGTACTATGATGCCTCAGACATCCATCAACAAAATGCCGAATCCGGAGGCTATTGGTATCTTGAAGAGCTTGTGCAGAGACCCCAAGAACATCGTCTTCCTCGTTAGTGGAAGGGATAAAAAGACCCTGACTGAATGGTTTTCTTCTTGCGAAAGTCTTGGGATTGCAGCTGAGCATGGTTACTTTTTGAGGTATCGTACTTCTCTTTATTGTGCTCCTTGATTAATTATTATTATTATTTACTAATGTTAAAATGCTGATCATGATCTTAAAGCAAATTCTGGAATGGGGATTACATGGCTAAAGTATCTAATTAAAATAAGAAAAGATCACATGAACAAAGTAATACTGTCTGTTTGTTTATTGGTCTGTTCAACTTAAGTCTGAGTGTAAAATATGGTGCCTAATAGGGCACTTCGTTAAAAAATAATCTATAGTCTAATATGTTAAGACTATGCAACTGCTGTTACTAAACTTATTCACATTAAGGAATGAAACTACCATATTTTAGGTCCCACCAGGAGATAGATTATGGCAAATATCAACCAGTCTGATGACCTTAGTCAATCAATACTTACTTTTGGACACTTCACCAAATTTTTTAAGGCATCCTAAAGAGCACTATAGATCAGCTTTATATGATTATTCAGTTAGGTTGAACTTTTGGGTGTTAGGAATCTCCTAACAAGGCTGCATCTGTTTGTTCTTTCTTAAGTATCTTCATATTTTTTTGATCAACCTGTTAAAACTAAGTTAAAATTCATTCTCTGCAGGCCGAATCACGACGAGGAGTGGGAAACTTGTGTGCCCGTGGCAGATTTTTATTGGAAACAGATTGCGGAACCAGTGATGAAACTGTATACTGAAACAACTGATGGCTCTGCAATTGAGACCAAAGAGAGTGCAATTGTTTGGCATTACCAGTATGCAGATCCGGATTTTGGGTCATGCCAAGCTAAGGAACTTCTAGATCACCTAGAAAGTGTTCTGGCCAATGAGCCAGTCTCTGTCAAGAGTGGCCAACACATTGTAGAAATTAAGCCTCAGGTTAGAAATCATTGCTTTCTCTCCAATATCTAATCTAATAGAGGTGACTACATTTTTTAATAGAGCTTGAGGCCCACATTGTGGAGCTTATACTTTGGTTATTCCGCCTAATGGTGACACTTACAGAAAAATCTTATAATTATAAGGTGGCATGCACTTGCATTTTTTTATTTCTTTTCTTTGTCTTTTCTAATTAGGTGAAAGCTATTGTCATCCTTATTGACAATCTATGAATAGCATTGGGACACGAGGTTTTTCTTTTTCTTTTTTCCTTTTCCTGTTTTTGGGGAGGGTAGGTGGCAACTCTTGATGGGTCCCATGGAAATTTCCTAGATCAAGAATTTACTTCATAGGATGATTGCTACAATTCAATCTATATGAAGTTTTCAATCGTAATATTCAATTTTATCTGCTGGATTTTTGATCCAGGTCTTCTAGGTGATACATGTCTAACGGTGGGTCCTGCCTCTTTGATTGTGTTTTTTGTCTATAGCTATGCACCATGAGAGTGGTCTAGTAATATAAACCGTAAACTTCGCCTCAAATTATTTCGTTATCGTCATCCTATCTCTGTTGTCAAATAATACAAGGACATGATCGATGGATATTCTTTACGTGCTCTTGCTTTTTCTAGCTTGATCATTTCATAGGTTATTTCCTATTTTAATTTCTAAAATATATTTTATAATAAAATTTTGAATCTTACTGCTTACATGCTCTTAAGCTCCGAATCTTAAAATTTTCTTACTTTTAATCCTGCTCCACAGGGTGTCAGTAAGGGTATTGTGGCTGATCGTCTCTTAGCAACAATGAAACAAAAGGGAATGCTTCCAGATTTTGTGCTGTGCATTGGTGATGACCGTTCAGATGAGGACATGTTTGAGGTCATCACAAGCGCCATGGCAGGTCCTTCTCTCTCCCCGGTGGCTGAAGTGTTTGCTTGCACGGTAGGCCAGAAGCCAAGTAAAGCCAAATATTATTTGGAAGACACAACCGAGATAGTCAGAATGTTGCAGGGACTCGCTACAGCTTCTGGCCAGACGGCAAGGAATGCATCTCAAAATTCTCAACCAGTCATTATTGACAGAGAATAGATAATAGCTCCACTATTAGGAATGGAGCCCTTAGCTCATTCGGATGGATCTCTGAGTTGCAATTGAGAGGTCAGGTATTCGTTTCGTGCTTACATATATAATTATTGTGGATAGACAAACTGCACTCTACTTTTGTTCATGGCTTAGTAATGCTGTTTTTATTCGTCTCCCCAATGTGAGCCACATCTATTAACCAATATTAATGCTAAGAGGTTTTTTTGGTACAGCGGACAGTACATATGTTTTAGGCGTAATTACAAATCAGAACCTGTGTTATTTCAAAGAGACAATGAAATGCCCCTTTAAAACCAATTCCTTTCCCAATCCTATATTATTAAGATGGGAAGTGATCTTGGACTCAACCGAAGTTGATTTGGGAGTCAGCCAGTCAGGTAACTGTTGATTGAGTGGACTCCCTATTGAGTTGGCTTGATTAATATTTATCAATATTTGCTTAAGAGATGCTGACCATTATATACGGTCGGTTAGACTTTGTAACTTTTTTGAATTGTTTGAGAACATTTCCCTCTTGAGATTTGAACAAATAGAGCCTAGCCGTTATATTGCACTATCGCCCAAAAATGATGAAATTATCTTGATTTACATGTTATTTCCTGAAATGCAAAAAAAAAATACCGTGAAGTTTGTCATTTTAAGAAACATGTAAATCCAGGGTGATTTTGTCTAAGGTCCTTTAGCGCAATTTAAGGTAGGTCTCGATACATGTAGGTTTTGGGGAAGGGAATAATTTAAAAGATGGCACTTAAAATTGTAATTAACCCTATGTTCTAATAGTCCTTTTACCATTTGTATGGTGTCTTGACCTCATATGTGGCTTAGTTTTGTTCTGAGTGTCTGAACTCCTCAAGCAGATGATAAAGGTCTCATGAGCTAAAATCTGCCCTACATCTCTTATTGTTGTTAATTATACATATAGAGACTAAGATCTAGATCTAAAATCCAATGAGATTATCAGGTCAATGAGGCTCCATGTTTGATGGGTTTGTGCTTTGTGACCTGAATGTCTGTTCGGTCTAAGGTGGTGCTCTTAATTATAACACATAAAAAAGAGTCCTTTATTAACTCTCTTGAAAACTCTTCTCTAGGCGACGTGGGATTAAAGACAATATGGGCATGTTCTTTTGCTAAGAATTGTAAAGTCTGTCACTTTGCAAGTTTTGTTTTGCCTCACTTGAGAGACCAAGTAATCACTCCAACCAAAAATCAAAATCATGTAGGCTTTAGTCTCCATTAAAGCCCAAAATCAAGCTTCATCAAAGCTGATTTGTTTAAAAAATACTATAACATCCATATTAATTTGGCCAATTCAATAATGAGATTTGCTTAAATTCCCACTTATCATTTCAGGAGAACATTCCCCATATTAACCGGAGATGTGTTTGGACCTTGTTCATCTGGTCAGTCGTCCCTATTAGGAAGAAGAAAGCAACTTTTCAGCTGTTGCTTTGGTAAGAGTGGACTTTCTAGCCTTTATCTATAATCTAGCTTATCCTTCAACTGATGTTTTGCTGACCCGTCCATGATAACTGGGGGTTACTGCTGTAGCTTTCTCAATAGACATATTCTACCTAATATCTTTTTTGATTTATTTCTCAGTACTCACTGAGATTAATGCCTTGAAGAATAGCCTTTTTGGTTTATTAGCCTTGACCATGCCTCCAAACATGTGCATTGAAAAGAGCAAGGTCACTTTCTTCCTCATCCACTTTTTCTTTTTTTAGACAAGTTGACAAAAAAAAAATGACATTTTTTATGGGATCCATCACTTTTTTTTTGTCTTCTTGTCTAGAAAATAGAAAGTTTATGGTTAATGGCTTGATTTTTCCATTTGGAATACCAAATATGGAGTAAGATGGGCTCTTCAGCAGTAAATTACAGTGGAGAGAGTCCATGTTTAGGATATTGTGAAGATTTTCTCGAGTAAAAGCTAGCATTTGGGAATGCTTAACTATTAAGTTGAGATATGTAGTTGAACAGTTGATTGTCCAATTATTTGAAAACATTGACGCTTGTTTAGTTAAATGACAATAGAATAAGTAACTTTTACCAAGCAACAAATTATTTATCTCATACAAGTAATTTACCAATTACCTGCATGGCATATGCAATGATTTGAGTCCCATTGTCAATTTATGTGAAGCCCACATGTTACATGCATGATCTATGAATAGTGCCATTTCACCATGCAGGTTTCCATTAGTCCCCTTGTTTTATTTTAATGGTACCAAAAAAAAAAAAAAATTAATGGTACCAAAAAAAAATGATAAAGTGATCACTAAGGAAGGTATATCATGTATATTAATTACTTATGTTGGGTTGTTTGATCCATATTTAGAAACAGATGGGTTAGTTTTATATGTTTGAATAGTTTTGAAAATATTTTGTTTTCTTATATACCTTGTTGATTTAAGAGAGAGAGAGAGGGAACAAGATTTTGTATAGAGGAAGTGATTTAAATCTTTGGAACCTATGGAGAGTTGGGTTGTCAGATTGAAAATCCAATGATGTCAAAGATCAAGTTTATGTTTAGTATTCCGTAGGGTATATATTCAACAATAGCGCCAGAGAAGATAACAAGAATGTCTTAATAGATACAGAAGATACACCGATAATAACCTTAACATGCATTCCCCCTCAAAATTATGGCTTTGTAGTTTGTCACGAATTTGTGAATCTTAACCAAATCATATTAGCAATAGCATATGCAAGAGTTTGATATTCTGCCTAAGCACCCGAACTAGGAAGGTTGTTTCTTAGTACCCTACGAAATTAAATTAGGCACAAAAAGAGAAAGTATCTAGAATCGAAGTTGAATGTCTATTGTCTGAACATTACAAGAATTGCTAAAATTGGAAAACTGTCACTAAAAGGTTTTAGCGACAGAAAACTTGTCTGTCGCTAATCTGCCACTACTTCCACTATCATTAAAAATTATTACGACAAAAGCACAAAATTGTCGGTAAAAAAAGATCTAGCGATGGTTTTTTTCCCTCTAGAAGTGTAAAAAAGGGTCACTAAAATGGTCATTTTGCTGCAATTATTCCTATTTGCTGCTAAAATTCCGTCACTATATACTCTATTTTTTGGTTTTTGAAAATCCCACCCAATTAGTGTCAGATTAAGTAACAAGACCAAATAATGGAGAGGAAGTTAGGCACAATCCAAGCTTTTTTTTCTTTTTTTTTTTCTGGATAGTAAGTTTGGATTAGGCAGACCCTGACAGATATATAAAAAGAATTACATTCTGGGTACAACTTTCCTGATCTATCCTCAGATAGAACAGAAACAATCGGTCCTGAACTACAGCTCTCCGCAAAGGCCTTCACCATATTTCCTTCATGATTACGAATAAACCCTCCAATGCCGGTACTAGATGGATTGACTGACCCATCTGGGTTTAGGGCTGCCCAATCTTGAGAGTACCTTTGATATACCAAAGGATACACTTAACCACATTCCAATGAGACATCCCTGGGCATGTCCACATTGTAGTCGAAACTCCATTGCATCACATAAAGGATGACTTAGGATCTTCTCCACTTGGTGCTGGCGAGAGGCAGCCAACACCAATGAGACGGAGCCACATACACCTTTTGCACGGTTTCCTAAGTGTATGCACACAATCCAATGCCTTGTTTGGCTTGAAGGAGGTGTATGGCATCTTTCCATTGGATGTTGGCAGCCAGTCTCCTCGCCAGTACCAACTAGAGAAGATCCCAAGTCATAAAGGATAACCATCAGTGAGGGAAAGCTGCTTAGTACCATAGCAACCGGAGTACGGCTTAGCACTAACTGTATCAAACTTGGTAATTAGTAAATTTAGCGAGTCCTTGGACTAAATGAGAAACAACCATATACTCTTCTAGCTTTCATTCCTCCAACCAAATAATAGAGATCACCCAAATATTTCATGTCAAATTTAGTACTCTAAAGATAAATTAATTGAGTAGATGATTATTATGGCAAGTGAGTAGGGCTGTTTAACGACCTGAGCAAATAACAGCTCGTGCTTGGCCCATTAAGAGCTCGCTTAAGCTTGTTTATCTAATAAACTAATCAAGCTCAAGCTCGTTTATCTACCAATGCATTGCATGTTCTGTTGGGTGGTGCGCACACACCTCCCAAGCTCGCCATGTAATTAGCTGTGGTTATGATCGCGGGGATAAAAAATCTTATGAATTTAAGGGTATGGAGCTTGGGTGTTTAGGGGCGTAGCCCCCTAGAAAAAAAAATTTTGGATAATTTTTTTTTTTGAGGTTTTTCTCGATTATGCCTTGAGGTTGCCACATGTCCCTATTGATACCCCTTAACTGTGGTTAAGATTCATCCACCTATCTTTAGTTTTTTTAAAAAAATATCAATTATATTTTTAAACTCTAAGTTAAAATTCACTTACTCTTAAGGTTAGTAAATGTTCAATATTTTTTCCTAAAACCAATGATAATATGTGAACCCTAAGAGTGAATGAATTTTAACCATAGTTAAGGGGGTCAATTGGGACATGTGGCAACCACAAGGGCATAATAGACTCCATTGAAGGGCCCACTATATATATAACAAAAAAATTGGGGGGGCCACTATATATATTTCACAAAAAAATTTGGAGGGCCCACCTATACTAAAAAAAAATTTAAGAAATTGATAGGCCCACTATTTCATACCACCCCAAAGAAGAGGGGACCATGGCCCCCTCCCACCTCCTGGCTCAGACCCTGGTTATGATTTACTTATTCTTAGGATTAAATAATCTAGCTTTAGTTTGTTGAAAAAAACATTTAAAAAAAATTAACCTTGCTTATGATTCACTCACTAATGTGGTTAATTTTTTTTTCTAACGACCAAGTTTATATTATTCAACCTTAAGAGTTAATCTTAATCACAATTAATAGGTATCAAAGAGGACAAGTGGCAAGCTTGAGAGGTATATGCGTACCCCATAATGAAATGTGCAATGCATGTTACCATCTCCTAAATTAACTGTGATCCCATGCGTCATTCAAACAAGCATGCTAATATTGGGCATCTACCAGAGGAAATTCGTTGCCTCCATTGTCATATATGTTAAGACAAATTATTATTAGCTGGATACTAATTCCGTAATTAGTAACTTTGTGATCAGAAGTTTCCTATACTGTAATTAGTAGTTTCCTCATTGTAATTAGTATCCTGTAAAGGTGGTTTGCCCTACACTCTTGTATTCTTATAAATATACCTCTCATAAAGAAGAATAAATTAATCAAGGGATTAGAACCCTAAACTTTATATTGGTATCAGAGCAAGGTTTTACTACCGCCGCCAATACAATACAACAACCGCACCATTGTTGCCCAAACACCACCGAATCACCACTGCCACTACCACTGCAGCCCATACCACCATACCGTCCACCATACCGTTCAGTAGCAATGAAGTGCAGACTCTGAATTATTCTTTGGACACCTTGGATGAAAGTGGTGACAACTTGGATATAAGTGGTGAATGCCCAGAAGAGAAAATTTGTCAGGATCCGATGAAATCAATTTCAACCGAGTAACTTGTGGACCCAGTACCGCCGGTATCTTCACTGTCACCACTATACCACCGTCCTTTTTTTTTTTTCTTGTTGCTGTCTTGGGAAGTAAAAGTAATATTCCCTTGCCAATACACTTTTGTCTCTGTCACCGTCCTTGCTATTGTCCCTTCTATATTCTCTCTTTTTTGTTTCTTTTGACCTTCTTCAATACACTTTTGACCCGAGAGTTGGTTCATACCACCATCACTTGAAGCATCCGAATCCACCATCACTTGACTTCCACCTTTAAACCACCAACCCGAATCCGTCCATACCACCATCACTTGAATCATGACCAACGAATACTCATCCGAATCCTTACCTATACTCACTCCTACACTAGTCATACATATTCAATCCAAAGGTTCTGGTTTCAATGCCGGAATCATCCTTACTGAATCCAACTATGATGTATGGTCCAAAATCATAGAGATGCAGATTGCAGGGCACGAAAAACTTAAGTATATTGTGGGTAAAACATTCAAACCGAAAACCACTGATGCTTCCTATGCAAAGTGGTATGCAGAAAATCAAAAGGTTAAGAGATGGTTGTTGACATCTATGTCACTTGATATTATGAAGCGTTATCTTCGATTGCGCACCACACGTGAAATCTGGGATGCCCTTGCCAAAGCGTTTTATGATGGGTCTGATGAATCGCAAATTTTTGCACTAAATCAAAAAGCTTTTTCCACTAAGCAAGAGAGTCGGCCTCTCTCTGTCTATTATGGTGAACTTGTAGAAATTTTTCAAGAGTTGAACTATCGCGATAAAATCGTCATGAAAGATCTAGACAATGTTATTGCTTATCAAAAATCAGTTGAACGACTGCGTGTGCATATCTTTCTGGCTGGGTTCAATGCTGAATTTGAACAACTCCGAAGTGAGATTCTTAGGAAGGATCCAACACTAGATTTTGAAGAAACTTATCCGTATGTACGCCAGGATGCAACTCGTAGGACCACTTTGAATGGAGAATCTGATCACCCTGAGTCATCTGCTATGTTGGCTCATTGGTTCAAAGGACAACCTAATCGTGGGCCGAAGCGAGTGCCTGGCCCACCAAACCATTGCAAACCCGAACCGGTCTTCTGGCTCCCAGAATCACAACTATGAGACAAGAGTTGCACGGTCAGAACGTTTGTGTACTAATTGTGGTGAAAACGAACATACCAAGTCACGTTGCTATGAGTTAATTGGCTATCCAGAATGGTGGGATCCTGCCAAGGCACCTAGCAAACGAAATTCAAAGCCGAATCCTTGTGCCTCTATTGCTGTTGCTGAATCATCTACTATTCCAGAGGAGGCCTCAGGTTTGATTGTTACTGCAGGTAACCCTAGTAAAGTTCTTAATGTTTCTGCATCTAATAGTAATAATACATGAATTATTGATTTTGGTGCTACAGATCACATGACCTTTGACATTAATCATATTCAGTCTATGAAACCATCCAAACAACCTATAGTGTCCACAGCTAATTGTACTCCCTCTCCTGTGATTGGAGAAAGTTCAATTACATTAGCTAAGGGTTTAAATTTGAACTCTGTTCTGGTTGTTCCTTCCCTCAACTATAACCTATTGTCTGTTGCTCAAATAACCTATACTCTACATTATATTGTAATTTTTTTGGCCTAATCTTTGTGTTTTTAAGGACATTCGGACTCAGAGGACAATTGGTTATGATACTAGAAGGGGAAAGCTCTATCATCTTGATTTGATGCCGACAAGTTCGAATCAGTTGGCTCAAGCTTTCTCAGTTGATAGGTCGACGGATCTACATAATTCAGAAATTTGGTTGTGGTATCGCCGCTTAGGCCATGCTTCTTTTGGCTATTTAAAAAAATTGTTTCCGAAGTTGTTTTGTTAGTTGAATATTTTCGATTTCAAGTGTGATATTTGTGAACTGGCTAAGAGTCATCGTGTTTCATTTCATTTCCAATAAGTATGAATAAAAGCCCATTACTATTTATGGTTATTCATTCTAATGTCTGGGGTCCAGCAAAGATCCGTTCTCTGAGCGGTGCACGTTGGTTTGTTTCATTTATTGATGATTGTACCCATATGACTTGGGTCTGTTTAACGAAATCAAAAAATGAAGTCAGCTCTCTTTTTCAGCAATGTCACAGGATAATAGCTACTCAGTATCAATCTCATATATAGGCTATTTGCACTGATAATGGTGGAGAGTTCGTCAATCAAGACTTGAAACAGTATCTGCATTTACATGACATTGCTCATCAGACGACTTGCCCTTACTCCGCTCAACAAAACGGGGTTGCAGAGTGCAAGAACCGTCATCTTCTTGAGGTTGTTCGTGCTTCCTTGTTTGGGGCCCACATGCCCACCAACTACTGGGGTGAAGGTGTCACTACTGCAGCCTACCTCATCAATCGTGTACCTTTCAGTTCAATACAATTTCAGACCCCATGTAATACCTTACATGCGGCTGTAAGTGCTCCTACTGTGCCGAATCTGCCACCTAAAATATTTGAGTGTGTAGCATTTGTACATTTCCACAAACCCTTGCGAAGTAAGTTGGAACCCCGAGCTCTCTGGTGTGTCTTTGTTGGCTATGCCTCGCATTAGAAAGGCTATCGGTGTTATCACCCCCTCTCTTGGAAGATATATGTTACCCTTGATGTTATCTTTCATGAGAATGAAATGTATTACTTTGCCCCCTTAATCTCAACTTCAGGAGGAGAGTAGCAATGAAGTGCAGACTCTGAATTATTTTCTGGACACCTTTGATGAAAGTGGTGACAACTTGGATATAAGTGGTGAATGCCCAGAAGAGGAAATTTGTCAGGATCCGATGAAATCAATTTCAACCGAGCAACTTGTGGACTTAGTACCGCCGGTATCTCCATTGTCACACGCGCCAGAGATCCTCTGTCAAGCTGTACCACTTAACCAATTGCCCTCTGAAATCGAAGCCGAAGCCGAAGCCGAATACACTCCTGAACCCCAGGTGAGTTTTGAACCCCACATAAAATTGCTACCTGATCGAGTCACTAGAGGAATACCTAGAGTAACCTATGAACCTGTTCTTAGTTTCAAAGCTAAGTATCCCTTGAGTAACTTTGTATCTTACCATAGACTATCAAAGGAAGGTGAATCAATTATCTGTTGTATCTATTCCTACTAGTGTGCAGGATGCTTTGAGTGATCTCAGGTGGAAGGAAGTAATGAATGAAGAAATGAAGGCTCTTCAAAAGAATCCAACATGAGAAATTGTTGAGTTACCTGAAGGGAAGAAACCCATTGGATGCAGGTGGGTATACACCATTAAACATAAAACCGATAGAACTATCGAAAGATTCAAATCTAGACTTGTTGCCAAAGGGTACACACAAACATACGGAATTGACTATGAAGGGACATTCGTACCAGTGGCCAAAATTAACATAGTTTTTATTCTGTTATCTTTGACTGCGAATCTTGATTGGTCATTATATCAGTTTGATGTGAAGAATGCGTTCCTGCATGGAGATCTCAAAGAAAAAGTATATATGGAGTTGCCTCTTGGATGTAATATGCGGACTGAAAAAATCAAACAAGTGTGTAGGCTGAGGAAGTCCCTGTATGGCTTGAAGACAAAGTAACTCGGATCACACTCTCTTCTTAAAGCATAATAAAAAATATCACTGCCCTTATTGTGTATATTGATGATATGGTAATGACTGAGAATGATCCGAAAGAGAAGAAAGCATTATAGGATCACCTTGCCCGTGAGTTTGAAATGAAGGATCTAGGCCCATTGAAGTATTTCCTAGGAATTGAAGTCTCAATGTCAAAAAAAGGTATTTTTCTGTCTCAACGAAAATATGCCTTAGATTTGTTGAAGGAAACTAGTATGACAGCTTGTAGCCCGATCAACACCCCTATGGAAGAAAATCTGAAACTGGGTTGACATCCAAATCAAGTTCCTGCCAACAAGGAACGCTACCAAAGACTAGTGGGAAGATTGATGTATCTTGCTCATACTAGACCTGATTTGGCTTATGCGCTAAGTATTGTCAGTCAGTTCATACACTCCCCTAGTGAAGAACATATGAATGCTGTGATACGTATATTGCATTACTTGAAGTCATCTCCTGGAAAGGGAATTATGTTTACAAAATGAGATAATTTGGATATTGAAGGTTACACTGATGCTGATTGGGCTGGGTCAATAGATAGACGTTTTACGTTTGGGTATTTCACATTTGTATGAGGAAATCTAGTTACTTGGCGAAGTAAAAAATAAGAAGTAGTAGCTAGATCCAGTGCTGAAGCTAAATACAGGGGAATGACTAAGGGAGTATGTGAGTTACTGTGGATCAAAAATTTAATGCAAGATTTATGAATTGAGCCGACCAATCCAATGAGGTTATACTGTGATAACAAGGCAGCATGTGATATTGCCCACAATCCAATTCAACATGATCAGACTAAACATGTTGAGGTGGATAGACACTTTATTAAGGAGAAGTTGGAAGCAAAGCTTATTGAAGTTCCTCATGTTCGATCAGAAGATCAGCTTGCAGACATACTCACTAAGGCGGTGTCAAGTTAAGTGTTTCATAGCCATCTTGACAAGTTGGGCGTGAGCGACATCTATGTACCAACTTGAGGGGGAGTGTTAAGACAAACTATTATTAGCTGGATACTAATTCCGTAATTAGTAACTCTGTGATTAGAAGTTTCCTATACTGTAATTAGTAGTTTCCTCATTATAATTAGTTTCCTGTAAATGTAGCTTGCCCTACACTCTTGTATTCTTATAAATATACCTCTCATAGAGAAGAATAAATTAATCAAGGGATTAGATCCCTAAACTTTATCTATATATTGTATCAAACCCGTCATTCTAACCTTCCGTCGATAATTCAATTTGGGGCATGTATTTGGCAATAGGCCTCGGATTGTCTCTGGTGAAGCCAGAAAAGGCTCTCGGGGTTCCATACATTGTGCAACAGTTGGCATAGAAATGGGGAGAAGTCATTCCATTTTCTCCCCATGATTTTGACTTATCTTCATTTGATATCTCTCCCCCTTATTCTCACACACTTATCACCAAATGTCTTATTATGTGTGGAGAAGTCAAAATCATGGGCCCCATGATTGACTTCTCCACCACTTGTCCCCTATTCTATGGAACCCCGAGACAAGCCCTTTCTGGCTTCGCCAGAGATAATTCAAGGCCTTGGCAATATGGTTCTCATTGCAGTACTATTAAGTGTTGAACCATCATCCAATACGAAAAATCATTAAATTATTAATGTACTATTTACTACGTAAGCGATTACCATAGGTTTGATTGGGTGTGTATGTTTAAAGTGTGTTAAATATTAATCGCTTTAGACATGATCTCCGTCTAAAGGATAATGTTGATATTAATCGATTTAGCCATTAATTGTGAGAGAAAAAAAACTAAACACTTTTTGATGGGGCCAAATAAGTGTTTGAATTTTTTCCCCTTTTTAGGTTTTGTTTCTTTGAAGGGAAAACATTGTGGAAAATAATCTTTTTTTCTCAGAATAATTTCACTTCATTTTTAGAGAAGTTTTTCCTCAAACATCAAGTAAAATTAGAGAATTATTTGTAATTAAAAAACTCATTTTGCAACATGCAAAATACAAAAAATAGCTTCTTTTGAAAATAATTCAATGCACCTATTTTTCTAGTGGCAGTGTGTATCTTCAACTTGGTTGATTTGGGATCAATTCCAAAGAGTTGGCTTAGCAGTTGAAAAACTTAACATTTGGCACAACTAAAATGTTAGGTATCTAACTTCTAATAATAAGGGTTGAGGCCTAACCGTATTCACGATACCAAATAAATTTGTGAAATATTACTTATGATCATTCTTCTTGATTGAGTTATTGTCAACAAGTAAATTTACTGATCGGAGTCTTAAATTATCTTCTTCACTGGTATCTGCTGGGGAATCCGGGGCTCTTCGCTCTCCTTTGGGGATTAACTATCATACTCAAGCTATACCCGGCTTGAAATGGTGCTTAAAAAATTGGCTCAAACTAGGATCTAATTCAAATAGCTCGGTTCGGGTTCAGCTTTTATTAAATAAATTAATAATATTTTATATTATTTATATATAATAGATATAAATATTTTTTTTTATATAATATTCAAGTTGAGCCGAATCGAGCCAAGCTGAACCAAATAGACCTTGGCTCGAGCTTGGCTTGAATACATTTCAAGCTTGAAAACTTAGCTCAGCTTGGTTCGATCGAGCCAATTTTTGAGCTTGAGATCGGCCTGATCTAGCCGAACCATCGAGCTAGCTCGGCTTGTGTGCAACCCTAACGGTGCTACGAGCACACCAATATTTACTTTAATACTCAAAACTAAAATAATTTATAATTAGAGACCAAACACATGTATCTTCTCTTGTTAGTATTCTCCAGTGGTCTACCTTATTCCATCTTCGTCTCTTCCTTTTTTGTCCTCTCATACTTCTCTCCTCTTTTGCCAGATAAACAAAATGGTGTCAAATACTAACTACACTCACCAATGGTTCTCAATCATCTCCTACACTCTTCTTCTTCCTATCCAATGTATACTCTCTCTATCTTTCCCAAACAAACCCTAGTAATTTCAAGATTTGTAGTAGCACTGAACAATTTTCTGGTGATTTTCAAGAAATACAAGGCCATTGCAAGCGTGGGACCTGCCTCCATACATTGCTGGATATTTCTCAAGGATCCGGTTTCTTCAAGAAGAAGACAATCTGGTCGTTGGTTGCTGAGGACAAAAGAATGAATGTTAGTTAGGTGTGTAGCTAGAAATTTGTTTAGTTTGGTGTACAGTGAGTATATATTGGTGTACTCATAGCAGCACCTTATATTAAATATCTCTAGTATATTAGGGTATGTTTGTCTTGAAGTTGAATTGCCGATGCCCAGGTTATGAAATTAAAAAATAAATAAAAATCTTCCAAATATATTACCCCTCACAAGAAAATCCTAGCTTCGCCCCTACGTGTGTGTGGTTTCAAAAAAATTGTGGAGTGCCAGTGTCCCTTAATTACCTCTAAAAGGAATAGTCAAAGTGAAGGCTAATTTTTTTTTTGGCATTGGAAAGCCGGGTTAGGCAGACCCCTACCAAAAAAATTAATGGAAAAAACTAATTACATCCGCAAGTATTGAGACCTACTGGAGTTTCTATTTAAACAAAATACGACAAAATATTAGGGAATATATACGGGATAAGACTAATCTCCCTGATGTCAAACACAAAATTTTGAAAGCCAATGAGCAACCGTATTAGATTCTATGGGAGCAAAAACAAAAGTACCACCACCACTTCAAGCCTGCTTTTCAGGTTCAGATACGTGCACGGAACTCGAGCCCGGAACCTCCCTCCTAATAAGGGGACCCACTACCGGTTAGCTTAGGATTCTCTCTAAGTGGATACCAGAAAAGTGATCTCGAGCTATGCAAAGGGTTTACTCTGGTGAGCAACAGATCAATGGACAAAAAAAAAATTCACATCATCATAAATCATTTTTTTTTTCCACCAAAATTTTGACTTTTTCCTATTCAATTTTTTTTTCCTTTTGTTTCTTTTTTTTGGTCCACGGATCTGTTGCTGAACAAGGGATACTCTGGTGAGCACTAGAGTAAACCCTTTGCGCTCGAGCTATCATAATGTGTGTCACATTTTCACACGTGATTTCGATTTTTCCACGCATTATGCGACATGTGATGATAAATATAATGAGAGAGAATGAAAGGACATGTCGAATAATGTGCGGTAGCCCGAACCACTTTTTGGGCATCTGGCATAGAGAATCCGAGACCAGGTTATACCGTTGGTGATGCCATTCCCATTGCCTAAAGAAGAGAGAAGGCATTGATACCAAAAACTCCAACCAAAGTAAAGAAAGATATCTCCGTCTCTTTTTCTCTCAAATTCCTAAATCTGTTCACGTCTCTCTCTCTCCCTCTCCCTCTCTGGACGAAAATCAGGTAAGAGCTTCAATTCCTTTTCACTGTAGACATCTCATGGGGGTAATTTGGCCAAGAAATTTGAATTAGATGGTTGTAATTTCAGTTACTTTGGTATCTCAATCCATCTTTCTTATTTCTCTTATTAGTTGATCATGTTTTTGTTTTGGGTTTTCTTTCTTTTTACCTTATTTGGGTTATTGGGTAAGTAGATTCTACAATTTAGTGTTTATGGGTTTATCCAAATTTGGATCTTTATCAAGCAATTACAACGAAAATGGTTTTTTTTTTAAGGCTTGTTAATGGGATTGTGTGATTTGGAGTATTTGGATATTATCAAATTGAGTACTAACAAAGAATTTTTTTAAAAAAATATCAATAAAGAGAAGCATATATTGACCAACAGAGCTACAAATAAAAGAGCTTAGAAGAAAGTAAACTCAAGAAGAAACAAGAAAAAAAAACAAAACAAACAGAGCAGACTGCAATTTAGGAATCTCTTTAACTAATAAAGATATTTAGTTGAACGAGTTTTATTTTTATGGATTGTTTATTGATGGTCCTAATTTTTTTTCTTTTTTCTTTTTATGTTCGATTCAGATTTTTTTTCCTCTTTTTTACATTTGGAATTTTTAAGCTGTGGCAATGGTCAGATAGGATATTAAATTATGTTGAAAATTTCAAGAAGTTTGTTTCTTTAGGTTGTATTCTAGTTATTGTGATGAATTTGGTGTTCAGTCGTTCGCATTGCTGAGTCGGTGTACATGGGCGTGGCCAAATTGAAGTTTCAACAAGAAATAAAAATAATTGCTTCATTTTTGTATTTTTGTGATATATCTTTCCAACTCTGCGGATTTTTGTTGTTTTTGACAGTATTGGTTGACGGGTCTAGTTACTTCTTTAACAATTATGTGGTTATGCTCAAATGGATTTCTTTGGTGAAAAATTGTAGCGATACTGATTTAAATTGTGTTGCTTTAGATGTATTTTGTTTCTTTTGGTGATTTTGGCGGGTTAACATTTTTTTGGGTGAGTTTGAATTTTAACCTGCACAAGTAAATTGCACTGACAATGGCTTAAATTTTCTTCTTTGAGAATCTAATTTAATTGTTCTATTTGCTTAGTTATCATTTTTTTTTTGCTTAGTTATCATTACTAGATGGTCTTGGCAACTATGGGCTTCAATTTTCATTTTTCACCATAATGGAATACTGAGCTGAAGATCAGTCTGGACATGGGATCTTTGAGTCATAATAATCATCCAAGCCTTATCCCAATTATTTAGGGGCGTTAATTATTTATAATTACTTAAGAAAATCCTTGTTGGACATTGTGCATTCATTAGTTTGCTTCTTTATGAGAAATCAACCTACATCTAGTGGAGGGTGATTAACAGTCTGATCTACCTGATTATGACTTCCTTGGGGTCAACCGAATGGTTGATACAAGAGTATGTTAAAGATCTTGCCATTTAAATGACACCATTCATGGGTTTCAGTTTATGAACGATATGATTTTCTTATTAATCAACTCTATGGTTTTGTATATCTAAATATTCTAGGGCCACATTGCATCACATAGCATGAAATATATAAATAGATATGAAATAATTTGCATGCATGTAAATGCTGTAACTAAATCTTAGTAAAGTCCAGCCCAGGTTATATGCAAATGAATAAGCAAGTATAGTCAGGTGCTGCTGGAAGCCACCTAGGCCGAAGCCCTAGGTGTTCCTATATATATGGTGGCAATGCCAAATGCTACTATATATATATATCTCTTTATATTCTATTTTATTGGTTGGGAATAATCTTGGAAAATTCCATCTTCTTCATGGTTTTCTTCTCTCTCTGCATTTACGTGCATTTAACATCCTTACTTCAAGAAGTGTTCTCAGAACGCGAAATTAAGGTGTAGGAGGCCAATTTAGCTGCAGTTAATAGAGATCCTTGGGTAGTTGGGGTCTATTGATTTCTGAATCCGAGTACCAATCCGTCGAGTTTGTCTTTTATATGCTTAAAGTTTAACTTAAGGCTTTGTCAACTATTTCAGTTTTCTGAGCAGCATAGGCTCTTAGTTATAGTTGATCAGATGATTATGATTAGAAGTAAATAATAATAAGCAGTAACTCCTATTAATGTGGTTCTTTTCACAATCATATGGTTTAAACAAATGGATGATAAGAATAAAAAGATAATGTGTTCTTTGTTAGATAGGAATAGATATGCATGTGTGTAATTTCAAGAACATAGTTGCAAGGAAGCTATGTACAAGGTGTGAAGCTCGCTTCCCCGGAAGCTCCTTTCCCAGACTCGCTTCACGTTCGCTTTCATCATGTCTCGTTTAGTGATAAAGGGGGCTCTATAGGAAATGATTGGATGGACTTGAGTCTAAAGCCTAGGATGTAGATCCTGAGCAAGTATCGTTGGATTGAAACCTATGACACCAAATTCTCCACAAATATCTCATGTAAGATAAAATTAAAGGTATGACTGGTCATTCTAACATAATGGGAATGAGGCACATATATCTTATTTCTCACTTCCCATTTCTTAAGGATTTTTTTAGCATCGTTTCCCGCTTCTCCTATGACACCTAATAGAAGTTTGATTCTTCTCCTCATCTTTTATTGGCTAAAAAGCTTAGAAGTAGGGTAATTTCAGATTTGATGCTTGTTCACCTTGCTAGAGATTGCATAAGTGACTTACATAGTATAAAAAATCCCATTCACACTATTTAAATGAGACTATGAAAAGACGAAATGGAAAGTTTGCCCCTGGGATGGAGCTAGAAATTGTAGCTTTACTATCACCTTTCATAGAATACTTTTAATACTAACAGATACTAACAGCTAGCGGAAACTGAATTTGTCTGTTTAGATTTTAGAACTGGAGTCAAAATTCAGAACCTACCAAGAAATCTGTCTAACTGCAAATCTAGGAATCTGTTCAGGTTTTCCTTCCTTGTACGTGAAACACTGCAGCATCACTTCTCATATTATACGTGTCTACACTCATGACTTGCAACACTTTTGGCAGAAGTCAGAAAACCTTTAATTACTACCAGGCTACCATCAGCCCACCACCATCTCAACTTGCTGCATAAAAGATGGCATATACCAGCAACTTCTACTGCTCAGGATTGCACCCACCACTCTTTGGGGGGCATTTGGCAACACTACTATAAGCTAATAAGTACTTTTTTTAATATAAATAAGTGCTTTTTGTAATAAGTACTTTTAAAAAAAGTAGGTATGGAGCTACTTATTTATAAGTACTTTCTTTTGGCTCTTAATCACTTTTACTAATTACTTATTTATTTTTACTAAGCAAACTTATTTACATAAAACATCGTTTAAGTAAATGGTTTTAAACTTTAATTTTCATTTACTTATGTGAATAAGGTTATACCTCCCATTTAAATTCAATAAACGATCTTAAATCCAAATTCCTGAAGAATAAAAAGTCAACTTCTAGTTCAAGAACAACATTTGCTTTTTAGGGATTAGATCAAAATTTCAACTAGCAAATGCTAAGATATTTCTCAAATCTTAAAATTTTATAAATTCTATTATATCAAAACATTACTAAAACTCAAAAGTCTAGTAAGAAAAGTCTCATATTTTAGTCTTCAAAAATATTTGTATTTACATGGTCAAAAAATTACCTAATAGTTCAGAAAAAAAAGACTTACACCACTTGGTTTGTTAGACATTTATCTTGTTCTAGACATTGAGAGAGAGATCGGAGCATTGTAATTAGAAGTATGTTGAAAACATCCCAATGATATTCTTATTTCTGGTATTGGTGTCAGATTTAAATAGAGTCACCATTGTGACAGGAAGCTGAGATAAACATGAAATGAGGTGGGCTATTAAATGTTAATTTGCTTAGATTATTGTCAACCCTAGAAGATTTGAATTGTTGTGTGTATATATATATATATATATAATTTAATTATTTTTATTGCCTAAGCATTGCCTAGCCAGCCCTAAATTAGGCATCACCTAGACACCTTGACTATACTGCTTAATAGTGGTGTTGTCAAATGCCCCCCTTTGTGTTTTGTTTTAGAGACTGAAACTGTCACTGTTCATATAGCAGAACCAAATACAGCTAACCCCTAATGGTTATTGCATAAACAGACAAGTTTTAGAGTTCCCATGCAAGCTTCATAGCATATCTGATATAGAGACTTTAATAATCAAGAGTGAAGAAGAGAAATCAAGAAGACTAAAACGAATAGAAGGAACATGACCAGAAAAAAGAAGAAGTTATGATCAGATATGCTTTGATACGAGAGAGAAAAGGAGAAGTAACGTAAATGGAAGAAAAAATAGAGTGACATAAGTAGTATCGCACGACCCAGTAACACTTTATTTGAAAGAGACTATCAAAATATGGAAAGACTAGTATGACCTTCGGCTGGAGAAATAAGTAAACAATATGGTGTAGCGAGACCTATAATACTTCAGCACATAACTTACTAAGTGTCTGAGTTGGGTAAAACAAGCATATTAATTAAACACTTAAAAACAAGCATATCTTCTTTGAGTCTGACAAAGCTCGCAGAATTCAACGAATCCGAGTGTTTGAGGGGGTTACAACAGAAAGGAGGATGATTTTGGAATGCTGTTGGTTTTGATTCCAACCCATTGATCACAAAGAACATGAAGTTGAAATTGGGAGTTAAAGAGGTTGTGGACAGATTTTGCTGCAGTTGCAAATCCCATTCACAGATTGCAGCGAGATTTTATTTTATTAACCAGAGGTTGTAAGAACTCATTGAAGACATTCATTAAGATGATGACAGCTCAAGTTTTTTGAATACTTGATATTTAAACTATCATTGCTACACGAGAAATTATTTCTGGTCATTTGTTTCTCTGGATACTTGAAAAGTCAAGTCTCCATCTAAATACTTGATTGAAAGAGTGAAATTCATTATGAGATCTCTAAACATGTTCCTCATTATCCTTGGCTTTCGATCTTTTCTTGATTGGCTTATTAATATGCTTCCACATGCCTAATGTGCACATTACTGCACAAGACCCGCCAAAACTATCTTTTGAACAATGTCTAGATAGCGTTACACTAGTCTTTTATTCTTTTGACATGGCTTATAATTGACGTCTGTCAATATCATGCTCACTTCTTTTTTAATGGCATTGTAATTGCAGGGAATTAATGAAATAAAGAACTACTATTACAGGTTCCAGCAACGAATGCATGGCTGTTCTGGTTGATATGTCATAAATGGAAGCATACATGTTCTCCAAATATATCAAATATTTGTCGGTGATTAAAACCACAACCTTCAATGGTATACCACAAAGCCCCCCATTGCCCAAATATATTTTATAGGCTTGCACGACCATCCGATCTTGAAGTTCTCGAGCAGATCCATTGTGATGTCCTTCCTATCAGGTTAGAGTCAGCTAGAGTTAGACACCCTACCTGGTTCTTTCCCTTGAGTTATTTAACTCTAACATCAAATATTTCTTTCATTTAAGAAAGCTTTGACGACTTTGCTCATGAAATTAATCTTTGCAGCTATAATTCTGAATTCTTCCATGACGTTGTCAATGGCTGTGACATTGTATCCTGGGTAGCTGTTGACTGTAGTCGGCCTGACAGTCGAGGTGACGAACTTATTGGATTTGTTACTGCACGGATTTTTCTAGCAAATGAAAGTGAGGTAAGTATATATATATATATATATATATATAATCAAAAACATAAATTACCATCAAACATAGGTTTTCAAGGGCCCCTAATTCATTGGTACATGCCCTTGGCTTGGCAGATTGGGGATCTGCTCAGATATGACACTTCACGGACAGATCAGACAGTAGTTTATATTCTGACACTGGGGGTAGTAGATTCTTACAGGAATCTCGGAATAGGTAAGAATTCTTTTCTTCTGTGACTTGAGTTTAGTTTTTTGAGTGTGTTTCTTCTTCTTATTCTTCTTTATCAGTACCTTGTCCCAACTATTTGATGTCGGCAACATGAATCCGGTTTCGTAGTCTGTCAAGAGTTGTGGAGTACTTTTGTAACCATCAACTGATCTTCTGTTGGATCTGCAGCCACTTCACTAATCCGGAAGGTTATCAAATATGCATCAAGCATTCCAACTTGTCAAGCAGTTTACTTGCATGTGGTTGCTGAAAACCATCCTGCCATTAGCTTATACAAGAAGATGTTATTCAAGTGTGTCCAAAGGTTGCCAAACTTTTATTGCATCAATGACCAGATTTATGATGCATTCGTGTTCGTGTACTTTGTAAATGGTGATCCATCTCACTACTCCCCTCTGTAAGTAAAAAACTTCTCTTTTCTTTTTGAGATGGTTCAGGAGTATCCTACTCTTTTGGTGGACAGAAAATTCTTTTTTGTTCTGTAGAAATGTTTAGAACTCTTTCCTACAGAAAACAGATTGTAGAACTCATCACGTAAATCGACTCATCATACTATGGAACTATGACTTGGTTGAGTCGACTCAATGTCATGGACATGCAGTGAAATTCTTTAAAACTATCTAATGCGTAAGAAAAGTTATTGCTTTATATAAAAGGTATGTTTTATGTTTTGTAGTTAACCCTTGGTAAATGAAAAAATGTATTGCTCTATAACAACAGTATTAGTTGTAGTATACCCCCTTTAGAGAGGAAAAAAAAAGGAAAAAAAGTGCCATAGCTTTTTGTCAAGTAACTGTGGACTTCGGCATCCCCCTAGTCATGCAAACTCTCCACAATGGATGAATCTAAGAATTTTTAACTCTTGACTGCTTATTTGCATGAGATATATCTTGGGAGGCCTCCACATGGTTCAACTTGGTAGAGTCAGTATTTGCTAGGTGAATTTTTCAGCGATTCTAAAGTAAATTAGAAGCATTTTGAATGCTTGCAGATTTATATATTTGTTGATCAGGAGACAGTAGATTCTCTTGTAGAGAAATGGGTGTTTGTCCGTCTTAAGTATTACTTTTATTGAACTGAAGTTTCTTGTTACATAAATTCATGTCAACGCACTTTATTTCTTAAAGATCCTTGATGATCAACATGACCTGGGTTAAAAGATCAAAAGGTACCGTGACTTGAGAAAGATTCTGAATGGTCATTATTGTCATGACCAATGATCTGTATGAAAACGTCTATCTACTGAATGGTCAATATCATTTAATCAAATTGATTTTGGACCCTCAATATAATACAATTGGTAGCATAGTTACCAAATCCGCGTATTATACACATATAATACTTTTTATGGCAGTTGCCATTTAAAACGGTGTACTTTCATTGTATTATGTATCATATGCGTATCATCATATAATACGTGGATTCTGTATTAAACGCAGCAACACTTTTGTCGTTTTAAACGCATATTCCATTTTAAATGATTGTTAGTAGTTAGTATCATAATTCCTATTTATTTATGATATTTAATTATTTCATATGGATCATTGCCATATTATACCGTACCCGCACTTGGTCGCTACTGGATGGCACACATAACCTGTATATGGTGGAGAAAACTAGGTCATTGTAGTGACTCAAGAGCTATCACGTTATTTTATGTGAGCCGTGCTACATTTTTGCAACACATTTTACAATTCACGATATACGCTACAGATACTTCTTGCGCACAGTATTAAGTATGTTCCAAGATTGTAGGATTTTCCTATTTGCAGCAGTCAGCAATGTTATCTTATCCCAATTGTTATGGTTGTAGTTTGGTTACTAGGTTTTATTGTTCTTTTTCGACTTGTCAATGCTTCATGGTTGTGATTTTTTTTTTCATAAATAAATTTTGCAGAGATCTTGTCGTAGCGGTGGCAACATATGTGAAGAGTGTAGTCAAGTCTCTGGCTAAAAGGCTATGGAAGAATTTAGACAAAAAGGTACCAAGATGCGAATGTAAAAGAACCAGTTGAAGAAAAGAGAATCCCCACAGCTGAGTACTGGGTACCAGTGAGTTTAGCATGCATGTGTAATTCTCTTTGGCTACTGCCACAAGAAAAGAAAAGAGCTCTGGGCCATATAGATTTGAGTGCTCTCTCTCTCTCTCTCATAACCCATGTAATAATCTCCCTATTTATTGTAAAATCTTCACTTCCTAATGAAATCTAATAATCAGATGCCCAAAAAAATTGTTTACACTTTTGGTGGCCCAAGTCTAATTCAATAGTTTTACAATTCTCGAATGGAGCTATCACAGCACTGCATTCGTTGGGATAATTTTGTTTCTACGACTTATCAAATGAGAGTTTTTCATTGTGTGGCTACCTGGGTTTTACGAGGTTGCAGAATCGTAATTCCCTCCAAAAGGCACGAAAATGTGCACATTGTGCATTCTCAAGTGTGCGACTTTTACCTGCAACCAAACTGCCTAAAAGCAGTCCTGATAATAGTCTACAAGAACTGAAAGAACCGATAAATCCCATTCCCAGTTTGTTTCATGTTCTGATAACAAAACTTTTTATTTACTGCAAGCAAAGATTATTCAATAGTAAAAAAAAATTGTTGTTTCAATCAACGCTGTACAAGGTAAGGTTTCTTCGCCAGAAAGGATACGCCACAGGAGATTTGTTGAGATAAAAAAGATCACATCACGGTTTTAGCCCACTTATCCACAGCTTGGCAAGAGGGAGCAAGAGTCAACAAGATTTTATTTTTTATTTTTCTTTGTAGGGAAAGCTGGGGTTAGGGAGGCCCACGAGCAGCTGTATTAAGAAACAAAGAAATTACAAGCGAGCTTAATCACAGCCCCCTGTGTCATTCTAAAGGAAATATCAGAGGGGAATTGCTCTGGAAACAAATGGTCTCATTTACAGCAGAACTCATCATAGCAAAGAACCAACAAGTCGGCAGAAAATTATTGATTGAAAGGGTAAATGAAATGAACAATTCAACCCATGAAAGTTGTTCCCTGGCCAATTCAGTATCAATTCTAGTTCGTAACTCTTGTTCATTGATCAAGATCACACCAATATACCAGAAGATTTCACGAGCTTCAGGAAAATGTCCATTGCAAACTTTTGCTCGAAACTTAGAGAGAAAGAGACACAGAGAGAGAGAGCAGAAGCAGAAATGAAACCATCAGGTTGATGTGAGGAATGCTCGAGATTGACAACCTGAATAAGATCTTCAAGGTTCATGAAGAATGCTCGAGATTGACAACCCAGAATTATACATGTTGGCACACTTATCATGAGCAGAATGGACACCAATCTTTTCTGCATCGATTACCTGTTTGATTGAAACTACATTCTAAATTTTTACTGAAGATCTCGTTTCTGAACACTGCATAAACTCAAAACCAGTTAAAGAGTATATAACCTTATCTTCAAGACTGGGAGCTATAAATAGTCTCTAATCCAAAGCCATTGCTTCTGAACCACCACTACCATCCTCCATGCTATTCTTCTGCTCTTCCATAGCAATCCTCACTTCCTCAGCCAAACTCTTCTGCTCCTCCTCTATGGTATTCTGCAACTCATCCACCTGTGGCAAAACGGAGAAGCGCCAAAAAAGAAGAGAACATTCAAACACTAATCTTGATATTTTCATTGCATCCTCTCTCTAATAATCTTCACAAGATTTAACTAGTATGAGAAAAGAAAATATGATTTCAGCCTTAGAAATAAGGGTACTAAGTTAGATGCAAAACACAAGGCATAGCAGTGATTTTAAGTTTTTAAAATAGCAAGGGTATTCCTGTTTTCTTTGTTGTCCATGATCTACAATGCAATTGTGGTATAATAGCAAGAGAAAAGTTTATGGATTGGGTATAATTATCCATCAGACTTGTCAAATGCATACTCTTGGTCCTTACATGCATACTCTTAAGGTCTATGCTGTTTATGAACAATGCCTGCTTTTAGTCCAGACTTCAGAACCATGGGTATACACCAATCTTTACAAGTGTTTGATGAGTTATAAACACGTTTTGGAGATATAATAGAGATCCAATTTTTTGCGATCTACCATATTAAATGGTTTTGAAACGGGTAGATATAAGCAACCAGCATCGTATAGATTGCACAACCCAAAATCAAGTACAACATCCACAGGTGGAAGCTGCAAGACTATCGAATATGGTAACTTGCAAAGCATATAAACTTAAAGAGCACTTTCATTAGTTTCTCTTCTCCATGCCATAAAACACAAGCTGTTGGCAAAATACGGTTGAGTAAGACTTTATGGGCTTTATTCCTATGGGCCTTCTGTTTATGTTAGCTCTTCTACACTGTATTTTGGGAGTACAATTAGTATCTTTTATATACTAATAGTATACCATTAGTGAAGTATAAATAATATAGTGTGTGAGAGAAATCATTAATCTCTCTCACCAATTTTCCCCTAAACCTAATTTTCTTATTCTCTCTCTCAAACCCTAACTTTAAACCCTAATCATTCCTTAAACTAATCCAACTTGGTATCAGAGCCCAAGGACCAAACCAGAGGAGTCGAAGGGAAGAGTCGAGTTCATCAACAGTGTTGACGTCAACATGATGTCATGCTGGCGTTAGCCGTACGGTCATTGTAGCATGTGCGGCTGGTTCGTTTTTCTTGTCCGTTTGATATATCAAGATTTATAATGAATTGTGGTTATTTTTTTGGAATTATTTGAAGATCGGAAAGTGGTTTGTTATGTGATTCTTTGGAAATTAGAAAAAAATTCAGTTTCAGATTTTTGATTAGTGAGATCTGTTGAGAGTTTTTTGACGATTCAAACTGGTATTGTTTAATCCATATGATAAATATTGAATGTTTGGAACAAGTTTCGTTGCATTTGGCGGAGTATTGAGCGTTCGGTGATCTTTTTTCCTCTTCAGTATTGCCATTTTTGGGGGTTTCCTGCAGAAATATTTTCTGCAACTCTGGTTTGACTGCTGTCCCTGGTTATTTGGACTTATAACATGTATCCAATCATGTTAAGTTGCGGTTTTGGAACTCTATTGATGTGTTTGGTGAAGTATTAAGCTAGTACTGGTAGTGAAACCTTACTTTGGGGTTTTTTCTAGGGAGGTGTAACCTTAAAATTGAAGATTTGAGTTTGATTTGTGATTGGTTCTTGGTATGAATATCATGGCAGATTATTCTGAGTTGAGTGAGCCCTCTAGTATCCCTATGCAGGGTAGAGGAAGTAATCAGGTTAGTGCAAGTGATGCACCTAACCTCCAGATTAATACTGTGAAACTCGATGGGACCAATTTTCTGGTATGGTCTTAGTCGGCTACATTGTTTGTTAAAGGGAAGGGGAAGATAGGTTATTTGAATGGTATCATCTCTACTCCTAAAGTCCAAAGATCTAACCTATGCCAAGTGGGAGGCTAGGAATGCAGTTGTAATGTCATGGCTTCTCCACTCGATGTAGCCAGATATCAGTAGTGCCTACATGTTCTTTCCTTCCACGAAAGCTATATGAGATGCAGTGACACAGACTTATTTTGAGATAGGGCCATATATATGAGTTCCATCAGAGCATCTCACAACTCAAGCAGGAGGATATGTCTATTCCCACCTACTATTCTACTTTAATCGTCTCTAAGAAGAGCTACATCACTATCAGACTTTCCAGGCTAAGTGTTGCCCTGAGAATGCGGCTACTTATACAAAATTGGCTTAACAGAATTAAGTGTTTGAACTACTTGCAGGGCTGAATATGGATTATGAACAAGGGTCCAAATACTTGGCAAAGATCTGGTCCCACCTCCTAATGAGGTCTATGCATAATTACACAGTGAGAAGTGCCGTTGGAGTGCTATGTTCCCTCCTTCCATTATTGATAGATTTGCACTAGCCTCCTCATTCTAGAGGGGAGGCAGGAGTGGTGGTCGTGGCAGAGGTGGTGGCCGTTTTGGATCTTTTGGACCTTCTACTGATGATCAGGACAAACTTAAGTGAGATCATTGTGGGCGCATCCGTCATACGGAGACACATGTTGGGATCTGCACGGTCGTCCACCCTCACAAGGTCCTTCTGGTTGTGGATGAGGAAACAAGGATAGACGACCTGGAGGGGGTTCAAATGCAAACTCTGTTACATCCACAACCCCACTATCTACTATTGTGCCTTCTTCGGATAGCCCTAACCTGTCTCAAGACGAGATCGATGCTCTCCGCCGTTTTATGTATCAGTTAGAGACACCGAGTATCGCCAGTGCCGCTAAGGTTGTCAAAAAAGCCCATATAGAAGGGTACCCGGCCCGGCCCGGCCCTCCAAAGCCCGGCCCTACCCCAGCCCTTGGGCCGGGCAGGGCCAAAAAATTGGAAGCCCTTGTTCTCTAGGGCCGGGCTAGGGCTCCCCCTATCCGGCCCTTCCTGGCCCAGCCCGGCCCTACTTTATCTTAAGATAAATATTTTTTAATAATTTTACTAATATGCTCCCTTTAACCTTTCATTAACGTTATGAAAGTAGGGCTATGTTTGTAATTGCGCCAACTAAAGACCTTATAAAAACCAACCTAACACAGACCAAACCCTAACTTGTATTCACATTCTAAGACTTTGCCTCTTCATTCTTCAACTTCAATCGCACAGGCCACATACCACTTCGGCTCTTCATCGATCATCTCTCTCTCTCTCTCTCTCTCTCTCTCATATCTTACTCTCTACTTTCAGTTTTATATTTAAACATATTTTCAATTTTGTTCTATATAGTTTTATTATTCTACTTGTTTACCTATACTATGTTTTAGTTTATTATGCATGACTGTCACTGATAAGGAAATTTTTTTTTAACTCTGTCATTGCTCTTTTTGTTGCAATGTTGATCCCAAACCCGAATAAAAGAGGAGGGTATCCATTTCCATGTAAGGTTGACAGTCGGTGTAGTAAAAAAAAATTTATTATCTTAGATGAAAAAAAAAAAATTCCGTTCTTTCTTCCGGCCCTTTGGCCGGCCCGGCTTGGCCCCGGCCCTTGAGGGGCCGGGCTAAGGCCCAATCAACCCCGGCCCTTGAAGGGCTAGGGCCGGGCTAGGGCTCTACTCTTATAAGGAAGGGTAGGGCTAGGGTTGACCCCGGCCCTACCCCAACCCGGCCCTTTGAAACCCCTAAGTGCCGCCTAAGTCCCTTACTCAGGTACCTCAGTCTCGGCACTCAGTGCATTTGTTTCCGATCATAGTTGCTCTTGGACTATTGATCTAGGACCATCCGATCATATGACTGGTACATCCTTTATTTCATCATACTTCATTGATTCTGGTAGACACAAAGTTAAAGTTGTCGATGGTACATTATAATCCATTGCGGGTAAAGAGAGTGTTGATATCACTCCCTCTATGTACCTTTTCTCTGTTCTTCATGTTCCTCAGTTTACTTTGAGTCTTTTATATGTTAGCCATATTACCAAATTGTTGAACTGTATTGTCACTTTCTTTCTCACTGTGTTTTAGGACTTGGAAACGAAGAGGATGATTGGTACGGGCCATGAGGAGCGAGGATTATATCTGCTCGACCCTTTGCCTCACATTGCTTCATCAGTCCTATAGATATCTCATAGTGTTTGGAGTATTAGTAGCACTGAGAAGTTATTCCGGTGACACAAACGTCTTGGTCACCCCTCTATTGCTCTTCTTAGGTGTTTATTTTCACATTTATCTGTTTCTAATATGCTTTCTTCTTTTCAATGTGAAACTTGTGAATTTGCAAGATATTGTCGAACTTTATATCCATATAGTAGTAATAAATGCAATTTACCATTTTCTATCATACATCTTGATGTGTGGGAACCATCTCCTGTTACTTCATCATGTGGCTTTAAGTATGTTGTTACTTTTGTAGATGATTTTTCTCGTACTACTTGGGTGTATGTTCTAAATCTAAGGGTGAAGTTGAACTAATTTTTCTTCTTTTCACACAATGATTATCACTCGGTTTAATGCCTCATTTAAAGTCTTTCGTTCGGATAATGAAGGAGAGTATATGTCTACTAGTTTAGCTACATTTTTTTATTCCCATTGTATCACTCATCAGACTTCTTGTGTGCTGGCACATCTCAACAAAATAGTGTGGCTGAACAAAAAAACAGACACCTTTTGAAAGTTGCTCGCTTTCCTATGCTTGTTATGAATGTGCCTCAACTTTTCTGGTCCAATGCCATATTGACTGTTATATTCTTAATCAATCAAATGCCTTCCCGGATTTTGGATTTCCAATCCCCTATTTCCTTGTTATCTCCATCAATTTCTTTGTTTCCTGTGGTCCTGCAGATCTTTGGATGTATTTGCTTTGTGCATATTGTCCATTCTGCTTGCACAAAATTGAATCCTAAGGCATTTTGTTGCCTCTTTCTTGGGTATGCTCCTCATCAGAGGGGATACAAGTGCTATCATCCCCCTTCCTATCGGTCCTTTATTTCTATGGATGTCACTTTGTTTAAGTCTACTCCGTATTTCACTGCCCCGGAGACATCTCTTTAGGAGGAGAGCATTAGTAAAGAGATTTCTCCTTCTCTTCATTTTCTTATTTTCTCTTCTGACAGTTATTATAGATGGGGGAAGTGCGAACCTGTGATCAAGGAATTGCTAGTATACAAGAGAAGGCATAAAGATCCTCATGAGCCCCACCAAGAGACCTCTTGTACTCTAGGTAACATTGTTCATTTTAGTCCTGACATTATTGACTTTGAAGTTTCTATTGCTGTTAGGAAAGGTACGAGAACATGTACTCAACACCCTATTTTGAATGTTGTCTCTTTTAATGTCTTGTCTTATTCGTATCACTCTTTTGCCTTGACTTTGTCTTCTGTGTCTGTCTCTCGCAGTTTAGCAGATGCACTGTCTTAACCAAAATGGAAACATGCTATAGAAGAAGGGTTGTGTGCACTTGAAAAAAATAGTACTTGGGATATGGTCAATTTACCCAGAGGGAAGAGGCCGGTTGGATGCAAGTGGGTGTTTACAGTGAAACACCGCTCTGATGACTCAGTTGAGAGATACAAAGCTCGTTTAGTTGCAAATGGGTATACTTAAACTTACGACATAGACTATTAGGAGACATTTGCCCCAGTTGCAAAAATGAACTCAGTGAGAGTCCTCATTTTTCTTACAACTAATCAGAATTGACCCTTATTTCAACTTGATGTGAAGAATAAATTTCTTCACGGTGATCTAGAGGAAGAAGTGTATATGTTACCTCTTCTTGGGTTCAAATATCCCTCAGATGAAGGGAAGGTGTGTAAGTTGAAGAAGACGCTATATGGATTAAAGCAGTCCCATAGAGCATGGTTTGATCATTTTCGCAGTGTTATGGTGAAGAATAGTTATAGACAAAAGTCAAGCAGACGACATATTTGTCTCTCAACGCAAGTATGCACTTGACCTACTCAAGGAAACATACATTATGGGTTATAAGTCATGTGATGCACCTATAAACCCAAATCATAAACTCTGTGAAACTAGTGAGGAACAACTGCCAGATGTTGGAAGGTACTAAAGACTGACATGCAATTTTATTTATTTTTTTGATGGATAACGAGATAATAATATAAATGAGAAAAGAATATACAAACGATGCAAGTAACATCGCCCAGAAAAAACTAAACAGTCAAGCTAAGATACTTGACCAACTGTACAGAAAATCAGACCAATGGACCTTCTCAAAATTAGCTAGAACAAACGACCAAGAGTATAACAACCACCCAACTTTGAGAATGACTTTGGGCATCGACTCTTCCTTATCTTCAATGATTCTTCTATTTCGTTCCCTCCACAAACCCCAACAAATCGCCGCCGGTATCATCTTCCAAACCTCATTCCCTTTCCTACTAAACACTCCTTTTGGCCATCCCATTACCATCTCCCCCATACCCCCTTGCAAAACCCGGCTCATCCCAAACAAACCTAAATAATGGTTCCACACTACCTGCGCTTGCGCAGCCTTGTTGGTGCAGCAGGATGAAGGTAATAATGTGGAAGTGGTTAGAGGTGCGAAGCCAGTAGCTTCAGAGCATGTTATGAGGGCAGAAGATCAAAACCAAAGTAATCAGCAGAACTTGTTACCTCTAATGAGATAGGAAGAAGTATAAGAATGGGTGACGAATCAAATGAAGGTTGTGAGTGAGACTCTGGACGTATCGACAGAAGGGCATGAACTAGAGGCAAGGAGTTTGTTCCAAAGGGTAGAAGGTGGGAAGAAGGGTGGCAGGGACCGGCCCACAGTTAAAAAGAAGGGGAGCAGTAGAGGGCCTCGGCGATGGAGGCAAGGAGACTAGTAAGCACTGTAATTTATGAAAAAGTCAGGCTGAGTGGGGAGTCAGCAAGCCTGATGTCAGCTAGGGACCGTCGTATGTTTAGACGACAGGCCTTTCCTTCATTTCTTGGAACATTAGGGGTTTGGAGCAGATGGAGAAGAGGGTGGTTGTCAAAAGGTTCATTAGCTCCATGAGGCCGTCGATCATTTGCATTCAGGAATCTAAATTATCAAGCACTAAGGAGTATCATCTTAAGGACATGTGGGGTAATCAATGTCCGGGCTGGATTGAGCTCCCGTCGGGGGGTATCCTGCTTATGTGGGATAAGACCAGTGTGGAAGTGTTGGAGTCAGAGGTAGGTGCGTACTCGATATCCATATTTTGCCGGTTGTTTGGGGACAATTTTTCGTGGGTGTTCACAGGATTCCATGGTCTGGTTGGAAGATCAGAAGATGTGGAATTCTGGGCCGAATTGGATGATGCTAGCATGCGTTGGGTAAGCCATGGTGCTTGGGAGGGGACTTCAATAGTATCCTTTATTCCTCGGAAAAGAAAGGGGGTAGTGCGTTTACAGCCAAGATGAGGCGCTTTGGAGCATTTATTTATCGCCACGGGTTAATTGATTATCCAAATAGGGGAGCTCAATTCACTTGGTCTCAACCAGGCAATGATAGTATAGCGAGATGTCTTGATCATTTCCTTATTGACCAAGATTGGGAGACTCGTTTCCCTAATGTTATTCAATCCTCTCTCTCTCGTCCTATTTCCGATCATGTGCCTCTTTTATTGGAGTTAGGGTGTTTTGCGGGGGGGGGGGCAAGTCCTTTTCGTTTCGAGAATATGTGGTTGGAGGATGCGAGATTCAGAGAGATTGTTGGTGAGGTGTGGCACCAAGCTAGTGTGAGAGGGTCAGCGAGCTCTCGCTTTGGTTTCAAGCTTAAAAATTTGAAAGCTCACCTAAAGATTTGGAACAAGGAAGTTTTTGAAAGCATTCAAGTGAGTCTAACTAGTTTGCTTAGGGGGATAGAAGAGTTGGATGGTTTGGCCGAGATTCGTGACCTCTCCTCCTTCAAAGTTAGAGAGAGAGAGGAGAAGAAATTGGAATACATCTCAACCCTTAAGCTAGAAGAAATAAGTTGGAAGCAAAAAGCTAGAACCCGCTGGTTCAAAGAGGGGGACGGTAACACGAAGTTTTTTCATAGAATGACAAACTTCAATAGAAAAAGAAACTTCATATCCAAACTACGAGTGGACGGGAGGTGGATAGAAGAGAAGAGCGAGATGGAAGATAGTATTATTTCCTATTATAAGGATTTGTACCGGGAGAGGGAAAGGTGGCGGCTCAAGTTAGATGAACTTCATTTTGATGTTTTGTCTCAGGATCAGAGCATGGCCTTGAGGCTCCGTTCGAGGAAGAAGAGGTTCTTGGTGCTATTAGAGGTATGAAGAGGGATAAAGCTCCCGGCCCTGACGGTTTTACTATTGAATTCTTCAGGGGATGTTGGGACAAAGTGGGGAGGGATTTCATGGAAGTGATGCAGGAATTTTTCGATTCAGGAAGCTTTGATAGAGCGATGAATTGTACGTTTCTATCTTTGATTCCAACGAAGGAAGGGGCAGTGGAGCTCAAAGACTTTAGGCCCATTAGCCTAGTAAGTAATCCATACAAGATACTCTCTAAGGTGTTGGCTTCTCGTCTTAAAGTTGTTATGGCTTCCCTCATCTCCCTTCAGCAGAGTGCATTTGTTGGTGGGCACCAAATAGAAGATGGGATCCTAGTGGCAAACGAATGTATTGATTCAAGGGTGCGTGATAGGAGCCCGGGAATCTTGTGCAAGGTTGATATGAAGAAGGCGTATGACCATGTCAATTGGGAGTTCATCCTCTACGTATTGAGAATGATGGGATTTGGCTTGAAGTGGAGGCTTTGGATGAAAGCGTGTATATCTTCAGTCTCCGTCTCTGTATTGGTGAATGGTAGCTCGATGAGATTTTTTCCCAGCTCTAGGGGATTGCGGCAAGGGGATCCAATATCCCCATTTATTTTCGTGATTGCTTCAGAAGCATTGAGTAGATTGATATCTAAAGCAGAAGGGATTCTGTTTGAAGGTTTTTGGATTGGAGAGCATGGACCGAGGATTTCTCATCTGCAGTTTGCAGATGATACCCTTATCTTTAGTCGGGCTTCAAAAAGGGACCTTCTCAATGTCAGATGTATACTTCGCTGTTTTGAGGCAGTGTCAGGCCTCAGTGTAAATTTGGCCAAGTCTGAAATTATTAAGGTAGGGGAGGTCCCTATTATGAATCACCTTGCCGTTTGCCTAGACTGCCATGTGGGTACTCTTCCTTCAGTTTATTTAGGCATGCCTCTTGGAGCTAGTTACAAGTTGAAATTAGTGTGGAACCCAGTTTTAGATCGTATTGAGAAAAGATTATCAGGGTGGAGGTCTTCTTATTTATCCAAATGGGGGAAATTGACTTTGATTTGGAGCACATTACAGAGCTTGCCTACTTATTACTTATCTATTCTCACTATTCCTCGTTCAGTAGCAACCATTATAGAAAGGAGACAGAGGGAGTTTCTTTGGAATGGGAAAGGGGCTAAAGCTAAGTATCATTTGGTGGCATGGCCTCAGATGTGTCGACTCAAGGAGGGAGGGTTGAGTTTAAAACCGTTAGTTCAAATGAACAAAGTTTTGTTAGGCAAGTGGGTGTGAAGATTCGGAGAGTAAATGACTAGTCTTTGGCGGGAGATGATTGTAGCCAAATATGGGGAGAACTCTTGCTGGATTCCTTGGGAGGTTAGGGGCCCTCACGGTTTGGGTTTTTGGAAAGGGATTATGACTACAACGGGTTTGGTAATGCCAATCTTTCATTACAGGGTAGGGAGAGGGACGGAAATAAGGTTCTAGGAAGATATATGGTCAGGATCGTCGTGATTTATGGATGACTTTAGGAACTTGTATAGCCTAGCTTTAGACAGGGAAGCGCTCATGGAAGAATCGTACGAGAGGAGTGCTTCAGGAGTGGTTTGATGCCCAAGGTTGATGAGGGATCTTAATGATTGGGAGATTGGTGACTTATTTCGGCTCTTGGATCGTATCTCATCATCAGCTATTTATCCTGAGGTTAGGGATTGCAGGTTGTGGAGCAAAGATAGCCAAGGGAGGTTTTCAGTTAAACTATTGTATCAGTCTCTTCTACCCTCAGAAGGCGGGTCTTTTCCTCATAGGATAGTATGGAATCCAGGATTACTATCAAGGGTCTCTTTCTTCTTATGGACTGTTGTGTTTGATAGAATACTAACAGTGGATCAATTGCAACATTATGGTTGGAGTATGCCCAATAGGTGTTTTATGTGTTTCCATGCGGAAGAGTCGGTGAACCATCTTTTATTGCAGTGTTTGGTAGCAACAGAGGTGTGAAATTTTTTCTTGGCTCGAATGGGAGTGGCTTGGATTTTTCCCTTGACCTTGAGCAATCTACTTGAGAGTTGGAATTGGGAAAGAGGTGAAGGCGTTCGGGAGGTGATTTGGGGAGTCCTTCCTAGGGCTATTTCTTGGCTAATTTGGAAAGAGAGGAATGGGAGAGTTTTTGAAGAGGCTTCGTCCACAGTGTCCCCGCTTTGTGATTGTATTCGTTTGACCATCTTGGAATTTGGGGGGGGGGGGGGTCTTGGCTCTAGGGAGGATATTCTGAATTTTGAGTTCTAGTGTTTGGCTTCCCTAGGGGGGGGGGGGAATGTGGGTGGTCTTCTCTGTCGTTTTTGAGTTTACTAGCTTGTAAACTCTGTGTGTGTTTGCTTGTTTTCCTTCTTTGTATTTTCTGCTTTGATTTAATAAAGTGCGTTATTGATTTTTTTTTTTTAAAGGCGGGGTATATTTGCACCCTGTTTGTAAGATCTCAAGATCAATTGGCTGATGCATTGACTAAGGGTCTTGGGGGTGCTCAGTTTCGAAACATTGTTGGCAAGTTGGGCATGAGTGATATTTACGCACTAACTTGAGGGGGAGTATTGAATAAAGCTTTATGGGCTTTATTCCTATGGGCCTTATGTTTATGTTAGCTCTTATTAACTGTATTTTGGATACTATTAGCATCTCTTATATACTACCAGTATATCATTAGTGGAGTATAAATAATGAAGTGTGTGAGAGAGATCATTAATCTCTCTCACCAATTTTCTCATAAACCCTAACTTTAAACCGTAATCATCCCTTAAACTAATCCAATAGATACAGCTACATTGAGCCCAAAAAATCAACAAACAAAAGAATGAAATTGGGAACATAATTTGAGATTAGATGTGCCAGAAAGTTACATGGTTTTAAGAATGAAGAGATCTTTTTATCTATAGATTAATAGCCTATGAGGTAAAAAAAAACTATGTTTAAGACCACACTAGTATTATATTATCTCATACCAACTCCAGGGAATAGAATATAGAAGCATAGTAATAAATCTCGCTGAACCATTACGTAACTGTCACTGCGTAAAGGCTTTGGTAATATTGAAACCAATACAGTTTCTTTTACGATTTCTTTTAATGTAACGTCCATTACAGCATTACAAATCAGAAAAATGCTACGTATGCCGTATGAACTATGACCACTATGCAGCGTTCGATGTGAAATATATTACATACCATGAGTTTTAGAAATTCATTCTAACTCATTTCTTTTGGCATTTTTCACTTTCTCCCCACTCTCGTGTCCAAAAAAAACACTCTTGCTTTCTTGGTTTGAAAACTATATTTTTGCTACAAATTGACAGATTGAAGCTTCGAAACCCACTTTTAGGGGAAAATCAAATTGTGGCTTTTTGATTGGTTTTGATTTCTCAAGTTTTTTCAATTAAATTTTGGTAGGTAATGCATATTAGCAAATTTAGAACTTCTATTAATGGGTTTCAAGTGAAATCCATGAATCTATAATTATTTGGGTTATGCATTTTCATTTTATCTTTATTATGTATCGATCAATATCATCTTCATGCATAATATTCATTTAATGTCAGTGAGTTTGTTTTCTTAGCAATTTTAAACATTTTCACACTATTTTGCATTTTTCTTGGATTTGTTTTTAATCTAAACAACTATGCATCCATTACGGATTGCGGGCCGAACCTTTACCAAACGGCGAACCGTTATTTAAAAAAACTTGATTATAATAGAGACGGTGTTGTATTCGTGTAGTTTACACTTGCATACTTCATCATCTTTAAGACTCTTCCATTACCTATACTGATCAATAAACCAAACAAAAAGTGCATTCATGATGAAACAAAACAATACAAATTATATGAAAAATTCCAACATACCACATGCAACAAAAGAGAGAACTGTTTCTTGCGAAGCTCCAACGTCCTTGAACTAGCTGTATTCTCAGCCTCCAAAACTGCAATCTCCTTCTCTAGTTCAGTGATCATATTCTGGGTCTCAGACCTCGGTGGCTGCATCGCATTCAATCTCCTGATTGCCTCACACTCCTCCTTGTGCTGCCTTTCAATCTTACTCTCTTCGAGCTGTTTCTTCAGATCTTCTATATCATCCTGTGCCTGCAAGATCTGTCTGTGTATCTCATCTTGGAGCTCGTCAAAGTTCTCCTTCTCTCTACGATTCGCATCAATAACTGCTTTGCTCTTGAGGAGCGGAAGCTCAAAGGTGGTCATCTCCTGTAAGAAGGCTTTGTACAGTCTCTCACAGTCACTGTAATTATCTGCATCCTTGTCAATCTCGAGGGCAAAAGAGATGAACTTTTTCTGAAGTTTCTTCAATGGGGGTTCACCCCTTGTGGTTGTTGTGCGAGTGAGAAGCCTGTGTTTGATGATTGTGTCATCGTCAAGGGGACCAAAAGCATAGTGTGCAGCCATTTCTTCTCCCCTGCCAGAAACTTTCCTTCCTTTTACCAACATCTGATCGGCTGAAGTGCTATTTCTACTCTGCAATATAAGAAAGTAAAATTGCATTTGCATGTAAGCTACACATATCTGCATTAGAGAGCTGAATAATTGTGTTAAGAACAGATAAAAATGATGGGCAAGAATGAAAAATCCTATGGGTATTTCCAAGGAGTAGAGTTCACAGTTTTAAGCAAAAAAAAAACAGATATCTTGATATGACTGACATTACACGGGCTGCTCTTGCAGGTTTGTTATATTTCTCTGGGTCCTTCCTTAATTCTTATTCATCTGAAGAAGAAAACTAGAAACATTCAGGCTTTGTCACAGATAGAGAAAACAAGAAGTGAGAAGACTGCACTTCCCAAAATTTTGGAAATATTGTCTACAGTTTAACAATTGTTTCAAATCCAGATGCCAGACTTCCATCAAGGTTCATATCTTGATAGCAAAATGATAATATTAAGACCCTATATATACCATAATCAGCTTAAAGAGAAAACGAGAACAAATTCACACTAATCAGCACCACATCTCATCTAAAACTGACATTATGATTCAATAACAATAGATTCTCATATACTTTATTTAATTTTTCAAATTCTGTATTCATCACGGCAGCAAGGATAATGTAATGGAGAGATATTTGCCTTAAGCTTGTCTTGGGGGTATGCCAGCACGGGATTTGCTCTCAAACTCAAAGCCCTCAAAATCAATTTGAAGGAATGGAATAGAGAAATCTTCGGTAACATCCAGGCCCAAATCACATCTCTTCTTAAGGACATTGGTGACAGTGACAGTTTTGAGGAATCAGGATTCCTCTCCACTTAAGGAATGCGCGCTAAGGAGGAGAGGAAATCAGAATATTTGAGGGATTTGAGATTGGAAGAGATAAGCTGGAAACAGAAGGTGCGAGTGTGTTGGCTAAAGGAGGGGGATCGAAACACTAAGTTCTTTCATCGAATGTGACCAATTCCCTTACTGATCCAAAAAAAAAAAAAAAAGGCCAATTACCATAAGAAACAAAATTTTATTTCCAAGTTACGAGTGAATGGGGTATGGCAAGAGGGGCAGAAGGCGATTGTAGATAGTGTAGTATCCTTCTGTAGTGACTTGTATAGCGAAAAGGAAGCGTGGTGTCCTAAGTTGGACGGCCTTCCTTTCTCCTCTAAGCAAAGAAAATCTTTGGAGGACCCTTCATTAGGACATCCATGCAACAGCCAATTATTAAACTGCACTTAATATGTTCTAGTTTTGGTTATCGACTTGTTAATTGTTATGTGATTGTAATTTGTGTATGTATTTTTTGTGTTTGTCTTTATCTGGCTAAAATTTTTATCATGTGTACCAGTATAGTAAGAATTTCTCAACATATGAGGAAATGTTTAGAGGATTGAAGTTGATTGAATGGCTGGAGTGTGAAAAAGAGTTGCAAGTGAAATCAGGTAATAATTAATAAGATTTATTTATTTCTTATAAATATTATATTATTAAATATATGTACACTAATCAATTATGTAAATTGTATTTGTAGGTTAAATTGTTTAAGAACATGTCTAGTTCTTTGAGGAATGATGCTACAAAGATGGTTGATTGGTGAAGGTGACTGAACCAACTATACACCATAGGAATTTAACATGCAATAGTTATAAATTTTGCATTTTTAAGTATAATAAATAAGCTTTATTATTTATTGAATTGTTCAGGTAATTCATGAGCTACATATGAGGAGGATGCTCTAGACATAAGAGGAATTATTATGAGGGTGTTGTGTAAGATCGGTAGTTCTTTCGGTGTGAGAATAATTAGAGCTCATTATTCCTCATTCAAATGAAGAAAAGGAACATGCTCACATCTGAGAAGCTGGAGAAGGTTGTGTACATCCACTACATGAGATTGCATGCCCGAAACATGAGTAGTAAACATAGTGCCGATTTCTATGATCCAATTAACTTGGATTATATCTTCTCCAAGAATGCGATTTCTCTGATCCAATTAACTTGGAATATATCTTCTCCAAGAATGATCCACTTGACCCGTGGTTGTGTGAGATTGTAGAACCTGTGTTGACCAACATTGCATTTCTTCTTGGACTAGTGGGCCAAAAAGAGCTACGGCACATACAGCCACTACAAAAAAGAGAAGGCAAAGAAGTTATCCAGGAGATTGAGTCGAATGAGGTCTGTATCAAGTAGTACTAGTAGTGGAGAGCCTGGAGTAAGAGGCCCTAAGAGTCTGAGACGGGAGATGATGGTACGCATATACGATGCTGATGCTGTTAGGGGATGAGACTTCGATTGGTGAGTGACATATGAGTCTAAATCAGGTGTTGGTGGCAATGACAACAAGGACAGTGAAGGGTCTGTAAGCACCCCATTTTTGCACCCACTATTCCTCCCCTACCTTCTTCAAAGCTCCAAGGAACCCCAATCCAAGCCCAATCTAAGCCCTTTCCAACCCCAAACCAAGCCCAAATCTAAGTCCAAGCCCAAACCCAAGTGAAACAACCCAAAATCCAATTTTTGACAACACTGAACAATGGTATTAAGAACCCAATTTTTCACTCACACTTGGCCTCAAAGATAGATCTCAATTAACAATCTCTTCCCTCCCCCAATCTTTACCAAGATGAGTTCTAATTTTTTCTTTTGAAAACCACAATCTAAGTCCATTCTCATTCTTGATGAAACAAGGGAGATTGCCATCTCAAGAAGTTCTGAAATATTTCCACCAAGTACTGCTAAAACAGTCAAACCTTGCTTGGACAAATAGAATTTTGCACCTTAAAACACTCACCAATTGCTCTAAGTTAAACTCGACTCAGGATCCAACTGCCCTTATGCACCATAGTATGCTTTTGTACACCTCAATGTGGCGTGGTGGTCCTTGACCCAAGCCACCAAACCCGACCAATTTTTCCAGGTTCGGGTTCGCATATCTCATCCTAATTAATAATCAGATTGGAACTAAGTTCAGCATATATTCACTGAGTTGGGACTAACCTGACCCAGTCAATGACTGATAACACAGCTAACCCGACCTTTTTTTATGGTTTAGAGTTGGAACACCTAAAGCTGATTAATTAACGGTCATGATTCAGTTTGGGCATTTGCCTACCAAGTTGGGAGTGGATCTTACTTTAATGTTGCTGATTTTGGGCACTTAACTCCCATTCATGCCTCATGTGAGCTCGATAAAAACTCTAGTTTCGTATCCCGGAGTGTCCTTGAAGGATGGCGCTTTCACCAATTAAAACAAAATGTCTTTTCTTTGTATATGTCTCTATGTGCGGTGGTGATCAAGGGAAATGGTTCGGTCAGCCGTGACTGGACCTTCAATTTCATGTTCTCTTTTTGTTTATGGGCGGAACCTTCGACCCCATGATTGTGACGCAGAATTAAACAACTTAGCTATTTTGGCTCAAGTCCATAATGACTAATATTTGACGATCTAGCACTACATGTAAACCATACATTTCTTCCCAGGATCTAAACATACCCGGAACACAATTAAGGAAGAAAATTGAAACTGGGTTCTATAAATGCAGAAACCCAGAAGATTTGATGCGTTGGACGACCTCAAGCAGGGCTTTAGATCGATGGGCAGCTTCTATGGATTTGGGGTAAATTTAGACTTCTTCACAAGTCATGAATAGGGAGAAAACACAACCCAAAATGAACGAAATCCCACAACGCGATCCTTAATAAAATTCATAGAAAAAGAGTTCAGTTGAAGATTTCATCAAACAGTTAGCGGGCAAAAAACAAATACCATCGACAATTTAGGAATTTGTGGAAGATTGAGAGGTTGATGTAGATGGACAAATTTCATAGAGATCATCAAATGAAAACCAGACTATCAAATTGTTTTGTAATAAAGGAGAATGGTGCAATGTCTGTTTTCAGTGGTATATATATATATATATATATAGAGAGAGAGAGAGAGAGAGAGAGAGTACCTGGGCGATGCCTTGTGAAGAAGAACTCCGGATGAGAAATAAATCTAGGAGGCAGACGCTCATGCACTCAATGGTCAGTAGGGGCAACAACAAAAAAGGGGAGCTCCGGTTCAAATGATATCCAAAGCTTCCATATACCTAATTACAGGGATGTTTTGGATGGGGGGTTTTTCCAAACATTGAGTTTAAAATAAATACTATAAATGGGTTCTCAATTTTCTAGGCTTTGGTTTGTACGGAAGTCTCGCATGTGAGCCCAAGGAGTGAGGTGGCAAATTGGTTCCGGTGAGACGGTGAGAGCCGGAATGGATCCATGGGTACCTTCTATAGCTCAATTCAAACCAACTCCCCTTGAGGGTACTTCCTTGCACAGCACAACGGTATCTTTTTTCATCAAGGAAAATCCTCCGGATTGGGACCGAGTTCGGTTAGCTAGTTTTTTCCCACTTCACACGGTGGCGGAGATCATCAAAATTCCCATAAGCCTGTATAACCAACCGGATCGATTGGTATGGCACCACACCAAATCAGGAAAGTTTCAAGTTCGGTCTGCCTCTCACCTAGCTGTCTAAGCTTTAAGTGCCCACCTACCATCGACAAGCACTAGTCCCACTAATAGTGAACGGAAAGCTTGGAGAAGAATATGACAACTCCCTATTTCCCCCAAAATTCAAGTGTTCTTGTGGAGGTTATGCAACAACGCGTTGGCGGTAGCTACCAACCTCAGGAAGCGAAGAGTGTCGGTGGACACAGATTGTCCGTTGTGCGGATCAGCAGAAGAAACTATTACCCACTTATTTCTGGAATTCCCGTGCTCCAGGAGTATCTGCTTCGAGAACCAGCTATCCCTGAAATTCCCCACACCGTCTTCCATGTCAATCCTTGAATGGTGGACTAAGTGGGTGTCTGATCCAGTATTTGGTATATGGGACACCACTCTTACCATTACCTTGGTCACTACCCTATAGGGTATTTGGCTGCATCAGAACGAGGTGTTATTCAATGGGGTCACCCCAAATCCTGCTACTGCTATTGCTCGGATTCAGGCCTTGACTATAGACTTTTTGCGACATCCTAAAATCCTGGGCATTACAGATAATGGTCCTTTGATCCAGCAGCCAGTAAGTCTTGAGGAGGCCTCCTGGTATCCCCCTCCAATAGGATGGCTGAAGTTGAACGTGGACGGAGCAGCGCTACCAAATGGGAAAGCCGCAGGTGCTGGGGTGGTGGTAAGGAATCATGATGGAGTGATCATCGCTCAGCTATCAAAACCTCTCCCAGGAGGTTCGGCCCATGTGGCTGAAGCGGAGGCTATTCGTTTAGCCCTCTTCACTGCCGTCTCTAAAGGTTGGAGGAAGATTATCCTTGAGTCTGACGCAAAAGAAATAGTGGAACTCATAGAGGGCGTCTCCACCAACCAACTTGGCGACATTGTTACTTTGATCGCGGACATCCATCACCTTCAAGGCCTCTGTGAGGACTTGGTTTTCAGGGTTATAAAGCGTCAGGCCAACTCATTGGCCCATTTCTCAGCCCAACAAGGCCTCTCTGCTAGCCTCTCTAGATTTCATTCCCAATCATTTCCCTCCCAGCTGTCCCCGGGGGCTCCTTCAATACAAGCACAGGGCCCGGCCCAAGGGAGTTTGTAAGTCTCGTTTTTTTTCTTGGCTATGAAATTACCTCTTTACCAAAAAAAAGAAAAAAGATATTTAGCATTAAAATGACGAAAATACTCATTTAAGCTAAAACAAATGGAAAATGGACCCCGGGTCAGCTTCCGTGATTTCATTGGTCTACGCCCTCTTTTTATCACCTATCAACTGTGGTTAAGATTCACTCACCCTCTAGGGTTAAGTAATCTAACCATGATTTTTAGAAAAAATAAAAAACAAAAATATTAATTTTATTTTAATTAAGCTTAATCATGGTTAAACATGTGTTAAAAGGGATACAGAGACACTGCGGTCAGCTTAGAAGACAGCTTAGAAGAGGACCCTAGGTCCTTTTATCTATTCACCTTCTCTCTCCTTCATCCCATTCTTTCTTTGCGTTTTCTCTCCTTCATCCCAATATCTTTTTGGTCTTGCATTTTTTTATTTTTTTTTAAAGAGTTTCTTTTAGTATTTGTTTTATTAAATTTATTGTTCTATTTTATTATTATTATTATTATTAGAGATTCCTACATTGAGTTTTAACCATTTTCACTACTTTTTTTCGCATAATAATTTTAATTTACAATATCGATCTATCGCTAGTTTTATTGCGATAGATCGAGATAAAATCTTGATATATTGTAATAAAATCACCGATTTGAAACAAAAACTATCTAATTTTGAATGTATTGTCAATCTAGAAATCCAAAATAATCCAAGTTTCCAGGGGTTTGACCATATCGATCTAACGCTCATTTTATTACGATACATCGAGATAGCATCTCAATCTACCAGTATTTTATATCAATAGACTGAGATGGCATCTCAATCTATCGCTATAAAATTATCGGTTTGAAAAACTAGAACTATGAAATTTTGCATGTAAAAGAAGAAGGAGATCGCAATCAAGGCTTTTGAAGAGAAAACCATTTGCTTTAAAAGACAAAGAAGATCGCAATCAAGGCATTCTTCTAGGTGGATATGTGGATTTTCGACGTGGAAATGATCTTCTATCACAGAGAATCACCGGTTTCGAGCTAGATATATTTTCCTCTTGTTAACTATAGCATGATCATTGAATAAGAACATGATTTAAAATTTAGATTTTCAAGTAGATCTAAGAGGTTATGCGTAGGAAAAATAAGAATTCTTGTAAGAAAATTTGTATGATGGTTAGATGAAATTAAGAAGAGGATATTTTTATAAGAAATCACTCTATGGATGCTATATGATGTATGTTTTGGTGTGATGTTTTGCAAGCATAATCATGATGGTTTTCTCTATGATTTACGAACAATATATGCTATGATCTAATATAGAGTGTTATATGTATGCTATGTATGATGTAGTTGAATTTTTGCATAGGCCAACACCTTAAACGATAATCTTATGACCTAAATTCCTTACCATGGTGGTATGTCCGAATGCTATAGTGTGATTTTGATGGTATAAGGTAAGAATCTAAGAGGTAACCTAAACGAAAGTTGATCACAACATTTCATTCATAAGTTCACAGATAACCTCACAAGCATGATAATCTCACATGATAAATCTCTTAAGCTCACAAGCCTCACAAGTTCATAAGCTCATAAGTCTTGCAAGTCTCACAAGATAAGATCACAAGTATATATATATGATTGCACGATGTGTTTTCACAAGTTTCGAGTACCAAAACTGTCTAAGATCTTAAGGGTATTTGTACTTATTACTCAAGGATGTTAGTACCTGACTATTAGGTGAGGACCCCAATGATACATAGTACTTGACTCACAAGTAGATTTTCAAGACTACTACTAGGTATCTAGCTCCCAATAATCATAAATGCACTAACAGGTGCAAAAATTGTTAGTTACTCGCTATGAATAATATATTACGAGTGGTGAGTTATTTTAAGGTATATTACAAATGTATGCAAGTTGAATAAACTCACAAGTTAAGTAATATAAGATGCTCAAAGGTTAACTAAGATGAATATACTCACATGTCACCTGCACTCTCTGATATAGGTTGTGATATGTTAAGTTAAGATATGATAAACATGATTGTGTTGGTAGTTATGTCATTGTTAGTTAGGACTTTATATTTACTGAGTCGCATATTCCTCAGTCGATATATATTTTATGTCGACTGGTTTAGATTTGAGATTGTAGTTGAGCCTTCAGAATAGGAAGAATACATTGAGGGAACCAAAGGTGTATTAATAGAAGCAGATAATCTTTTGGATAAGTTTCCTTATTATTGAGTCTCTAGATTATTACACCCAGTTTATGAGTTGTACTAAGACATTCTAGATAGATGTTAATGTTGGATGGTTTAAGATTGTTTATAGTTTAACTAGGTTATAGACGTTTTGATTTCAGGGGTTATTTGAGATTTTTTAATTTGTTATTATTAACGACTCGTTTGGTAGGTCTTATATATTTTGGACAGATCTAGCTAAAATAAATTTGTGGCAAAAAGATCTATATAAAAAAATAGATTTGTACCTATTAAAATTGTATGACAACGCATAATAATAAATAGAGCATATTTTTTTTTGCTTGAGATAGATAGAATTTCGTTATAAAACTGTTTTTGGTAACATCATCTTATTGCAAGGCAATTGATGTCATTTTTATATAATAATTATTATAGTAATAATAATGTTAAAAATAATAATAGTACTAATAATAATAATAATATTAATATTAATAGTAATATTAATAATAATAATAACAATAATAATAATTATGATAGTAATAAACAATAATAATAATAATTATTATTATTATTAATATGAATAATGATTAATAAATATAACTATAAAAATAATTATTATTATTATAAAGGGGAAAAATTGTCAAAAAAAAAGGACAAAAATCTCAATTCCGACGTCTATTCAAAATAGACGTGTGTTTTTTTCCCATATTATTATTATTATTATTATTATTAATATGAATAATTATTAATAAATATAACTATAATAATAATTATTATAAAGGGGCAAAATTGTAAAAAAAAAAGGATAAAAATCTCAATTCCGACGTCTATTCAAAATAGACGTGTGTTTCTTCCCCCAAAAGCATTTAAACGTTTTATGTCTTTTTTTCTATAGAAAATAGACGCGCTACCAAACGGTCTAAAATGTAAAAAGGTTTACCTACAATAGACATATAAATTAGTAGACCCAAAATTTAGACATTCCAAATGACACCTAAGTATGCTTTGTAAGTTCATGATAATGCAGTCTTGCGATGCAAAAACTCTATTTTGACCTACAATAAGATTTTGGGTTGTGACAGTTCGTGTGGCTGCATCTCAACTCGTGTGCACACGACTCAACTTTAACTCAAATACGTGTATTTGTATTAACTGGAAGGAGGGTCTCTCGATCCTTGCCAACTTTGACAATTGTGCAAACAAACAAACAACTCATCTTGAAAATATGAATGGTACCCATTTTGAGGTTCACTTGGGCGCAGCTTCATGAGATGAGTGAGTGTGTATGGTCTGTATGGCGTGTGAGTGTCCTTCTTTCAATTGCTTACAATAACACCTCATGGTGCTGCTTACAATAACACCTCATGGTGCTGTTGTGTTCAATAAAAAAAAAAAATCTTGAAAATATGATGCAATATTATGTGACCCGATTCAACTTATGCAGTTTTGAACAAACTCAGACCTCCCGATCCTTGCCCAGCTTTGGAAGTTGTGCCGACTAAAAAACTCAACTTAAAAATTACATTCGGATGCAACATGTGACTCGACTTAATTAACTTATGCTGAGTGTTTGCAAACTTGACTCGACTAGACTCAAAGTGGTATGATTTTCACCGGGGGCATTCCTACCCTTGCCTAGCTTTATCAAAGTGGAGACATTTTTTTTTTTTGAACTCGGGGTGTCCTCAATACGAGGAGTCAGGACTAATGCCCAAGGGTGCGATGTGAACCCACAGCCTGTCACACCAGGTAAGTCCGGGTAAACCCGTGAGTAGCTGGCCCCAAAGGGGAGTGAGAAATGGAATTCAGGACCTCCCACTTGGGGAAAGGCCCAGGAACCACTAGTCCACCCCAATAGGGTTAAGTGGAGACAAACTTTGACTTACTCGACTTAATTAACTTATGCTCAGTGTTTGCAAACTTGACTCGACTAGACTCAAAGTGGTATGATTTTCACCAGGGGCATTCCTACCCTTGCCTAGCTTTATCAAAGTGGAGACATTTTTTTTTTTTGAACTCGGGGTGTCCTCAATACGAGGAGTCAGGACTTATGCCCAAGGGTGCGATGTGAACCCACAGCCTGTCACACCAGGTAAGTCCGGGTAAACCCGTGAGTAGCTGGCCCCAAAGGGGGAGTGAGAAATGGAACTCAGGACCTCCCACTTGGGGAAAGGCCCTGGAACCACTAGTCCACCCCAATAGGGTTAAGTGGAGACAAACTTTGACTTAACCATGCAAACTCATCTTGCCATGTCTTGAACATGTATGGAGATATATGCGACATGACTTGACTCTACGGATTATGATTTCGGCTAGAAGCCTTTCGGTCCTTTCCTAATTCCTAATTTTATCATATATGCAAACTACCAATCATTAGACTCGACAAATGGCTCACTTTTTTTTTTGATTGGCCTAATTTCTTAACTAACTATGTCAGGGGGTTAATCGGTCAAAGGGTTAGTACTCATTCATTGGTGGGCCTCAATAGCCACACCAAGGACTCGAACACTAGTCTCCACTTCCTAAAGGGAGATACACTACCACCGGGACAAATGGCTCACTTATGAACATTGATTTTGCACTCGCTCTTTTCAGAATTTTGATATTATCTATTGCTTTGAGCCAAACTTGCCTACTACTTTGAGCGATTTGCTACTATGAGAATATATATATTTTGATAACGGGTGACTCATCTAGGGCTTGAGAATTGTTTCTACTAGATCCTTTCTACTACTCTATTTTTTCATTATTAAACTTGACTTTATTTATTTTTTACCTTTGAAATGATAAGTGTGAGAGTCGAATAATTATTGCGTAAAGAGACTATTTCTGATTTTAAATAAAAGCAAACATAATATTCTATGCATTCAAAAAATATTAATCTATTATATATATACATACAAACATATAATCAGATCGAATCCTAATTGGATTAGATCACCATAAATTCAAATTCGATCCGGTTACAATCGAATTAGAAAATCAAAATTCGAATCTGATTCAATAAATATACAATCAAATCAGTATCCACTCTAATCAAATTGAATCTAGATTATGATAAGATCTATGGCATTACTTTATTGTTTGATTTTTTTTACTTTATTTTCTCTCCAGAATTATAGAATATTTTGTTGACTTACAATCATTTTCGTTACACACACTAGGCTTGTCCTAGTGGTAAGTGTATTTCCCCCCAAAAATGGTAGGTTTGAGGCTAGATCCCAAGGGATGTGCGATGGTTGTAATATCCACCCTTTTAGCCAAGCTTCAAAAGCTAGAGATTAACTTCTAACATATACTAACACACTAATTGGGGTTTGTCGGAAAATAAAAATGAAATCGTTATAACAACATTCTAATTAAAATTTTTAATGTCCATCGAACAGGGCAACGAATTTCCTCCGGTAGATGCCTGAGTTTTATACCCGGGCATAGGTTCTTTGCATGATGCGTGGAAATGTCTTTGACTCAGGAGGAGGTGGTAACATGCATCTCACGCTCCGTTGGCTAGTACGTGCACACCCATTAAGCTCGCCAATCGCCATGTGTGTTTTTTGATACTTATTAATTGTGGTTAATGTTCACTCATGCTTACGGTTACATAATCTAACCTTGTTTTTTAAAGAAAAAATTAACTACATGCGTGAGTGAATCATAACCACGGTTAATATATATATATAAACTAAGGTTAGATCATTTAACCATAAAGATGAGTAAATCTTAACCACATTTAATGGATATCAAAGAGGAAATGTGGCGAACTTGGACGTGTGCATGTACCATCTAATGTAACGTGCGAGACATGATTATCACCTCCTTGTTAAAGGCCTTTCCATGCAAAGAGGCGATCCCAAGTATAATATTTGGGCATTTGTCAGACCGTTGCCCTTCAATTGAGATCAAATTACAATCAATTACAATTGAATTCAGAAGAGGTCAATTATACCGACATACCAACACGTGTCTCTTTTAATCTTTATTAATTGTGGTTAAAATTTACTAATTTTTTGGATTCAACAAAATAACCTTGATTTTAGGAAATAATATTAAATTTTTTAAAAACTTTGATTTAAGAGATTTTAATTTTTAAAGTTAATATTTTTTAATATATATTTTTATAAAAATAAAGTTATATATAAATATATATATTTTTTGAAACAATAAAAGTTAGAGAATCTTAAGAGGGACACGTGTTGACTTGTGGGTGCCCGTGCCCTCTCTTACTTCCGTATATCCCTCAAACATTGACCTGTATGTCAATCAGTCTAAAATGCCACGTGGCAAAGAAGTAGAGGTCGACGAGTCACCTCACCAAGTGCTTTTCGAAAGTGGAGTCCAATGCATGTATGGCAAGAAAAGCAAGCTTAGCACATTCCAAATCCCATTTGAGAAATTCTTTTTTGATGCCATTCCCTGTTGAGAATTCGAATTCGATACCCCCCACACACACTTCAATTAGACTACCAGAGTCAAACCCTCGAGACCCTAAACGTCTCTCTCACGCTTTAAGGCTGGGTCCCAGCCGTCGGCCGTTACAAATCTATCCCAACCATCCATCCTCCCCTAATGAAATCTAACCGTCCGTTCACACAAGCTTTTACCAGTATCTCCACAACGAGTCCGGATCCTCTAAGGTCGAAGCCAGAGAGAAAATCTGTAATTTTACTTATTTAAATTTATTTTTAAATTTAGAATTATAAATATTAACATTAGGACACGTGTTGAATAGAAGGAAAAGCCCGAGGACACCTCTCTGGTTATAATAGGCAGGGATTACCCTAAATCCTTACAACATGCCATGTGGATATTCAAGACTTTCCACATCACCATCGCTCTCTAACCATGGTTAGGTTACAAGACTCGAATTCGAACCCTAGTTGAAGCTATATACATCCAATCCTCTTCTCTCTCTGCGATTCTCGCTTTCTTTGGCTTTCGAAGAACTCTAGAGGCACAATAGAGAAACCCTAATTTCTCTCCTCTCCTGAAGAATTTCTGGTGAACGAAGATCTGGATTCCGAATCTGGTTTCGATTTTTCTCGATTTCTGGTATGAACGTTCATGCATTTTCGTTATCCAGTCCATTGCAGATCGAGGGTTTGGAAGAACGATGTCGGATTTAACTAGAAGGTTTGGAATAGGTTATGCTCTTGCGCCGAAGAAACAGAAGAGTTTCATCCAGGTTTCTCTGGTGAATCTTGCGAAGGAGCGTGGTATTGATCTTGTCCGCATCGATCCGGATAAGCATTTGATAGATCAAGGCCCTTTTGATTGCGTCCTTCACAAATTATCTGGCGAGGAATGGAAGAAACAGTTGGAGGAGTATTCCTTGAAGAACCCTAATGCTGTTGTAATCGATCCTCTGGATGCGATTGAGCGGCTCCACAATCGGATTTCCATGCTCCAAGTGGTGTCCGAATTGAAAATCCCTCAGGAGAGTGCGACGTTTGGAGTCCCTAAACAGATTGTGATTTACAACCTAGAAACCTTGTTAGATCCATCTTCCATGGAAGGTCTGAAGTTTCCGATGATCGCTAAACCATTGGTCGCCGATGGGAGCGCTAAATCGCACAAGATGTCGCTTGTGTTCAACCATGACGGTATGAACAAGCTGAGACCACCAATCGTCCTTCAAGAATTTGTGAACCATGGTGGATTAATCTTTAAGGTATATGTTGTTGGGAAATATGTGAAATGCGTGAAAAGAAAGTCATTACCGGACGTTTCAGAGGAGAAATTGAATAGTTTGGAGGGTTCATTGTCGTTCTCTCAGGTATCAAATCTGACAACTCAAGAACGTATCAATGATAATTATTATGAGATGATGCACTTGGAAGAGGCCGAAATGCCGCCACTGAGTTTCATTACTGATATTGCCCGAGGGTTGCAGCAGGCGATGCGGCTCCATCTTTTTAATTTTGATGTCATTAGGGATGCTAGAATGTTGAACCATTACTATGTTATTGACATTAATTACTTCCCAGGCTATGCAAAGATGCCCTCATATGAGACGGTCTTAACAGATTTCTTCTGGGACATTGTACACCGAGGGGCGGCGAATTTGGATAAGGAAGAGAACCCAGAGAAGGATTCTGATTGCCTGGAGATTCTTAGTGGTGACAAGGAAGAGAGAAAGCTTGTAAGCAATACTTGTTGCAGTGATGGCGAAGATGGAGCCCTTCCCACTTCACCTATGAGCAGGAAAGAGAAGGAGAACATCATTCAAGTCTCAGATGTATGAAGACATGCATGGACTGCTTGAAGAGTTGGATGGTACTATCCACTTTTTATGTTGATATGAGGTGGACTAAAGCAAGTTGTGAGGTCTTTCAAACTGCGGTTGGCGTGTTTGTCTAATAAATATGTTAACTGCTTCGGGTTTCTTCCTCTTGATGGCTTTGCTTGGTCTTCCAATGACAATCTGTATATTCCGCCATTGTGCTGGAGATAGGTATTCTCAAATACTTAAGTTTTAGGATGGTCAAAGTGTATTTTGAGGCTTATGTATTTCCATGCTTACAAATACTCTAGTATCCACCCATCTTGGCACTTTTAGCACATGCATTTTTCCATTTAGTCATTGATATTTTTAGATTTTTTTCTTGAATATAGTTTGCTAATGAATTTCTCCTTCTCTTCAATGGGTACACTGATTCAGTTATTTAGAAGTGATCGATGTTGGCAGCATTGATGCATAGATTTCGCATCCTGTCAATGAGCATATTTTGAGGCTAAATTGAAGCTAACTGTATCTTTTCTCTTTGTACATTAATTCAGTCATGAAAAGTGCCCATTGCTTGTTTGCTGGTGTATGCCAGATGATGTGGGTGGGTGGGTGGGTGGGGGGATAAAATTGTAAGATTACATAAGACTTTTTCTCTGTCATGTATAATTTGATATTTCTCATGAATTTGGACATGCGATACATCTGATATCATGATTTGCATCATGGGAGTAGGAGAATTTAATATGCTACTTGATTTCCTTATTTGCTCCATATTCTTCTTTGGACTTAAGGAACACCTTAATTAAGTATGTCATTGTAGGCTTTTGGTGAACATGCCTTTTGTTTTCATGCTCTAGACAACTGATCTTTCTCACAAGTGCTGTTATTAACACTTTACAGAATAGTATTGTAGTTAGCTGGTTGGGTTTTCAGGAAGTGCTTATAGGTTTATTGCAAAAGTCCTTGTATCAAGATTAAAGGAGGTAATTAGCTCAATTATATCTCTCTTTGAAGGATCATTTGTAAAACAAAGAAATCCTCAAATTTTGGGGATTTCATGCAAGATTGATATAGAGAAGGCCTATGATAATAAGGTTGGGAATTTTTGGACTGTTTAATGAGAATTCTTTTCAATATTGAGTGCTTCTTAATGGCTCACATGCTGATTTCTTTGGTAGCTCAAGAGCACTTAGACAATAAGATATTGCCTTGTCTTTTCTTTTACTAATTACTATTGTCATGGAGGTGCTAAGTGCGTTGATAGTAGAAAGGGAACAACTACTGTGGTCTTTTTTTTTTTTGGGAGGGGGGGGGGGGGGGGATAGTGTGGTTGGAGAATATGTATATACAATGATACATTTACAACAAAAATCATGCAGTGTGGTCAGAGTTTTTTTTTTCCAAGACCCCTACTTGTTTATTAGAAGGAAATTTGATTCTGCACGTAGGTAGGGGGTGTAAAAGCCTGAACCCTTGAGACAATTTATATGCAACAAGGATCATAGTGATCATTATAAGAGAGATATGGAGCTCGACCTTATCCATTTGAACTATTGTTACAAATCTTCCGAGAAATACCTAATTTCTCGCTAAAAAAACCGAGAAAAACATTTTAAATTTTTAACTCCGTTTTTATCGCGGTATTTTAAAAGTCTCGCGACAAATACAATTTTCTCTTTTTATTAGTTGAGATTTACCCGATATTTTTAGAATGTTGCGAAAAATGCCTCATATTGTTGGTTTGATGAATGTATAAATTGGTGATATATATTGCTATATTTTGTAATTTTAATTATTATTTTAATCATTGCCGAGATTTCTACGAGAAATACCTAAAAAAACTCCATATTTGAAAATCTCTCGAGAAAAACTTTAGTTGATAAAAACCCGAGAACAAGATTTGTAACACTGATTTGAACAAGAAACAAGCAATGGAAGTCCTAGACTAGAGGTTGCATTTGAGTATAAAAATGGTAGCCTTGTCGAGAAATAAGATTGATCTGGAATTATGGTGAGCTTGTCTGATGATGGAATATGTTTGTAATTTGAGTTTACAACCATGGTTATGAGCCTCCAGTTTTTTGTTCTCTGTATAAGTACGATTGATTTGTTTTTTGGTGGGAAAATAAGATTCATCATCAATGCCTTACCTGAATATTTGGGTTCGACAACACAATTCTTATTCTGCCATTTCATTGTATTAAAAGTCATAATTTCAGTTATGTTGTGTCTTATAAAATATTTTCTTATTAATCCATCCACGTCATTTTCTCCATCTCCTTCCCCTTTTGGAGCTTTTAAATTGCACAAATTCATTTCTTCTTACTGGAGTTGTTAGTGGTCTCTGCCATAATAACAAAGTCGGGGTTTGGGAATAATTCGGTAAGGGTAAAGTACGGAAAAACTTTGGGTGAAAAAATGGAGAATTTTTTTTAATGATTAAAAAAATTGGAAACATGATGCTAATTAATATATCTAACAATTTTGTGAGATAATATACAAAAAAAAAAGTAATTATAATCAACAATAATAAGTTCATAACATCATTTTAACATCCAATTTGATTCCATCAAGATATCAAAATTCATTAAGACATCAACTATCAAGATTAGAAACAAGACTGATTGTTTGCATTTTTACAGTTTCATTAACAAAAAGTATTACAAGATACATATTACATAATAAAATCACTCATTCTTATTCATCAATCGCTCAAAAACGACATCATCATCAAGGTCATCAATATCTGCATCATCTTCATTGCCTAAAGATTCAGTGGAAGAAAGTGCTCCAACTTCAATGTCATGATTCCCTTCAACTTCAAGTACATTTGGGAATGCCAACATTTTCTCAAGATTATTTGTTTTGGTTTGTTTGTTTTTTTTTTTCTCTATTATTCGTTTTAAACGTGTTTTTTTTTCTTCGTATTATTCGTTTTAAACGCAACGCAGTCTTTTTCAAAAAACAAGTTTTAAATGCCGTTTTTAATGACAGGGTATTATTGCGCATTTTAAACAAGTTTTTTCTAATTAAAAAAATACAGTTTTTGTGACAATGGTCTCTGCTGAACATGTCCAACCCATCTCAATCGACTCTTATTTTATCCTCTGTTAGAGGCTTAGAGCTACTCCTAGATTGTGTCCCTAATTCGCTCATTTTTGATATTATCTTTTATTGTCTTTCCAGTGATTCATTTCAACATTGTCGTCTCTGATATATTAATTCTATCAAGATGTTTCTTCATAGCCAAACAATTTCCTTCATAAATCATAGCTGGTCGTACTATTGTCTTATAAAATTTTTCTTTTAATTTGATTGGGATGCATTGGTCATATAACATTTTGGAAGCACTTCTCCACTTTAGCCATTCAACTCTAATTTGATGGGCAACATCCTTTCCAATCTCTTAATCATTATCAAAATTGGTCGCTTTGCGGCGTCTCTTGGTCATCTATCTCAAACACTGTCTTCACCTTATTTGTGTTCTTACTAAAATTGCATTCCAAATATGTAGTCTTGGTTCAACTTATTCTGAAATCCTTGGATTCTAAGGTGTCCTTTCACAATTTTAGTTTTGCATTTACCCCTCTTTAATTTCATCCATTAATACCACGTCGTCTGCAAATAACATACAAAAAAGGATTTTCTCTTACTCGCCAAGTGGATAGGCAGCAACCACAACTGGATCTCCTCATAACCACAACTGGATTTCCTCATCTCTTATAGAGCCTCGCTCTTCCAAATGTCCCTTCAAAGCCAAGCCTTATCTCCATCCTAAACTCAAGCCTGCCCTTGAATACTAAGGGCCCGGCGATTGCAGAACACAGACAGCGATGACATGAAGGTTTTCGATAACAAAAAGTCTTTCGATGACAGTTTTTTCATGAGAAAGGATCAGATCTCTTGGTGGGAAAATAAGAGTGGAGATATATTCAGATGCTTGAAATGGTTCTATCAAGTTGAATCTTTCGAAAATGTTACCTTCCTTTTAAAGTAGCTAATATTCAGTGGAATGATTGGATATCAGACCCATTGTGACCAATCTTCTTGTTGCTCGTCAACTATACCAGTCTCAAACTGATTTCTGTATGATTTTGGATCCATACAATTAATTCTTCAGAGCCATACACGGCCCACTTACTTGCGTTAGCTCGTTATTAAAGCTTAACTTGTATCAAAAAGATCCCTTGTCCCATCCTTGGCCAACAATCCTTAAGCGGAAGAAATGTATATGGATCCCTTGAATGGTCATACTATCAATATTGAGCTAAAGGAGCCAAGTCATCTATCAAACCAGAAACTAAAGTCAACTTTTTCTGGTAAGCCACCTAGGAAGTCCTATCACTTCCATAATCAAGCTATGAAGCCAAAATCTGGAGGCACTTGTGCTATAATTATCTAAAATAATGGTATCCATCACAAATTTGAGTAAGAAATTTGGCCCTAATACTCTTTTCTTCATAATATTCCAGCACATTTTCATCCACAAGCTTTCTATCACAATATCGAGAACTCTAATGCTCAAGCGCTAAGAAATCCATGTATGCTTTTTTTATGCCTTCTTATCAGAGCAAAATTGCAAATGTGGACATCAACCTCTTAATGGCATCCTTACCTACAAACATACCAAAACAGATATTTTTTGGAATGCTGCTTTGTGTTTCACTAGGACAACTTTTTTCCCCGAAATAACATTTTTTGCCTTCAACTTACCCTCTGCTTTGAGTTCAGTAAAAAAGATAATTAGATAGGCTTTTCGGTAGTTTTCCTTCGTAGAGATGGATGCCAAGCTATGTAATTTGGAAATTGCTTTTGCTAGAATCCTGTACAATTATGATTCACATTAGCCCTAATTTTTTTTTGGAAAGCATGAAGCAACCTGTGACTTGTTCATGTTATGACGGAAATCCTCTCGGAACTACTGATTATATTTGTGAAGCCAGTTGTTGATGCTTTTTCCCTTCTGTGCCATCCGCATGTAATAAGTGCTCTTGTCAGCCTATAACCTTGTAGCACGTTAAAACATTGTAACAAAAAACGTCGTTTTTATTTTTTGAAAAAAACGCGTTTTATTCGCGAATTTTGGTGTTGCCAAATGGTTCAACATTTTAATTGCGACTTTTTTAAAAAACGGCGTTTTTCCGAATTATTCACGTTTTTTGTGTTTTATTCGCGTTTTTTACGAATAATTCCCGAAGTTCCCGAATTATTTAAAAAAATTACTTTTTTAAAAATATATTTTAATCAAATTGTTCCGTATATTTTTATAATTATTAATTTACTTTTATTTTTTTCCCGAATTTTTCCGAATTTTCTGAACTTGATCCCTGCCGAATTATTCCCAAACCCTGACTTTGTCACTATGCTTTAAAGTAGTCAGTTGCTTTACTCCTTCCACTTTTTCACATATTAAAATGGAGGATTTTATTGCGTTTGCCCAACATTGAGTTATTTCGTACCATAGAGCACAACAAACCAAAATTGCTTTTTCAAATAAGGGGTTTTAGGGATTCACTATCAATTGTTTGGAGTTTTTCACACTTCACGATAGTGTGTGAAGTGCGAATTATTGTGCTATATACCTCAACATAATGCTAAATAAAGGAAATTCATCACAGGTTTGTTTCACTGGCAGTTGAAAATTTGCCTTGTAGACTCCACACACTACCAAAAAGCTAAAGTTAGAAGACTCCAAAGTAATTTTCCACTTCCACTGAAGTCGAAGATATCCCAATTGTCAGTTGAAATCGAGCTTATTAAGGGACTAACATTCTGAATTTCATATAATAGAATGATGGTGTTCCACTTTGAGTGTTAGGCGATTTTGGAAAGTGGTACTACTTTAGAGAAGCCCGCATTGTTGTTTGATAAGCCTCGGTGGGTGCATATGAAACTGAATCTGGATGGATGTTTTAGGTGTCCTGGTTTTATGGGAATGGGAGTCTAACTCAAAGATGAAATCAGTGTTTCACCTGAAGCATTTCTTTGGGCAGTGGGTTTACAAGGATTCTAGTTAGGTGGAAGTCAGAGCTTTTATTAGATAGAAGGCCTTCAGTTATTCAGAGCTTCTCTTGGTGGTCCTTTCGAAATAGAAGGTGAATCCATTGCTTGGGCTTCCACAAAAAGCTGGGTTGGAGACGGAATGATATTTAAGATCACATTTTAGGCATTGATATTGTTGTTAATATTTTGAATGCCCGTAAGAGTGCACTTTAATATTTTGAATGCCTGTGAGAGTGCACCTTGCCGAAGGAGGCTCTTTTAGACTCGTGTTCCCCTGATCTATTTTCAGCAAAACGAAATTGTACCGGAAAAAGCAAAAATTTTTGCTGGATGCAAACAGTAGAGTGAGTTAAGAATGCGGAATAACCCTGTGGCTAGTGTTATTTATTATCTGTATTTCAATAAGTTTTGGTGGATGCAAATAGTAGAGAGTGGGTTAAGAAGCAGCTTTTGACATTAATGATTATTTGGAGTTTGATTATGTGAGATCGTGAAATGGTGGATTTGAACTTTGAAGCGAGCTTATGTAGAAGTCTTTATTGTCAAAGGACTCTCAAAACAGAATTTCTTGAAATTGGCCTGTTAAATCGTAAATGGAGTTGGTGTTTCTTTTTCTCCTGTTTTTGTTTTCTTTTTCCTTCCACTCCTCTCATTGCTGTTGGTAGATCTGTCATGATTCTTGTATGAATGCAATTGAGGCTGATCTTTGTAACATGGATATTTTATTCTGAAATTTGGCCATCTGAAACTTGGCCATGTGCATGTTTTATGCCGTGTTTACATGCTTTCTATATCACACTCTTACATGTACTAAGATATTCTAAGATAATATCATGATTTTTGGAATCAACTGTATGCACATGCCGGCATTTCTGGTTTGTGGGGTTTTGTGTGGCTGGCATTCATATTCATGTCAGGTACCAATGATTTTTGTGTCTGAGCATAACTAGTCTACATTATCTGTCAGTCGTCCTCGTATTTCTTTTGACAGAAGTTTTCTGGGTCTGGGTGGTGTTGAGGGCTTCTTCCCCATATTGCTCCGACTTGCATATAGGAAATATGGGGTTCAGTGGTACGAAGTTCAACAAAATAGTGACTTTTGAATTTGCAATTGTCTGTGCTGAACTGATCTGAGATGAGACTGATTACCTCCCATTTAACCTACCAATATCTACCAGTGCACTAGTTGAGAATAGACACTGTAATGTAGGAGACATCTTTCATCTGAATAACTTAATCTGCCTGCAGCCCTGTCTGTGGACAAGATAATGAGGAGCGGTTGATCATAGATGTCGATTATTACCCTTCTGTGGTGGTGTGAACTAGTCGTGAATACGGGTGTGTATTGTAATAGGGGTTGGCTTAATTGAAATTTCGAATCCATCAAAAATGAGGAAGTTGATATTTTAAGTTCATTGCAGATTCTGGGGTTCATGGCATAAGGTGAAAAAGGTCAGGATGGCCAGTGGATGTTCTAGGGACTTGGAACACATTCAGTTGATGATATGAATGTGGATAATTCAAGTTGTGTGAATAGCGTGTGTATATATATGTAAAGTAACACCTAAAAACATATGTTAAAGATAGCATTTATAAGAGTTAAAGATATGTTATTATAATTTTTTATTTTCCCCGTCAATTTGCAATTGATGGGCTAGGATTTGTACCAGTACTCAGACTGCTGGATATACTTGGCCAGCAGGAAAATATAATGGTTGATTTTTTTTTTTGAAGTGAGTAATGGTTGAATTGAGTAGAGGTTTTGATTGAGACCAATCCTTTCTGGAGCATGTTTATTTTCTTTTTTTCTCCCCCTCCCCCCTTCTATTTGAGAAAGGATAATTGGTGAAGGCGGCTGTGTAATATGGGGTGCTTTTATAAATTAGAAGGGGAGGTTTTCAGAGTGTTCTGTTTTTCTATGCCTGTGTTTTGTATCCCAGACATGGAAATATGAATCCCCGAGCCAATACGAAACGGCCGATACACATAAGTTTACGAAACGGCCGATACACATATAAGTTTCGGTAGCCCTCTGTATGCTATTTATATTGAGATGAAATTGGTTTATTAGTTATTTATGTTTTCGTTCATTGTGTAATTATAATTGTGTTTGTTACTTTGTCTTTGAGTTGCTTCCCATGACTTTTATATTTGGGTGGTGTTTGGAAAATAACGTTTGGTTTGCACATCCAAAAAGCGACCTTTAAAAACCCAAAAGTCAAACTTGCGTTTGTTTTTTTTTTGGTTAAAAAGATAATATTCATTCCATCCAAAAGATCTACATCAAGAGGAAGAGGTTCCCAGTTAAAGTTTCCAGTGATGGGAATAGGTCTCCGGAGACTGCCATTTAGACCCTCTTGGGCCAAATTGTGCGCAACAGAATTCGCTTGACATCTTATGAAGCGAAATTCCAGTTGTCCACATTGGGTGCGGAGGTGCAAAATGTCGGAGAAGATGGCATGGATCTCCCAATGGGGTTGACTAGAGGGAACCGAGAGTATGTCGATGAGCTCCTTTGAGTTCGACTCAAAAACAACCTTTCTCCATTGGTGGGAAATGACACTTTGAATACCCATCCGGATGGCTGTAGACTCGGCTAATCTGCTGCTACCTCTTCCAAGAGCTTTCTGCATGGTGTATAGAGTATTGCCTGCATGATCCCTAGCAATGATTCCAGCCCCAGCTGCCATATGTGATGATAAAGCAACACCATCAGTATTTATTTTGATCCAATCCCTCGCTGGGGGGTTCCCATCTATTTGAGGCAAAGGACCCTAAGTTCCCATCAGATCCTGTTGCTCTATAGCTTTGTGAAGCTAAGAGATCCTGGGTGAAGAATTCGAGTCGGTTTATAGTAAGAATCGGGTTTGGGAGGGCTCCTTGAAAGATAACTTCATTCCGGTGTTTCCATATAAACCAAAGAGTGCAGCAGATGCGAATAGCTAGCAAACTCGCCTTCTTTTTAAACTCAGGATGAAGAGATCATTGGCGCCACCAACTATTGAAAGTTCTGGGAATGGAGGATAAATTCAGAGGGACAGAGAAGAGCCAAACCAGATTGCCCTTGCACAGGGGCATTCAAGGAACAAGTGGTTTATAGTTTCAGTCTTCGTCGATGGGAATGTTCCGCCCACGAAGATTTGAAGAGACTACAATACCATTGTGGCATTTTCTTCAAATGAAGTGCTGGATCTTGGGGGGACTGGCAGTTTCCATATCTTTGTCCACTGGATGTCTGAGTGTGCGTCGGCTACATGGTTAGAAGACGGATGGCGGCTTTGGATTATGAGCTTGGCCAGATGAGTGGCTGAGCTGACTTTGAAATCTCCATTACGAGCATAATGCCAAACTAGTTTGTCTAGAGCATTGTGGAGGCTAATAGGGATCTTCTGGATTTCCTCAATTGAATTTGCCGTGACAAGGAGAGCAAGATAAGATACATCCCAACGGTGTGTGACATTTTTGATCACTTGAGACACTCGCATATTGCTCAAAGATACGCCTTGGAGTGGAGTCGGTTTGAATTGAGGGAGAGTGGGAATCCAAGGGTCCTCCTTGAAGCAAAACTGGCTGCCATCCCCAATTTGCCACCGAAGCCCCTACTTGAGAACATCCCTCCCGGCTAATATACTTCGCCAAGCCCAAGAGGGCCGAGCACCCAGTCTTGCATCCATGAACGATGTGTGAGGAAAATAAATGGCTTTTAGAACTTGCGAGCACAGGGAGGAGGGTTGCGCAAGATGCGCCAACCTTGTTCGGCTAACAGTCGATTGAAGGCCTCAAGATCCCGCAAGCCCAAACTACCATGATCCTTGGATTTGCAAAGAGTGGCTCAACGAACCTAGTGGATCCTTTGATCTTGGTCCTGGCTCCACCAGAACTTAGAAGTTGCCTCCTTCACCTCTGCTAACCACCGCTTAGGTAATTTAAAGCAGCACATTGCGAAAACGGGGATAGCTTGGACAATGGACTTTATCAATGTTCCTCTACGGGCTTGGGAGAGAAGCTTTTCTTTCCACCCTTGCATTCTTCGTAAAATACGAAGCTTTAAAGCCTCAAATAGTGTTTCCTTTGATTGGTTGAAAGTAGCTGGAAGGCCGAGATATTGGTTGGGAGCTTCAAGTCTTCGGATATGTAAAATGCGAGCTATGATTTTCCTCATGGGGGTGTTAGTACAAAAAGTGATGCTGGACTTATTTAAATTTACCTTTTGGCCTGAAGCTTTCCTGAATTTGTCGAGTATGTCCATTAGGTGATCCGGTTCTTCTATATTAGCTAGGGCAAAAATTACGCAATCATCCGCGAAGAGCAGATGAGATATGGTTGGGGCTGTCCTGGCTATGCGGATACCACTAAGATGATGCTGAACAGTAGCTCTATGAAGGAGTTTCGAATGGGCCTCGGTACATATAAGGAATAAGGGGATAGGGGATCCCCTTGCCTTAGACCTCAAGTTGGGGAGATGTCCTTTGGTTCCCCGTTGATGACCACCGAATAGCAAACTGTAGAGATACATTGGGAAATGAGGTGAATCCATCGATCATGGAAGCCTAGTCGTTCCATCATAGCAAAGAGGAACTTCCATTCAACCCGGTCAAACACTCTGTTCATGTCCAGTTTAATCGCCATTTGTTGTTTAGCGCATCGCTTCTTCCTTTTGATGAAATGACTAATTTTATGGGCCATAAGGATGTTGTACGAGATTTGTTTGCCACGGATAAAGGCGGACTGGGCCGGATCGATGATTTCGTCCGGACAATCACGAAGGTGGCTTGCCATCACCTTTGCAATTACCTTGTAGGTTGTATTACATAGACTTATGGGCCGGTGCTGGTCTATAGTTTCGGGATCCCTTCCCTTCGGAATGAGGACGATATGAGTGAAGTTAACCTGTCGGGCCATTGTTCCACTCTCAAAGAAACTCTGAACAGCTTTGCACAAATCCTGTCCAACTATGTCGCAGTGTTTTTGAAAAAGAGACCCGGCATCCCTTCTGGAACAGGGGATTATATTGGCCCGATTTCAAAAAGGGCCTGCTTGATTTCGTCCAGTGACTGCTCGACATAAATTGTCCTTCATTTCATTTGTAACTGATGGGTGAATAAGAGAGGTGATATCTTGGATGCCCTCTGGAAAGGAAGTTGAATATAAGAGCTGGAAATGTCCCACGATGTGTTGAGCAACTTTTGGTTCAGTAGAGAGCCACATACCGTCCGGTCTTTTGATGGATTGAATCTTGTTGCGCGGTCGCCTTTGAATAGCATACGTTTGGAAAAATTTTGTATTATTGTCACCAAGTTGTAGCTAGTCGGTTTGAGCTTTCTGACGCCACATAGCTTCCTTTTGATCATAGGCAATGTCCAACTCAGATTCGGTGGTGTTTGGATTATGGGAGTGGACTGAGAAAGGTGAGAGATGGGCCATAAGGTTTAAGAGGCTTAATTTTCAGGGCTTGGTAGAGGTTGGGTTTGGAGTCTAGGTCCATTGGCCTAACTGAGTAATGGACATGTTTGGGCTCATGCATTTGCAAGGTGTGCTTGAGAGTGGGATAGGGCAATACGAACCTGCGGCTCATTTCTTAGGGTGTGGGGCCGTTCTGATGCGTTGGAGCCTAGTAATGGTAGACTCTTGAGAACCGATCTTTTCTCCAGTACATGTCAGTTAGCAGATAATTCCCCGAGGAGTGGCAGTTTGTACGTCGACCAGGCCTGCTGTCCTTGCTTTTGTCTCATCGTAGAGTTCCACCGAAGATCCTTGTGCAGTATCACCCGCCATGGCCGGCGGGACAAGAGAAGGTTGCCTCAGGAGCCAGCTACCACTAAACTGGAAGTTCTCGGCCCGCATGTATAGCAGGTTCCGATTCGCCATGGTTGGAGTTGCCCGTCGTTTGGCCGCAGAAGTGTTTTTCGTCATGCCCTACGACCCCACAGACATAGTAGATGGTCTGGTCGGAAGTTTCTCATAAGTTAAGGGGAAAAGCCGCTGGTGTGGATGATTGGAGGGTAAGAATGATGTAGGGACGCAAGGGTGTGTGGATGTTGAACTGGATCCGGAGTGTCTTATAATAAACTTTCCTTTTATCAAAACCCAACTTCGGAATATCAACCTCTTCGATGGTCCTTATCGGGAGAGAGAGAGGAGAGATGTAAGTTCTCCTGTACCATGATATCAGGGCGCCCACTTGATCCATAAGCCCGAGAAACACCATGGTTGGTGTTTTAAAACCCTAAGCACATCTGCCTCAAGAGAAAACTTGAACAAAAGGTAATCATTCTCAAGGTCAGAAACACTGATCGGGGATTTTGAGTTCCAGGCTCAGGCTCAGGCTCAGGCTCAGGCTCAGGCTCAGGCTCGGAGGGTGGTCTTCTTCGCCGCTGCTTTGTTCAAAGGTCAGGCCGGTCCGCTTCGAAACGGCCAATGAGGTTGAACTTACAATTTGCTACACCTTCTTTGAGCAGAGACTGGGTTAATCGGAATGGGTTTATTGAGCTGTTGGGGTATTAGCCTCTGATAGAGGATCGGATCGAGTCTCTGTATCTTGGGTGAGCTGGTTATCTGTGACTGACATGGTCACCAGAGGAGCGGAGAACAGGGGAAAGGAGAGCAAGGGGTGAGTGAGCAGCAGACTCAGACGCAGACGCAAGTTGATGATGAAGTGAGGGGGGGAAACGATGGTATAAGACTAAGAGGGTTAGAGGTGGGGAAGAGGAAGAAAGAAAGAAAAGCAGATTGAAAAGAAAAGGGATAAGTTCGACCCACCGGAGACGGGGGATCAGGGAGGCGCTCCCAAAACAAGATAGAAAGTCAGTCGGTCCTGATTAGAAAACAAGTGGACCACTTGCATTTGGTTTGCACTTACTTACAAGAAGTAATTTCTCAAAGTTTTATATATGGTATCAAATTGATGGTGTTTTAAGATATGAACTAATGCATTCCATTAGGAAAGAGTACAAAGAATACAGTCCAGGACTGTAATCTTAACTCAACCATGAATGATAACAGTCATGCATTGTAGAAATCTATGCAAATCCTTAGCAATCACAGAAGGTACTGTGTGCATTTAAACTATACCCTAATGGAGATTCATCAAGCTTGTTTGTGCAATTAAGCTCGTTTGCTCTGCCTCACTCTGATATATAAAGCCACAGTGAGGGAGGGAGAGCATATAAAAGATCAAAGCAAGTTCAGTTTGAGGTTGTGTTGGGATTCACACACTTTCGAGTTACATTTCTTGAGTTGGGGTTCATTTACATTCGAGTTTGAAGGAGGAATGGGTTCAAACAATAGATCAAAGCAATCCAGAGTGAGACCGGTCCGGTATCAGCAGCTCAACTGAGCATTCAGGGGAAAAATTCCAGAGAAATAAGAAAGGAGGGCTTACATGTGAGCTTTTTTTTAAAGTGCTGGCGAGATCAAGCAATTGGAGTGGAGTGACCTCAAGCAGGGGCAATGGAGAAGAGAGCAAGAGTGGAGTGACCTCAAGCAGGGGCAATGGAGAAGAGAGCAAGGGTTTCGTTCGGTGAAACTCTGAGAAGTGTTTGATCAGGTATATACAGTCGTTTGAGGAGTGTTCCGTCAACTTCCTGCGGAAGTAAAAAAAAAAAAAAGTCGACTTCTCTCTGAAGCAGTCTCACCTCGCCTTTTGGGGAAAGTAAACAATTGACTTCCTCAACTTTTTTACATCCGCCGGAAGTTAAATGAAAAATGGCAAACCCCCACGGAATTTTGGCTTCACTGGAGCCAAAAGTTGCTGAGAAAGTCTATCCAAAAGGCACCAATCAGTTAAACCTTATGTACAAAGTTTAATGTACCCTCAAATTTTTGAGTATGAGAAGAGCCATCTAACTTTGAGTGCCTTCAAGCCAAGTCACCAGTGACCAGACACCTCCCTGGTTTGTTCCAGTGGTAGGATGTGTATTCCCTTTAGGGGCGGAGGACTTGAGTCTCGGGTGTGGTGGTCAAGAAGCCTATCATGTGTACTAACCTAACCTAACTCCTAACCAACTTATTAACCTAAATAAATGATTTAACCCTTCCTTCAAAAAAAGAAGAAAAATGTCACCGACTAGAAGCATGGATTTGGTCGAGAATGAAGTTTTGGCTTGAGGACTTTGGTTAAAGTTAGAGAACCTTTATATGACGAAATTGCTCTTGGATTGTCTTTTGACCATGGATGTAGTAGCCTTATGTGGGTGAATCACATATATTTTGTGTTGTGGTATGAACTATCTTCAAATCCCATGATCGCATTTCTTCCACCCTCACAGTAGGATCCATTCATCTTCCTAGATTCAGACGAGATTCATCTTCCTAGATTCAGACGAGATCGCCAATGTACCAACAACCTGGAGAATGTCTTCCTTCCAAGATGCTATCGTAGCCTCAAAAGTCCCTTAGATTGCATAATCGCCGTTATTGCTTTGCTAGCATGGCCTCAATTATTTAGAGCAGATCACAAGAACCCATCCGGCTTTGGCACTTAAATTCACAAAATTTAAACCAGCTCCATAATGAATTCTCCCCACTTCCTTTTTTTTTTGTCACCACATGAAAATATAAGATGCTCTAAGTCAAGGTTACAACTGATAGTCTAATACGAAGTTTAGAAAAAAGTATGGCATTGGTAGGGATTTCCTAGGCCACGGAGGCGGCAAAAGCTGGCAAACTAAACTATGTGCCTTCTCCGAGTTGGGGAGAAGGCACATAGTTATTTTCGGAGGACGTGCCGATCGCGCAGGCGGGCATTTCACACAGGTCGGGAGTTCGGTTTCAGAATTCTTTACCAACGTGAATGGTCGTATTAGTAGAAAGTGAATGGTCGTATTAGAAGAAAGGCCTCAAAACAGCTTTTGTTATCATCAACAACTCTCTCCCTTATTGCGGCTGACTTTATTTGGAGCGCCTAAATACTTACTTGAGCTGATTAGATGATGGAATTTTGATAAATTTAGCCAAAAAATGCTTGAATTTTCTACGAGTACTGTTTGGTTAAGCATAATCCAAAATTTCATGAAAATTATTAGTTTAGTCAAAAGTCGCCTAAATTTTGGGAACCTCAGCTCTTCACCTTGATTTGGACTGGATGAAAGGTTTTCCATCTTCGAAGATTGAGATCAATTTCTCTAACCCCCACAAACTTTTCCAATCGATTCAAACGATCATCTTGACCATATAGTATATTTTAATTACTTTAAAAAAAAACAAAAATAAAAACAAAATCAGTTTACCAAAATGTTACGTCCCCAGAATCTACATATACAATATCTCATAATTGCACAGACCCGACCCCGGAGCATGAACCTAGAATTATCCCAAGATAAGATATGATTCATTAAAATAAAACCCATTGACAGATGTGAATATCAAGCATCAAATCAACTAAAATGTTCTAACTAAAGTTATACTAACAAGGAAAAACAATCAAAGTTTCTAAATCAGTTCTCACCACAATTCCCTCTCTTAGAATTAAAAAGAGTAGAATAGAAAAATGCTCCACTAGCTAAGCTATGCTTGAATCTCTAAGTCCTTCGAGTATTTCTTGAAAATATTAACATAACAAGGGTGGACACAAGCCCAGCAAGATAGACATATCCATAAAGAAATATCAACATGTTATTATTACATCGACTACGCATAACAATTTCCAATAATAGCATAAATGTTCTATATATTATGAATTACTTGGTCTAATTCACTTGCCCATAAGAATTATACATAGCTCACCGTAATGAAAATCATCTGTGCAAAACATAGCTCACTCAAAAGGGGATGCTTGGGATCGCACATAGTTCACCAAAGCAGCAAACCTAGGTAGCACATGGCTCTTCTAGTTGGGATCACACTAGTTCACCCAAAGAATTCAATGAAGAATGTGGCATACATTTAATGTTATGTCAAATGTTTTCATAATCGGTCCGGTCATTGAACTGGTTGGGTGGCCGGTTCCCGGTTTGACCGTGTCCTTTTTATAAAAAAATAATTTTTTCTCATTTTTACCTGGTTCTCAACCGGTTCTACCATCAGTTCGTGGTTCAACTGATCGGTTCTTAAAAGAAAATGGCCGGTTTTTAAAGTGGTCTGGTTTTGTGGGTTTTGGAAATCTATGAGGGGACTGATTCTGATAACACTGGTTATAACACATTACACGAGACAACCATATCAAAATTATTGCATTAACCAATTATTTAGATTAATAACATATAGTCTTAGATCTACTCTACTTGTTCAGTTTCTAACAATAACGAGAACAAATAAATCTTAACATGTACCCACAAAACAAGATGTATCAATCTTTCAAAATTTACAACTCAACGCTCCAAACTCAGATAGTTACCAACCATAGTTTCCAGAAAGAAGACTTATAATGAAATGTATGAAAAATACAAAAATTGAGAGAATCGATAGTTTACTATATTCTGAAATAGATTAACTAAGGAAATAAATGCTGCAAAATTTCTGTCAACCACTCTTTAAAAGAGAATTTCTATAATTTTATTTCTTCATAAAAATGAACAAAATTTACTTTCCTGAAAACTAGATTAAAATCCCTTGGAAGGACATAAATAGTTTAATTTATTCAGGAATATTTCTATAATAAAACACTTATTGAAACAAAATGATCTGTAGAGTTTCTGAATTGACAGTGTAGTATAGAATGATTTCCAAAATTCACTTAATATAGTAAACGATTTTCAAACATTATGAAATTTTACAGAGAGTCTACATAGCCTCTTGGGATGTTCTGATTGAAACAGATTTGAAAAATAATTAATGTATATTTTTAATAATTCTTCAATTACTATTGGTTCATGAAAAATACAGTCAGACACTACATTCTAGAGCTATTTCAAAATTCCAATAAATATAGTAAAGGATTTCTAAAAATTCTGCAATATTACAGAAAGTCTCCCTAGTCTCTTGGAAAGTTACGACTGAAACAGATTTTAAAAATAATGAATTTGTGATTTTTAATAATTCTTCCATTGCTACCGGTTCAGGAGAAATACAACCAATTACATACAAAAGTTAACAAATCTATCATTGATCCATACAAATTAAATACATACACATATTAAACCAACAATAAAGATTAATGGAGTATCTATTTGGCTTTTCCTCGAAGGTTAAGGCCAAAATCAACCTGGAAGAGATTGCCTCTATTGGATTAACCTCCACTCCTCAATAAAATTGAACTGAACCTTGAATCTCGGATCTCGAACTGATCTTCCAAAAACTCAGCAGCCAGCTTCCCTTTCTCCAACACGTTCTCCGCTCTAGAGAATTAGGTTTTCTAATTAATGGTCTTTAATTAGGTTTTTCTCTTTGCTTCTATACTAACCCCATTCATTATTTACCAAAACGTCATTACTAACTGGGTTTAATTGGTTTCAAATCCTAATTAAACTTGATTTAAATTATTATTCTCATTAAGTTATTCTAACCTCAAGTTAAATTAATATCATGACTAAACACTCAATAGTAAAAATACATAATATAGAGGATGGAATGCATGGTTAACATGGATATATAATAGGAAGGTAGGCTTCTCAAATCTCTACACACTCTTGAGGAGGGTGAACCCGCCTCATTTGGCTTAGTATAGAGATTTCCAACTTTCCAGACTCCTAGAGAATCTCTAAACTACCAGATCCTAGGTAGATGAGGTTTGAACCTAGAACCCAACTACATACCCAAGCATCTCGTTGAAAGAGATCCATACGTACAACCCAACACAGCTGCCAACTCCATAAGATTAGGTAATTAACCTCACCTACACCAAATAGTTCACTTTTGAAAAAAATTATCCTAATGCCCGACATTGATTCAAAATATCTCAACAAGCATCTTAAAAGAGCTAACTGTCTGCATGAGACATCACTCAAAATCAAAGTGTCATCGACAAATTGCAAATAGGAAATAAATAGATCACTTCTGCCCACTGAGCAGCCCGAAATAACTGAAACTGCAGCCCTAGATAGTAAATGGCGACAGTTGGTCACCGTGCCTCAAACCTCTATCCATCAAATACCAAATCTCATTTTTCCCATTATATAATTAAGGAACTCCCATTTTAATGATCATAGACTTTTTCCATATCAATTTTGCAACTGACATCTCGAGCACTCTGTACTTAACCTAATATCCACGCATTCATTGGCAATTAGGATGCCATCCAGAAAATGTCTACCATTACAACCCAAAAAAGGCCCCTGTGACGTGGAGATAATGGATAGCATAATGCGCCCTTTAGCCTAGTAGCTAAGAGTTCTACTAAGATCTTGTAAACGCTACCCACCGGTTTACATGGTCATAGATTTTTTTTACATACCTTGATTACTTAAGCTTAATCTCAATTCAATTGTAATTAATTCGTGCTTCAAGCATTATAAGTAGCTAGTTCTCCCATCTTTGGAGATGTGCTTGGATTTAATCGAAAAGGGACAAAGTATCAACATCATTTCAGTTGTCGCAAACATATTCGGCAGAGGTAGGTAGCTTAGTTGTTTTTTTATAGGTAAATAGGGTACCTAATAAATGTCATAAGTTCCTTTCCTGGACAAGGTTAGCTTGTAAATTGGGATTGCTTATGTTCTCAAGTCTAATTTCAACTTATTTCCATTTCGAAAACTTGCAATCGCAAGCATAATAGGAAATCTCATTGAAATTACTATGCTTACTAGTAGCAAGATCACAATAGTTAGAAGAACAAGATAAATACCCTTCTAATGCAGTTCTCTTTTCGAAAAATCAAGCTGAATGTGCTTGCGCTTGCTGCTTGTGTGTTCTTGTGTGTGTGTGTGTGAGAGAGAGAGAGAGCGACAGAGAGAGACAGGTAGGTTACAAATGACTTTTGCAACAGTCAATAGCTTGTACTCAAAGGGATTAGTCTTACCTAATGGGTAACAAATAATGTGACTTTTATTGAAAAGTAGATACAACTAACTAACAATAAATCCATTAGAGTTATTAAGCACACTTTTTCTATTGCTTATTCATAATTTCAGGCTACACTGTAGGGACCCAAATAAATTGTAGATTGGTGAGATTATCCTGGTTTTATTATTGTCCACAAATGAGATGGTTGACATGTTTTGTCTCTTATCAAATGTCAAACCCCCATTATCATTCACTGTACAAATCCTTCTAATTCTAGAAGTTAAGTCCTTTTCAGATATCTATTTCTTGTCCCAAACTCTACAACTAACATGTTTTAAATTCATATAACCTAGCCAATCTCCATTCAATGGGTCCCTTTTAGCAGATCAGATGAGCCTATATGTTCTTTCGTAAAAAATTTTTGGACCATTGGCATACAGTTTTGACCATTGCTAGATCGACGGCTACAACCATACAAAGGTGTTGAGTCTACCCTACATGTACCTATGTTTTCCTGTTACTGGAGAAATTAAGGAAAAAACTAGTACAGATCAGAGACGGTCGGCACAAGGAAGAATATCGGAGGATTCAATCCAACAAATACTGTATTAGGAGTAGGTTTACATGAATTTGGTTATATATTTGTACAAAAGCAGCTTATTTATAGCTATTTTAATATATCACACTCTAAATAAAACATATTCATGAATGAACAACTATTTTTCCTTTAGAAGGTGATGAACAGCTACTTTGCTTTCAAAAGTTCCTCTATCTCTTAATATATCCGAAAGCAAGCGTGTTCTACGATGAGATTGGCCAAGAAGGTGAAGATGTGTGGCTGCAAAACAATACAGAAAAATATTAATTTGTTTGCCAAAACAATTATAGCTGGAAAGAAAGAATCAAATGTAGCCATTAACAGAAAATAAAGAATTTTACAGAGAGGGATACTTTATAATATCTTTCCAGTAAGATTCACTGGCTTCATCATCCATAACTTCTCCCCAAGCTTCAAAGGTGGTTGAGGTGGATGAGTGTGTAGAGATGTCTGTTGGGTTGATCATGCTTTCCATTTTCTTGACAGCCGAACATTCCGGAGAGGCTGAAACCAATGCAGGAATAGGCTTAGGGTCTTGAATGGCATATGAGAGACTCAAGTGAGGGTTATTTCTGTTAAGCACATCTGGGGTAGGTACTCCTTCAAAACAAGCACTTGAGTTGGCAATGGCCTGATAATTATTGGGTGGCAAGTTAGAAAAGTTTGAAGGTATTTGAGAGGGATTAGGAGAAAAACCAAGAAGGCCACTAAGAAGTCCGTCAAATTGGGAATTCGATCTGAGATATTCGATAATCTGATTGTCCCGAAAAGAAGACGATCCCAAGAAATTAATTTCCTGCATATTTGGAAGTGCACTACTATTCATAACTTGCAGTAAATTATGAAGCGCTTGAATTTTGGCTAGTTGTGTTGCATCTGCCTGTAGCCTGAGAGCATTGTCCCAAGGGCTCACCAAATTGCTAAAGTTTGATGTCCCAAACAACTGATGAAGATTCGCAAGGAGATTGAGATCAGTTCTTGGACAGTGGGTTATGGGATCAATACCCATTTGGAGGAGTTTTTTCTTTAGATGGGTGTTCCAGAAATTCTTGATTTCATTATCTGTCCGTCCTGGAAGATGGGTAGCGATAGTGGACCACCTGCAAGGAAGATAAGGAATAGAAGTTTACTACTTTGTTGTGACTCCCCCTCTAGTTCATTCAATCACTGTTACTCTTCTGCAAGCACGATTAAGGCTCCGTTTGTTTTGAGGTAAAATAGGGGGAAATAAATGAATTCCACGGAAAATTTAGTTTAAATGTATATTTTCTTTAGGACAATTGACATTTTCCGTAGAATTTATTTGTTTTCCCCTATTTTACATCGAAAAAAAACGGAGCTTAAGTGCAGTGTTCTACGAAACCGCTTGATCCTAGAGTATATCCAGTTGAGCATGGTAATCAAGGATTATGGTTTTGTTTTTCAATTTCCAAGGAATTAAGTGTAATTTCATTTGGAGGTCATGAAATAAACTACTATTGCTTACTTGAACTGTATTCCATGAAACTGTGCAGCTAAAGCATATTTAAAGCAAGGGAATTCAAAATATTAAAAATAATTTAAGATTCAGTAAAAGACCATAGAAATTACTTATTTCCAAGAACTGAATGAAGGTTAATGATGATTTGCTCTTCTTCATCAGAGAACTTTCCTCTCTTAATATCAGGCCTCAGATAATTACTCCACCTTAGTCTACAACTCTTTCCACACCTGTTCAGTCCTGCAAGCTTGGGTAGTGCTCTCCAACTCCCTAGGCCATGTGTCTGAATGTAATCTACGAGTTTCTCATCTTCTTCGGGTGTCCACGGCCCCTTCTTCACACCATTGTCGTCGCTGTAAGGAGACCTTCCCATCATCCCTGCCAAAAAAATTGGGTTCTTGATGAGAAGTTGTTTCTTTAGTAGATATTGCTGTTGAAATAACAAACAAATTAAGAAATCAAACCTGAGATTAGATTGTGGGCTGAAGATAAAGATGAATCAGTGTGGGAAATCTAACAAGAGCAATGCTGTTTTTATAAGTCTGTTGATGTTTGGAAATAACAAAGACTTAGTGTATGGGAGACGCATTTCCTTAGATACTTATGATATATTTTCAATACTATATTCTGCCTTTCCAAAAGTATCCTTACCTTTCATGGATATTGCATAGAAAAGCTTTAAAATTGCATTGAGAGTTTTACATTTTGCTTTCTTTAGGTTACAGTTCCTGCTTAGATGGTTAGGAGTTGGTGGGTTAGAGCCACTTCAGCTGGCATGTTGGTGGGTTAGACCTTCTGTCATTTGATCATTAAGAGTATCCTTAATTTCATGGGAATTGACCTCAGGATCCCCCTCAAACGAGGGTCACACCTTTTCCCATCCTAGCTTGAGGTGCGAGTATAGTTAGTAAATACGCATATAGTATGCATACATAGTATATATACATCTTTGTCTCTTTGGGGAAAAAAGTGCATGTATAGATACGGTATCGTATATTATGCGTCTTTTTACCATTAAAAGTATAATACTTAATACCCGTATTGTTCGGCTATTAGAAAAACGTAAGCAAAATATCCTTATTCATTGAAGGTTGTGAGAAACCAGACATGTAGACCTTGTAGTATAATTAGGGTTACAATGTGGATAACTTACTGTCTACCTTTTTTTTTTTTTTTCGTCTTCCAAAAAAAAACTTACTGTCTTTTTTTATCTAACCATTTACAAGTGCATTACTACATTAGTGAACTTATTAGGTGTTTAAAACATTTGTTACATATCACCAATATCCATATTTAGGCATAGATTCTGTTGTTCTAGCTGTACGTTCAATTGGATTAGTATAGTATATTTTACTTGTAAGTGATTATATATATATATAACAGAATCTATTTGTGGTCTTCACAAATAACAGAATATATTTGTGGCCGTCTTCACAATTATATACACCGAATTTTTGGTCATGAACTTTTGAAGCAAAATAGTATTAAATCTGCTGTATAGATCTAAGTCTGGTTGGCTTACCCCCTTTTTTTTTGACTGAATTTTTGGTCTAGTACATTTTAGCCAAAAATCGTATAATACCCAAACGTTTTCTGTTTCGTATTTGTTCGGTACCCAAACTTACTAACTACGGGTGAGACATTTAAAAAAAATATTTTGGGGTTTAAAACTTGTATTTTACATCAATAATTTATGTCTAAATTATCATTTAAGGTACATAAGATGAGGGGTATTTTGGTAATATAAGGTAAGTATATTTTTGTTTATGTGTATGTTCTTCACTTCTTCAACGAGGCAATGTACGTCACCTTGCCACCGTCTAGGAGTCTATGCATTTCAAGGTTGGGAGGGGACTCGGCAGCAACTAACTTTCCATTTGGCATACAATGAAAGGGTCACACTCACATAGGCTCAATTTCCTTTAGAGCACTAGGAGAAGAAACCACTAGATCTCTTAATTTTCCTTCATATTTCGTATAAGCATACTCTAACACACGCAAATCTATTGAGTCTTTGATGGGGTAAAACCCTCCTAACGATCTCTTAAAAGAAAAAATAATAATGAAAAGAATTATGTCTGGCTGCTTTTTGTTGCTTTCTTTAAGTAACTCATATTCTCATCTCATCTCATAAAATAGGGATTTTATAAATGTGGTCTTCATAGTTCTTGGAAAGTTCATTGAACAAATTGAGTTATATATCCATGAAAATTTGAGATAATGGGAGAAAAATGATTTGGCAACTAATAGAGATGATCCCTGCCTTCATTAAAAGGTCCATGCATAAGATGACTAGGGTCATGGATTGTAGAGTGAAATTCATTCCCACTCATCAACAATAATCACTAGAAATTGGGCTGGACATAGTTACCAAATTCATGTATTATACTTGTATAATACTTTTAAGGGGGAGGCCATTTAAAACATTGTATTTTGATGTGTATTATCGTATAATATATGTTTAATATGTGATTTTCGTGTCAAACACGTATATAATACATGTATTTTTGTTATACTTTTATCATGTAAAATACATATTTTATATTAAATAATTTTTATAATAATAACCATTAGCCACGGTCGCATATGCAATGTATTAGCGACGGCTCAATTTCCGTCTCTAATAATCATAACGATGGAAAAGTTGGCATTAGAGATGAAAATCGTCCGTCGTTAATGATTGATAGATTTCTTGTAGTGTGTGTTAGTATCATAATTCTTATTTATTTATAAATAATAATAATTTTTAATTTTCTCATACTTTTGTTGCGTTTTTTTTTAGCATATAACACCCTTATTCTTATTCAAATGGATCATTATTGTATAATATCCGTTCCCGTACTTGGTAACTATGGGCTAGGGATCGGGTTACTATTTTTTTGTTTGGATCTCAGTTTTGAAGCATTAGGTTTCTTGGTTCAAGCCCACGAGTTCGTCTTTGTCATTATCTTTGTCATCATCGTCGCTACCATTATGAATATTATCAACCTTTATAACTTGGAAATCTTTCCTAATAGTGCATAAAATTTTCTTTTTTTGAGTATAATTATAAACTGTTCTTCAAATCTAGACTTGTTACTCAAAACGGAATTATGGATTCATCATGCATCATCATTAGCATCTAGAATTTTGGAACTACAATTTCCTTTCATTGAAATTTAAGTGATGTAGCACTCTCCAACTGCTCTGCGTGTCGGCATTACACAGTTCAGCTCCCATTCACCAAACAACTATTTTAATACTTTGGAAACCAACGTTTAGGGGTTTCATATTTCTAGCGTTAAAATAATTAAGAACCTATAGTCTATAACAACCTCACGTACGCAGTAATATATATATATAACAAAATAATAAATAAGTGAAGAGAAGATACACAAGATAAGAAGCCAAAGTATAGAGACTGTACATGAAATGGATTGAGAGGAAACCACACAATTAGATATCATATCATAGCCAATTGCGATTGAACTCAGGAGAGTAGAATAGATATGTATCATGATTTGATCGGAGGATAAAATAAAAGAAAAGTGAAAATTTAAAATAAAAATTTCTTGCCTCCAATCAGATCACGACACATATGCAATTGAACTCTCTGAGTTCAATTGCAATTGTCTGTGCATGGCAGTCGTCAAGCAGAATCCATGGAGCACGTCATCGTATCATTGCCTTTCGATTAGGAGAGAAAATATCTAAGGGGAATGCTGGCAGTAATTCCTTATATATTCAATCTCCTGCAGATTTTGACACGTGGATTGCTTTTCCACTGCATCCCTTAAAGCAACACAATGGATGCCACATGGAATGTCTGTTGCTAGTTCACCTGGTTTGGTGCATTGTTTGGATTTATCTACTTTGAGGCTGAGGACTCGGTTTCAAGTCGCGATATGACAGTTGAAAAACTTACTATCATTACTAAGCTAACTCTTTATTTACACCGACTAACTTAATGATGAAACCTACCAAAAAAATTAAATTAAAATAATATTTATTGCTTCAACTGGTTGCATGAAAAAAAATAGTTAAAACAATACCAAAATCTGTGGGAGAGTAGACCTATAGGATAGCACTCCACATTTTCTAATGTTTACTCTTTCTACACTTCTAAATATTACAGAAGAGAAATGATATTGAGATTGTACTATTATAGAGCAACTTGAGACCATTTCACGAGGGAAGCAACGCTTGCTTCATTGTTAGTGTGTGTTAGTCACCACTCCTATGATCCGGGTTCCATTCCCGAGAGGATGTGAGTATCGTCTCCACCCATCCATGACTTAGAACAATTACTAACCACTAACCGAGGTTGCGGCTTAACCGCATATCTCTTGCCAAAAAAAAAGGATCATTTCAAGAAGATACAATATTAAGGCATCATTAATCATAGGATTAGTATGCATTGCATGTTTACTTATTTATCTGGTCAAAGCTTTTTCAAGTTAATTTCATGAACCATACAATTCTAATGATTTAGGTAATACTACTTAAAAGTTATATTACTTGAGGAAATTAAAAGTCTTTCACTAGATAAATAATTCCAAGACCTTAAGGTGTCCTAAGATTTTTTACTTACGTCTTAATATCACGTCACATTGAGTATAGGTTGGGATTGTCCTATGATCGTACGGTCCATTTCTCATTACTAAAATATAGTGTTTCCTAAAGATAACTGAGATTTTGGTAGTAATTTTTTTTTTTTTTTTTTTGCATGACATTTTTTTTTTCTTTTTTTGGTAACGAAGGGTTTCCGGGCCTTTTGGAGCACTCAACTAATCCCCCATTTTTGTAAAGCCGGGATAAATCCCCAAAGGCGACCAACAAGCGGAAGGGACTCAAACTCAAGACCTCCGCTTCATGTGACGTGGTCTTGGCCAGCAGCCCAACACTTGCTAACCACACTCCCCCTAATATTACACTCTCCTTTTTCTGGCAAAAGTATTTTGTAGTAGAGCTCACATTGGCCTCACACAAAGTCCTTATCTCCGTCCTTAAGGGAGAGTACATCAGGAGTAGGGCTCAAGCTCGGCTCGGCTTGAATAGATTTGTTTGAGGCCCGAAGCCTGGCTTGGCCCGAAATGGAGCTTGAAAGTGCGGCCCGAATTCAAAATCATGGCTCAAGCTCGGCTTGGCTCGGCTCGGCCCGAATTGATTCAAACTTGAGCAGGGCTTGGCTTGGCTCGAGCTCCGCTTGAATCCTTTTTTCATATATAAAAAAAAAAACAATATTTTATATTATATATATATATATATATATATATATATAAATAATATTTTCATTTTATTTTTTAATAATATTTGAGCCGAGCAGAGCAGAGCCGAGTTCGGGCCGAACCGAACCTCAACCTAGCCGGGTCGAGCTGCACAGGGGTTGGCCCGAGCTCGATTTGATTGAGTTTTCGGGTATTTTTTTAGGCTTGGCCCGTTCGAGCTTAAAATTTGGGCCGAGCCACACCAACGGGCCGATCGGGCTTTGTACAACCCTAATCAGGGGCGACTTAAACTAGTATTTTTAAACCTATAACCACTGAGCTGCTTGCCTACTCCAAAACTATTATATACAAACACATCATTTCAACTTTTGGTTTGGTAGATTAGCTTAAGCAGATCGGACACAAAGTGAGCTAGGGTTTTAAGTTGCTTTCGGCCTCGAAAACTCCTCCCTCGTTATAGTTTTATTAAAGATGCTCCTCATATTCAACTACCAGGTTCACATAGTGACATCATTCCTTCAAAAAGTCAATGTGGAAGTTAAAAAGAGAGTAGGAATTGCCTGGCTTTTTCCTCCTATCTTACCTCATTGGCCACATTTACAAGTCTCTTGATAACAAACCCTAGTCAATTAGTCATTAAAATTTTAAAAAAACTTCAGTCTTGCATGTTGGTCCCCCCATAGTTGCATGTATACTCGCCATCTAAGCTCCCTTGTAAGAAGTTCTCTTCTTGCCGGTAGGGACTAGATCGAAGTTTGGTTCGGCTCAGCTCGATCAAGCCGGGGCTTGAGCTAAAAAGAAAGGCTCGATGAAGCCGCACCAAACGATTTTGTGAGTTTGAAAATATATTCAAGCCGAGCTCGAGCCAAGCCTGTTTGATTCGGTTTGGCTCGAAGCTTAGCCCAATTGAGGCTCGATTCGGCTCTGCTTAAACATTATATAAAAAATAATATAGTATACACATATATCATTATTATATATATAATAAAAATATTATTATTTTTATTTAAAAATAATTTTTTAATAATTCAATCCGAGCTCAAGCCAAGCCTAATTCGGCTCGAGCTCAAATCAATTCAAGCTCAAGCAAAGCCGAGCTCAAGCCTAGCCAAGAAAATTCAAGCCGAGCTCAAGCCTAGCCAAGAAAATTCAAGCCGAGCTTCTCGAACTACATATCGAGCTGAGCTCAAGCATAGATAAGAAAATTTAAAACTGAGCCGAGCAGCTCGAATACACCCCTACTTGCCAGTATGCTTCTCTAGCCCCAGGAAGCTCTGTTCCCCATTTCATATTTACCAAACACATGTATTATACCCATATAATACTTTTAGGGGGTCGTCGTTTAAAATTGCATATTTTTACCGTGTTACGTGTTATATGTGTATCACCGTATAATACCCGTTTAATACACGAATTACGTATTAAACATGTGTAATATGCTTATTTTGTCATACTTTTACTGTATTACATATATTCCGTAATAAATAATTGTTATTAATTAATATCATGATTTTTTTTTTTTTTTAAATTATTAATTATTTTTTAATTTTTCATATTTTTATCATATAACACTCATAGTTCCCATACGGATCATTGCCTTATTATATCCATACCCGTACTTGGTAACTATGCCCCCATTCGAGCTTCCATATGAAAGAGCATCTAGGGAAAATATAGGTTTTTAATAACACGATGCTGGAAGAGGTTCCATCTTTGTTTTGCAAGGATGGCCCTTGTACTCTGAACCCCATTGCACCCCCTAACTTTCCTTTGCATAACTTTCTTCAACTCAACCAATGAAAAGTAAGTCATGCTTCTAACCCTTCAAGCTACCAATAAATATACCATTACCATTTGATCCCTCTCAGTCAAAAACTTAAAAATAAAATAAAATTTTGAAATCAAATGCATCATGGTGATTTTACCATGAATCTATTGATCCTAAGACTTATTACCACTTTATTTGGACATGGAGATAATGATTTTAAAGTGCCCCTTTTAAAAACAATTCCATTCTCAGGCCTCCATTTAAAAAAAAAAATGGAGAGAGAATGTGTGGTTTGACTCGTGAGAGAGAGAGAGAGAGTGTTTGATTCTGGTATGGAATTAACTTTTTTTTTGTTTTTGGCATTTTAACACAGGCCCTTTTGGAGTGAGTGTGGATCTACTCTTATCGCACCTTAGCAATTATCATAGGTCTAATTGGGTGTGTGTGTTTAAGTGTGTTTTAAATGATAGCCTTAAAAGCAAATAAAAGCAAATGCGCCGCCTTGTCGTTTGGGTATTACTAAGCCCCCTTTAGTCCCACATTGATTGGGTACTAGGCTCCTCAGGGTGTATAAGGGGCCTCCACTCCTCTATTAGTCAAGCCTTTTTGGAGTGGGTGTGCGAATCTACCCTTATGACACCTTAGCGATTACCATAAGTTTGATTGGGTGTGTGTTTAGACTTTAGAGTGTGTTCAACGATTACCTTAAAACCAATAGGAAAAAAAATATGTAATAATAATACGCTCAACGCACTTAATTACCGCATCAATGAGGTTTTAAAGTTAGTAGCTTATGCTACAAGGGTGTGTGTGTGCGCGCACGTGTGATAGTGTGACTTATATGTTTAACTCTAATAAAAAAAGAAAAAAAAAGTAAGTCGAAAGCCAAGCTTTAAAGTTTTTAGTCCGACCTGTTTCTAGTACAAAAAACTCCATGAACATACACAAACAAACAAAAACCAAGAAACAGAACATTAATATGATTTTTGATATCATTTGAGTAAAACCTTTAAGATCAAAGAAAGAGCAAAATTTACAGATAGGCAGGAGAACAGAAATAGTTATCTAAACCTTTCACCAAAACTAATAGACCAACAGAAATGAAATCCACAGAATACTTGGAAATGTAACCCGTAAATAGCAGCTAATTCGAGCACAAAACCCGCAGTCAGACGCAGACTTGGTTATCTTTGAATGATTCAGTAGCTTTTGAATAATTTGTAGTTTTTCCTGATTTAGATTTCTAGATACTGATAGGTGCAGTTATGATCATTTACCAGCACCTCTACAGCTTTACTTATTACACCCCCAGTAACCCTTCCAAACATGTAAAAAGGTGTTTTGCTTACCTGTCTCCTGGCCGATAATAGTCTTCTTCTCAACGGCAAAATTGATCTCTCTTGCATTGTTTATTGCTGTCCAAATACATGTCAATCTATTAACTTAAGACATGAAAAACATGCATGGGGTAAGAATCCTTTTAGATTGTAGCCAGGCATTGAAGAGGTCTCCCATAGATAACTTAGCTAAATACTGATTTTGATCAGATGGCTTCATCCTTTTTACCATTTTCTTTTGGAAGCCTAAATGGTGAACATTGCAGAAATAAGATTACTGCATGGACTTTAACACCCCATCTCATTACTAATATTGGCTAATATTAGAAAGAATACATACTTCTTTGGAATATAACTGTAAAAGCGAATCAAACACTACAGTTAAAATCAGGACAACTGCAACGCACCAAAATTTCATGTATCCAAGTTGCATGCAAACCTCAAAAGTGTGATTATAAAATGTCCTCTTGAAAAAAACTTTTCCCAAGTGACAGCTAAAAATACAAATAATGTCTCTAACCAAAATTAAAGAAGCTGATAAGTTATACATTACAATTATATGCATATTGTTAAAATTTATAAACAGTCATTGTTAATCTACAATACTAGCAAAGCTAGGAAGACAGTAAGAGCAACGGAAATATTAAAAAGAACCTGGAGAAAGTCTTAATTTCTCTCTGCGGGTAATTACAAAATTCCTATCTCTGCCACGTTCCCCCTCTTACCAAGCAAAGCACATATCGAGATGGCAAAAGACCATGTATTTCCATTCAAGGCTCTTCAGGTTGCCCTTCAGCTTTGTCTGCCTCTTCTGGTTCACTTACAGATTCAATAGCATTCTTTTCACTAAATTTTAAACGAACTGGTCGGTCCAACAATTCCTGCAGCAGGAAGATTGACAGGAGCAAAACAATTTTAATTTCTTACATAATATTATCTAGAGAAATTAGTAGTTGAATGCATATAAACCATACCCTGGTAAATATGAATGAACAAAAATTAATACACAAACAACTTTTGAGAACTAAATTTTTTTTTTATCATTTTGTTCCAAATAATTATGGTTATTTATTACTGCTTTATACATACACACAAAACACAATAATATATATATAATATAATATAAAATTTTCACCGTTAATGAAAAACATAATTTTTTTAAAACCTGGTTTTAGTGTTACAAGCACAGTGGGTGGTGGGGAGGAGGGCCCACTAGAGGTGTAAACAAGCTGAAGTTGAGCTGAGCTGAGTGCTGCTCAAGCTCGGCTTGTGACATATCTGGCTCAAGCTCGTTTCGAGCTCAATTCGATCTCTTGAATGCTAGCTTGCGCTCAGCTCGTCTATAGATAATCGAACTTGAGCCAGCTCGCTAGCTTGCACTATTATTTTAGGCTCATTTACCTTAATTTTAACAAAAAAAATTCAAAACAAAATCCTAAAAGTTAAACATGCTCATCAGATTCTCCCTTCAAAAAAAAAAAAAAACAGTAGAACTGAACATAGTTATTCTTTTGAGTCTAATTGAAGAAACATGATATAGAGAATCTATAAATTTTGAAAAGATGAAGTCACCTTTTAAGTTTTACCTCAACAAAAAATTATATTTAAGTTTCTTAACTTTTATGTGAAAACTAATTAATATTATTAGGGTATTATATGTAGTACAGTAAAATTATTTGAGTCGAGTCGAGCCGAGCCACTCGTTGCTAGTGTTCGGCTTGATTAACAAACGAGCTCAATCATTGAGCTCGGCTTGGCTCAACAAGCTCAAATACTCAAGCTTGGCTCATTTCGAGACGAATCGAGTTGGCTCAACTCATTGACAGCCCTAGGACCCACTGCTACATGCTTTGCCATTTAAGATTTTTGTTGCTATTTTCTATGTTGTTGTATGCATGAAAATAAAAACCTCCGAAACCGATACAAAACGGGCGATGCGTATAGGTTTCGGTAACTCCCCTGTACGATATTTATACTAATATGAAACGGGCGGTACATATCGTTTATTAGTTACTTATGTTCTAATTCATTGTATAATTGTGATTGTGTATGCTACTTTGTCTTTGAGTCGTTTTCCATGACTTTATATTTGATAAATTTAGTTCCTATAACTCATTTGATTTTTTAAAATTTAATTTAATTCTTTTTTTTTTAAAAGAAAAAAGTTATATGTATCATCCGAAACCGATACTGATACGTATAGGTTTTAGTGGGGACCGATACATCCCCCGAAACCATATTTTTAATCCTTGGCTGTATGTCGATACTAATTAGATAAAAAAATGTCTTGACCTAATCCCCAGTTTGAAATAGAAACATTTTTTTCTTAGTTAATTTTTATACTGCATATAGAACTCCAATTATTCATTCTTCTTTTTTGCTCTTTACCTCTTTGTAATAACTCTTCATTAAAACTAAGCCACAAGTTTTTTTTTAGAGGGGGTGGGGGTGAATTAAGCAACAAGTTATTAGATATGTCTTTAAACATACACGTTATACAAGTAAATTTTCCAACAAAAAAGAGCTCAGTTGGCATCCGGATCATTCTGTACAAATATGATATCAACTCAATGAAATCAAATCTGAAATGAAGAGAAGAGATCTAGGTACCCGAATTGATAACAGATGCCAATTAACAATCATAATCAATAATGCAGTCAATTCCAATTGCAACTGAATATAATTATAAGTAAAATCAAATATGTTGTCCCCGAATGAAATACTCATTCTAGATACGTAGAAGATGCAGCCAAGTCTAGAATTAAAGAGCCAAACATAAATCTGAAAATAGACAACAACACAACTTATCGGTTAGGTGCCAACGGACTGAGGCGTGTGTTATACACACTATCCTTAAGGCGATTTCTGACCCCGCAAGTTGTACAAGGTGCTATTGGGTTGTCAGCATCCACCTCCAGGATTCAACAGCCCAAAAGGCTCTTCCTTAGATTGCTAGTAGGGATGCCAAATTGTCAATGGAGCGCATTCAGAGCGGATAGAGGTATATCCAAATTCGTATCCATTTACATATCTGACTATCCAAATTCGAATAAATATCCAACGGATAGTGAAATATGGTATTTGTTTAAATATTCAAATACCAATAATATATGAATAATCCAATTACTTTTTTTAAAAATTAAAAGAAAGAAAGAAAAATACTGTTAATTTTATTTTTCAAAATAACAAATTAATATTTTTCATTTATATTAAAAAATAATTTAATGTTATAAATTATATAAAAAAGTATATATTTATAAGGTTATTTTAGTTTTGTAAACTTATAATATATTAGCTATATATATAATAATAATATATTATATAATCGATCAGATATTTATTGAATCGAATATACCAATACCCGTATTTGTATCCAATTATAAATAGATAGTAAAATTGCTATTTGAATTCGCTCCGCTGGATACCTATTCAAAAAATTATCCGAGCAAACGAATTTGGATACGAATCGGAAGGGGATAATATCCGTATCCCTTGACACCCCTAGTAATGGTTTTTAAGAATAAATATTACTATTGTAATGCCTACGTGATTTGTTCATTAAATAAGTTTTATTACTATTGTGATTTATAATAGAAATAAATAATGTTGGTTTGTAGAAATACAATTTTTAGTTTAATTAAATAAGCAAAAATAATGGTTTATTTACAAAATAAAAATATAAAGAGATGTAGTCTCTCATATTGGAAAATATATAAAGCTTTCCTTTTGTTGTAGGTATATTTGGAGGAAGAGATGTGCATACCTTATATATAGGCATGCACAGTCAACCCAAAGAGAGTCGTTAACAATAATCACACTTTTCAAAACTTAGGTCAGCTGGTTCTCTTCTTGGTGCTTTGGTAGATGAGCCTTCCACCACGGGTTCTGATAATCCTGTTTTGGTTGGATTTTGTGGTATCTCTAGTGGTCAAGCTCTCTCACCCTCTCTCTCTCTCGGGTTGTTTCTATGAAGAACGGAGCAGAGCTTATCAATTGTAATAAAAAAAAATACTTCTATTAAAATTTAATGTAAAATTTTTATATAATAAACTAAGGCAAATGGTAATTACATCCACACAAAGTTTGGTACACACCTTGTACTTTTTCAGTTTTATTAGCAGAATGATATATATATTTATATATACTTCTAACGTGCGTATAAAGTATAAACCATTGTTTGGTGTTCAATATTAGTCTCTCGTTGGTGCTTCATCTAATTATCCAGTTCGAACATCCACATTTAACAGTCTCCAGTCCCCACTCGGGTATACCACATCTCTATTATTTTAGTCAAGTTATGTTATTTCAATGAGGTGTTCATTAAAAATCTGCTGAAGTATTGAGAATTCTTTTATATCCCTAAGAATCTGACACCATAAGACTTGCCAATGAGAATGTATGGCCAACACGATGGTATTAGAAATGCCAGTATGTAAACAAATTGGCCTTTTGGCTTTGGAAGGTCCTTGGCTTATACGGCCAAGAAAGTGCATTAAGTTTAAATGCAGGTCTACCCACCATATTTCCTCTTTAACACCGCTTAAACTTCCCTGGATCATTGATTCATGAGCTTCAAAGCATATATCTGGTATGTCTTCTATATTCTCAGAACAATTGTTCTAGTAATTTTAAAATTTAAATATCTTATGGTTCTTTTTATTGTGTCTGGAAAAGGAAACATCACAGACATACTAGTAGTTCATTGTCATTTGTTAGAAGGCTGACTACCAATTTAAAAGTAGTGTAACATTCTTTCCATCTCGTGTGTTTCAGGATCTGGTGACAGAGGCTGATTGGAAGTAGGTGTGAAGTTGATTGACTCTATTTTATGGACCAAGCTCCTGTTTCTCCCATTGCTTTTCATCTAGTTGTAATGTAAATAAAGACCAGATTTTACTTTGGCATAATAAGTCAGGTCATTTGTCTTTTCAGTCATTGAAAATTTTATTTCCTAGTTTCTACGTGTTTGTCAGTCCTCAAAGTTTATTGTGTGGAACTTGTGAGCTGACAAAGCATTATCGTGTCTCCTTTCCTCCAAGTACTAAAAGAAGTTTATTTTCTTTTGAAATTGTGCATTCTAATGTGTGGGGACCTTCCACTATTCTATCTTTATTTAGATATAAATATTTAATTTCTTTTGTTGATGCTTATTTTGCTGCACTTGGATTTATCTGATGAGGACCAAAGATGAGGTGCCTAGTATCATTCATACCTTCCATAAGAGGATCAGAATACAATTTGAAAAGAATATTAAAGTATGTAGAACAGATCACGGACGAGAGTATATTGAAGGAATACTTTGACAAACATGGGATTGTCCAATAGAATAGTTGTCTACACCCCACAACATAATGGAGGAGTAGCAGAACGAAAGAACATGCATTTGCTTGAAATTTCCCGAAGACTATTACGGCAGATGAAAGTTGGAAACAGGTACTAATCAGATGTTGTGCTTACTGACCAATCGTATGTCCCCTAGAGTTCTGGGATTCAAGTCCCCACATCAGTTGTTGTATCCTAAGAGTCTTCCCTTCACTCTCAGAATAGGGTGAATTGATCGATCAGTGTGTATACAATGGGTCAGCACATTCGCTTTGGATGGACTAGTTCTTCTACTGGAACTACTCCCGTGGTGTATGGAAATCTCATCCTAATCTCCGTCGATATTACTACCTTAGCCCTGTCCTATCATCTATCTAATAGAGTTCGTCATTTATGGGGGGCTTCTCTATAGCTGAGCACAAGGGAAAGATCATGTGCAGATTGTTTCCCTAAGCCTACAATTTTTATCCCAATGCCATCAAAGGCCATAGAGCACGATGGTTGAATCAGGCCTGGGTTTTATCCCCATCGTTCACTCCTCCGGGCTATTCATCACGTCTAGATGCCAAGGTTGGCTAGAGACATTAGTTTCTGATCATAACTCTAAAAAATAACATCAATCGACCCAAAAAATCATCAACCATCAATCACTAATCAAGTTCAGGAAGGATTACCCATTAGTCCATTATTAAATAGCAAAGGACATATAGAAAGAAAGAAATGAATCAGCTGAATAAGAGTTAGCAAGCTTGAATACCTTCCCATTCAAAGCAGAAATTGCAGCCTCTGCTTCCTCCTTCGTGGCGAATGAGACAAACCCATACCCAACAGACCTTCCTGAAGGGCTATCGAAGACAACCCTAGTTGAAACTGGATTGGAACTGGTAGAGAAGAACTCTCTGAGATGGCTAGATCTCACTTTCCATGCAAGATTGGACACGAAAAGCTTATGGCGCGTCTCTCCAACAGGGGGATCTGTAGGAGAAGGTTTCTTCAATCTCTTTGCAAATGCAACCCTAATAATCCTTCCCGATAATTCCTTCACCACAAAAAAAAATAAAAATAAAAATTAATTCAACATAAACCCATACATAGAAATGTGCCAAAAGCAGTAAAAAAAATTGTAATTGAATTTAATTCAACACTTGTAATCTTCAGTCCAATGCAACCACTACCAAAAGGGCGCCAACAATGAGCTAAAGACTAGCAAAGAAAGAAACTTATTTCAACCCTATTAATCCTTTTCTACCATTCATGCACCACCAATGTCAATTGGGCGAACCCATTTCAGGAAAAAACACTCATAGCAGGAGAATAAAAAATCAAAATTAAAATATTTACCAATAAACTTTAATTCAACAACAACCAATTTAAGATATAAAAAAAAGACCATAGAAAATGGTTTTAAGCAATACAATCTTTCCTTCCATTTCAAAAACCACTCAACTCCTAATTCAACAATCTATCTTCAGTAAAGCATCCAGAAAAAATTGCAAAAAAAGGAAAAAGAAAAGGTACAAATAAGTGAGTCTTTAGGTCGATTCTAAAAGCTATTTATCCTGATCTCTGCACTTCCAAGTTCCAACCCATCATTTGACAAAACCCCATTTGAATAAACACATCAGAGATATAGAAAAAATCAAATCCCAATGTACTTACATACGAATCAAATTTCTCAACAACAGCACTGGCCTCTTCCTCAGAAGCCATTGTGATAAAGGCGAAGCCTCTGTTTCTCCCATTCTTTTGCTTTACTATCTGAAATGCAATAATAAGATTGTCTAATTCCTTCAATCAAATCCAAACTTCAGAAAAAAAAATAAAAATAAGAGAGAAACATCAAAATTGAAGAGGAACCTCGACACTCTTCACAGACCCACATTCGCCAAAGACATTCTTAATATCTGCAACAGAGAAACTCCATGGCAGATTGACCACATGAACCTTACTCTTCTGAGTTACCTCTTGGGTTTGCTCTGAGCTTTCTTCTACTGCGATTTCCTGCACTGCGAAGTGCAATTCAAAACCGAGTTTTCTGGTCGAAGCTTTTGGGAAATATGAAAATGGAGAATTGAGAGAAAAGGTAGGCGTGGAAGAGGAAAGATTTAGATTTATAGATGGTGAAGGTTTCAAGGAGAATTGAAATTTGGAAGAAGAAGAAGAAGAAGAAGAGAAGATCGAGGCTACTGCTCCCAATGCTGCCATTGGTGAGCAAGGAAGACGAAAGGCCTCTGCTCTGGAAAAACGGGAGATTTATCCGTTTGAGCGTTGAAGGAAAGACCAATTTTGCCCCTCTTTCTTCGAGAATAAGACGTTTCAGTCCCATTGCTCAATAGGTGATTATGTGGTTTGCAATGGTCATTCATTCTCTTTACATTTTTATTCCTCAACTTTGGATATTGTAGTTTTGGATAAGGTAACACTGACACCCCTTCCTCTTGCCTGAGTGGTAGGGGTGTGGCCTTCCATGGAGGAGGTCTAGGATCTCATCCCACCGAGTATGAGTGGTAGGGGTTTGGCCTTCCATGGGTTTGGCCTTCCATGGAGGAGGTCTAGGATCTCATCCCACCGAGTATGAGTGGTAGGGGTTTGGCCTTCCATGGAGGAGGTCTACGGACCCACCCGAGTATGAGTTGCAAGAGCTCCACTGCCCAAGCTAACTTCTGACCGGCTGACTCTACTTAGAGCATCTCCAACGCACTCCCTAGACGAGCTCTCCTCTACAGTAGAAAGACATATCCTATTTTAAGCACTCTAACGCACTCCCTATATGCCCTCAATACTGTAGGGAGCCAAATCCCCTCCTTACTATTATTAATTATATATATATATATTTTAAGTCTTTTCAAATCATTTGAATATGAAGTAGGGTTAGGAATCACAGTCAATTGCGATTGAACTAATAAGGGAGAGTTCAATTGCACCCACAGGCCAACACGTGTTTCTTTTAACTTCTACTAACTACAGTTAAGATTCACTAACCCTTGGGTGCAAGAGCTCCACTGCCCAAGATTTAACAATATAATCTTAGTTTTAGAAAAAAGTATTAAAAAATATTTAACTCTATTTAATTTTTTTAAACTCTTACGATTAATTTTTTTTAATATTTATTTTTGAAAACTAAAGTTATTTTATTGAACCCCACAAGTTGTAGAAATTAAATCAAATTTAATAAGAATTAAAAGAGACACGTGTTGGCTGGTGGGTGCAATTGAACTCTCAACAGTTGCAATAATGTTAAAATAAAAATAAATAAAAAAATGAATATTTAAATAGAAGTAGAGAAAAAGTAAAGAGTGTGGTTGGAGTTGTAAGGAGAAAAAGTGGCCCTCTATTTTAAGAAAACTCTCTCCTGGAGAGTAAAAGTAGAGAAATTTAAGAAATTGGGTTGGAGATGCTCTAATGTAGGTAAATGATATCTCTCATAATAAAAAAAAGAAAAAAGAAGATAATGTAACACTGAGGAATGCTAGCTGCACTCGCCCAAGTATATATACAACAACTAGCAGGGGCGCAGCCACATGGGTCTATAGTACTAATAGAGGGTGTAGTGTAGCCTGGGAGAGGGCTGGAGCTGGGATAATGGGCGGCTCTAGCCCCCCCCCCCCCCCCAACTTATGAGAAAAAAATATATTCCTTAAGAACATACACAAACAGGTGATAGTCAAATGAACTTGGCCTAAAAAAGGGGCCCCGAGCCCCATTGTTTGCAAGAGAATCTTGGCTCCACCCTGACAACTAGCGCTCTCCCTACGAGCACTCGGTCTCTAAGATGGTTAGGTAAATTAAGCAATTTACACCGTTGTTGTTAATGAATGGGCTGTGATTAGCACACCCCGCATTAGAATAGTTAATCTAATGCCATGACCACATGTCCCTTTTAACACTCCTTTAACTATGGCTAAGCTTTAGAAAATTAAAATAAATATTATGATTTTTAAAAATCAAGCTTAGATTGCTTAACTATATGAGTGAGTGAATCTTAATTATAGTTGATGTGAGATAAAAAAAAGAGGCATTGACCAATGAAGACTGGACAATTAGAATAGGTAGTCTACTGGGCGATAAGTTATGTATTTCCCTTAATGAATTGAGATTATTGTGAACATCTCGAGATTTGCTCGTTAAATAAAAGTCAGCTCATATAATAGGGAACTCGTATGTGTAGAACATAGTCCCCAAATTATTAGTTTTTTCATCTGAAACTATTTGAAGAATCTAACAGGGTGCTCATCCTAAACCTTCCTAAAACAAAAACAAAAACAAAAAAATGCTAGCACCGGTAGTAATCTTCCAAAGACGCACCTGGTGGCTACATATGTCAAACATCTCTTTTTGTTTTTTTTTAATAATTTTTTTAAGGGCCAAATTCATGGGCCTTCCCAATTTATTTGTGTCCGTTTGTAAAAGAATATATTTTTTCTTAGAAGTTTAGGGGGCTAAAGCCCCATCACCTCCGCCCCTCTCACAATTAGCTATGCCCCTATTATTAGCATAGATTTTTTTTTTTTTCAAAATTTCAAGGGGGGCTTCAGCCCATGTGGCCCCCCCGTATAACAATACATATTATTGGGCACACAAAGCAATAAACAAATTAATTCACGTGTCTTTCACGTCGTTCTTATTGCCTACTAATCAGTTATAAAAATAAGGGCATTTGATACAACTTAAAATAAGAGTTTATTGACTTATTCTACTAAATTAAGCTCTTATTTATTTAGTAATAAGACTATTTGATAATATTTTAGTGATATCTAAATATTTTTGCCATAAGTAATTTCACCACTTATTCAATAAACAATCTAAAACTATTTTTTGAAAAAAATAATTATTTTACTTATACGGACAACACCGATTTTTGGGCCATTCTATCATTATAAATAACTCTTAATTTTAAAAGCTTAATATATGTTGCTTGTTAATGCCGCAATGGTCTTTGTATACCAGCTTTCTCATATTCTTGGCGCCCTCTATCATGTATCATCTTCATACAATTGCAGTCTCGGAGAAAGCATCCACTGCTGGAGTCATGCTAGCCTCTCAAGCCTTTTGTGTGTAACTTCAACCAAAATGTTCACTACTTTCACGATTGTATCCCCCTTCGACTCTTTCATCTTTAACTTCACATTTGATGATGGATCATTACATCACTTACAAACATCTCTCGAGGTTGTACTTGTATCATCATCCGTTGTACCACCAAATCGAGTTCGAGCTCGGTTCGTTGAGGTAAACAAGTCGAGCCAAGCTCGGGTTAATAGTAGTGTTCACGAGTTGAGTTTGAACAAGAATAGTAAAACTTGAATTGAGCTTGAGCACCCTTATTACTTAATACTATGCAGCTCAACTCGGTTACACCTCCAGTCCCATTGTTAAATAATCTAATAAAAGCTTATAGTTACAGGATATAATCAAATGGTCTTAATCTATTTCTAAATATGAAAGAGCAAAGAGCAGTGATAGGCGTACCTAAGATCTCAATTTGCAAACCTAAAGCTATTCTTCATTTGTCCACGCCCACATTCTTAAATACTCATCAACTATAGTGATAATTTCAAAATGGGCATAAACCAATAAGGATCAGCCTTAAGTTTGCAAATGGAGATCCCAGATATGCTTAACTATTTTCTAAGAGCAACCAAAACCTAAACAGCGATATTTTCTTTTTTACTTTCTCTTTTCTAATTTGACTTGTGCAAAATGTTTCGTTTTGTAGTGAATAAGCAACACTGATGGTGCACGATGCTCTCTCTATCCAAAATGGTTAACATCAGCTACATATGTTGTACAAGTTACTACCAAAAAAAAAAGTCACTACCTTTAGAGGGTGGTCACCTGGTTATTTATGTAGGAGACTTGCAAAAATATCCCTTGCTTTAAAGTATAAACATTTATACATACATTAAAATACTAACATGCATGGACATATATACTTAAAGTGAAGACATACATACAGACCAACAGAATTTTAAAAGTTTCATTTGGGAAAGAGGATTCAGAGCAATTACCTTAACAATGTCTACATGTTACTCCTCAAAGAAGTTAATGAACTCCTTGAAATTCTCTTCTGTTGGGTGATAGTGACCAATGTAATGGTCCTACGGCTTGAAAATTTTAGGAATTATATAGAAATCATATGTATATATCTAATGCATAACTTTTGCATGTATGCACAATTGTGTATTTGTATGCTTTTAGGCTCTGGTGGAACTTTTAAAATTCCGGAACATTAATGTTTTGAAACAAGAGGCAAGAGTTTGAGAAGAGAGTGAAGAGGGTTTCTAATCCTTTTACTTGGTGGTATCTTGGAATTTTCGAGTTTAATTTAATTAAAAGTTTCATATCTATGAAACTTTAAAAATTCAAAATTTTTTGTGGAACTTGAAAGTTCAATATTTATAGAACTTTTGCACTTTATTGAATAATATAGTTCTACACATTAAGTAAAATTAAGCATGAAACAATGAAAGTTTTAAACATTAAAAGTTTCACCAAAAGAACAAAGTCTTAAGGAAATTGACTATCCCTTTGAAGACACATGACAAAAAATTGCCTAATTTGACTTCTTTAGACTATCTAATGAGACCCTAATTAGTCAGCATTAGCCCCTTAGGATTCACTAGACCTAATTTTTTTTCTACCTTCAATTGGATGATCTAAAAATGTCCAATCGAGTTAATTTTTGCCTTGTGTCTCCCAAGAGAGCCTCCTTGACCTCCACTGATTAAAAAAAAAAAAAAAAAAAACAACTTGCAATATATAGATAATAGGTGTTTGGGCAAACAAAAAAAACTGACTTGTGAGTCCCCAAAGAGTGCCACGGACAAAAATAGGTCAATTGGATAATTGCACCATTCGATGAAACAAATTTTTAGCCATGGGCGACGCCCCCAAGCCTTGGAGTGTTGGAATGGAATTGTGGCTTATGGCCAAATATCGGTCCGATAGGACAGCCCACGGTCGTCTAATCAGGCCAACTCAAGCTAAGCCCAAACTCAGAAATATTTGAGTGGGCTGGCTGAGGGACCAATGACATACTTTGTGTTGATGTTTATGGTGGATTCGTGCCTAGTACAAATAAACCAGACTGGGCCCAAATTGACCTCATCCTGACCCAGCCTAGCCCAATGTGCACCCAATGAACAAAAACATGGTGTCTAATGAGGTGTGTTGTAATGAAAGAATGATGTAAGTGTACATTCATTATGTGATTTAATTCATTTATTATAACAATCTACATGGAGGAATTGACTTCCCAACCAACTCATTCACGTGGGTGTGTTGACTTGTGAATGAAAATAAAATAATATCTTCCCACAATTTTAGCTCAATCTAATCTGTAGATTAGTACTAATCACATGGGCTTTAATATAAGATACTGTTGGTGCTCGTCCTTGGGTTGTTGTTTGTCTCAGATTTTTTTTTCTTTGGTGCTTGTTTGAGAAATGAATGACTGAGGAGACGATCTTACGTTGTAGAGGTATATGATGCGGGACCTACCAAATTCCAAATCTTAATAACCCAGTCATGGCCCATAGCTCAGATGGTTAGTGTGCCCCTCTCACAAGAGGGTACCACAGAGATCTTGTGCTCGGAAAGGAATATATCCATCGGTGATGTGATAAATAAAAGTCTACTCAACATTACTAACTTATTAAGTTTTAGATAAATTATGACATGCACCAAGTCAATGATAAAAGATAAGGAAAGAGAAAAAAAAATAATCACAAATCGAATTGCTACGATTACGGAATCCAGTCTACTTTGAGGTCAGAGATGCCAATTTTGGTCCAACGGCAATTTAATAAGAAAATTTCTAGGGAGACCCGGTCCTTTAAATTTGGGCCGGACTAGGTTAGATGACGAAAGAGTTCGTGTCTTGGTGGTGCATGTCTTTGGGCAGCGCTAGGGCATCCAAACAAACTACTAGGGTTTTGATGGATGCCCTAGCACCACCTGGGGACATTCGCCATGACAATTCGTGGTGTCATATGGTGGCCGTAATATAATTGGGCCAGGTCTCTCTATCATTTCTCATTGGATAAGTAGTAGCACTTGAAACTCTCATTAGTGGTGAATACAATTCCACCTCAATGCTAGCCATTCAATGTGGGAATAACAACATGGGGACATATTTGAGAATGCTAGCCTCAGTTTTTACCTTTGTGACTTTCTCTACAGGCTAACAAGTGTCCTAATCACTTTTCCAACCAGCCGTAACTAAGAAAGACAGAGGTATGAATGTTGAAGCTTGTGCCGGAGAAAAGTGAGGACACTTGTTAATCTTGTAAAAAAAAGTGAGGAAGAAAGAAACTGTGGTTAGCATTCCCTAATTTATTTTATATCATTACTTTTACACATTTATTTGCAACCAAAGGATTCATGCACTAGGAAAAGTGTAGACAATTCAATCCAAACCACCCTTTGACTGTTCTTCCATTTTCTTACAACTTCCAAACGAATTTTCTTTTTTGGAGGTCCCTCCACCTTGCCTCATAACTGGTGTTTTTTACATTCTATGTATGAGTTTTACAAAAAATAAAAAAAAGGAAGATAATGTGACCCTAGAATAGAAGGGAAGGAAGTGAGTATGTCAGTACTGTTAGCTCTCCTGGGATTAATTCTAAAGGCCACATTTCATCAATGGTGGCCATTCCTTATCCCATCTTTTAGGTCTTCTCTTCCCTTGAATCCCACCCCTGCTTAGCCAGTGATTTGTTGCTTTTCAAAACCCCGATTAAGTGAACTAAAAACATAAGCATCCTAGTCCTGAGTGGATTTGATGTCAGCATTGCTCATCACAAACTCAAACTATATATATAGGGAGAGGTACTAATGAGTCATGCTCATTGAAGCTTGTAAATGAGCTGTCTCTCTAGAAAGATAACACGTGGTATACTTTTTTTTTTTTTTGAATCCGAATGTTGAATGTTAAATTGGGTCCATTGGAGACACAGTGTCAAAAAATAAGTCCGATCAGACATGTTTAGGATGTCCGGTTAGACCCTAATTTGCAGCATTAACCCCTTAGGGTGTGTTCGTTTGAAGGGATTGTGAGGGAAAGTATGTTAAAGTAGGACAAAACCCCACTATCACCGTGTTCGGTTTGAAGGATTTTGAGGGAAAAACTTCATTTTCCTCTACAGTGATTGATTTTCTCTCACTTTCACCCAAATCATATTATTTTAAAATAAAGGAATTGTGAAAGAAAAGTGATAAAAACTTTATTATTCCAAATCTACCACTTTGTATTGTTATATTCCTAAAGAGAGCAATGGGTAATTTTGAAAAAGTTTATACTTTCCCATAATACTTTTCGCTCAAACCAAATATATAAGAGAAATTACACAATTCTTTTACTTTACTTTACTTCACTTTATTTTCTCTCACCTATTTACTCATCAATCGAACACACCCTTAAGGTTCACTAGACCCTACTTAGGATATAGAAATGAGTGATCTTTCCTTCTTCAATCAAACGTTCGATCTATAAATATTCGATCGAGCTAATTTTTTGCCACGTGTCTCTCGAGAAACCCGTCGTAATATCTCACAGTCAAATTTTGAAACAACTTGTCACATTATTAGAGACCGCTCATTACAAGCTTCAATGAGATGCATGACTCATTAGAATGCTTCTCTCTCTCTCTCTCTCTCTATATATATATATATAAAAGGTGGTGTCATGTTAGCAGTGGGGTCAAACTTTGTAAAATCCTATGACATGAATTAGATTCTTTGGATTATAATTTCTTGTTATCGGTCCCAAATAGTGGAGCTAAGGCACTGACATACAAGAATATTTCTAAATTGAATGTCGGGAAATTTCTAATATGCCTTGTTCTAGGTTAAGGGATTGAATTTGTAGCAATAGCATTGCTGAATCTGGCGCTCTTGTAGACGGGCTCTTGTTGTGTAAGAACCTTGGAATTAGCAACATGGAAATAGAATCTGACTCTAAAGTTTTAGTTGACAGGTGGAATGGGTTATCTTCTAACTCGTGGAAGACTTGGTATTGGGATAACAAGATAAAACTTCTCATTCAAGCAAGCTTATCTTTCAAGCATATCTATCGCGAAACAAATTCTATAGCTGATGGATTGGCTAATATTGATTGCGGCCCCATGGCTTCTACTTCTTTTTTCCTTTATTTCCTAGTTTGAAATGTTGTAAAATGAGCATTTTATAGCAAACAATTCTATTATTTTATTTTATGTTTGAGGTAATTTTTTGAAAATTTATTTCAGATTTTTTTTCTTTTTCGCAAGGTTTTCTCCTCCGGACAAGCAAAGCCTTAGTTATAGCCAAGCAGGTAGTGTGGGTGGGGCAATGGTAGGGTCGGGTGGAGAAGAAAGGTTGTTGTAAAGGTGTCATCAGCATGGAGCATAGAAGAGGCCTGTCTATATCATTAGATAAGGATTAGTAAAACTAAATGATATATATCATGACTTAGTAATTCGAATAAAGTGAGACCTCACTTTATAAGGTGTACTTACGATGACTCATTTATTATATTATTAATATAATTTAAATACAAAGACGAGTTGTGCTTCACGCCGAAAAAGCGAAGTTCCCCTTTTTACCTACATTTTTTTTTTGTGTAATTCCATGATTGCCACCGTCATAGCTAAAAAGGGAAGCTTCGCTATTCCCGCCTCAAAATTATTAGGTCCATTATTTTTGTGAGCCTTATAAAGTTCAGCACTTTACAAGTTTTGTTATTTGATAATATATATTTTCTTTTGAGAACTAGAGGAATGATGCTTTTTCATCTCTTGGTTGCAGGTCCCCTAAGAATTCAAATGTAACAAAATATATAAATAATTATAAATCTCATAAAAAATAGTAAGACTTGAAATCTCATGATAGTAAGAAATAATTTTGTTAGAAAACTTGACAAAATGACTCAAATTTTTTAACAACTATCATGACAAAATGCTAAGTGTCAAGCTTTGAATATCTCAACAAAAAATGAACCCTTATTATTATTGAAGGAACAAGTTATATATAGTTGCTTTGTCTTATTGTATCCCTTCCAGGATATCAAATTCCGTGGAGTGTAGTAGATATGTCACTCCCTAACTTGGGCAAATATGAACATACCACGTAGGGTTGCAACCCACTGGATACCCAAAAAGAATAAATGAACCGGAGAAATTCTAGCCCCATACGCCAAACTTCCAAACTCCGGGTATGATAGCTGACACAAGTAATTGATACAACAACTAGAGTTTGATAGTTTGCGTCTAAAGCCAGCACTCAATGGACAAAGCAAAAGCGAAACAAGAGACAGATATTAAAAAGCATTGAATAATGGATAACATATTCTGCTATAATAATGAAACGAGAGAGAGACAGAGAGAGAGAGATATGGCCATTGCACCATATGAAGAAGCTCAATACGTCCAACTTATCAAGAGTCTTGCTTTGCTTTGTGTGGACCACCACTGTCCACCATTACCAAACAAATACCAAAATCACACCACCACTGCCCACCGTTACCAAACAAATACCAAAATCAAAGTGAATTATATAATTTCTAATTATTTTTGTAAAAGGTATTTTTGTTATTTTGGAAAAAAATAAAAATAATTTGAAAAACTCTCTCTCAATCTTAATAGATCTTGTAAGCCTTATGGGTGTAAATTTGAGAGCTTACAATAGTTTTCACAGCCTTAAAGAGTTATAAGCAATTATACTTCACAAAAATCGCTCACTAGAGAGATTATGAAATGACTGATCATTTTAATAATCAATCATTATTTAATCGCTTATAATGAGTCGAACCAAATGCTATAATTAGCAGGACATAATTCGGATATAAATGATCACTGATTATTTTTATAATTAGTTATTATTTAACAGCTTATGATGAGTTGAACCAGATGCTATTTACAGGACATACTTCGAATATAAATGATTAAGCCTCAAATAAGTGCTTATGATATCCAAACCAAACATGACTATAATTTTTTAGCATTAATTTCTAGGATTACACATTGGATATTTTATGGATATACATTTCCTTCATTGTGCCTGGTTATATGCCAAGTTGACATGTGTCTAATGGTCAGTTAGTTGCATCATGGCAATACCTGTCTCATTAATCATAATTTTTCAGCATTAATCACTAGGATTACACATGGGTCTTCTATCGTTACGTTTCATACGATAATATCCGATTGAGCAGTGATAGGGGGGCATGGACCAATGAGGTCCAACCTTAGTTTTGCAAGTAGATATCTCAGGTACGTTAACTATTTCCCTATGCCAAAGCATTAACCTAGAGCACTGTAAGGTTTTTAGTTCGATTGATAGAAGGTGACATGTAGATATTCTTAAAAATCGGACTTAACTGTTGAGGAAATGGAGTCAGTAGGTGTACAACCTTGTTGTAATGGAACTAATCCGGCTCTATGAAGTCCTGAAAGTGGAGTGGAGGGCATTTTTTTTTCCTTAAGACTTAAGAGCTAAGGGTTAAGTCGGGTATAATATTCCAAAGTCCTCTTACTTGAGGGTCGGACTTGATAGGGTATAATAATAATTTTGACCAATCCCACTAATCTAAATACCTAAAACAAGAAAAAGAAAATTTCCACCAAGTTAACAAGTGGCATAAGAACCCAATTAAATCATATGACATGACTTAATAATAAAAATTAAATTCTTGTTATTCTATAGAACCTGACCTCACCATAGCCTTAGCCCTTGGTAAGGCTTAGGCCTAGTCCGTGGGTTAGGTCCTTGCCCTTATAATTGAAGGCCAAGCCTGACCCTAACCATAACCTGACCATCAGCAACCCTATACCACAGAGGATCTCAAAGTTTTTATAACTCTCGACATTTCATTTCTTTTACCTTGATTTAAGGGGAAGGCGAGACTTAGAGTTTCAAATTAGGATCATAATAATTTAAGAAAAGTGATTAAAAACTCTCGATAGTACCTACTATTAAGAGCTGACCGTTGGATTGAACATCCAATGGCACCATGTTCACACATGCTTTAAATGGTGGGCCTCACTTACTGCTTTGATACAATTGAATTTTCAATCTCACGGTCCAATTCTCTATAATATGTTTTGCCCAACTCTCAATAATATGTATTATCGAGAGTTTTTAATCACTTTCCATAATACAAACTAGGGTCCAAGAATTAGGGCCCTGAATTCGGACAAGGATCCATTGAGGCATCGAGTCCTTCGGATTCATTTTATCCGCTTTCCTCCCTGGGATCATGTTAATGCCTTGTTTTCACTAACCATGTGACAAGCACCCAAACAATAATAATAAAAAATCCCAAATGAAATTGGTAATTACCTCAAGTGTAGTTTAAAGTAATCCGCGTACTCATTGATTGGCCGTGATGACCATGAACAAGACACATGGCAACATCCATAGCTGCCGTGTCATCAAATGTGACATAATTGTGCCACCATAACATAACATGACAAGGCGTTTAATCTAAAATTATTATTGTTATTTAGGACGGTCACTTTCAAGTTAGGCTCACACTGACAAAAAAAAAAACCACCTCCTAATTGGTGCAGAACTTAGCAATAGTCTTTGTAGTCGGGCTACTAAAGAAGGATAAAGCTTCTGGGGACCCCCTTAGGGCTGAGACCACCGAGACCATGCTCTTGGTCTCAGCCCTAATGGGTCTTAGTAGCAAAGTCCATCAAAGAAATAGGTGCTGACACATTAAAAAAATTGTCATATATATAAAAAAAAATGTAAATAATAAAAAGTTAATATTTTTCCTTGATGCGTTGGAATGTAATTGATCCTTTATAATTCTGGGCTACAAATATCATTGTTGCAAAAGTTTGCTCCCGTAATTGGCATGCACCTTGATTACTAGCTAGGGTGGTTATGAGGATGTGTCCAACGGTTGGGAGCAGTAGGGACCTCTGTTCGACTTTAAAGGGATCCTTATCCCCTGATTGGCAGTGACTCCGTGCAATCTTCTCATTTACTCCTCCCAATTGTCCTACCTTTTCTTTCATTCAACACCATTGGTAAAGGAAATTTTATAGCCGCACATACCCCTTGGACTTGTCCCCTACCTTTTCGAGGATTTAAATTTGCGTTAGTTCTTTCAAAAATCAAATCCTACACCACCTAATCAACTAACTATTGTCTGTACCGAAAAAATAATAGAAAAGAATTTGTCCACATATAGGTAACAACCATTCCATGACAAGATGACCATGTGGATGTGAAACCGTCTTAAAAATATTTGAGCAGTGACAGGCGTACCTGGGATATAGATTTGTAAACCTAAGGCTGAACCTCATTGATCCAAGCCCCCCTCTTTAATACTCACCGGTTGATAAGTATTAAAGGGGGGGGGGGGGGGCTTAGACCAATGAGGTTTAGCCTTAGCCTAACAAATGAATTTCCGGTGCATTAACTATTATCCAAAAGATTTCTACCAGCCTCGGGTATAATGAGAGTAGTAAACAGATCTTGTCTTTTCATAATACTCATGTAGACTCGAACCCTAGAAAACTTAGGATCTTCTCTAATAGAGTAGTTGGCGAGAACACCGTCAACATTCAACATTGGCATACCGAATGATTACCACATATTTCTACGCACCCCAATCAAATGACTACAGACCAATCAAAGTTTTAGTCAGTACAAAAATACATGATGCTTTAGGAGAGAATGTTGACAGTCCCAGCAACTACTGGGGAAGATCATGTGTTCCCCTAGAATGGTGAAAATATACTTCAAACAAAAGTTTGAGAACTCCCAATGAATTAACAAAAATTTCAATTAAGTTATGACAAAAGAGTCCAATCACCCTACTAAAACTAACAACTAATCGAAATAAATTATATGCAGGCACACAATGTAGAGTTTAACTATAAACATGGGCTCTGATTTCCCAAAAATGTCTTGATTGGAGTATTTTAAAAATTACATAAAAATATTTATATAACCAAAATATGCTTCTTGTATACCTAATTATCTCTTGAATCAGATCTCATTTTTAATTAAACTCTACATAGTAAGTATTTTTTTTTTTAATGGAAAGTGATTTTAAACTTCGATAGTAAATACTATTGAGAGCTGGGCTGCACAATTAAAAATCTAATGGTCCAAGCGCACATGCATTAGATGGTGAACCCTACTTGATGATTGAGTGTTAGCAACCAACTCTCTATAGTACCCATTATTGAAAGTTTTAAATCATTAACCAAATTCCCTGAATCTGGTTATAACCCTGAGGTTGCCACGTGTCCCTTTTGACACTCCTTAACTGTGGTTAAGATTGACCTACCCCTTGGTTCACTCACCCACCCTTGGTTTTAAATTTTTTTGTAAATATTTAAATAATTTTATTAATATTTTTTTCTAAAAACCAAGGATGGGTGGGTAAACATTAGGGGGGAGTAAATTTTAACCACAGTTAAGAGGTGTCAAAAGAAACATATGACGACCTCATAAGCATAACCAGATTCCCCAAAATTATAACCCGAGGATTTTAGTTCCTTTTGTTTGTATGTGTGCTGGGGGTATCATTTAACTACGGTTAGGAGTTAAAATAATTTTTTGTGTGCACACTGAAAGTATCATTTGACCATAATTAAAAATTAGAACAATGGTTAGTGATTAGCTTGGAGCTCTTGTAAACTCATCACCCTGGGATTGGATTCCTAACCTCCCTCTAATCTAATCTAATCAAAATCAAAACAAAGGATTCGATTCCTTTGAATAGAGGCATGAAGGGCATTTAAAAGGCTTTGGATTACATCTGATGCACCTCGGGCATCACACATCATTAGGCACCTTGCGATAAAAATGAGAAGAAGTCATTTGATTTTCTCCTCATGATTTTGACTTCAACCCCACGTGTTATCTCTCCTTTAAATCGCCACATGTAGAATAATGTGTGAATGGCCAAGGTGATTCGAGGCCCATTTAAAATTGTGCGTAATCATTCTTGGCACGCGGAAAGGTTATCCAAAGCCTAGATGCTTCATTTCCTTTTTCTTTTCCTAACGAGGAAGTCGACGTCCTGAGTCCTGAAGTGTATAAATCGTCAATCAAAGGCCCCCACCATTTCCCCCACGAGTAAATCGCCTTACGAAAGCAGATGCATCGTGGCAGAAGATGGCTACCTAAAAGTTAGGTCCAGGAATCCAGACAGACACCTCAAGTTCAACCACACTAATCGTATCTTTTTATTCAATTTCATATTTAGACCCTCTAAATATACATTTTTCACACCTCTTAACAAAACTTACATATAATTACTACTACTGATACCCATTACATAACTAACTCTCACTTTCTACTCCTTGTCTTCTTTCTTCTTCAGAGTTCAGTCCTCCTCCTCCATCGATCTTTTTTCCTTATTTCTTTCTTTTCCATTTATTCTTGCTTATATGTATTCCAGATAAGTTTCCTGTTTCCTACACCGGCCTCCATTATAAAAGCTCGAGTGTTAACACATATTATCATGAAACAGGGGGCATTTTGATATTTTACCTAGTATATTTGGGTATTGGGGGTAATTAACTACTTTTTAGTATTCTAGGAGAAATCCTCCCATTGGGGCTCTGTGAGGTATTCCCTTTCTCATCTTGGCAGTTCTGTAATTTACGACCGTTGGAGGTGAAAAGCTCTGAACTTTCTTCTTCTCACGTCCATGGCTGCTGCTACAGCTACTGTACGATTCTTCTGAGACCGAATCGGAACGTTTCTCCTTCCGATAGTTTTTCGAAGTTCCGGCAATCTGGAATTAATAAATACAACTACAAGAAATCAAAAAACCCCATTTGGAAAAAATCACATTTATTTGAAAAAAAGGAGTCAAATTCATCTGAAACATTGAGATTTAGCTTTGTAATGGGGTTTTTTTTAATGATACTCTTTGAGAACAAAAACGAGATTCCTGTATGTACCTTGCATCCAAGAGAACAGAATCTGAAGGAATCAAGGAGGCCACGATCGCAGACCTCGCAGGTGTTGGTGACGCCTTTACCAGGCCTGGGCTGAGGCCGCTCGTTCAAGAACACGATTCTAGCGCTATTGATAATGTATGTCTGAACCTCAGTTACGTCCAGTATTTTCTGAATTTCAGAAACCCTGATCACATCGTGGTAAGAAGACCTCCTTATCTGTGAACAAGAAAAACAGAGCATCCCCATCAAAACTGGAAGATCCAGAAGCCTTTTAATGAAAAAAAAATGATACAAATTGTGTGATTAAAGAACAGAACCAGCATCAAATTAGCCATTTTATGGATGGAAAGGGGAGACAGATACCCCAAAAAAAATGTATGATTATCTTGGACCTGAATGAGTTGATGATCTTTGTGATAGGCGAGGCAGAGAGAACAGAGGGCTCCATTCATACAATCCAAGCAATACATATTGCATTCACTCTTGTGGGAATTAGCGTGGAACTTGCATTGAACAAAGAATTTCGTTTGAAGAAGAGGGCACAACCATGACGGCCACCTGTTATCTTCATTGTCTGGACCTCCAACTCCCTGGTTCAATTTAAGAACAGAGCAATATAAGAAGAAGTAAACTACATATATAAAAAAAAAAAACAGATTTTGATGGACAAAAATTGAGAGAGAGAGAGAGAGAGAGAGAGAGAGAGATTTGTGATTACCATGATTCTTCTGTTTTTGGGTTTGATTTCTTTGAGAGTGGGTTCTTGATTATCGAGTGCCAGTTTGAGTTGGAAGGCAGAGACGGAGTGAAGCGGTGGAGGTGGTGAGGTGGGGTTCTTGTAGGGGAGGTATGGCTTCGGAAGAGGTTTGGGTAGTGCTAATCAGCTCAAGTCTTCAACCGAGGCTAGCTCCGAACCCGAACCACAGATGCGTTGGTTGCCTGGAACCAACCTCCTCCTTTCATTTTTCTTTCTTTTGTCCATTTTTTTCCATCTAATTATTATTTATATTTGAATAAAAAAAAATTAATATATATAGACTTAGGGTCGTCTCTAGCTATGGGACTCTTTCAATGCCACATGTCCATCCACTTCCAGATTGTCTTTCCTTCCGCACATTCTCTATGAAATGCAGAACCAACTCATTGCTTTATCTTTTTAATGGCTTTTTATTATAATTAAAACAATATCTTTATCATCCTTAGGTTCACCCACCTTACTTGGTTTTTAGAAAAAAAAAAAAAAAATTTAAAATATCTTTAAAAAGAATTAATATTTTTTTTCTAAAAACCAAGAATTGGTGGGTCAACTCTAAGGGTGGATGAATTTTAATCACAGTTAAGGGTATCAAAAGAGACACGTGGCGACCTCAGGGGCATAATCGGATGTGTCAAATCCTCTACCATGATAACTGGATTTGGAAAATCCGATTATGCCCCATGTGGTTGCCTTGTGTCCCTTTTGACACCTCTTAAATATGGTTAAGATTTAATCATTCCTAAGGTTCACCTACTCGTTGGTTTTTAGAAAAAATAATACTTTTAAAATTATTTAAATATTTTTAATATTAAAAAAATTAAATTTCTTTTCTAAAAACCAAAAGGAGGGGTGGGTGAACCCTAAGGGGGTGGGTGAAAGGGTGTCAAAAAAGACATGTGGAGACTTCAAGGGACATAACCGGATGAGTTGATAAAGATATTATTTTAATTATAATAAAAAACCATTAAAAAAATAAAGCAACAGAGTTAGCTCTCCGTTTCTTGGTGAATATGATGGAAAGACAATCTGAAAGTGAATGGACATGTGGCATTTAAAGAATCCGGCCATAGACGATGTCTATGGCTATCACTGAGACGATCTTAAGTCCTAACTATAATAATGTTTTCGGAAAGCAAAAGTTATGAAAGAGACATTAACGAGTCTGACTAGAATTTAGTATTTATATCTCCATTTACTTGTATTATATACATTTTAATGAATCGGTGGGCCCTATCTATTACACATTTTGCTATACCTAAGATGCTCATTTGGATATTGGGCTGCAATTGATTGTAGGATCAATTTCCGAATTGAGTGCCGATATCTGCGAAATTGAGTCCAATCTAAACCCTTATGTAGGTCCACATCTGGGACAACATTGATCTTGGAGATATACTAACCTCAGTCGCAACTTTCCAAACTCTCTGCATTAGTATTAATTTTTCCTATTATCTTTAGTATCGGTTGAGGTTTTAACTTTATTTTTGAAATAAAAATATTTTTTTAACTTATAAAGAAATAGTAACGACAAGTGCTCACCTATAATAAAAGTTTGAATTTTTTAAAAAAAATCTAGGACTCGGCTACCACTCTTATTGATCTTATTAGAAGATGCCATCATCTTAAATGTCTTATTTCAACTACTTGAAGGTTGGTAAATGGTGACATAAATTATGTTTTGTCCCATAAAAAGTAATAATTTTGGTTAAATTGTGTATCAAATTTTTTCTATGTTTCCATCTTAGATATTTTAGTCTGTTCTCATTTTAAATAATTAGTATCATTAGCTTGGCAAAAATTTCAGTTAGCACCTCATTGATCAAACTGCTCAAATGTATGGCATATATGCTAAGTAGGCATGGCAACGGTCTGATTTAGATCAAGTTTAGTATGACCCGACCCGTTTGTAGGTGGGTCAAATGGATACACAAATCCAACTCCGTGAAGCTTCCCACTTGGCTCATCAGGTTTTAGGCGCACAAATTGCTTCTTCAAGTGTCTCGGTTTCGGATGATAGTAGTGGTTGGAAGACTATTTGGAAAATACCTATTCATTCGAAAATGAAATTGTTCATCTGGAGGGCTTGTAATAATGCATTGTTGGATTTGATTTGATTTTAAAATAATAAATTAATAATATTTTATTATTATGATTAAATGTGTCTATGAGGAACATGCTAGTGTGTATCTTAGTATTTTGGTTTATTGATCCATTCAATAAATCGAGATCATTGGATCAAGTTGTGATTGAAATCCAAAGGTTGTGATGAAGGGATATGGACCAAACTCTCCTATGCATGCATCAGTTAAGGACTTGAGGACTTGATACTTTTATTGTCCAACGGTTATTGTAGTGTTGGTTTCTTTAGATTTCAACACTATAACATATGGGTTCATGGGTGTGTTAATGGGTGATAGTTAATATCATTATCATGATCATGGTGTCATGGGCTTTAAAGCCAAACCATGTGACTATTGGTTTGCCTCAATGCTTGGTCCCTTCACACTTTATAAATAGAGAATGAGTAAGAGAGTCTTGGAGAGTTCATCCTTTGGCGCGGAAGCTCTGGTGAGATACCTCTAGACCGAGGAAATAAAATCCCCTATTGTAGAGATACCAAAAGGCGGGTCCTAGATATATTTCGAAGTTTCTTTTCCAGATTGATCAGCCATATTATGTGGATTGATCTTTCTTAGGATCGAACTATTTAGTTCGGATCTGTTTAATTGATCTAAATGGATTGTCTTTTTAGATAGACCTCGAGATCAATTTTTGACAATCCAAATGGATCGTCTCTTGTCTAGACTAATTGGACAGACTCTATTGGGTCCGTCCTAACTGACTAGTATCTTGAGATCATCCGATTGGATAGTCAATTTTTTAGATCGGTCCTTAATTGGGCTAATCCATCAACCCGAAACCGCATAAGCTAAGGGGAGACTCTGTCGAATTTTTTTTTTGGACAAACTGCAACACTTAATATAATTTAATTTAAATAATTAAATTTAGAAGTGTTTTGAATTAATCGGTAAAATAATTTAACCCAATTTTAAATCTCATATTATGAGACATTTTGATCATGAGATTAAATTAATTTTGATGCAATAAAATTAATTTGATTAATTTTATATATATGGTTAAATTTAAAATATATGAATAAATTAAATTTTAATTTAAAATTAATTTATTCGGGCATTCTAAAGGAGGTTAGGTACCGTCGTCTTCCGCCAAGTAGTGCAAACTTGTAGGGAAAGATCAGATGAATCCGAGCTGAGTTGAATCCCAGAGATAGGGCTGCCTTATCCCTTGCACAATGAGAGGCTTCGACTATCTTCAAGAAAGACTCTTCGAGTGATTCATTATATAATTATTTATTTTATTTCTTTGTTAATGGTAACTAATTGTGCTTTGATTTGCGAATAATTTTAGACTAACAGTTAACATGGATTGGCTGTAGCAACAAATCTATGTAAGAGAAATATCACAGTGGATAATTTATGGGGTCTGTGCAAGGAAAAGGAGGAATCGGTGGCTTTGTTGGAGTGTCCGTTTGCTTGAACAGTGTGGTTTGGTTCAAAGCTTTCCATTTTGTCAACAGGGAATTTGGGGATCTCTTTTTGGGCTTGGTGGAAGCAGTGGGTGAGTTTAAAGGAATTCAAAGAGGAAAATTACTTTCTGGCATCCCCGATTTGCACCATTTTGTGGCAAATTTTGGAAAGCTTGAAATGAAGCTATTTTTGAAGGGACCAACCCGAATCCCATAGAAACTCTTCATCGGATAATTCATGCTACTTCTGAGATGAGGAAACGGAGCTCCCATAGGACAACCGACACCATATCGCCAGTGTCGAGGGATGTGAAATGGAGGCCCCCGGATCCAGGCTGGACCAAGATCAATGTTGACGGTGCGGCAATTGGTAATATTCAAGCAGCTGGAGCTGCGGCTGTGGTTCAAAATCATAAGGGATGTGTCTTCAAATCCTGTAAAAAAACCTCTAATGGGAGGTTCCGCTAGGCGAGCTGAAGCGGAGGCTATTAGACTCGAACTCATCCTGATAAAAGCTCACAAGTGGAACATGGTGATTATAGAGTCGGAAGGGTGGAGTTCCAGTTTATACCCCGTAAAGCCAATTCCCTGGCTCAGAAGGTCTTTAATGAGAGCATCTTTAATATTTCTTCCTATCTTGGGCATTGTAATGGGTATCCTCATGTAACACTGCCTTCGTAATTCAATGAAGTTATCTACTTATCTTTTAACAAAAAAGAAAAGAAAAAAGAAATTAGTACGTGTATATTCAAAAGAACATATATAACTTATATTAACTTAGGTAGTATGACTAGAAAAGTCTTGCAGCCTCGCCCAAAATTGTCACTCCAAACTTCTTTTTTTGTTAAAGGCATCATTTATTTACATTTAGTTGTTAGGTTTAGTTTAGAACTTGTTAGTAAATACGAATGGACTCAAGAGATTAGGAAGGTAAAATCAGTAAGAAGTTTAAGCAGAAGCTAATGTTCATGAAAAAGCAGATAACTGTTTTCTTCTCACCGATTCTCCCCCATATGTTTACTAATAGTAGGGTATCTGGCTTTCTTTTCCAATATAAATAGGCCACTAGTATTTGGTTCTATGGTAATATGTTGTGTTCTTGACATTGTTATGAACAATGCACAACAGTCAGATTAAAACAATCCTTATTCAAATAAAAATGTGGAATATAAAATTGCCCCACTAAACTTTTATATTTTAGATGGGGATAGCCATGATATAGAAAAACTGTCAGGGACTACTTACCCTCATTGAACCTTTTTTTTTTAGAATACAAAAATTTATACGGATATGTGTGCTTGCCAATAAGAATGAGCATTTGCTTAAACATTTAGGGTGAAAACGAAGGTTAGATACCATGTTAACAAATATGGTAGGAACAATTTCACTAAATCTTATGACTTAAAATTTTCCTTGGCTCATTTTTAGGCCTTGTATTTGCCTTGATCATTAAGGGTAGGGCTTAGGCCTAGCAAGTTGAGGCCCTCTGAAGGGTAATAAGACTTAGGGCCCGGCCTGGCCCTACCCTTTGATAATCCTACTTGGGATCCTCTATGGTTGTTTGCCAAACTAATACATATCACTAACTGTAATTAACGAGCATTAACCCTATCCCGTTAGGATTGTAGAAAAAAACCTTCGGTTTAGGCAAATGAGAAGACATGTTTTGTATTTTATAATAATAACCGAACGATACATATAGAGGATCTCGAGTCTTTCTCTTCTTAGTCTAAAAGTATTTGTTAGTTTCCCTTCCCATTAAAAGCCAATTCAATTTCAAGTACCATACTCTTGGGAGGTTGAGGCTTAAGAGTCCTTTTGCAATGAGGCGTGCACTCGTACATGTACCCTCACAATTCACTATACAAATAATTGTTGACTTATTCATAAATAAAACTAACTATAAACGTAGCTCTAGTTTAAAAATAATAATAAAAAAGATTTTGCTAGCCCTAATCTTAATCTTCCATAGACGCAACGTGATGGTAACAAATGTCAAAAGCCTCCTAAACTTCCTCGTGTTACGCTTATTCTTCTGTCTGTCGAAGATTTTGAAGTTATTGCGACTAGCACTCTAAAAATAAATAAAAATAAATAAAAGAGAGCATCTATTGAATAGATCATAGACTTATGAGGACAAAAGAGACAAAAAAAGCTAGCGGGAAAAATGCAACTGAAAGAGGACTATACCAACCATAACAAACCATGTGGTGAAGTCTAATTTTGTGCAATGGTCGCTGCAGCGTGTAGCTTGGCTCCTCAATGGCACGCCATCACATAAACATTTGTCCGCTCTTTACACTTTTAATAATAAATTAAAAATGCCGATGTGGCATCATGTCATTGGCTTTCCAAGTTCCAATGCTGCAAGGTTTGTTCGCCAAAGTTGGGCTCCTGCCTATTTAAGTTTTGGTTACGAGGTGATGTTATTTTGGTCCAATCTAGAGTCTAAAGTCTAGACCATGAGCACGTGGGTGGTGCACCCTCTTTAGACCAACCAAACAGACATCAAACGACAAATTCAACTATGTGATTTAAATTCGCTATAGAAAAAAACGTTTGACCTTAAACATGATAATGCCATTAAGTTTGGATACGTTATTTTTTATTTTAAATAGAAACAAATTCTAGTGCGACTCGTTTAATTGCATTTGGTGAGTGTACTTTCGATCGAGGTCGTCGATGAGATGATTTCCAATGATGATGAGTTGATTCGATCGGAACTCAGCTCGAACATGAGCTAATTCGATGGGTAATGACCGTGAAGAAAAAAATGTAATTGGGGGGCTATTGCTTAGATGATCAAATTACTTACCAATTTGATGGCTGATACAAAAAGTTGCCATGAAAACTACTAATAACTTTTTTTTTTTGCAGTCTAGTTAAAAAAAAAAAAAAAAATACTAATTCGTTTTTTAGTTTATATTTAGAAATTAGAATTAAAAATACAAAAATTTAGTATAATTTTTAGCAAATAGACTATTTTACTGACTTATTAAACCATTTTAAAGTATCTTGTAAAATCCATTAGATAGTCTGAATCAAGTTAAGATATTCAAGTTTCAAAGTTAAGCTTTGAAGCGTTTTTTCTTGGTGATAGAATCTTAAGAGGATGAGAGATGCATGAAACATAGGCATTCTACTCAACGTATTAGGTCTTCTCTAACTAATATTGATATGCATTTTTTTTTTTTTTGTTTATCCAGTTCAAGCAATAGTGGTTAGCTTTAGGGATATCAATGGGATGGGCTTGGGCCTGATTGTTTTTGATTTTTAACCAGGTCTGGCCCATTTACAAAGAGAACTTTTTGGCCCGAATTTGGCCCGTTGACACTTTTATAGTTGGCTTAGTGAAACCTTCTGATATCTATGGTCATAACAAGCCTCATGAGTATCAAAGCGTGCAAGCTAGATTAGTCATGCCTTGGATCCGTTGGCTGTTCTAGTTGTGCTTAAATCTTTTTAAAAACTGTTTAATAAAAAATGTATTGGTTCCTTAATTCAAATTTGTCCCCAAATGAACTCTCAATCCAAGAGTTTTAAATTTCATTGTTCTGTTATTGGGTGTGACTTGATGGTCAAATGAATCTCTAAGCTAAGCCACTTGAAAAGGGAAAACAAATAAATTTAAAACCAGTTTGAGGTCTGCAATATTACTTTAGTTAAGTTTGAAACAAAATCGAAAGGGTTTGACTTAAACTCTCCCCTCAACTCCTCCTTTAAGCAAAGCTTGTCCCATTCTCGTTTGATCTGGGATCAAGTCCGGCATGTGAAGTTGAGATATCCACCTGTTAGCTAACCTAGAACAGTGACTAATTGGGGTTGCGACCTATTTGTATATTGTGAACAAACAATTCAAAAGAAATTATACATTCTTGGCATGTTAGAATGGATATTGTAAGTAATGTGATTTTTGATGTAGATCCAATCTAATGATTAGATCGTATTTGATCACACGTCAGCCTAAATCTCAAAGAGCTGTTCTGATTTGTGGTAGAATAAGATTGAGAGCACACAAAGAAATTTGAGAGTACCGTGGTGACTACCGTTTAACCTTATCATATTCGAATTGTGGTGTTGTGTCCCTTTTAGACCAATGGTCTCTCATATTTAAATGATTTTGTTTTGAGAGACATTAACATAATAATTGTAATATTTATAATGAATACATTAATGACATTTATTGTGATAACGCCTTTTATATTTAATGTGTTTATTAATTAGCAATTATTTTATTTTCTCAGGTGATTTACGACAACTCTTTACTCTTTAAAATATTATAAGTGAGTTGGTAAAGAGAACCTTACTTTTCCTTCTTTGAGTCATGAGATGGCACGTGCAACGAATCTCTCGCCCTTTAACCCTCTAATCCTTAAATCCATCTTTACTACGTTTTTAGAATGCCATGCTAACGGCACATTGATTCAAGAATGAAGGCATTTTACCTGATATCAAAAGGTGCAATGACTATAATTAATCAAACGCGTTCCACTTTATTACGAAGGGCGCAAACTCATTTGTCAGAGGCGCAAATCCCTTGTGGAGCTTTCTAAAGGCGTTAACAAATCATTATATGCTTACTTGGCTCCATAGAAATGCCGCATCAACAAATATATTATGCATTATGTAAAATTAAACAATATATATTAGTAGATACACGAGCCAGACCATGTTTGAGCTTTAAGGAGCCAAAAATTAGCCCGACCCACATTCATTAATACGGGGTTAAGAAATTGAATTCGACCCTAACCTTGAGGGCCTAAAATAATAATAATGTGTGGGCTTTTTCTGCGTCAGGCTTGCCCAATCCATTGACACCCCTAGATATGACGCCAAGCAACTTCAGAATAAGAACACTTTCCATTTTTCTTGCTTTGAAAATCATTAACCTATAGTTAATAGCATTGGTTAGTAGAGGGGAGCTCTTGCAAGTCATGCAGAGTGTAAGAACACTTTCTATGCTCATCTTTTGATAATAAGGCAAATAATAAATTCTACTGACCTCCCTCAGGTTTGGTAAAAAAATTATCGAATCCTCTCCTTTTGTTTCTAAAATTACAAACTTTTATTCTCAGTAAAAAAAAAAAATCCTCATTCCGTTAGTATTTCAATCTTCATGTTTTTATTGGACAATCTATGCCAGATCGAGCTGATTTTCTTACCATGCGTCCCTTAAGAAACTCATCTTGACATCTAGTGGTTGGATTCTGAAACAATCTGTCATGTGTCATGTTATTAGAGACAACTCATTGAAGGTTTTAATAAGCATGACTCACTCATATATGTCTAGTCGAGCTAATATTTTGTCGCATGTCTCTCGGGAGACCCGTCTTGACATTCAACAATCGGATTCTAGAACAACCTGTCATGTGTCACATTATTAGGGACTGTTCATAAAGGCGTTAGTGACCATGACTCACTTACAAATGTCCAAGCGAACTAATATTTTGCTATGTGTCTTGTAATGGGTAAATTTCGTAAAAACCTAAGTATGGTAACAACGAGCTCGTCCTCGGTGTGGTGTTATCGCTTGAGCTCATTTCCGTCGTCTTCATTCTGACGACGGACCCGTGGTCTTGTGAACGACGATCACGTCTTCACTCTGACGATGGACCCGTGGTCTTGTGAACGACGATCACGTCTTCACTCTGACGACGTACCCGTCGTCTTATTGTCCACGATCGCGTATCCAAAACACGTAATGAGATCTGGTGTTGCTGCCCAGTTGCCTGGGACTGATCCTACCTCTACGATGGTAGGTGAGTAACATTGTCTTGGCATTAAATGACATTTAATGCTGCATTTAATGTCAGTCACCTCGGACGAGTTCCTACTCTTTGCCTGCTCTTTTTGTGTGCAGATGCGCGTGCAGTACGAAGGACCGGGAGATCTATCTAAAATGATTACTGAAGTACACATCAGGGATTCGAGGTATGCATGGACATCAATGGGTGCCTATGGCCATGGCAAGGGTGGTCTATATAAACCTGTGAAGAACAGTGTAAAGGGGGACGAAAAAGGAGGAGAGTTAAGACCTTCGAACTCTCTATTATATTCTTACTGTTCATCATCTCCTACACCCACTGACTTAATCATCGGAGTGCAGGTCAGGGTATCACACCCTCCACTCCAGCCTTCTACCAGCTAATCAGAACTTGAAAGGAGTTGCTGCTGACGCGTGTCCTCTCGGTGAATTCCCCTCACAAAATTGGCGCTGTCTGTGGGAAAACTTAACCGAAACCACCCTTTGCTCACACCACTTTTTTCAGTCAGCATGGCAGACCAAACTCCTCAGTCTATCATCGAGAACCAGCCCCTTCAAGCCATTTCGTGCACTCCTTCCACCGCGCAAACGTTCACGTCAGGCCCATCTTCTGGACAACCAGAAAAGCCCATAACCATGTCTGATCCCATCTTGTTACTATTACAACAACAACAGGCCACTTTGGCCCAGATAGTCAGCCAACAACAGTCACTGCAGGAGCGGCTTGATGCCTTGGAGCATGGAAACCTGGAGATCGATGACGAATCTCCTAGAGGAGGCTCTGCAGCTCGTAAACTCAATTTCCCTCCTTCTCCTCCCCCCAGAAGAACGGCCCCGATCTCGCCGTCTGCGCCAGAGAATCTGGAAAGAAGATTCACTCTCACTCCTTCTACTGAAGAAGCTACCCACCCTCGTTCTCTTGGTGCACGTGCTGAACATCGAGATCTCCGTGTCAGCGACGACGGGTTGAAGACAGGCCTGACCCTCAAAGACGTGGAAACTTTGATTAATGCTCGAGTCAGAGGAACGACAGGTGGAGCCTCTCTCGATCAGTATGCTCAGAAATATAAGGACGAGGAGGAGACGTCCCCTTTCTCCAAGGAGATCGTCGAATCCTATACCCCATCGAAGTTCACGGTACCAAACTTTGTCAAGTTCGACGGGAGGAGAGATCCTATTGACCACCTGACCGACTTCAAAAATGCTATGGCTGTCCGCAACCCGGATGACAATCTCCTCTGCAAAGCCTTTCCTAGCAGCCTGACTGGAGCGGCTGCGAGATGGTTCCGTAATCTACCCGCGGGGTCGATCAGATGTATGGCTGATTTGAGATCAGTTTTCATTGACCAGTACATCATCAACAAGAAGAAGAAAGCATGTGCAGATTCCCTCTTCGCCATGAGAATGAAGTCGGCGGAGTCCCTTAGAGATTTTATTCAACGGTTTACCGATGAAGTCTCTAATATCGACAAGATTGAGGACTGCACTTGTATAGCGGCCTTTAAGAACGCCATACCCAAGAGTTCCAAGCTCTACGAGTCTCTTGCCCTTGACTGTCCAATCAAGATGGACGAGCTGATAGTCCGTGCCTCTAAGTACGGAAGGATGGAGGAGGATATTGCAGCAACGACGAGGCCCAGAGCACGAGGGGTAGACGCTGTGGAGTGGGGAAGCAGACCCTCCTCAAAGAGAGGGAAGAGATCAAAGTATGAATCATCTTCCAGTGACGAGGAACCACGCGGACGCATACGACAGGAAAAAGTTGTGTACGTTGAACGACAAGGAGAACCGAACCGACTCTCGTTGGGAATCCGCCAAGACGCAGACTCGTCAAGGAGAACGGATCTACGGTCCAATTTCCGGCGGAGGGACGACCGTGCCTATCAGGGACGAGAGGAACCCGGGCATTACAAGGAGAGGGGGAATCGAGCAACAGAAAGACGTCCTTTCGCGTCTCGTGGTGGTCAAGTCAACTTCTCAGCAAGCCCGGCGACGATCATGAAGACGATGGAAGACAAATCATATTTCGAATGGCCAGCGCGGACAGTTCGTGACGTCACCACGGGACCCAGGGCGCACGAATACTGTCAGTACCACAAATGCCATGGGCATCTCACAAATCGTTGTCGCATCTTGAGAGAATACTTGGAAAGATTAGTCAGTGAGGGCTATCTGGGAGAATACGTGGACTCTGGAAGAGAAGAGGGGCATACTACAGAGCCCTCCACTCGGCCTCACGAGGGAGAGCCATCTGGTCATATGAGCCGAGGCGGAGAAGCACCGAAGGGAGTCATAAACGTCATCCATCGCGCTCGGGCGCCGGAAGTAGATGTCGAGCAACAGTATCGAGCGAAGGCAAGGAAGTTATCACACGTGGTAAAAGTTTGTCAAGTGCAATCGACGACGAAGGAAGTCGAGCAGGCCCTATCGTTCACTGATCAAGACATGACAACTGTGGTTAGGCCTCATTACGATGCTCTTGTCCTGTCTATGAGAATTGGCGATTTCGACATCAGGCGAGTGCTCATTGACCCTGGGAGTGGGGCAGATATCCTGTATCTCCATGCTTTCGCTAAGATGGAGTTGGATCCAGCGGTTCTTGTCCCTGCACAGACCCCCTTGATAGGATTCGAAGGAAGTTCGATGCAACCCCTGGGAGAAATCGTCTTACCAGTTAAAGCTGGACCTATCACCCTATCTACCCGGTTCTCCGTTATCGACGCGCCGTCCCCATACAATGCTATCTTGGGGCGATGGTGGACTCACGAAATGAGAGCTGTTCCGTCTTCCTATTACCAGGTACTGAAATTCCCCACTCCGGATGGACCACGTGAAATAAAAGGAGACCAGCTAGCATCGCAGAAGTGTGATTACGCCTCACCCAACCCGCTCAAATAGCAATTACAGGTCGGGTCCGTGGAAGAGGAGAGCACGGGTGAATCACAGGTAAACCATTCTGTTGAACCCACGAAACTTGTCAACCTCGGGACGGAGAACGAGCCAAGAATACTATAGATCGGGACTTGTCTGACAGCAGATGAAGAGCGAGAGTTGGTAAATTTTCTGAGGAAGAATCTTGACGTTTTCGCTTGGTCACATGAAGATATGACGGGTATCCGTCCTGAAATCATCTGTCACCACCTCAACGTTGATCCCGTAGTCAATCCAGTTAAACAGAAGCCTCGTAGACTCGCTCCAGCATACCATGAGGCCGTCAATGAAGAGATCGATAAGTTAATTCGGCACGGGTTCATTCGTGAGGTCCAATATCCGGAGTGGATAGCCAATGTAGTAGCTGTTCCGAAGAAGAACGGGAAAGTCAGAGTCTGCATCGATTTCACCAATGTTAATAAAGCTTGCCCGAAAGACTTCTTCCCAGTTCCCAGAATCGATAGACTAATCACAGCAACCGCGGGTCACGAGATGTTGAGCTTCATGGACGGGTATTCGGGTTACAATCAAATCCTCTTAGCGGAGGATGATCAAGAGAAAACGGCCTTCATAACGGAGCGTGGCTTGTTCTGTTACCGGGTCATGCCCTTTGGCCTGAAGAACGCCGGTGCCACTTATCAACGGTTGATGAATCTGATGTTTGGACCCTTGCTCGGTAAATCGGTGGAGGTGTACATTGACGATATCGTTGTGAAAAGCCGAACTCGGGTCTCTCTTGTGGCTGACTTGGCGGAGCCGTTTTCTATTTTACGTACTTTCAATCTGAAGTTAAATCCTGAGAAATGTACATTCGGCGTCGCCTCGGGCAAATTCCTCGGTTCTCTCGTCAGCCAACGGGGCATTGAAGCAAATCCCGCGCAGATCCGTGCTCTGATAGATATGCCGGAACCGAAGACCAGGAAAGAAGTTCAAAAACTGACGGGACGTATCGCTGCTCTCAACCGGTTCATATCAAAGTCTTCTGATCGATGCAGACCTCTGTTCGAATTGCTGAGAAAGAATTCCGTCTTCAGATGGACAGAAGAGTGTTCTCAATCTTTCGCCGCCTTAAAGACGTATCTAGGCTCTGCTCCGATCCTCTCCGTACCTGAACCTGGTGAAGTGTTGTACCTCTATCTCTCCGTTTCGGGACGAGCCATTGGCTCCGTGCTGCTCAGAAGTCACGACGGCGTAGAAAAGCCTGTTTATTTCGTCAGCAAAACGTTCCACAAAGCAGAGTCCAACTACAGCAGGATGGAGAAGGTATGCCTGGCTCTCGTCTTTTCCGCTGAGAAGTTACGTCCTTATTTTCAGGCACATACCATCGTCGTCATTACGACGTACCCTCTGAAAACTGTGTTGGGGCGACCTGAAACCGCGGGACGTATGTCGAAATGGGCCGTGGCGCTTAGCGAGTTCGATATCCAATATCAGGCCCGAACCGCAGAGAAGGGACAGGCCGTTGCAAGCTTCTTAGCCGATTTCCCCGTGGAGGAGGCCGAAACTTCAGCGGAGTCCGATCGTCACGAGCTCCCAGACGATGCGGAGGAGGATCCCGTTGTGGAAAAAGAGGCTGGAGACGGAACCAAGATGACGATGTGGTGCGATTGGGTCTTGTACGTGGAAGGATCGTCTAATGTCAGCGGTTCGGGACTTGGTGCTGTTCTTGTCAGCCCTGATCATGTTAAAATACAGAAACTGACGCGCCTTGGTTATGCTGCCTCCAATAACGAAGCTGAGTATGAGGCGTTAATCCTTGGGTTGCAGAGTGCCCGAGAATTGGGAATTTCTAAACTCCGGGTGTTCTGTGACTCACAGCTCGTGGTGAACCAAGTCAACAGTACCTATGAATGTCGGGATGAACGGATGAGGCGCTACGCTGCACTTGTACAAGAACAACGGAGGGCCTTTGATGTCCTCGAGATCAAACACGTCCGAAGGGACGATAATAGGCACGCTGACGCATTGACCTACCTCGCCTCAATGTTACAAACTGATGAACCCAAGACAATCCTCGTTGAGTATAAAGAGTATCCCTCTATTGAGCTACAATCGCAACGCACGGTGTTGGCCGTAAATCAAGTGCCGAGCTGGATGATGGGCATAACAACTTACTTGAAGAATGGCATTCTCTCCTCTGACACGAAGGAAGCAAGACGAATACAATATAAGGCTCACCGTTATACCCTTGTGGACGGGGAACTGTACCGTAAATCCTTTGGAGGACCCCTTTTGAAATGCGTGCATCCTGAAGACGTAGAGAGGATTTTGGCCGAGCTTCACGAGGGGATTTGCGGCATCCATTCCGGAGGACGGACTATCGCTCATCGAGCTCTGGGGCAAGGATATTTTTGGCCATATATGCAAGCCGACGCGCAGAAATACATACGAAAATGCAGTCAATGTCAGCGTCATGCGAAGTTGATTCATGCCCCCGCTCAAGAACTCAACATCGTATCTCAACCTTGGCCTTTCGCTCGTTGGGGACTTGACATCGTGGGACCCTTTCCCAGAGCTCCTGGTAATTTAATTTTTCTGCTCGTAGCCACGGATTACTTCTCCCGGTGGATCGAGGCTGTTCCCCTAGTGCGTATTAGAGAACAAGAAGTGAAGAAATTCTTGTGGGAACACATTATCTGTAGATTCGGCATCCCGCAGTCCATCATTTCTGACAACGGGAAGCAGTTCACAGGAAAACTCATCGCCGACTTTTGCCGAGAGTTGAAAATCAAGCACATCTTCTCTTCTCCTTATTATCCTCAAGGGAATGGCCTTGCCGAAGCAGCCAACAAGAATATTTTGAACGCCCTCAAGAGAAGACTGGAAGATTCCAAGGGAAAGTGGACCAGCGAATTGCATAATGCGTTATGGGGGTACAGAACAACACCCCGGAGCCCTACGAACGAGACCCCGTTCTCTTTAGCATACGGGGCGGAAGCTGTTATTCCCACTGAAGTCTTTCTGCCAACAACACGTTCACGGAAGAAACACGGAGAGGAAAACAAAAATGTCGAGTTGATGGCTATTCACTTAGACTTGCTGGAAGAAAAGCGGGAAGACGCCAGCATTCAGTTGAAACGCTATCAACAACAATTACGAAAGGCATACAACAAGAAAGTACGGAAAAGGGCGCTTCAAGTCGGAGATCTCGTTCTTCGAAAAGTCTTCCCAAATACACGAGAAATCAATAGCGGAAAGCTGGGTCCCAACTGGGAAGGGCCATATATCGTGGACCGTGTCGGGAGTCCCGGGGTGTACTACCTTAAAGACTTGCAAGGTAATGTAATTCAAAAATCGTGGAACATTATGAATTTAAAACAATTTTTCCAGTAAAGTTGTGTTATGAATTACCACGAGTTAATTTTTCCAATAACAGTACGTCGTAAAACATTCTAGACGAATTACCACGACGAGAACATTTTACTCGCACAGGGTACTCACCACGGGACACAGGAGGCTCATACAAAGGAATTGCCATCTGAGCATCTTAGCGGCTTATACTAATGGAATGTCCTCTGAGCATGGTGTCCCACCACGAGTTACCACGGCGAGCGCATTTCACACGAACAGGGTACTCACCACGGGACACATGTGGCTCATACAAAGGAATTACCATCTGAGCATACCGGTGGCTTATACTAATGGAATGTCCTCTGAGCATGGTGTCCCACCACGAGTTACCATAAGTTCGTCTTTATGAAATGGACTTGTTGTCAAATTACGTCCGTAGTGTTAATCCGCTTCTTTAACGACCCCTTATTAGAAGTGATGTGAATTATATTCATTGTGAGATTTATACTCAATCACGAGTTAATTATGTGCTATTTGTCTTATTTTCGTTATGAAGTTTATACTCTATCACGAGTTAATTATGTGTCATGTCTTATTTGAACGAGATGATTATTCCGAACCAATCGGTTGCAACACAGTGATCATGAAATGAGGTACATATAAAACAGAAATTTTTCATTGATATAAGATGAACGGGAGTACAGCCGATACAAAATTGAAAAGAGAGGGATGGAAAGGAGGAAGGATCAGTCTTCGACAACGTCGACGATCATGACAGCGTCATCAGGAACGATCGAAACGTCGTCAGCAGCAGGATCGGCGGAGGCGATTTCAGCAGGAGCCTCGGGTAGGACGGGAGACGGTCCAAGAGAAGACGAGAGTTGCCCCCTTCCTTGTACCTCGGGTTCTTCGCCAGGCGAGATCTCCATGCCCACAGCCTCAGAACGAGTGGCCTCGTCCTTCGACTGTTGGGGAGACTCTACCAGTCGTCCCGACTCTCGGAGTTCGTTCATGAGTTCTCTCTCCGTCTCGACCCGGTCTTCAGTTATCAGCCGCTCCATCTCCGTCTGGAAGTGGGCTCGAAGAGACTCCGTCAAAGCCTCCTTGGCGGCTTCAACCTCCTTGTCCCTCGCGGCCGTGGCCTCCTCGAGCTGTTCGGCCAATGCTGCTTTTTCGGCTTCTATCGTCTCCAGCCGCTGACGGAGAGAATTCACGATCTCGTCCATCTCACTGATCCTGAGGACGGACCTCTCGGCCTGTTCCACCGCCGCCTTCTCTCCTTCCTGTGCCTTACGGGTCTCGTCCCGAGCTTTGTCCCGCTGTTTCACAGCCGAGGCAATTGTGCCTTTGGCAGTCCGAAGATCCGCTTTGACGGACATCAGCTCGTGATTCAGCCGTTTCACGTCCTCGGCTCCCCTCCTCTCCAGGTCAAGGACCTTGTCCCTCAGTCCATTGGAGGTACGCCTGTTCTCGGCTGTGACCTCGTACATCCCGGCAAGCATGTTGCCCAGCTACAAAAGAAGAGAAAGAGAAATGGTAAAAAAAAAAAAAAAAAGAGCGTACCGTAGCAACAGCTCGGCTCGCAGCACTGAACATCCCCATCCAGTGCAGGTCCCTCGTTGCGGCCATATCCGCTGGGAGCCTCATCGCCAACATCATCGATGTGGCGATAGAATCGTGCTCCATCGCAGAATGGGCAACGGTAGGACGGGTGTACCCTCTGGGGAAGATGGAATTCCAGAATTCGGCGGGGCCCCCCCTGGTAATCCTCTCTCGAGGAGGGGCAGAAGACGAGGCCACATTTGCGGCTGGGGAGGGAGCAGGGGCCGGGACGATCCCGGGGGCAGCAGTCTCTGCCACAATAGACGGAGCGGTCACATCATCCGTGGGAGAGCCGCTGTTGACGATTGGAGGTTCCTCCACGGGGACATCACTCCCCTCGCCCACCGTTGCTGCCTGAGTAGATGGCACCCCGGCAGATGCGCGCTCTCGGACCCGTCGATCGTGCTCAGCTTCTCGCCGAGCCTTCTTCGCCGTTATGGCCTTGAGAGCCTCTACTCTTTCTCTTTTCTCCGCCCTCTTCTCCGCTGAAGATAGACGAGAAGGGCGGGGAGGACGAGTTAAGGCCGGAGCCTGTGTAGATCGTGGAGAAGATTGGTCGGCCATTTCTTCTTCTTCTCCAAGAACAGCTGCCTGTCCGAGCGATCTCTTTGACGACGGACGAGCTTGTCGACGAGACTTTTTAGATTTGGCCCCTGCTTCTACAGTGGACCCTGCCTCTCGAGTCGAGGACGGCTTCCAGGTGACGTAGGCGTCCCCTTTCTCGCTGCGAATCCTCCGGAGCATGTACTCTTCTTCCGCGGACAGGTCGGAGAAGTGTATCTTAGAAGCCTCTGCAGAAAAAGCAAAATACTATTAGTCATGTGACAGGGGCATGTTTTCAAAAAACCGACAACGGGAAACGACTGAATAGTAACAGACCTGAAGTAAATTCGTGGGGAACAGGACGGGCAGTCTCTGCCCTCCAAGCACCGGAGACCACGAAGGGCATCTCCTTCCAATCCCGTTCCACGTCGGGGAGGTGCGAGATGATGTCGGGGACTTTGGATTTTTGTCTCCAGGAGAAGTACGTCTTCTTCCCCTCCTCAACAACCCCGGGGCACTTCACGACGAAGCGGAAGACGTGTCTGGCATCTACATTGTACCCGTCTCTGTTGAACTTGTCCATCAGAGACAGGTACTTGTAGAACTTCGGGTGCATTTGACCCAGGGCAATTTGCAGGACGGACAGGACAGAGTCCGTGAGAGGAGAGAGGGGAAATCGAAGTCCAGCCTCGAACTGAGCGAGGTAGACGATTGTGCAGGAAGAGCGGCGGTCAGGGAGAACGTCTTCTTCCCCGAAATGCAGGTGTACGTGAGGAGGAATTTGGAAAAGGGTTCTGTAGTGGTCAAGTGCGTATTTGACCACTGGTCTGATTTTGGATTTGGAAACACCGGTGATAACACCGTGAGGGGCACTGCCTGAGCAACTGGCCTCATCGGCACTGTCTATCCTAACTATTTCGGCAGACATGGTCGCAAACAAGGGAGAAAAAGAAGAAATATAGGGAAGACGACCACAGAATAAAAAGAGAGGAGAAGGTTCTTACCGAAACTGGATTTGGGAAGCAAGGGGAGGCACAGCCGGAGAAGGGAGAAAATCAGAACAGTAGATCATCGGTGAGGAGAAATTCCGGCAGAGTAACGGGATGCACAAATTCGGGTGAAGAAGATGGGAGTACCAAGCATTCGGTATTTATAGACCAGTCCGTAATTCTAAGGACGATAATGACCTCGATCTGTACCGTACGCGTGTCCACACGTCAAGACAGCCCGAAGGGCGGGATGGTCTTTTGACCGAGCTAAGTAACCGTCGGGAAAGCAAAGCGTCCGGAAGATAATGATGGCAGCCTGCCAAACATTTATGAGGTATGACGTTTCGGCACGCGCAATACAGCTGGCCCGACGCTACGCCTTCGCGTACAGAGTATGTGACCTATCATCATTCTGATGTGAGCTGTATCTTCTCCTCCAACGTTTCGCTATATTTATGACACTCTGAACCACGTTCAAAGTATCATAAAGGGGCAATTTGTAATGGGTAAATTTCGTAAAAACCTAAGTATGGTAACAACGAGCTCGTCCTCGGTGTGGTGTTATCGCTTGAGCTCATTTCCGTCGTCTTCATTCTGACGACGGACCCGTGATCTTGTGAACGACGATCACGTCTTCACTTTGACGACGGACCCGTGGTCTTGTGAACGACGATCACGTCTTCACTCTGACGACGGACCCGTGGTCTTGTGAACGACGATCACGTCTTCACTCTGACGACGGACCCGTGGTCTTGTGAACGACGATCACATCTTCATTCTGACGACGTACCCGTCGTCTTATTGTCCACGATCGCGTATCCAAAACACGTAATGAGATCTGGTGTTGCTGCCCAGTTGCCTGGGACTGATCCTACCTCTACGATGGTAGGTGAGTAACATTGTCTTGGCATTAAATGACATTTAATGCTGCATTTAATGCCAGTCACCTCGGACGAGTTCCTACTCTTTGCCTGCTCTTTTTGTGTGCAGATGCGCGTGCAGTACGAAGGACCGGGAGATCTATCTAAAATGATTACTGAAGTACACATCAGGGATTCGAGGTATGCATGGACATCAATGGGTGCCTATGGCCATGGCAAGGGTGGTCTATATAAACCTGTGAAGAACAGTGTAAAGGAGGACGAAAGAAGAGGAGAGCTAAGACCTTCGAACTCTCTATTATATTCTTACTGTTCATCATCTCCTACACCCACTGACTTAATCATCGGAGTGCAGGTCAGGGTATCACACCCTCCACTCCAGCCTTCTACCAGCTAATCAGAACTTGAAAGGAGTTGCTGCTGACGCGTGTCCTCTCGGTGAATTCCCCTCACATGTCTCTTTCAGGATCAGACTCATCTGGACATCCAAGAATCGGATTCTAGAACAATTTGTCATGTGTTAAATTTTATTTTCTTATTTTTTTCTAAAAACTAAGGATAGGTGGGTGAACTCTAGGGGTTAATGAATCTTAACCACAGTTAGGAGGTGTCAAAAGAGACATGGAAATCTCAAGGGTGTAAGGGAACTCCAACTATGGTTAAGAGTCACCCACCCCTAGGGTTCATCCACTTATTATTGGTTCTTAGAAAAAAATATTAATTTCTTTTCAAACCTTGTTAAAATTCACCAACTCCAAGGTTAATTTTCTTTTCATATTTTTCTAAAGAAAGGTGAGTGAACTTTAGGGGTGGGTGAATCTTAACCATAGTTAAGGGGTTTCAAAAGAGACACATGGCAATCTCAAAGGGCGCAACCGGACTCCAACTGTGATTAAGATTCACCCACCCCTAGGGTTCACCCACTTATCCTTGATTTTTAGAAAAAAAAATATTAATTATTTTAAAACCTTGACTAAACTTCAATAACTCCTAGGCTTAAATTTTTTTAATATTTTTTTAATTTAAAACTCAATGATAAGTGGGTGAACTTTAGGGGTGAGTGAATCTTAACCACAGTTAAGAAGTGTTAAAAGGGACACATGGCGACCTCAGTGGCATAGTCAGACTCCTCGCTCACTTGACAAACCGCTCCAAAAGAAGAACATCCCACCAAGGCCCTGCCCACCACTTTTTTTGCTAACCCAAATGGTCTTTAAAGGTTTTTGGTTCTCAAAATGTCTCTACGCCATATTTGTATAACCAACATGTCCCTCACAAAATTTTTTAATCCAAAATTTCCCTTAAATTTTTATACCTAAAATATTCCTTATTTTTTTTTCAAAATACCTTCACTTGGGTCCTTATTTCTAATCTCTCCCCTTCCCGTCTCTCAAGTGCATCACACGTGTCACCCACTAATATAATATAATACAATTATTATGAGGATAAGAGATTATGGAAACTTTTCGGAATTATGAGAGTACAATTCCTCAAGTATCTTTGTAAGGCTGCTAGTTTGTGAAGTCCATTTCTCTCGCATCCCGCTCATTCTTAAGTCTGTCAGAACTGGTGATCCACTAGATCAAACTGTCATGATCTTCTCTCGAAGCATATAAAATATAACCCCCGATTAAAGAAAAACTCTTGTTGGAGAGGTCTTCAATGAATGAAAAGAAAAAAAAAAAAAAAAAAGATCGTGAGGCATGAGTATGAGTATGGGAACTTAGGGTTGTAAAAGTATAGAGGATAATAGTAAGATTTTTATTTAAAACAAAAATAAAAATAAAAGGTTTTACACTCGGCAAACGGTAGTGGCACGCCGGAAAGATGAAAAAAAAAACTAAGCGGTCACCAAAGGGTCACCTACTCTGAGACCATATAGAAATTAGAATAGCTTGGTTAGAGAAATATTATGTTAGGAAAATAATTATGTAATATCTATGAGATACACATGATCTCATAGATAATTTTGGACTAATATATTTAGTATATTAGGGTTATCTTTAATAATATTATCTTTCAAAATTAAGAGTTTTGGATTATTCATTTAAACTATCTATGGGTCATTGTAATCCATTGAAGTTATTCAATAAATTAGTTTTTCTACAATGCACATGTGCACACATTGACTGCATGCACAGTCGTATGTGACTCTTCTCCTTAGGTGTTGGCAGTCTCTCACAACACCAACCAGAGAAGAATGATGGCGGTCTCCTCGCCACCTATACTCGAGCCCGAATTTCACGCCATTGGAGTGAGTTATCTTTTGCGGACATCAAACCGGAGAAGAATGATGGCGGTCTCCTCGCCACCCATTACTCGAGCCTGAATTTCACGCCATTGGGGTGAGTTATCTTTTGCGGACATGAGTCTTTTTAAAAGATTATAGAAAATATATACGAGTCGTCAATAGAAAAGGCAGTCTTTGATCTTTCTAATCCTCCAAGACTAGGGGTGGCAATTGGGCTGGGCTAGCCCGAAGCCCGATTGTTCGGCCCGAGGTTTGGGTGGGCTGAGCCTTCCTTATTTTGGGCTGGGTTGAGTTTGGACAAGAATATAGGCCCGAAGTAAATATTGGGCCGAGCTTGAGCTGCCCTTAGCTCAGCCCAAATTCAGCTCGACCCGAACTAAAGATGTTTTATGCTTTTATAAATAGCATATATAGATAGAGAAGCTCACGAGCTAATCTCTTTCTCATTGAATTGAAATTGATGTGTTTTACATGGAGAAACTATTTTTGTGTTTGCTATCTAAGAATGTTACTTGTAGTATTTTTAAAAAAAAAATTATTCTTAACTTTGTTTATCAAGGGTTTGAATCTAGTTCTTTTCCTATTGGAGAAACACTTCCCAAAATTGATTACTAGTTAAAAGAATTAGTTACCAAGAACAGCCTAATTTTACTAAACTCTCAATTTTTTTACTAATTAAGTTCTTGTTAATTGTATGAAGGAGTTTAAGGGAAAGTTAACAAGTAACTACGGGAGAACTCAACTCGAAATCAACCACAAGCTACTTAATTCGGGTCAGCCCGAACTGAACCCAAACTTGGCCCACACTCTGCTTACTTTGGGCTAGGCTGATCTTGGCCTGAAGCTCGGTACTATTTGTGAGCCGAGCTTGGGCTAGGGTGCTCGGGCTGAGATTGGGCTGGGCTAAACTTGGGCTAAGGTTTTGAACTTTGGAGTGAGCTTGGGCTAACCCCAACCTGACCCAACCCGGCCCAATTGCCACCCCTATCCAAGACACGAGAAATTTGCCAGTAATAACTGGCGAGATGACGGTAAGCATTCACGTAGAAAGTTTTGCCTATTTTTGTACACGTCAATCAAAGTTTGTGACCAAAATTTTAAGGAGCCAAATCATCTTCGGCAAATCCGGTTATCACTCCTAGAGGTCGCCACGTGTCTCCTTTGACACCCCTTAACCTTGGGTAAGGTTCACCCACCCCTAGGGTTCACTCACCCATCCTTGGTTTTTTTTAAAAAAAATATTAATTCTTTTCTTAAAATTAAAAAACTGTTTTAGAGTTTTTTTAATATTAAAAACATTTTTTTAATTTGAAAAAAAAATTAATATTAAAAAAAAAGAAAAAGACTTTGACAATACATCGTTTTTCAGAATAATGGAAATCTTTTATGGGGTGTGGATGACCAGAGACAGAAGTTCATCACTGAGTTCAGCAACTTGTGTTCTTTCCAGTAAAAATAATGTGGAAAGTTGTCCCACAAACATCTGGCAAGCCTTTGAATCTCTGCCTCATCTACAAAACCAGGCATATTAAAATACTATAGCTTTTCTTCTCCTTATCCTAATCTTTATCAAACCAGGCATATTAAACCAACCCAACCCAACCCAACCGGAGTTCTCCGCATCATCCTCTACTACTAGAGCACACAGAAATGCAATAAGTCAATTCCAGCAATAGCTGGTGGTGCAAAAAACGGGAAAATGAAAAACGGATTGCAAGGTCATCTTCCAAACGGACTACTCAATTGCAAATTGACATGTGACATTGAAATTTTAAATTTTTATTTCTCTTTTCTAATATTTTGAAATTTGATTGGCGTGGTCGGCTTTGAAAGAAGACCTTAAGAGCTGAACCCAAATTTCACGCCCACTGTAGGATGGGGTTTTTCTTTTCCCCATCTCACAGGTCCACACGTATCTCTTTTAACACTCTTTAAATGTGTTTAAAATTTACTAACACTTAAGATTTAATTATCTAACCTTAGTTTCTAGAAATTTTTTTTAAAAAATAAATATCAACTCTAAAGATTAAAACTTAATATCCATAGTTAAAATTTTAAAAGAAGAGCAAATCCGATCTCCATTGGGGTGCGTATCTGACCCGAACATGTGTCTCGTCACAAGTCACAAGTCACAAGTAAAAGTCACACGCGTAGAATCAACAAAGACCGTGACAGTTACGTCAAACAGAGCTCGTTCAAAAGTTTGGGAGAATCCTCTACCATCTTATGTTATATTATAAATAGTATAACATAAAAATAAAGAAATAGTAGGGAAAGCAAGCTCCAAAACCCCTTAAACCCAACCCATGGAGTTCTTCTCCTTCTTGCTGTTCTTCTTTCTGTCTATATTTCATCTCTCACAAGCCCAACAAACTTACCTTGACAACCAACAACTCGACTGCTACAACAATGTTTCTTTCACAAAAGGCTATATCTGCAACGGTCCTAAAAAGTCCTGCAATTCCTATCTCACCTTTCGCTCCACCCCTCTCTACGACTCTCCGATCAGCATCGCCTATTTCTTGAGCTCAAACCCCTCCATTATTGCCCAAATCAACGACATCCCCGACGTCTACATTAAGATCCCGGAGAACACCCAGATCATTGTTCCTGTAACTTGTTCTTGTTCAGGTAAATTCTACCAGCACAACACCTCTTACACCTTGAAAGATGATTCTGAGAATTATTATACACTCGCCAACAACACTTACCAAGGCCTCAGCACTTGCCAAGCCTTGATTGATCAGAATAAATACGATAGCAGAAATCTTTCTGTCGATCTAAAACTGTTAGTTCCACTGAGATGTGCTTGTCCTACTAGAAACCAAACTAATAGTGGTGTGAAGTTCTTGCTGACTTACTTGCCTGTTTGGGAGGATACTGTTTCTCAAATTGGTGTGATGTTTGGTGTCGATGCAGGGAGCATAAATGAAGCAAATGGGTTGTCATATGATAGTGTAATCTACCCTTTTACGCCCCTTTTGGTTCCACTCAAAAGGGAGCCCACTAAGATCAGACCTAGTACAGATGCACCAGTCTCTCCAGGGCCAACTACAACTATAGTCCGAGTTGAGAAAACCAAGTCTTCAAACAAACGGGTTATTTTCATTGCTGCAGGAACTGGAGCTGGTCTACTTCTTCTAGCTCTCTCTGGATTTCTGGTTTGGTTCTTGTGTCTGAGATCTCAGCCATGCAAACCAGTACTACTTCCAGAAGTTAATAAGAGGGTTGCAGTACCTGAAGAGAATCCTGGGTCTGTTTCTTCTCAAGGGGTTCGAAATGGGAATATCGAATCATTGACTCTGTATAAGTTTGAAGAATTGCAAAAGGCTACTGGGTTCTTCAGTGAAGCTCATAGAATCAAGGGGTCTGTTTATCGCGGTGCCATTAATGGCGATACTGCTGCTATAAAAAGAATGAGAGGGGATGTTTCAAATGAAATCAATATTCTGAAGCAGATCAACCATTCTCATGTGATCAGATTATCCGGTTTCTGTGTACACGAAGGGAACACCTATCTGGTTTATGAGTTTGCAGAGAATGGATCCCTCAGAGAATGGCTCCATGAGAAAAAGTATAGTAGTACTTCTTCTTGTCTTGGATGGAGGAAGAGAATTCAGATTGCTTATGAAGTAGCAGATGGACTTAACTACCTTCACAGCCACGCCTACACAAATCCTCCATTCATTCACAAAGACTTGAAGAGCAGTAACATTCTCTTAGACGGAAATTTCAGAGCCAAGATTGCTAATTTTGGATTGGCAAGAACAGTTGAGAATCTAGATGAAGGTGGCCTTCAAATGACGAAACATGTAGTGGGTACTCACGGGTATATGGCACCGGAGTATCTCGAGAACGGAGTGGTTACCCAGAAACTAGATGTCTTCACGTTTGGTGTAGTCATGTTGGAGCTCTTATCAGGAAGAGAAGCCGCCTCTGGCGATGAAAAAAGAGGAGAAATGTTGTTATCGGCATCAATAGAGCAAGCTCTTGAAGGGGAGAACGTGAGAGAGAAGCTGATAGGCTTCTTTGATCCTTCCCTGAGGCATGACTACCCTTTGGATTTGGCCTTCTCCATGGCTCAACTTGCTAAGAACTGTGTGGCTCATGATCTGAATTCTCGTCCAACCATGCCTGAGGTCTTCTTGTACCTGTCCAAGATACTGTCCTCTTCATTGGATTGGGATCCATGAACTCAAACACTCCAGGTCACTAGGCCATGCCCATGGCCGGTAAGAGAATTGTTTCTTTCGCTGTTGAGGTGTGTTGTTGGAAAAGATAAGAGGCCAGTACGTAATAATAATGTGTTATATATATATAGGGTTTGTTGAAAATGGTTACTCCAGCCACAGAGATAGAATCTCCAATTCTCTAATATCCATGCATAAGGATTTGTTATATGTAGTCAGCTGCTGCCTGATATTACAAATAAAGAGACTTGTAGTTTTAATTAATATGTTAATTTGTTTGATGCTTGGAAGATATCATTAGACCAAATTATTTGCTCTTTCCTTGAGAGGCATACATTTGCAAAAAAAGGGATTTGTTGTATGTTGAAATACAAGTATGCCACTTTGGTGCCTATGCTATTTATAGATCACATATACAATCTGTTGTGCGTAATCAATAAATACCTATGAATTTTTTCTAAGAAATTCTGTAATAGACATGAAGCTCAATTTGCAACCCTGTAAGTCTGCAACGAACAAAATTTTCCATGAAGATTGTGATTTGAGGCGCGAATTTAGTCGCTCTCTTTAAGAGGATTCGCGCCCCTACCAGAGATGCACACAGGGGCGGAGCCACATGGGGCACCGGGGGGGCTGAAGCCCCCCCTCAACTTTTGGGAATTTTTTTTTGTACAGTGTAATGTGGGTGTGGCCTAGGAGCAAGGGCAAAGCCGGGTGGTGGTGGGGGATCAAAGCCCCACCTGAAAATTTTGAGAAGAATTTTATTTATTTATACTATTTAATTTAAGATGGCATAGGCATATGAAAATGCTTAAATCACCGGTGTTTTCCATCATGTAATGAAATGGCTGGTCCTCATTGGTCCACGCCGCTCTTTAACACTCACCAATTGTGGTTAAGATTCAGTCACCCATAGAGTTAAGCAATCCAACCTAGTTTTTTAGAAGAAAAAAACAATAAAAATCTTAAATTTAATTTTGATAAGCTTAATCAGGGTTAAAAGAGTGTTAAAAGAGACACGAGGACACGACGGGAAGTTAAGCAGCGGGTCCACCAATCATCACTATTCAAAACTATATTCTTTACTAACGGACAAAGAGACAAGATAACCTACAAACTTGGCACTAATTTTTTTTTTGGGGGGCGTAGCCCCCAAACCCCCACACCTCACCATTAACCCCCCTTGGCCGAAAATCCTAGCTCCACCCCCTGGATGCACAGGGTTGCTACACGACGCCTCCAGGATACAATAATCTGCGATGTCACTTAACTCTAGCCATGCAAAGGAAAGAGTCGTACACTATACTAATGTTTTTTACCAAGTAGAAAGACTCAAGCCAGAAGTTTGGAAAAGTAGTAGAAAAGGAATAAAAGTTTTTCTTTCTGTATTTGTTCTGTTTTTGCTTTTTCACAGTCAGTTTAAGATGAGAAGAGAAGTCGATTTATAGAATAAAAATTACTCCACTGGTGATCTTCTCTTTAGTCCAAAGTGACTCATGAGTTTTATGTCACTATTCATCTCACTCAACAGAGCAATAAATCTCATTAGGAGGAAATATTCAACCTCTAAAATGTCACATATGAACACTATTCACACACCATAGGAAGTGACTTTTGGAATTAATATATTCTCCTATTTTATAGTGGAGCAATAGTCACCTCCTCGGTCCGAGGAGGGGACTATTCCTCCTCGCTCTCACAAACACTTGGAACTATGGTTAAAATATTAACCGCCTCTTGTGGTTAATTTTTTTCTAATATTTTTTTTCTAAAAACCAAGGGTAGATGTGTGAACCCTAAGGTTGATTGAATCTTAACCACAGTTAATGAAAAAAAAGGGGACACGTGACCCCAAAAAGGGAGGACGAGACAGTAAGTCCCCTCCTCGGCCTGAGGAGGTGACTATTTTCCTTTATAGTGTGTCACCATAAACCACTCTGTAATTTGTTCTTCTAATTGAACTTATTTTTTGGATCTCTAGTCTTTAGGTTGAGTTACCGTTACAAATGATTTAATTTACCTTAACTTAAGTCTCACCCCCTTCTATGTACATTTCTTTCTTTTCTAGATCTTTAGTTAAGTGATCCGTCAAATTTTCTTGTGATCTAATTCACAGATATTATTCCATTTTGTAGGAGTTCTCTCAAACATATATGTTTTTAACCTATTTTTCTAGACTAGTAGCTCTACATGGATGGAGAGGAACTTTAGAATTTTCAAAAGGAGTCAAATCTCCTACGGTGATAACTGGATTTGGCAAATCCGGTTATCACCCCTAGAGGTCACCACGTGTCTCCTTTCACACCCCTTAATTGTGGGAAAGGTTCACCCACCCCTAGGGTTCACCCACCAATTTTTGGTTTTTTTTTTAAATATTAATTCTTTTTTTAAAATTAAAAAACTGTTTTTAGAGTTTTTTTAAGATTAAAAACAGTTTTTTAATTTTAAAAAAAGAATTAATATTAAAAAAAAAAAAAAAAAACCAAAAATGGGTGAGTGAACCCTAGGGGTGGGTGAACCTTACCCACAGTGAAGGGGTGTCAAAGGAGACACGTGGTGACCTCTAGGGGTGATAACCGGATTTGCTAAATCCGGTATCACCGGAGATGATTTGGCTGCTTTTCAAAAACCAATCAACTTTTATAAATCTGATCAAAGACGATTGGAGGGATCGGTTTACTTTGTCCAATCCGAAGGTTATTGACTCCACCAACAACCGTGAGTTTATGGAAAATTGGAAGGTTTCTTCTGATTTCATTCTTATCACTTGCAAGTCCTACTCTTGGTCTCTCCCTAAACACAGTCCGTTCTCTTGGAAACTCCTTTGCGGGATTGGGAGGTATCATTCGAAATCACTTGGGTCATCTGATCTGCTCAAACCTTTGCACAAGGCTATGATCCGGCTCCCGTTGATGGCCATTCTCGGAGGCCTCAAGTTAGCTATTGATTTTGGTGCTACTCGTCTGTGGTGGATAACATTAATGGGTCTTCAGACCCCTCTTGGAGATGGAGATCTGATCAGCTGTACAATATCTTATATCTCCGTAACTCCTTTGCCTCGAACAGGGCTACTGATTGGCTAGCCAAATATTGTAACTCCCCTTATATTGCTTCATTCCCTCCTTGCACACATTCACAGGGATATTCAGTGCACTATATGTGAGGACAAATCCAGAATGATATGCCTCAAAATGTAATCGCATGGTTCGTTTCAATATATCTGATAACGCCAGCTTACCTTTTCCCAAAAAAAAATGTTTTCCAAAATTGCCTCGCAATGTTGGCTGAATGACCAAAATGGTATACTCATTCCTATCCCTAGAAAGGTTATTTCGCTTTTTCTGTCTGAGTAGCTAATCATGGATTCTCGACTCTAATCCACCATTTCACTTGATAAGTTTATTTGAAGAATGCTAAGTATATTCTCACAATCCCTATTCTCACATTTTCAGATAATAAAATAAATAATTTTGTATGGAACAAATTCATGTGTTTTATTATTTTAAAAGAATAAGAAGAAAATGTACGTTGGAGTATGCTAGCATTCCACACTTACTTTTATTTGTGTTCATGTACTCATATTATTTATTTTATTCTTATTATTTTAGGTAACAGAGGGTGTCCAAAACCCTGACAAAGAAGGACTTAGTCATATGTATTTACTCTTATTTGTATGTAGTCATATTATGGTTCATGTTGGTGGTTCTACATCTACTTCTCTCTCTTTAAGTATATCTATCTATCTATTCTATCTCTACTCTACTAATATAAAAAAGATTCTTATGTTTAAAACATTGATTGATATTTGTGTTAATTCCAATTTTTTTTATTAATATCTCTATTAATATAAAGAGGATTCTTCTATTCAAAACGTTAATTGATATTTGTATTAATTCCAAAAATTGTCTCTATGTAATACTTTATCTCTCTAATAATATAAAGAGGATTCGTCTGTTCAAAACGTTGATTGATATTTGTATTAATTCCAAAAATATCATTTAACTTCTATTTATCTCTATTAATATAAAGAGGATTCTTCAATTCAAAATGTTGATTGATATTTGTGTTAAATTCCAAAAATGCTCTTTAATTTCTATCTATCTAATACTCTCTCTACTAATATAAAAAGGGTTCGTCTATTGAAAACGTTGATTGATATTTGTATTAATTCCAAAAATATCATTTAACTTCTATTTATCTCTACTAATATAAAAAGGATTCTTCTATTCAAAATGTTTGATATTTGTGTTAATTCCAAAAATGCTTTTTAATTTCTATCTATCTAATACTCTCTCTACTAATATAAAGAGGGTTCGTCTGTTGAAAAAGTTGATTGACATCTGTGTTAATTCCAAAAATACCCTTTAACTTCTATTGATTAAGAATGCTCCCTTATAACTTTGATAAAATTTTCCTAAATTCTCAATTTGCCCTTATCATAATCATGTATATAAGACTAAAATTTCATTGAATCTCTACTAATATAAAGATGATTCATCTCTTCAAAACGTTGATTGATATTTGTGTTGATTCTAAAAATGCCCTTTTAACTTCTATCTATCTAATACTATCTCTATTAATATAAAGAGGATTCGTTTGTTGAAAACGTTGATTGATATTTGTGTTAATTCCAAAACTGTCCTTTAACTTCTATTTATTAAGAATGCTCTCTTATAACTAAGAATTTTTTTTCCTAAATTTCCAAATTACCTTTATCATAATCATGTATATAAGACTAAAATTTCATTGATGTTTGCTTAATTCCCATACTACCCCTTACTCATCTATAGTAGACTTGAAATTCTCTATAGTTATATACTCCTTAATTATGGTTAAAATTTACCTACCCCTAGGGTTCACCCATTTATCCTTAGTTTTTAGAAAATTAAATTAATCCTAAAAGTAAGTGAATTTTAACCAAGGTTTTAAAAAATTAATATTTTTTTCCTAAAAACAAATGATAAGTGGGTGAACCCTAGGGGTGGGTGAACTCTAGGGGTAGGTGAATTTTAGGGTTAATTTTTTTTATAAAAACCCAAGGATAGGTGGGTGAACCCTAGAGTGTGTGAATCTTAAACATTGTTAAGGGGTATCAAAAGAGACACATGGCAACCTCAAGGGCGTAACTAGACCCCAATTGTGGTTAAGATTCACCCACCCTTAAACTTCACCCACTTATCCTTGGTTTTTAGAAAAAGAATATTAATTTTTTTTAAACCTTGATTAAAATTTAATAACTCCAAAGGTTAAAAAATTTTCATATTATTTTTTCTAAAAATCAACGATAAGTGGGTGAACTTTAGGGATGGGTGAATCTCAACCATAGTTAAGGAGTCTTAAAAGGGACACATGGTGACCTTAGTGGCGTAATCAGACTCCTCGCTCTCTTGGCATAACACTCCGAAAGAAGAATGTCTAGCCAAGGTCTCGCCCACCCCCTTTCTTTGCTATACCCAAAATGTCCCTAAAGCTTTTTGACTCTTAAAATGTCCCTACGTCATATTTCTATGACCAACATGCCCTTTATAATTTTTTTAACAAGGGATATCCAAAATGTCATTCAAGTTTCTATACCCAAAAATTCCTTAAATTGTTTTTCAAATGCCCTCACTAGGTCTCTCTTCCCAGTTTTTCTCCCCTTGCAGGTGTCACCCACTAGTTACTAAATAATGAGAATTCCTTAGTTAAAAACGAGGCTGATTTTTACTAAATTCTAAAAATGCCCTTATAATAATCATTACTACATATGAAAGCTTATTGAATATTTTACTTAATTTCCATACTACCCCTTACTTATTTTGCTTAATTCTCATATTATCCCCTACTTGAAATATTCAACTTTTATAACCGGATTCCTTCGAATCCGGTTACGCCACTGAGATCGCCATGTGTCCCTTTTAACACTCTAATTGTAATTAAGATTCACCCACCTATCCTTGGTTTTTATAAAATAATAGCCTTGAAATTCTCTATGGTTATAACCGGACTCCTTGGAGTCTTGGACTCCGATTACGCCACTAAGGTTGTCATGTGTCACTTTTAACATTATTTAATTGTGGTTAAGATTCACCCACCTCTAGGGTACACCCACTTATCCTTGATTTTTAGAAAACATATATGAAAAAAATTAACCCTAAGAGATAGTGAATTTTAACCAGGGTTTCAAACACAATAATATTTTAAAGTAAAGATTACAATAAAATCCTTCATAGAATAAATAAATTGGAATACACATGAAATGCAACAATAAACTTAAATTTTCAAAGACATCATAGAGTACACTTCTCTGTTGAAATATGTATACTCCTCTCGGGGAGGAGTGGAAAGGCTTATGCTTAGCTAAGTTAAATGGAGATTGGGCTTCAATGACAAATTGCTGGATAAACAGTGGTAGGAAATTAATTGAAAACCCTTAATACTTGGTGGAGTCAGATGGCCAAGAGCCTTAAAATGACATTGATTACAATTTATAAATACAATGAAAAGAGAGTAACTTATTGTTTATATTATCGCAAACTAAAATACATACCTTAATGAAGGTTTTTTCTTTTCCATTTTTTGACAATAATGAATGATTTTGAAAATTGTACAGAGACTAAGATTTGGGGCTATGCTTTTCCTTTTCTCCTGTCATCCAATGCCTGCTCGGAAAGAAAAAATTCCAACAGAAAATCAATAGAAATTTTTTTAAAAAAAAGAGAAAGAAATGCATCATAATGGAGAATGTGACATTGGAGCACAAAAACCTGTGTTACTACAAGCTAACTAAACGGCCCATACCCCTGATCGAATCTCTCAATAGATTCACAAGGTGATAATGCTGGAGGGCTCAGTCACCCCACTAACCCTAATACTCAAAAATTCATAGTAGATTCCCTTGGTGATGATGTTGGAGAGCATAGTCACCAAACTAATCATAACAACTACATAGATAAATGATGCCTAGCCGTCAAAGGCTTCAATTTTGGACATGCAACAAGGTATATGACTGGATAAAACCACTCGGTGAAGTCAGGTTATAATAAGTATTTGGAAAATATATTTTGCATATTTCCCAGAAATAATTGAGGAATGTCAAATGTTAATTCAATTTCATTTATTCTGTTATAAATACAGATGCTGTGGTAAGAACTAAAAAGCACAAAAACTAAAGTTTGTAATACAGTTAGGGGGATTCTATAAAGTATAAACCCTAACCCATTTCTATTATTGTCCTTTACCGTCAGCCACCACTCAGCTCAAATGGCAAAGGTTGTGGGAACAAGTCCGAGAGGAAGAGACCTTCCAATAGATTAGTAGCAGTTCTCCCCAGGTCCTGTGGTGGTCGGGCGGCCATTCATCCCAAATACTAACACGACCAAATAGTTTTTTAATGACTGAAATCGACCATCTTTGGCGTCTTCTCAATTGGAGGGTTCCTCTACCCTAATGTTGTTTAAAAAAATCAGGTGTTCATGCATCTACTAATTTCATAAGTCATTCCTCATCCAGCCTGGCCTGGATCATCGATTCAAGTGCGTTTGATCTTATGATCAATTTGTCCTCCATTTTTTCTTCATGTTGTCTATCTTTTGGAAGAGATAAATAAGAATCGTTGATGGATCCCTTTCTACCTCCGAGAAGGGTGACGTCGAACGTACGAATAGCTTATCTCTTTCATATGTTCTTCATGTTCCAAATTATTGACAGATTTTTTGTCCATTAGTAGTCCTACCAAAAGCCTTAATTGTTGTGTAATCTTTTTTCTTACTCATTTTTTTTGCAGGACACGACAACGAGGAAAACGATTGAGAATGATCGTGAAGCAGATAGTCTCTACCTCTTGGATGTTACTGGATCTCCTTCAGCATTACAATCTAGTAATAATCTTAGTAGGAGTAATAAAGATGCCCAAATCAGATTGTGGCACAGTCGTTTAGGCCATTTATCTTTGCGGTCATTGAAGTTAGTTTTTTCTTGACTTGCTGAGTTCGTCTCGGGTCATAGTCTACAATGCAAAGTTTGTGAGTTGTCCAAGCACAAAATTTTCCCCTAATACAAAAGTTCTTTTTTGTTTTAACTTGTTCATTCTAATGTTTGGGGACTGGCTCCTACTATGTTTGTGAATGGCTATCGTTGTTTTATTTCTTTTATTGATGACTTCTCTCATTTTACCTGACTCGATCTGATGAAGACTTGCCATGAAGTAACAAGTATCATAACACATTCACAAGATGATACTGACTCAATTTAAGAAACAAATTAAAGTATTTCGATCAGACAATGCAGGAGAGTACTTTGAAGGTAATTTATGAAACTGTTTGGAGAACTCTGGTATAATACATCAGAGTACGTGTCCATTACCCCTCAGCAAAATGGGGTGGTTGAACAAAAAAACCGTCATCTTCTAGAGATTACTCGAAGATTACTAGTAGGAATTAATGTATCGAAGAAATTTTGGATAGAAGCATATTTACAGTGGCTTACCTTTCAACCGTATGTCGTCCGAGTGTTGAAGTTGAAGTCTCCACATCAAATCCATTGACCAAATTAGTCTCTCTACATTTCTCTACCTTGAGTTTCCGGTCGTGTTTCATTTATGTTTTGGGTTCAAATAGGGCCTCAAATCAAGCCTGTTAATTCCTACAACCCGGAGGAAGATTCCGCTGCATTTTTACCAGTAGATGACCCTAAGAGGGAGAACAACGTTCATTTAGAGGCTGTTCATTCAAGAGCCTGCAGCTCCGCCCCTTACGGAGGAAGCAACAGCCAATCCCGAATAAATAGTTGGTGGGGAGAGCGCCACAGTTATTATCCGTCGCATTTTCCTTCACATCTTCGATGGTCTGGAAGCTTATAATAGAGCGCAATTAGCGATGGAGGAAAAAGAGAAAATCCTTCGCGAGCTCAAACGCATTGATGGAAATAAGTTCTGCTAAATTGGCCCCCAAATTCATTTGACAATGCTAGTCCGGACTCAATTTTACAAAAAATGTTGAGATATTTTCTTAAAATCATGGACAAGAATACCTTGAAGACACACTCCAAACTTACTTTGATGACCATGGTATTTATTCATTCACACCCCATTAGAAATTAAGAATAAAGTGGCGGAACAAAAGAACTAACAATTACTTGAGGTTGCTTGTAGTTTGCTTCTAGATGAAAGTGGATAAATTTTTTTGTTCAGATGTTGTGCTTTCTACAGTGTACTTATCATCTAAATGCCTTCTTATTTTGGATTCTAGTCCCCTCATCAGTTATTGTATCTCGAGAATCATGTCTTTAGTCTCCCGTTTTGTTCTTCGGTTGTACTTGCTTTCTTCATATCTTAGGTCCAAAGTGTTCCAAGTTGGATCCTAAATCCACCAAATGTCTACTCTTGAGGGACTCTACACAGACATAGTAAAAAGTCTTTGACTCTTTTACAGGTAAGATGTTTATCTCTAAGGGTGCTTTCTTTTTCGAGTCGGTTCAGTTTTTCTAGGTTCCTCTTCGAGGGGAGAATGTTGATGAAGAGATACCCTTTCTTGCTCTAGCTAACTGTAAGGGGTACTTCTTTACCAAAGGTGTCCTCTCTTGACGATATTGAAGAGGAGAGAAAAGAGCTGAAGACATTCTAGATAACCCCAAAGTACAGCGTCCATCAACTGAACAACCCTCTCAACATGTTTTTGTGGACCCAACTCTTACTTCTCTGGTTGCTCTCAGTCCAGCTAATTCTTCATCTTTACCCATTGCTCCTGATTTTAATGTTTCTATTGCCTTACGTAAAAGGAAACTGCATGAACTTCTCATTCTATCTCTAACTTTATTTCATACGATTTTTGTTCTCCATCACTTCGTGTATTCTGTTGATATATATAATATCGATGGTATATTTGTAACAGGGTATATATGTAATGTTATCTTCTTAATATAAGATGCTAGTAGGGCTTTCTTTCCCTCACTAAGCAATTTACCCTAATCTATCTTCTTCTCTCTTTTCTCTTCGCTAAACCCTTTCTCCAACTTGGTATCAGAACTTAATAGAAGGAAGGATAGGAGCATTTAAAGTCGCAAGAACAACCAAAGAAAGGAGGACAACCACCACGTTTTTAGCCATACGGTTCTAGCTGTATGGCCTAGGCCTTATTTCCTTATTTTGGGTCTCTTCGAAGGTAATTTCTTAGAGAGTTTGATTTTAGAGGATTTTTTAATCATATATATATTGTGATTTGGTTCATTTTTGAAGAAGTTACAATGATTTGAAGAAAAATTTCAGCAAAATAATTGTTTCAGTTCAAATATGTTTTCGCTTGAATGGGATAATTTTAATGGTGTTTGTTAATCATGGATAGACCGGTTTTTTGTAAGGAACGTTTCCACACTGAGTTTACTCCATTTGGTTGAGATTTGAAGGTTCTATGATGTTTTCTTTTGAGCATGTTCTTACCAATTTTCACTATTAAAGGGAGTTTTATGCTTTGTTTGCTTATTACAGCATCTTAGATGATTTGTTTTGGTAATCTTAATACCTTTGGATAAGGTTTTGATGAAGTTTTGATTACCTGGAGGTGTGATTTAATTTTTGCCTCAAGTTTCTTCTATGGATGTTAAGAATCTTACTCCGCCGGCTCTTTCCAACTCTGTTGTCCACTCTATCACCAATATTAAATTCAATAGTGATAATTTTCTTGCGTAGTGAAGTTTTGTTGAGCTTTATATTTGGGGTCGTTCTAAGCATAGTTCAAAAACCCGAAAGCTCAACTCGACTCGAAAGTTAGCCGAGTTGAGTAACTTGGAAAACTTGAAAAAAAAAATCGACTCAGTCCAACTCGAAATATATATGTAATAACTTGAAAACCTGAGTTAAAAGAGCTCAAAGTACGCTGGTTTTATGGCCTAAAACCTAAAAACTAAGTTTAACAGAACCCATAGTAGGTTATCTTTGTAGACCCCAAAAAATATGATGCAAAAATAGTGTGACATTCGAGTTTAGGTTTAAAAAAAAGATAAAAATACACTTATGCGACTCGATCGAGTTACCCGAGTAACTCAGCAAATAACGTCTCTTTCAAGTTTTGAGGTTACTCGACTCGAAATTCAGTCGAGTCGAGTAACTCGACCGAGTTACTCAGTTGACTCACCGGGTTTTTGAACTATGGTTCTAAGATGGGGTATCTTGATGGTAAAACCCCTAAGCCAGAGACCGGTATTTTTGAGATTGCTACATGAGATGCAGAGAATTACATTATTTTGGGCTGGTTGTTTAATTCTATGAGCCACAGGTAGCCGTGAATTACATTTTCTATAAGGATTGTCATGAGCTTTAGGAGGCTCTTATTCAGACTTATGCATTAGTGAAGAATGATGCTCAGATTTATCAACTTACTCGTGAGATTTCTCACTTTCAATAAGGGGATATGTCTATTTCTGATTATATTGGGGCTCTTCAGCATCGTTGGGAAGAATTGAACCATTATAAGTCTCTTTTTGAATTGTTTGTTGCTTCTGCAAAGATTATGATGAAGCAAATTGAGGGACATCACATTTATGATTTATTGGGTGACCTTCAGGCCGAGTTTGAGCAGTTGGGCACTTAGATCCTTGCCACGTCTCCTCTGTCTTCTCTTCCATCGGTGTATTCCACCGTGCTCTGTGAGGAACGCCGACGAGCTGTTATGTCTTCGAGCTTCTCTCCTATGCTCCCTCCGAATCCTATTGCCTTTACTACTGATTTTCGTCCTCTAGGACGTGGTAGGGGGACTGATAGGGGTCGTCAAGGTCATGGTGGACGTGGTTGTGATAGACTTAATATTTCTTGTGCTCATTGTGGTTTAGTGGGACATTATCATGATCATTGTTATCGCCTGCATGGCTATCCTGAGGGTTACCGGTCTCGTCCTGCGGCTCATTTTACTACGACTCCTACGATTGATTATTCACTTACTCTCTCAGTTGTTGCGAGTGATCCTTTAAATTCCTCGAGAGCTCAGGTTGCTAAGATGATCTGCACTAAGTTTCGTCTGCAAAGTGACTGATACTTTTGGTGCTTCATCTTCACTTGCTGCCTCAAGTATCCATGCTCCCTCTGCCTATGCTGCCACTATATCATCTTCTTCCCCTAGTTGGGGAATTGATTCTGGAGCCACTGATCATATGACTGGTGAGTCATAGGGTTATTCCATTTATTCACCTCCATCTCCTACTGCCAAAGTTCGCTTGGCTGATGGTTTTATTACTCCTGTTTTAGGAGTAGGGCACTTTCCTGTATCTTTGTCTCTCTCTTTATCTCATGTTTTACATGTTCCTCGTTTATCTTTTAACCTTCTTTCAGTTAGTAATCTTACTACCAAACTCAATTGTTGTGCTATGTTTTATCCTTTTTATTGTCTCTTTCAGGACCTGATTACAAGGAGGATTGTTGGTAGAGGCGTAAAAAGAGGCGAACTCTACTACCTTGATACTGATTATGCTCCTGATCGTGTCCCAGCTACTGCTATTGTTTTTCCTTTTTCTGTTGATGCCAAGATTCAAAATTTTGATGATATGTATCGATTTCGCAGGGTCACGACACATCTAGACACTAAATTTTGCTTTTTACAATTTTTCGACAATATCGACTGATATTTCGTAAATATCAACGATATTTAGTAAAAATTGGTCGATATTTTTGAAAGACTATTTGATTCTGTTTTTACAATTTTTCATTCGATATGTCGTGATATATAGGATATATCGCATGATATATCCCATATTTTGTGGGATATTGTAAAAAAAAAAAAATAGTTAACTCGTGAAGAACAGGAAGAATCTCTCTTGTAGACCTATCACTGACACCAAGCAACAACCTATAGATTATAGAATACCTGTGATTGAAGCCTTGAAGGCATGAACTCAATTGTTATTTAAACCATCAAGAATCCATGAGAAATACCATAATAGAAGAAGGAAAAAAAGAAAAAAAAAGAGTTTGAGAAGGATTTGGGAGTGGAGGAGGAATTAGGGAGGAGGGTACATACCGGCGGAAGAGGAGCCCCTAGTTGTCGCCATCGCCGAATTGTTGTCTTCCTCTGTCATCGAGCACTCAAGCAGCCAAGATGAGTCTCTCAGTCTCCCCTTTCTCTCGTATTCTTTAGTTGATTGAGATTTGAGACTTTGAGCTAAATGTTAAAACCTATAGGAATTGTGTTTTTAGGTTAAGCTATAAAGGTTATTTACGAAATAGAGCCCTAGTTATTCAATAATAACTATAAGGTGCCTATTTATAAATACATTTTATTCTTACTTTTTTTTCAACATAGAGACCTTTTTTTTTTTAGAGAGAGACCCCTCCCTTACATTACACATTAATGATGTTTAAAAAATTGTATAAAATAAGAGTATTGGTAGTATTAACCTAATAATATTTCATAAATTAAATGTTATTTAACTATACTTAGTACTAATCTAATATGATGTCTTTTTATTTTCTTAGAAAAATTTATTTAATAAATAAATATCATATTATTTTTTTAGAAGGATATATATTAATAAATATATATGTTAGTATTTTCAAAGATACATTTTAACAAATATTTATTTTAGTTTATCTCTTTTAAGAAAAATATTTATTTAATATATGTCCTAGTGTTATTTTTTTAGAAAGATGTATTTTATGATGTTAAATATGTATATATACATATATCATCACACTAATGATGCATAGAAATATCAAGAAGAAATTATAGCTCAAACAAGCAGACAACGCATGTCATTTAACTTGGAGTTAGAGATACTATTATTGATGTATTAACTATTATGTATGAAGTTGATTGTATTTGAGTTAATTGTTATGCTTGATTGAGAAATGAAAGCAATTTTTTATGTAAGTTACATCAATATTAGTGATTCATACATTGTCGTCAGCGTCAGCATCAGTACACGTCTTTAGCCCTCTCATTGTATATCTTATATACATTGTTGTTGTTTTAAATTTTTTGATTCTCAGGTGTATTAACATCTATTTTTAACATTTACTGAAGTTTCATTGAAAAATTCCATGTTTATCACTATTTTTTTTTTTATGTTTTCCTCCACGTGCGATATTATTCCCACAATATCGATATATCTTGTGATATATCCCCGATATATCTTTTTTCCATGGCTCGACATGTCATGCGATATCAACATTCAGAACCTTGGTTGATGCTACTCATGATCCTTATCGTTTATGGCATGTCAAGCTTGGGCATGTTGGCTCTAAGACTTTGTATTCTTTGATTCCTACTTCTAGTAAAGTATATTCTTCATCTACTTTTCAATATGATACTTATGAGCTTAAACATGTTTGCGTTGTTTATCATTCTCGCATGCATAAATGTCGTTCTACTTTTGAGCTTGTTTTCTGATGTTTAGGGCCCATCTCAGGTTATCTCTAGTGATGGTTTTCGTTATTATGTTACTTTTATTGATGACTACACTTGGGCTACTTGGGTTTACCTTTTTAAGTCTAAGGATGAGGTGTTTTATAAATTCCAAGAATTTCATGCTACGGTTCTTACCCAGTTTGGTGGTCTTGTTAAGGCCCTTCGATCTAATAATGATGGTGAGTATCTATCCGCTACTTTTGTCCAGTATCTTCACACTCATGGTATTGTTCATCAGCTTACCTGTCCGTACACCCCTCAACAAAATGGTGTTACTGATCGCAAGAATCGTCATTTAGTGGGTGTCATTTGTGAGGCATGCAAGTGTTTAAGCCTTTTTGGTCAATGCCCCTTCTCACTGGATGTTTTCTCATCAATCGGGCACCTTCTCGTGTTTTTTATGGTTTCTCACTTTATTTGCTTCTTTGTCCCCAGGTTTCTATTTTTTCCATTGAGCCACAAGTGTTTGGTTGTATCTGCTTTGTTTAGGATTTTCATCCAAGTCTTCAGAAATTAGACGATTTGTTGGTTATTCTAGCAAATCAAAGGGTTATCGGTGTTATGATCCCCAGTCTCGTCGCTTCTTTGTCTATCTGGATGTTACCTTTTTCGAGACAGTACCATATTTCTTTCTTGCTCCTACTATCCCTACCATTCCTTTGTCTTTACCTCATAATGTGCATATTGTCTCTTTGCCTTTACCTATTCGAGGGGATCTTCCACGACAGGAGCTTCTCACATACTCTCGTCGACAACCACCTGGTTCTCTCTTCGATGCACTTATACCAGTTTTCTCAGTAGGCCACTCCACTAGGTACTTCTTCACCTTCCTTTATTCTTGTTCATACTTCTCTTATTATGACTCTTGTTGTTTCTGATCTTGAGTTGCTTATTGCTCATCGCAAGGGTGTTCGTTCCAATGTTACTCCTTACCCTCTTGCCGAGTATGTTTTATATCAGGTTATATTTCTCTCGTACCAGGCTTTCCTCTCCGCTATTGATACTGTGACTATTCCTCGTTTTGTTCATGTTGCTCTTCTTTATCCTAAGTGGAAGGGTGTTATGGTTGACGATATGAATGCCCATCAATCTAATCATACTTAGGATATAGTTCTCCTTCCAGGTGGGAAGAAACCTGTGGGCTGCTGCTGGATTTTCACAGTCAAACATAACTCTGATGGCAGTGTTGTTCGGTATAAAGGCTCGGCTTGTCGCCCGCGGCTTTACTCAGACTTATGGACTTGACTATGATGTTACTTTTGCTCCTGTGGCCAAACTGACTTTTGTCTGTGTTCTCCTTTCTCTTGCGTCCAATCAGAGTTGGCATCTCTATCAGTTGGACATTAAGAATGTCTTTCTTATTGAGCATCTCACTGAGGAGGTATCTATGGATCCCCCTCCTGGTTTCCTACTTCAGGGGCAGTCTGGAAGGTTTGTAGACTTCGGAAGTCTATATATGGTTTGAAGCAGTTATCTCGTGCTTGGTTCCATCGCTTCAGTGAAGTGGTTCTAAGTATGGGCTTTCAGTGAAGTGGTCACTCTAAGTACTGTCTTCATCCATTCCAGCGCCTCAGGTTGTACTATACTTCTGGTATATGTTGACGATATTATTTTGATTGGCGATGACTCCTCTTTTATCTTTCATGCTAAGAGTGAGTTGAGGCGTACCTTTGAAGTCAAAGACCTAGGTCATCTGAAATACTTCCTTGGTCTAGAGATTGCTCGATCTAAGAAGGAAATTTTTCTGTCACAGCGGAAGTATGTTCTTGATCTGTTGAGTGATACTAGTATGAGTGGGGGTAAACCTGCTACTTCTCCCATAAATCTGTAGCTCTCTTTACATGATAGTGAGAGTGATCTTCTTCCTGATCCTCCTCATGCCTACCAGCGTCTCATAAGCCGCTTGATATATCTCACCTTCACTCGACTGGATATTACGTTTGCTATTAGCATGGTTAGTCAGTTTATGCATGCTCCCCATGCTTCACACATTGTTGTTGTTCATCGTATTCTTCGATTTATTAAGTCTAAACCCAGTTGTGAACTTGTATATCGCTCACATGGGCATCTTAAGATCCCTGACTATACAAATGCCGATTGGGCTGGATCTGCTACTTATCGCCGCTCCACCTCTGGCTATTGTGCCTTTCTTGGGGGCAACTTGGTTGCATGGAAAAGTAAAAAACAACTTATTGTTTCTCGCTGTAGTGCCGAAGCAGAATATCGGGCTCTTGCTCATGGGACTTGTGAAGTTCTGTGGCTTCATTCTCTCTTTTCCGAGTTAGGATTTCCTGTTAAAGGTCCTATGTCTTTATATTGTGATAATGAGGCTGCCACGAAGATTGCTTCTAATTTGTGCTTCATTAGAGGACAAAGCACATTGAAGTTGATATTCATTTTCACCGAGAGAAAGTTCGGGATTGTTCATTATCTCTTCAGCATGTTTCATCTCCTCAACAACTTGCTGACATCTTCACTAAACTTGTTGGCCCTGCTATCCTCCAAGATATTACTGTCAAGCTGGGCATGCTTAATGTTTATGCTCCAGCTTGAGGGGGAGTGTTGATATATGTAATATTGAGGGTATATTTGTAAAAAGGTATATATGTAATGTTCCCTTCTTAATATAAGATGCTAGTAGGGCTTTGTTTCCCTCACTAAATAATTTAACCTAATCTCAATTCAACAGAATCTGGGTAATTATCATTGAATTGAAACGCAAAGCACCTAGTTCCACACATATTTCATGTAAGGTGAAATCTAAGGTATGGTTGCTCATAAGAATATAGTGGGAATGAGGTCTCCCATGTCTCATTTCTCGCTTCCTAAGGACATTTTGAGCCTCGCTTCCTTAATATAGCGTCCCTACTCATCTATTGAAACATACATCAGGATTCCTATTGGTGGATAAAGGTAATGATTTTTGATCACGTGTACCTCCTTGTCAGGTTGAACATATCCCAAAAAAATTGTTCTTCACGGAATTCTGCCGTCAATTCTTAACTCATTTGGGTTGATTTTTACCCAAGCCACTCATATCTCGTTGAAAGAGGGAAAATCAAATTTTAAGAGGAACTCAAAATCCAGAAGTTTGTTGTCGAAATATCAAAGTTTCAACTGACTTCCTGATACTTCAACACTATAATGATAAACATCATCTCAATTTCTTGCCAAAATTGCGAATTATGCTTTATTTTGGAAATTATTCCAAAATATTAACGAATTTTAACCTAATGTTTTGAATGTCGATATCGTAGGATATGTCACCTTAGAAAAAATATATATCGTGGGATATGTCTGTGGGCAGTGAAATCTCGTTGCCCGTGGGACGGGTACATGGTGCATCTGCCTGCACCTGATCACCGCCCATTAAATGGGCGGTTGAGCTTCGCGCGTGCCAAAGGCACGTGTGCATCTAGCCAATGGTTACATTCCCGCCAGCATTTAATGCTGGTAGCAGGGCAATAATACCTCGCAGACACACTTCCTGCCAATCCCTATTGGACTTACACATGTCTGAGGTTTGTCCTCGTAGGCATATTAGACCTTTGCGGACAACTATGGGTCAGTCCGCGAACAGACTCTACGAGTTAGTTCCGCGGGCTAGCCAAAACTAGCCCTAAGCTGACTTAGTCCGCAGACAAAATAACCATGGACCTAACCAGACCATGGGTCGAGCCCATGGTCCACCCTTTCTTTGGCCCGCGGACTGACCAAGGAAAATCCCCTTTTAATGGCCTGGTCCGCGAATCAGTTAGGTTATAGACTTGGGTCAACATTCCCCCCAACTGGTAGTCAGTAGTTGACTGCCACATAACAGGAAATCCCTAAAAAGGGGGATCCTGTGCTACCTTTTAGTGATCCCAAGATGAGGATCCCCTCCTTAATTCCACCCAATAAAGGGGTGCCACATAACACCCATTAGAAAAGGGAGAGTAATCTCATCTCTTTTCTTTGAAGATAAGAACTTTCCCCCTTTTAGGGGAGATATTAAGCTCCCAGGTTTCCTATAAAGGGAAACCAATTTGAAATCTTCAAAGGAGGACTCCTGGACGTCCTAGGCTTCCCAAGATAAGGGAAACCGGTTGTTGTAGACAAATGTAGGAAGTCAAAGGAGAAACCAAAGAGGACTCTCCAAAAGATATAAAAAGGGAGTTTCTCACAAAGGAAACCGGTTGTTGTAGACAGATGTCCCTCTCTAAGGGGAGGGAACCCTTTTTGACCTCCCCAAAAGTAGGAAGTCAAAGGAGAAACCAATGAGAACTCTCCAAAGGATATAAAAAGGGAGTTTCTCACAAGAAACTCCCTTAAACAACGGAAGATAGAAGAGAAAAGTATTCTCTTTTCTTAAAAAAGCAATACAGCAAGCCTAAGGCAAGCAACCCAGTGAAGAAGAAGACTCTCTCATCAATGGAGAATATCAAGTGAACCCCTCAACATGGCCACCTCTTTTTCTTCTTCTATTTTCTTGATACAAAGACCTCAATGAGGCACCATGTAACGCTTATATGGGAATTGGGCATCCCTTTTGAATAAATAAAATATTTGATTCAAATTTTTGTTCTTCTTCTCAATAAGAGGTTCTTCCCCAAATTAGGAATGTAATTAACAATCCGGGTTCACCTGGATTGGAAGGATAGTCCCCTACAAAATAATAAACTCCACACAACAGTGGAGGTAATCTGACAGCAAGATTCGAGATGTCTAACATAAAAAGATGCTTGAAATTTGCATGTACAGTATCGTTTTGTGGGAATATCGCAAGTTGAGGGAAAAATGGAAAAAATATGGAAATCTTCAATGAAACTTCAAGAATGCTAAACGATGTTAATACACATTTGAGAAAAAAAAAATAACAATGTACATAAAAGATGCAATGGAAAGGGGGCAAAGATGTGCGTTGACGGCAATGTATGATTGTATAATATTGATATAAGTACATAAAATATTTTATTCATTCCCGAATCACTCATAATAATAAAAATACACAATCAGCGTGTCATACATAATACATACATGATCCAACCCAGCCCAAGAACTACGATCAGAGCCACATAGTGAAGGTAAAAATTAAGTTTCCCCCAATTTCTCCTCCTTAAAGTTAAAATTTTAAATTTCAAACTTAGAAATCTAGTGTAAATGCATCAAATTGATGCATTTGCACTGGTTTAGGACTAATTCATATTTGAACGCAGAACCCCATTCAAATTTGAAGAAAATTCTTACCTTTTAAGAAAATTTTGCCAAAGGTAGTGCAAATGGGGTGCACTTTGATTCCAAATAATAGTGCAAGTGAATGTAGGTACAAAATGGGTGATTTCTAAAAAAAAAATCACTCAAATTCCTTTAAAAAATTCTCAAATCCGTCCTCTTTGATCGATATTTCCTCCTTTTATAGACTAAGGGACAAAATATCCCCAATTATAAAAGATATATCAGAAATACAAGGATCTATCGAAAATATTGGGAATATTTAGTATAAAAAGAGTTTTTTCCCGAAATACACCCAGGCTTTATTGGAGGGCCCTATGTACACCCCTTTTTTAAAACTTAACTTTTCTACACCTAACCTATTATTTCATGACATAAGTGCCCCTCTCACCAAAAGAAACAGCAAAAAAAAAGTCTCAGAGTTTTTTAAAGAACCCTTGCCCCTCTTGCACCTGTTTCAGTCTCGAGAAGACACTGCCTTGGGAGCCAGAGCCTTGCTGCCATTGACAAGCAAAAGGATAAGTTCATTGCTCCAACACAAAAGGACAATAGAAGTACCTCTAAAATCCCAACTAGGAACTGACCTAAAATCCTCACAAAGGAGTTCCCAAAAACCAGCCCCAGAACCAACTTCCCAAACCCTAAAAATAGTACAAAAGCACCACTTCGCCCTCCAAGACGGTACTGCCCAGCTAGTCCCTGGCGCCATGGCAAACGGGCATTGCTCCGAACCAGCAGCCCACTAAGTTCATTGCTCCAATGCTGACAGCCATAGCTGATACTTCTCTTTCGGGGAAAGGATTAGTAGAAAATTTACACAAAGCAATCACCGATTTAAAACCGAGAGTGGTATTTGCGGGATTGCAACTCAAACAAATCCAGTTTTCCAATCATCCTATGTGATCTTGACAACATGAATCTTCGAAGGACCGAACTTGAGATATTTCGCAATTGAAGGATGATGTAAATCAAGGGCAGAATATCAAGCAAGAATTGGAATAATAACACAACTAATAATATTCCAAATAACCTTTCAACTATCCACAAATACTATTTCAAAATCTGGAACAAACAAAGGGGTGTACCTTAAGCAAGCTGTTGGAAAACCAAAAACAGCAAAGGAAGAGAGTTCCTCTCGCGCCAAGATGCTGTGTAGAGGAGTCGATCAAGCCACAGATGAAATCTGACCTTGAATACTCTTTAATACCTTGCTGGAAATTGCATTACAGCCACTATTATGAAGGTTAAAAGTACCTTTCCGCGCGAAACGCAGTGACAAGGCTGTAGGAACGTCTCGGAGCTTCAAGCTTCACGAAGGAAGTTCCCAATCTCTCAAAACCCTAGTTGGAGGGGAGTATTTTCTCTTAGAAATCTCAGATTACCCCTTTCTTGTAGAGCAAGAAACCCTTTATAACCACTTAACCCCTTTTACAAGAAACACCCAAAACCTCTTAAAATTAGAAATAAGAACTCCATAAGTGAACAAATGACTAAAAACCCTCCCTCACAAATTCTAGGCAAAATTTTAAAAAAGGCCAAAACCCAAAAAGATAGAAATACCCTTGACGAAGAAAACCCTCAAAAAAACCTATGTTTTTTTTTTTTTTTACAACATTCTCCTCTTAAAAGGAACTCGCCTCCGTGCGAGTTGTTGCTTTGGAAGCTTGGCACATCTCAATATCAATTTCCATGAACTCCATTTCACTTATCCAGGAGTTCTCTGAATTAGGTTTTCCAACCCATTTCATGAGATAACGATAATATGTACCAACCCTAGTTCTGATTTCTCGCACTTAGATTATCCTTTCAACCTTCTCTTTTGTCTTATTGGGAATTTGGTCAAGTAACTCCCCCTCCACCGATCTTGTGCCAAGTTCAATATCACCATGATAACTATAAAGAACAGCCACATTGAAGATAAGAGATATGTCGAGGTTATGGGAAAGTTCAACCTCATATGCATTCTCTCCGAACTTGCGAATTATCTTGCATGGACCAATTTTCTTGCTTTTTAACTTATGATAAGTACCAGTAGGAAACCTTTCTCTTCGAAGAAATACCATGACCAAGTCTCCAACTTGATATTCTTTGTACCTCCTATGTCCATCACTCGCCTCCTTATATCGTTGATTCATCTCCACCAACTTTTGACGAACCTGATCTTGAATTTCCTTAAGATTTTCAGCATATGCAACCGCATCATCACTAACATGAGGCTGACCGGTTACGTCCAAGAGATCAACAACCTGATTTGGATTTTGTCCATATATAATATCAAAAGGGCTCTTTCCTGTGGACCTATTCACAGAACTGTTATAAGCAAATTCAGCTTGTGCTAAAGTCAGATCCCATTGTCGGATATTGTCCTTTGCAAGACAGCGCAACAACTTTCCCAAACTCCGATTCACCACCTCCGTTTGCGCATCTGTTTGAGGGTGATAAGCACTAATGTATCGTAATTTAGTACCTAAGAGAATCCACAGAGTCCTCCAAAAATGACTTAGAAACTTCGTATCTCTATTAGATGTGATAGTCTTTAGAACACTGTGGAGTCTTACCACTTCTAGAAAGAACGGACTTGCCATGAGTGTAGCATCTAAAGTCTTCTTACATGCAATAAAGTGTGCCATTTTGGAAAAACGATCAACAACGAATATTGAATCCATACCCCTTGTTGTCCGCGGTAATCCCAAGACAAAATTCATGCTAATGTCAACCCAAGGAGCTGTAGGGACTGGTAATGGAGTATATAACCCAATATTCTGTTGCTGCCCCTTTGAAATTTGGCATATACAACACTTGTCAACAAGTTTAAAGACATCCCGTTGCAAAGTGGGCCAAAAATACCTTTCAGCAACTAAATGGAGGGTCTTACTTCTACCAAAGTGACCTCCCAAACCACCTTCATGCAATTCAGAAATTATGAATTCTCGTAATGACCCCTCTGGTATGCACAATTTGGTTCTCTTGAATAGATAACCATCATTGAAAGTAAATTCAGCCAGTACCTTGTAATCCCTAGTCTGACAACCCTCAACTATAGTTTGGAAATAAGGATCATTCTCATATTGTTCTTTAATCACATCCAACCCAACAACGCGCGTAGCCATAGTTTTCAACATATAAACCCTCCGGCTTAAGGCATCAGCTACTTTGTTTTGCAAACCAGCCTTGTATCGCAACATGAAGGTATACTCTTGTAGAAATGCCACCCATTTTGCATGCCTTCTACTTAGTTTCCTTTGGGAATTAAGGAATCTTAAGGCTTCATGATCTGAGTGCAAAATGAATTCTCTTTGGATCAAGTAATGCCTCCAAAACTTCAAAGCTTGGACTATGGCATAGAACTCTACGTCATAAGTGGAATAGTTTTGCCGTGCTCCATTGAGTTTCTCACTAAAATAGGCAATTGGTCTTCCTTGGCTCAACACAGCCCCAATACCCACCTTTGATGCATCGCAATCTACCTCGAACACTTTATCAAAATTTGGTAGAGCTAGAACCGGTGCTTCCGTCATTCTCTTCTTGACTTCTTGAAAACTTTCTTTGGCCTTAGGATTCCGGCTATAACTTCCACCCTTAAGACAGTCGGTAATAGGTGCCACTATGGTACTGAAGTTCTTGATAAATCTTCTATAAGATGTTGTCAGCCCATGGAAACTTCTAATCTCAGTTAATGTCGTTGGTGTAGGCCAACTTGTAATAGCTTTGATGTTCGATTGACTAACCTCCACACCTTTAGATGATACCACAAATCCCAAAAACTCCAGTTTATCAACCATGAAGGAACACTTTTTAAGGTTGGCATAAAGCTGATTCTATCTTAAAAGTTGTAAAACAGCCTTCAAGTGTTCAACATGTGCCATGTAGTCCTTGTTGTAAATCAATATATCGTCGAAGTAAACTACCACAAACTTTCCAATGCATGGCTTGAGAACTTGGTTCATGACTCTCATGAAAGTGCTAGGTGCATTGGAGAGTCCAAACGGCATAACCATCCATTCATAAAGCCCTTCTTTGGTTTTGAAAGCTGTTTTCCACTCATCTCCTTCCCGGATTCTTATTTGGTGGTACCCACTCTTCAAATCCACCTTGGAGAATACTTGAGAATCAGATAACATGTCAAGCATATCATCGAGCCTTGGTATCGGAAACCTGTCTCTAGAGTTCCTCATGCTCCTTTGGACTCATTCTGTAATGAGGAAGGTTTGGTAGGACAGCTCCTGGCACCAAATCGATGTGGTGTTGAATTTCCCTCATGGGAGGTAACCCTTCAGGTAGATCTTCAGGCATGACATCTTTAAAGTCATCTAATAACTCCTTTACTCTTTCAGGTATTAGTTGTGGACTAATCTCCTCCTTCCCAATCAGCACATATACTATTCCCCTCTCTTTGGTTTCTTCAACAAAATCATTCACATTTAAGAATGTAGAAGAACTTTCACTTTTCCTCTTCACGATGTCGTCTTCCTTCATTGGTTTTAGCACAAACTTCTTACCATTCAAGAAGAAAGAATAGGTATTCTTGTCACCTTGATGCTTGGTCTTTCGTTCATATTGCCAAGGACGACCCAATAGAATGTGACATGCATCCATTGGGACAACATCGCACCACACCGACTCTTTAAATGAAGTCCCAATTGAAAAATTGACAAGGCACTTAGATGAGACAATAACCTCATTGCCTTTGTTGAACCAAAGAATGCAGTAAGGTTGTGGATGCTTCACTATTTTAAGTTGTAACTTATCAACCACCTCTTGAGCGACCAAATTTTCACTATTCCCACTATCAATGATCAAGTTGCAAAGTTTTCCTCCCGCGGTACATCAAGTACGAAAGATGTTTTTACATAGCCAATCATCTTTTGACTTTGCTAGTGTTGCAAGCATGGATCGCTAGATGACTAGGGTTTCACCAACTATGTCGGCATCAAGATCTTCTTCCTCATCATTAGACTCATGAGTTGCTTCATGCTGATTTTCATCATCTCGATTTGCAGAATTTTCTTCCTCATTTGATCTATGTCCAATTTCTGAACACCTGTAACACTTGATGGTCCCTTGGCCTTGGAAATTGCCACGCCCTTGACCACCTCTTCCATTAGTAGGATTTGGTTGGTTGTTAGGACGGATAGGAACTGTTGTTTGTCTTCTTTGGTTGGCATTGCCCCCACGGCTAGAGGTTGCAACCCCCCCTATGATCAGTCCCCATCTTTCTAGTAGCACCACAGGTGAGTATGGCTTCAACTTTTAGTGAAAGCTGATAGGCATCACTCACTTTGAAGAAGCGATGCAGCCCTATCTAATCTTGTATGGCCAACCGTAGGCCATTCACATACCGGCTAACCCTTTGGGCTTCACTCTCGGCAAGGCTATTTCTTAATTAAAGTTTATGGAATTCTTGAGTGTATTCCTTAACAGTTTTATCATGTTGCCGTAAATTTTGTACCTTTTGGTATAAGCTTTGCTCATAATCTCGGGGAAGAAATTGAGCCTTCAACTTCTCCTTCATTTTGTCCCATCTTCTTATCTTCCCCTTTCCCCTTACTTCACGATCATTTTGGTAATGCTTCCACCATGTAGAAGCTGGTCCTCTAAGTTCTGCACCCAGTTTTGCACCCACAATTTTTACCTTTCTTTCTTCCGAGACTTCTTTCCAATCAAAATAGCTCTCTAAACTGTCCAACCAGTCCAAGAAATCTTTAGCTTCCATTTCACCATTAAAATCTGAAATTTGAACTTGTACACCATACTCTTTGGCATTTTGTAGAGCACGTACAATGCGATCTTCCCATCGTTGTGGTCTTTCGTTACATCTCATAGGCCTATCAATTTCTGCTCTACTCTTATCACTAGAGTTACCTTCTTTCCTCTGATTCATTGAATCATCATCATTTGTTGCCCTCCTAACACGACCAGAATTTCATCACTGTCACTATGCTGATCTGCGGCTGTTACACGCATAACCATCTGCGTGAGCTGCTGGATTTGTTGTTGCATGTCTCTAAACATCTCATAAGTTACTACATTTCTGCCCCCTCTACCACGATTCCCTCATGCACCTCTTGCAGCCATAATCGACATAATTTCTCACCCCAAGAAAGGAATAAAGTAAACAAACAGCCACAAGGAGCGAACTTGCTCTGATACCACTTGATGTAAATCAAGGGCAGAATATCAAGCAAGAATTGGAATAACAACACAACAACTTATAATATTCCAAATAACCTTTCAACTATCCACAAATACTATTTCAAAATCTGGAAAAACAAAAAAGCGTACCTTAAACAAGCTGTTGGAAAACCAAAAACAGCAAATGAAGAGAGTTCCTCTCGTGCCAAGATGCTGCATAGAGGAGTCGATCAAGCCACAGATGAAATCTGACCTTGAAAACTCTTTAATACCTTGCTGGAAATTGCATTACAGCCACTATTTTGAAGGTTAAAAGTACCATTGCACGCGAAATCCAGTGACAAGGCTGTAGGAACGTCTCGGAGCTTCAAGCTTCACGAAGGAAGTTCCCAATCTCTCAAAACCCTAGCTGGAGGGAAGTATTTTTCTCTTAGAAATCTCAGATTACCCCTTTCTTGTAGAGCAAGAAACCCTTTATAACCACTTAACCCCTTTTACAAGAAACACCCAAGAAACACCCAAAACCTCTTAAAATTAGAAATAAGACCCCCATAAGTGAACAAATGACTAAAAACCCTCCCTCACAAATTCTGGACAGAATTTTAAAAGAGGCCAAAACCCAAAAAGACATAAATACCCTTGACGAAGAAAACCCTCAAAAAAACCAATGTTGTTTTTTTTTTTTTACATCAAAGGATCAAGAAAAAAACACAGTACCAATCCAAACAAGAAAACCAAAAGGGCAGCTGGAATCGCCGATAAGATACACAATCTCGGACGAAGACGACGACCACAAGATTTATTCAAGCAAAGATTGATCAACGGCATCACTAGAACCAGTAATTAGAACTACAAAGAGAATTGAGGAGAAGGCAAGGACAAGGCCATCAAGACCAAGCCAAGGATGGGAAGATCCGGATTTCCCGGTAGTGAAATCTTGAGATGGGTTTGAGACTCAGAGATGGCGACGGAGGCGTCAATACGAGAAGCAAAATGTTGTGGAGGAATCAATATCTCGACATGAGCCAAGGATTTCATGGGTTGTTGGACCGGCATCGGAATTCTGAAGAGAAAGCCGATGAGGATGTTGTAGAGAGCAGTGAAGATGAAAGTGGAGCCAAGGTCGAGATGATTCACGAGGGAGAGAGCCAGGACGATGGGTATGTAGGTGCCCAAATTTCCGACGGATCCTCCAAGTTCCGACCAGATTAAGGTCTTCAGGCGGAAGCTGGTAGCACATGATAAGCGGGGGAGGTGGTGGCACCACCGCCGGGGAAGGAGGGGATGTTTTTTGGGTTGGGGACTCCATGAAGAGAGAGATGTTGGGAGATTGAATTTCAGAGAACTGGGTGAAATAGATTTTCCGATTAGTTCAGTCGACAATGGTTGGCAATGCTCCAAGGCAACGTCTTCTTAAGACTGAAATAGGCGAAGACAGACAGGATTTCTTAAGAAACTCTTAAGACTTTCTTTTGGTGTTTGTTTTGGTGGGAGGGGCACTAATGTCATGGAATAATAGACTGGGTGTAGAAAAGTTAAGTTTCAAAAAGGTGGTGTACATGGGCTCCCCAATAAACCCTGGGTGTAACCAAGGAAAAAACTCTATAAAAAAATACATGTAAGAGATATTTTTTACCTTGTGATATTGGGGATATGTCGGGGAATTTCCAAACCCGAATTTTTGTAAAACAACTAATACCTTATGTCCAAAACTTTGTTGAACCTAGAATTAACGATAATTTGGCCGAACTATCGATAACTCCATCGAAGTTTTAAACCAATCAAATGAGAAACTAATGACCTTTCTCTGTATTCTTTAGACCCTGCCAATCAAGCCGTCTCCTTCGTGCTATGTAAGAGTTTAGTCAAAGTCTCCTTTCCTAACGCATCTCATAATCTTAAAGAAAACTTCTAGAGACCCATTCAAAAGAATGGAAAAGGATTCTCACGAAACACCAGCCAAAACTCATCTTCTCCACATGGAGCTAAAACCCATTCTTGCAAGCATATAGTCCAGGCAATACCATTCCACGTGGTCATAGATCTTCATTAAATCAACTTTGCACACCACTCCCGTACTGCCTTTCCAAATTCAAGAGTTAATACACAATAGCAATTACACTTTCTTTAATGCAATGCAGTTATAGATTAATGCCTGTGTCAAGGAAAAGAATTACAAAGTGTGTTCTTTTAATAGTTATGTTTATTGAATATCTGATGTCTTGAAAACAACACCCTTACATACATCCCATGCAGAAAGAATTTCTTAAGTAAATAGTTTAAAAATGGAAAACTGATGTCTTTTCACACTACTCTAGAGTTAAAATACATTTGTGTAAACTGATGTACCCATCCAATAGTGCACAAAGGTGGTAACCAAGGGCGCAGTAGCAAAGGTGGTGCACATGCTAAGGTTGGAGCCTATCATCTGCTGGGTCCTAAAAAGGATATCTGCCATTTGACCCAATGGGATGATTGCCACCATCCATTGTGCACATTATTTAGCAAGTCTAGGAAAATAAATTTGCAAATGGTTCAGAGATAAGGATGACGGATCAGGTTTTTACCTGCATGTTCACCACATTTACTGCTTTTGGCAATCCTTATAGTCTAAAATATTGGTAGGCTAGATTTTCTCATTACAGAGTAGGAAATAAATTGAAATTTGCAAGTGTACAACATCATGGTGAATTCTTAGTAAAGATGATAGTACATAAGTGTTTTGTGAATTATCTATGTCAAGCTCAATGCATATCCACTAGAAGTCTAAAACTATTTAATGGTTTTATGACAAGAAAAATACCTTTCTTCCGAAGCTTCTCATGGTCAACACAAGAGTATCACGCATTCTGCAAAAGTAAATAAATAAGCATCATTAGAGACATCATGTCATGAATAGGGAGAAAGCAGCCTTCTTGGTTGTGCTTTAAAGGATTCTTATTCTTGATCATGGGACTCGGTAGGAACTTTACTGTAAGATGAACCATTCAATTGATTGAGAGAAAATCTATAACAGGTTTTAAACATTCAAATCTTCATTCAAAGGTCAAGCTCGATAACGGAAATAAAACATGGAACACATTAATAATATATAATCCATCTATCTATCTATCTATCTATCTATCTATATATATATTGATATATGTAATATCAGCGGTATACTTGTAAAAGGGCATATATGTAATATTCTCTCTTTATATAATATGTTAGTAGGGTTCTCTAATCCCTAATTAAGCAATTTACCATAACCTCTCTTTTTCCTCTCCTTTTTTTTTCTCTTCTCTAAACCCTAAATCCTCTAAACCCTTTCTTCAACTTGGTATCAGAGCTACATCAAAGGAAGTATATCGTCGTTTAAAGCCGTAACAACAACAAAAGGAAGGAGCTAGCTGCCACGTTTTTAGTCATATGGCTGTCTCTAGCCGTATGGCCTAGGCCTTATTTTTGGGTTCTTCAATTTTCAAAGATCTTGATTTTAGAGGATTTTTGAATCCTATTTTATGAGATTTGGTTAAATATTGATAAGTTATGATGATTTGAAGAAGAAATACAGAAAATTTTGAAGAAAAATATTGTTTTGGTTCAGATTTTTTACCGCTTGAATGGGTTGTTGCTTCTACTGTTTATTGGTCCTGATTGGACCCTTTTTTTTATAGGAACATCTTGAACCTGTTTTTTCTTCGTTTGGATGAGATTTGAAGAAGTTGTGATGATTTTACAGCCCCACTTGACTAACGATATTTGCTGAAAATGGATTTTTTTACATCCTATTTGCTTATAACAACAACTCAAGTCATCTCTTTGGTAATCTTAATACCATTAAATCTTTTGTTATTGATATTTTTGATTGATTGGTTATTTGTTCCTTGAGTTTCTTCTATGGATGCTAAAGTTCTTGATCTGTCGGCTCTTTCTAACTCCGTTGTCCACTTTATCACCAATATTAAATTTAATTGTGATAATTTTCTTGCGTAACGATGCTCGGTTGAGCTTTATATTGGGGGTTGCTCTAAGATGGAGTATCTTGATGGTAAGACCCCATAGCCGGAGATAGGTATTGCCGAAATTGCTAAGTGGGAGGCAGAGAATTGCATTATTTTGGGTTGGTTGTTCAATTCCATAAAGCCTCAGATTGCCGCCGGGAATTATATTTTTTATAACAATTGTCATGAACTTTGGGAGGCTCTTATTCAGACTTATGCCCTAGTAGACAATGATGCTTGGATTTATTAACTTACTCGTGAGATTGCTCCCTTTCAGTAAGGGGATATGACTAATTCAGATTATTTTGGGGTTCTTCAGCGTCATTGGGAAGAATTGACCCATTATGAGCCTCTTTTTGAATTATCTGTTGCTTCTGTCAAGATTATGACGAAGAAAAAATTTAGCGTCACCACATTTATGATTTCTTGGGAGGTCTTTAGGCCGAATTCGAGTAGTTGCGCACTCAGATTCTTGCCACATCTCCTTTGTCATCTCTTCGATCTGTGTACTCCACTGAGTTTGGTGAAGAATGTCATCGGGCTGTTATGTATTCGATCATCACTCCTATGCCCCTTCCGGATCATATCGTCTTTGCTACTGATTTTTGTCCTGCTGTTGGCCGTGGTAGGAAGACTGATAGGGGCCGTCGTGGTCGTGGTCGTGGTCGTGGTCGTGGTCGTGGTCGTGGTCGTGGTCGTGGTCGTGGTCGTGGTCGTGGCAGACCTACTATTCCTTGTAGTCACTATGGTATAGTGGGACATGATCATGATCATTGTCACTGTTTGCATGGCTATCCCGAGGGTTACCAGCCTCGTCCTTCTACTTACTTTACTACGACACCTGCTGTTGATCCTCAGTCCTCAATTGTTACCAGTGATCCTCTGGAATCCATGAGAGCCCAGGTTGCTGAGATGATCCGAGCTAAGTTACGTCTGCAGAGTGATTCTCCTTATATTGCTGCTTCATCTGCCACAGGTATCCATACTCCCTCGGCCTATGCCGCCACTACAATGTTTTCTTCTCCTAGCTGGGTTATTGATACTGGAGCTACTGATTATATGACTGGTGAGTCACAAGGTTATTTCATTTATTCACCTTCATTGCCTACTGTCAAAGTTCGCTTGGATGATGGTTCTTTTACTCCGGTCTCAAGATTAGGACACATTCTTGTGTCTTCATCTCTCTCTTTATCTCATGTGCTATATGTTCCTCATTTATCTTCTAACCTTTTTTCAGTAAGTAGTCTTACTACCAAACTTAACTGTTGTGCTATGTTTTATCCTTCTCATTGTCTCTTTCAGGACCTAACTATGAGGAAGATTGTTGGTAGAGGAGTGGAAAGAGGCGGACTTTACTACCTTGACACTGATTATGCTCATGATCGAGTCTCCTCTACTACTGCTACTGTTTCTGTTTTTTCTTTTTTTGTTAAAGCTACTCTTGATACTTATCTTTTATGGCATGCCAAGCTTGGGCATATTGGATCTAAGACTTTATGTTCTTTGATTCCTATTTTTAGTAAACTTTGTTCTTCATCTATTTTCAATGTGATACTTGTGAGCTTCTAAACATGTTCGTACTGTTTATCCTTCTCGGATGCATAGATGTTGTTCAATTTTTCAGTTAGTTCACTCGGATGTTTAGGGACCATCTCCTGTTCCCTCAAGTGATGGCTTTTGTTATTAAGTTACTTTTATTGATGATTACACTCGAGCTACTTGGGTGTACCTTCTTAAATCTAAGGATGAGGTGTTCTCTAAATTTCAGGAATTTCATAGTATGATTGTTACCCAGTTTGGTGGTCTTATTAAGGTCATTCGTTCTGATAATGGCGGTGAGTATCTTTCTGCACATTTTGTCCAGTTTCTTCAAACTCATGGGATTGCCCATCAGTTTACCTATCCTTACACGCCCCGAGCGCAAGAATCGTCATTCAGTTGGTGTCACTCGTTCTTTGTTGCGAGACATGCAGGTGCCTAAGCCTTATTGGTCCATGGCTCTTCTCACTACATGTTTTCTCACCAATCGAGCTCCTTCTCGCATTCTTGATGGCCTCACCATATCAGTTTCTTTGCCCTCAAGTTCCTAATTTCCAATTGAACCACAGGTGTTTGGTTGTACTTGCTTTGTCCAGGATCCTCACCTTAGTCATCAGAAATTGGATGATAAGGTCATTTGATGTGTCTTTGTTGGTTACTCTAGCACCTCTAAAGGCTATCAGTGTTATGTCCCTCAGTCTCTTCATTTCTTTCTCTCTGGATGTTACTGTTTTTGAGACAGTCACTTATTTCTCTCCTGCTCCTACGGTGCCACCTATCTTTGTGCCTTCACCTATTGTTTCTCCTGTATCTATGTCTTTACCTATTGCAGGGGACCTCCCACAGCAGAAGGAGGTCCCCTCGTACCAGGCCTTCTTTTTGGCAATTGACTCTGTGACTATTCCTCAGTCCGTTCGTGATGCTCTTCTTCATCCTAAGTGGAAGAGTGCTATGATTGATGAAATGAATGTTATTCAGTCTAATCAGACTTAGGATATGATTCCCCTTCCAGCTGGGAAGAAACCTATGGGCTGTCGTTGGGTCTTCACTGTCAAACATAACTCTGATGTCAGTGTTGCCCAGTATAAGGTTCGTCTTGTCGCCCGCGGCTTTACTTAGACTTATGGGCTTGACTATGATGCTACGTTTGCGTCTGTGGCCAAACTGACTTCTGTTCGTGTTCTCCTATCTTTTGCGGCAAATCAAAATTGGCCTCTCTATCAGTTAGACATCAAGAATGTTTTTCTTAATGAGCATCTCACTGAGGAGGTGTATATGGATCCCCCTCCTGGTTTCCTGCTTCAGGGGGAGTTTGGAAAGGTTTGTAGACTTCGGAAGTCTATATATGGTTTGAAGCAATCACCCCATACTTGGTTTCATCGCTTCAGTGAAGTGGTCCTTAGCATGGGCTTCCAGCGATGTCACTCTAATCATATTGTTTTCATCCATTCTGGCACCTTAGGCCGCACTACTCTCCTGGTATATGTTGATGATATCATCTTGACTGGCGATGACTCTCATTCATCTCTCAGGCTAAGCATGAGCTGGGGCATACCTTTGATGTCAAAGATCTAGGCCATCTGAAGTACTTTCTTGGTCTGGAGATTACTCGATTTAAGAAGTAAATTTTTCTGTCACAACGGGATTATGCTCTTGACCTACTCAGCGATACTAGAATGAGTGGATGTAAACCCGCTACTTCTCCCATAGATCCGAAGCTCTCTTTGCATGATAGTGAGGGTGATCTTCTTTCTGATCCTCATGTCTATCAACGTCTTGTGGGTTGCTTGATATATCTCACCCTCACACGACCAGGTATTACATTTGTTGTCAGCATGGTTAGCCAATTCATGCATGCTCCCCGTGCTTCACACCTTGCTGTTGTTCATTGTATTCTCCGATATATCAAGGCTAGACCCTGTTGTGGACTTGTATATCGCTCACATGGTCACCTCGATATCTCCGGTTATACAGATGTTGACTGGGCCGAATCTACTACTGACCATCGTTCCACCTTGGGCTATTGTGTTTTCCTTGGAGGCAACTTGATTACGTGGAAGAGCAAAAAGCAACCCGTGGTTTCTCGGTCTAGTGCCGAAGCAGAATATCGTGCACTTGCTCATGGCACTTGTGAACTCTTATGTCTTCGTTCTCTCCTCCCTGAGTTAGAGTTTCCTGTTAAAGGCCCTATGTCCTTATATTGTGATAACGAGATTGCTGCAAAGATTGCCTTAGATTCTATGCTTCATGAATGGACAAAGCATATTGAGGTTGATATTCGCTTTCTCCGTGAGAAAGTTCAGGATTGTTCTTTATCTCTTCAACATGTTTCGTCTTCTCAACAACTTGTTGATATCTTCACCGAACCGGTTGGCCCTGTTATTCTTTAGGATATTACTATCAAGTTAGGCATGTTTAATGTTTATGCTCCAGCTTGAGAGGGAGTGTTGATATATGTAATATCAGGAGTATACTTGTAAAAGGGCATATATGTAATGTTCTCTCTTTATATAATATGCTAGTAGGGTTCTCTAATCCCTAACTAAGCAATTAACCCTAACCTCTCTTTTTCCTCTCTTCTCTCTTTTCTCTTCTCTAAACCCTAAATCCTCCAAACCCTTTCTCCAACTTATATATATACATACACACATATGATGTATTTATTTCGATGTTTAGGAAACCATAGCAGTGTTTAAGAATAAAATGATACAATGTTCATTTCACATCATTTATGTGGCCCAGTAGAAGATCCTTACTCTAGTGCTTGTAACATGCAAGGATTGGAATGTACTGATAGGTAAGTTTGAGATAAATTGATGAATATCTTCCAGAAGCAAACTGGAAGATGGTGAAAAAAATGTTTAAACCATACCAAAGAACTTTTTATATTTCTACAACTATTTAGAAATTAGAGTATCTCCAGTAATGGATTCCTATTTTCAGCTAAAGAATAGCAACTAGTCTAAGCTCTTGCTTAGAATTATGAGAAATTTCGAACAGATATAAAATGGCCATTATCACACTGAGCTAAATTATATAATTTAACTAAGAATATACACAGAATTTGTCCTCAGGTACCCTTTCAGCTAAATGAATCTCCAAACAAAAAGTTCAAAGTCTCGACACTATTTTTAGGAGAAGAAAATTTATTTCAATTGATGCAAATGCACATGCTTAAAGCACCTGAATCTTGGAATCAAAGTTTAGATCTAGGAACTACAGCAACTTTTTTTCCCTGATTCTCCAATAGGGCAACTTTGTTTATTTTTAGTTATCCATTCATTAGGTACCTCTCTTCTACATTAATGGAAATGTACTTTTTTTTAATCAATGAAAAATTTTAATAAGAAGATGAAAAAGAGAAGATACAAGGGGGGAAAAACAAAAGACAAGAAAAGAAAAAATAAACATTTCAATGGAAATGTACACCACAAAAAAAAAAAAAAAATACGTCCTCGAGACACCATCTTCTGCAACGTAGTCTTCTGTTTCACTAGCAGACCTTGAAACAAGGGTGATTGAGATGTTCAAGGGTAACTCTCTTCACATGCTTGATAAGGTGAGAGAGACTCCAATACCTGTTCTTTCTGTAAATCCAGCTTACTGCATTGTGTTTACTGTCACCCTCCACCAACAAAGGGATTGAGAAATTGTGTTTAAATATCCCATGGCCTTAAGAAGAGGTCTTGATTCTGCCTCATGTGAATCTGAAAGGCCTAGGGAACTGAAACACTAGTTGAAGAGAACTCCAGTCTCATCCCTAGAATCTATACTGATGCCGGATGCCGGTTGGGTCTGGATGTTCAAGAGAACAACCACAAAGAATAGTAATACAAATTCAATTTGGCTTCTTCCAACATGGATGTAGCTTGTCCTTCCTTGTCCCACAACAATAATGTTGCAACAATTACTAACAAAGTCCACCATCTTCAAATTACGAAAATCTCATCTAAAATTCTACTCAGTGGTATTAAATGCCTCCAACTAGGGTTTCAATCTCTAACACCAAATAGATGTATAAAAAAATCTCTTATTTCTGTTCCAACCATGGTTTGAAATATCCTCGATATATCCCTAATATTTTCGATATATCACTCGATATTTCCGATATATGTTTTATAAGTTAGGCACATGGAATGAAATGTCGACAATATATCGTCGTTATCGATGATATACGTCAATATTGTACCCCTCGGCATATCTGCATGGGGTATTATAAATTCTACACCATATTGCACTATATCGTCGATATCAATGATATTGTGCAATAACGTGCGATATTCTGGGGAATGTTGGTTTTTAAGGTATAAAACAAAATCAATCCTATTTACAACTTATTTACAGTAAATATCATTTAAGTAAATGATTTTAAGTTATACTCTCATTTGAATTCACTTGAAACCTAGAAAAGGAGATGGAGAAATAAGGAAAAGAGAAAGAGAAAAAAGATGAATAAAGGAATACATGATTAGAGAGAGATTCTCTCTAATCTCTTTATATTTATAATAACCCTGATTGGTCAATTACAAGTATACCTTTAATGGAAGATCCAGTCTATCACACCTAGATAACCAACCATATCTCTCATATCTCAACAAATTCAATAAAAATTATCCTAGATCCAAATTCTTAAAAAATAAAAGATTGGGTGTATATCCACAATAGAGGCTCATCTTTATCATTATCTGCCGAAATGAATAAAAAGTCAACTTTCTAATTCAAGAACAAAAAACATTTTTTAGCGCCTTTTAGAGATAATGTTAAAATTCCAATTTTCAAATGCTATAGTATTTCTCAAATCTTAAAATTTCATATATTATTTTTTCAAAACAGTACTAAAACTCAAAAGTCTAGTAAAAAAAGTCTCATATTTTAGTCTTAATAAAAAAAATTATCCACAAGGTCAAAAAGTCAACTAATAGAAAAGGACTTACAATCAAGCTCAACAAAAGAAAATTAAGTATATTATGGGTACCCTCCATTTAAAATACTATCACATTTAAAAAGTCTCATATTGTAGTCTTAATAAAAAAAATCATCTACAGGGTCAAAAAGGCAACTAACAGTTCAACAAAAAAAAGATTTACATTTGAGCCTTACAAAAAAAAAAAAGCAAATTATGGGTACCCTCCATTTAAAATACTCCTAAATTTAAATTTCAAAAGAATCATATGGATGTGTTTCTGGGTATGAGTCGCATGGATATGAGTATGTAGGTGTACAGTCTTATGTGGCAATGCCATTGACAATTGTGCATTAGTACCCATAGTATCCACCAATCATGGTGTCAAAAATCGACTCTAATCGGTTAACTTCCACCGAATTGAATCGACTTTCATGGTGTCCGAAGTGAAATGCACTTATATTTTAAAAATACTGGACTTCGTGGTAAACTTTGGTAAACTTCGACCAAAACAGAAAAAAAAATGTTGAGAAAAAACAGAACTTCGGTGAAAGTTAATCGAAATGTACAAAAAAGGTATATAAATTGAAGGGCTTTAAGTTTTAACTTAAAAGGGTAATGCTAGTTCCACTCGCTTTAAACTTACTTTCTTCGTAAGGAAATACATGTGTCTCTAGCATTAACCTTATTATAAATATAATTAGCTTTAAGAGAGAGTGTTGCTAGCATTAACCTTATTATAAATTATAATTTTATTATTAGAGTGTGGTTAGCATTAAATTTATTATAAATTACAAATTTATTATTTTAATAATTTTATTATTAGTATATTATGTCCATAAGGGATTTTTAGTGATATTAAAAATTAAAATAATTTCTTAATAGTATTTTATAAATTAAAAATGATTTAACTACCCATCTCCTGCTCTTCAGCTTCACATATTCAATCATTCATGTAAAAACATTGAGCTCATCAATTGCAAATTGCAATAGGTTTAGAAACTAAATTGAATTTCAATTATTTATTGACTTTAATGTGTATTCATAAGTTTTCATGTTTTTAAAACAATTAACATGGATAATCATTGAAAAATAAAGAGAATAAAATTGTGTTACATATCTCCTTCACTTGACAAAGAGAATAAAATATAGTTAAAAAAATTTAACAATATAAAGATATATCAAGAAGAGGTTACAGCTCAAACATGAAGACAACGCATTTCACTTAGCATGATTCTCACATTTGAGTACTCTATGCTTGCATCAGTAATATACTGAATTCTAGAAGTACATTTATACTTAAGTATTGAATCTCTAAAGTTTCATCTTAGATTCTCAATGTTTCCTTAAAGTTTACATAACTTCTGTGGACTTTCTTAAGTTTCCTCGAAACGTGTAAGCTTCCTTAGCGACCAAAGTTTATACCAAAACCGAAGTTTAATATCTTGCCACCGATGGGACTGTTACTACATCTTAGACCAGATGACTAACAGCGTTATGTACATGAGTATACTGCATTGTACCATAATGTTATGAGCTAGGCTCTGATTGTTGTAGTTATTAGGGTGGATTGGATAATGTCATCATTGATGTATTATGTATGAAACTCTGATTGTATATTTTATCGTTGCGAATGAAACATTTTATGTAAGTTATATCAATATATTAATCAATCTTACATTATCGCCACTCATCAATGCACATCTTTGCTCCCTTCTCATTTAATCTCTTATGTACATTGTTGTTTTTTTTAAAAAAAAATTATTCGCAAATGTGTATTAACATATATTTTAACATTTTCTGGAGTTTTACTGCAAAATTCCATGTTTTCTCCTATTTTTTTTCTATTTTTCTAGCAACGCGTTCAAAATCCTCGATAAATGATATATCTTGCAATATATCCCCGATATATCTTTATCCCACCAGTGCGACATGTGACGCGATATTGAAATTTAGAACCTTGGTTCCAACCATAACCACCAAAACAAGGCATACAGTAGAATTTTCCAAAGCACCTTTCCTTTATCACCAAAAGGGAAACAGAAGCTTTCAAAAAATATATCTAGCATCACAATGAATAACAAGATGACCTAAATTCTCTTAGTGCAACTTGCAAATAATGCACTGACTGGGAATGAAATGTTCCTGTAGATTAGGGAGTTGACTGTGAGGATCTTATCCAAGGTCATTCACAAAAGCTTCTACCTCGAAGGCACTTGTTTACTGAATCTTTTTTCTTTCACGGATCTTTGTATGGAATAATCAAAGAAGATTTCATAAAATAGGTCTCATCAACAAACCTCTTTTGGGTCCCACCTCCACAAGCTATGGTTTTATCCATCTATAGGAATGTCCTCAAGCCTAGAAAAAGGAAACATGAAATCTTCAATCTTACTATCAAGTAAACTCTTTCAAAATACCAGGCACCCAACTATGTTACTACCTCTTCTCTGAAACCAATGATTCACCGCCCACCCTTTGGCAGGTATCGAGCTATGAGGTTTTTGGAAATTGTCATATAGTTTACATACCCCATCCATCATCCCAAAATCTAATTCTTCCATCCCTTCCAGCTTTAAATATTCTACCCTTGCTAAAGGTGTTTAAGATAATCAGTGGATTCTGGATTCTTAGGAGTGTTACGCTATTATAAGATTGTAGGGATCTCAAGGGTAAGGAACGAATGTCTTAAAATTTTAATATGGTTCTACTTACAAACTTGTGTTAAAGCTTTATAATCCTTTTTCAGTAGGTAAAGGCATTTTCCCATATTTATTTCAGTCATGGTATAATAAATCTCAGAATGACTGAGGGCAGGAGGTTCAATGCACGCCTACCCGCCACTGCCACTACCCGATCCCTAGCCTTCAAAATTCAAATCCTTCATCTTGCCTCTTTGGCTATCGCCTTTACCTGGCAATGAAGAAATCCCTAGTGATTTGTAACTATGAATTCCTAAAATTGCTACAAGAATACGAATGCAGCAACAAAGTTTGACTAAAGCTTTACTTTTATGAATCTCTTAATCCACTTATGCTTCATAAGCACAATTGTGAATTTGTGATTACATTAAGATATTTGGCATTGTAACTGTTAAAGTCTTTGCTGTCTACCCAGATAATTACCATGCTTTTGATGTGAAATTGATGAATTCAATGTAAAGGCTGGGGTGTTAAGATTACCCCATCTCAAAGGATTGGATCACTCATGATGTAACTCACATGCTCAAGCAATGTTTTTGGCTTAAGAGAAGACAATGAATTGAAAATGATTTTCCCTGCAACCAATACCCTTTCTAATTTACGGAGCTTATTGATAATAGTGGCAGTCATGATTCTTGATGTTTTGGTTTTAACAATACTTATGATCTTCTTGGAAATAACAAAAAATGTGAAAAATGATATATAAATTAACTAATCACAAATATTAAAACTACACTTCCATGATAAAAGAGAAACTTGATCAAGATTAATAGAAAGAACTTGTGCATTCAAAGAGTATATTACCGGACATCACTGTATGTGCTAAATGGGTGAGAAGACCCATCGGAACATGTTAAAACAAACTGTGTTGAGAGCCCAGAGGGAATTTTGATCTGCAACATCAACGAGGTTGAAAAAAATATGTGATACCTTATAATGTTATATTCAGGTCTTGCTATGGAAACCATTTTCTCAACGTTTAACTTGGACATGGACAAGTCAATATAGATGCATTTTATCATAAAGAAGATATATTACTTCAAGTGTGTACTCATTGCCCTAGTCACATCCCAAAAAAAGCATTAGGAATTTAAGTAAGAAATATTTTAACCACCAAATTAAAGAGATTAATTAACATGATATTTTAACGAGTTAATCGGAGAAAAGAAAAAGTAGATTCTCCTGAGACATTTTTAATGAGAAAATTTAAATCATTAATTATCTAAATATTTTGTTTTCTATCAGTAAATCAAGAATATATTAACAAGAAGTGTACAGCTGGATCCACAACAGTGAACCCACTTGGCTACAAAACGCCAATTGAAATTTGAAAAAGCTCGAAAAAGGAGTCCCACGTCCCTACCCACACAAAAGAAAGAAGCCAGGTCAACATCCTCCTCTTTGATAGAACACCAAGAAAATAATAGCTTGGTAAAAAAAGTATCTTTTCTAAGAAGTTATCTAATATCCTAGTGTTCCTATCCTCCCAAATACTCCAGCAAATTGCACCCACAAGCCTTTTCCACACTATCGTACTAGGAGCATCGAGATATCGAATATAGTTTAGCTGGGATAAAATCCGAGATCGTGCGAGGAAAAACCAAACGGAATCTTACAAGATAAAGGAACTGGACACAAATCCATTAAAATGGGGAAATTGAAGAAGGAAGTGATCCACTGTCTCCTCATCAGATACCCAAAGAGCAACTATTAGCCATTCTCCACCCTTTGTCTTTTAATTGATTAAGTGAGGATCTAATCCAAAGAAGTTGTCCAAAGTTAGATCAAAACTTTGGAAGAATTACAGGGATTTTAAACAATTCGGTAAGGAATTTGAGGGGGTAATGGGAGAAAGATTTCACTGTAAAATTTCCTGTCTCTAGACCAAACTTTGGCATCTCTAAAAAAGGGAGTTAGATTGAGATGAATTGAGTCGGCCCAGCTGACAAACTAAATCATCCATCTCCCAATCATTCAAATCCATTGCCCGGAGTCCAAATAAACCTTTTAGAAACTACCTCAAAACTAAACTGCTGCAAGAAATTTTTCTAGGGTTCTACTATTATTAAAAAAACTCAAGTGATAAAAATTTTTGGAATAAAGCAAAGATGGTATTTTACTACGCTCAAAGCGTGCCCAAACAGATCCAGTCAATTGGGTTCCTACAATCCGCGTGCCCAAATGCGATGTTTCATATGTAGTGTCTCATGTATGACTTAATGATTTAAAGGGTAGTTCTGTAATTTCATTGTGTATATATATATATATGAATGAATGTAACCTAAGATAGAATCTCTCTTAAGGGTTTCTTCTCCCATCTATTCTTCCTTTTTCCCTTTCCCTTACACATTGATCTCTCAATCTTGATTAAACTTCATGGTATCAGAGTAACACAATTAGGGACTGCGAGCAACACATCTCCTGGCTAATGTCATCATTAAATTGTTGATATTAGCATCATACCTGCTATGTAATTCTATTGACGTCATTGGATTGTCTCAAGGCTGATACTAATAGAAAGCTCACGTTGAAAGGATCTCCACAATATATTTAACCTTATTTTTTGAATTAGTCTTTAGAGTTTCCCGGAGAAAAATTATTGAAAAACTAGTTGATTATTTTTTCCATCAATTTGTTGCTATGAGAGACTACAGCAATGGTATGTAGTATGTATTTTCACCGTTTGTTACCCCTTTAAATGATTGTGGCATTTTGGAATTTGGATTGCAATTTTTGAACTTATGTATTTTTTCCCCAAAATATGGTGATCATCGTCCTCTACCTAGTATTTGTGGATTTCGAATCGTAGTGCAGCTGCAATTTGAGTCCGTTTAAGGTCGTTTGGCCTGGACATGATAGTAACAGTGTTGGTTGCTGGTTAAAGGGATTGGTTAGTGCTTTTGTGGTTGTGTATACTGGGTTGGTTGCCCCAGTATTCAGAAATTGATATATGTGTGCTTACTAATGTTTGAATGAACGTGCCATCATTTGGGCATATGGGTAGTCATAACTTTATGATGGTATCACAAAATTAATAGGTATAGTTACCTTCTTTGTCTAAAGCTTTTAACCTTATACTTAATGTCCGCAGGTGGTGCCGTGGTCGTCCTACATTGATAGAACATCTGAAAAACCTAGTACAAAAGATACCCAATATAAGAAGAAAATGTTGGAATGGAAAGGAAATGACTCCCTAATCATGTCATGGCTGCCTTGCATCAGAATGGGACCTATGAGTTGTGAGCTGAAAAATTATTGGTTGCATGTAGGTTAACACTATTAAAGGAGACTTGATGATTATGAAGAATCATTTGCCCCAGCTGCTAAAATGAAATCTGTGGTTCTCCCTCTGTCCATTGTTGCCAATAAGGATTGGTCCCTACACCAACCTGAGATCAAGAATGCCTTCCTTAATAAGGATCTTCAGGAAGTGGTTCACATGACAACTCCCCCTGGACTTGTATGCAAGGGGGAGGAAGAGAAGGTGTGCAATCTTGGGATAGCTATCTATGGCCTAAAACAATCTCTTAGGGTGTGGTTTGATAAAGGCATGAGGAATTACTATCATATTGGTATATTTTGATTAGATCATTATCATAGGTAGTGATCAAGAATCTTCCAATGTACTACATGTCCCTGTTCTGCATTTTGATATCGATGATGACAAGGCTGGAAAGGATTTAGCATAAGTGTTTGTGAAACAAAAAGGTCAATGTTAAAAAAATTAAACCTGGTAAAATTGCATTTAGTCTATCGCCCAAAGGAGTATGGTGTCTCAATCTATGGCCCCCTAGATTCGTGAACAAGGCTTTATTGGGTAAATGGCTTCGAGATTTGGGGAGGAACGCGATAGTTTGTGGACAAAATTATTGTGGCTCCTCATGGGGAGTGTAATAGATGGATACCTAAAGACACAAAGAAACTACATGGGGTTGGTCTTTGGAGCGCTATACTAATGATGAACGCTGATTTCGATAGACATACTAGGTAGTAGGTATGCTATTGGGTCCGGGAAGGAAGTCAAATTCTGGACTAATTTGTGGTGTGGCATTGCCACATTGCGTCATACCCTCTATTCAATCTCTTACAACCAACGAGCATTTGTGGCGTCTATGGTTGAGTGTAGAGATGAGTCAATAGTGTCTTAATTTATGCAGGCTTTGAAGGATTAGGAGATAAGCACGTTTGTCATATTTTTGTCTAGATTGGAGTCTTGTCACTCCTTCCCCATTATCTACGGATAGACGAGTTTGGTATAAGGACAACAAAGGTTGGTTCACTGTGAGATCCTTTCTACAGGTGTGGCATCCTATTCCCAGCACATTACTTCCTTGTCAGGTTGTGTGGAATCTAGGTGTGTCATCCAAGGTATCATTTTTTTTCTTTAGATTGCCTATTTGGATAAAATCATAACTTGTATCCACCTTCAAAGTAGAGGTTGAAATCTGGCGAATCGATGCGTGTTATGCCTTGCAACGAGGAATCAGTCGATCATTTGCTCTTACACTTTCCTTTGTGATTAACCTCTGAAACTATTTTTTTTCTTTGTTTAGGAATTGCTTGTGTCTTTCCTTATTCCTTCCAGGGCTCCTTATCTTGTTGATACTCGGCCTCGCTCAATTCTCAGCTCGATGTGCTCTAGTCTCTCCTCATAGGAGTCATCTCTTGGTCCATTTGGAAAGAGGAAAATAGGCGTATTTGTGAAAATTCTATGTTATCACATGAGAGAGTTAGGCAGTGGATTCAAAATATCATATTTGATTGGGCTTTAGTTAGAGACAATTGGGAGGTGTCGGGGAATCAAATGTAGGTTCATCCTTTGTGAATCTGCTCTATCTATTTGCAGCTCTTTTTGCATTAATGAAAATCTTGATTAACAATAATAAAAAAATTGAATATTATGCTTGATGGTAGGATTTTGATAATTGAGAAAACTTCCTTGGCATTGAAGTTGCTATCTAAGAAGGGCATTTAATTTTCATAACGGAAGTATATTATAGACCTTCTCAAAGAAACATGAAAGTTTGGGGCAAAACCAGCCATATCCCCTATGGAAGTGAATACAAGGCCGAATTAAATAGTGGTGGTTTAAAAATCGGCGAGACAACTCGAAACTCGGCAAAGTCTACTTAGCTCGATTGAGTTTCAAGATGACTCACCAATAAACTCGACTTCTCCCAGCAAAGGCGAGTAACTCAACCGAGTTAACTCAACTCAGCTGACTCGGCCAACTTGACCAAGTTACATTTTTCCCGTTTTCTTTCTATTGTGAAAAAACTAATGCTCTTCTGTGAAAAACGTATGCATTGTTTTGTTTATAATTTGGATTCATCATTTCACCTACCAAGATTAACCATACTCTGCTATAGTTTATGATCTCACGCTATGGTTGTCTAACTCATTGAATCATATTTTTTTCTTTCCTTGTGTTCTTCAAAAATTCAGATCTTGTGTATATAAAACTATATAATTTTAAAAGTTTTATAATCATCTAACAAATATATATGTAATTTTATGTATATTTTAATTCATATATATGTATATGAATATATATATACTAGTAAAAGTGCACGTGCCTTGCCCGTATAATTTTTTCATCATTAATTAAAAATATAACTTTTAAAAATAATCTAATTTTTATATATTTTCATTAGATGTCACATTACTCTCTTTATATTAAATACTTTTTTAATATATTATTATATTTATATAAATAAATTTAATATTTCTTATATTAATTTAAATTTGATATTAGAAAAGAGTTACTAATAGCTAGATTATTTACTGGTCCCACTTATAAATGTATTAAAAGTGAGGAATCGTGCGTAATAATCTTCTACTAATAAAAAACAATAATATTAGAAATAAATATTATGACATTATTATTGTTTTTCATGGTTAAAATATTGGTGCTTTTGACTTTAAAATATAAAAAATAAAAATAGAGAGTCCTTATCCATAAAAATAGCAAAAGAGAAATGAGTCCTTCTAACTCTCTACTTATAGAGAGTCCTTATCCATAAAATAGTAAATTTTAATATGGGTCTCATGGGTCCCACATTAGATTAGTATAACTTTAATGAGTCCTACTAACTCTCAAGTCTCAACTAATAGAGAGTCCTTATCCGTAAAAATAGCAAAATAGATATTTAATACGAAATAGTGGGTCTCATGGGTCTCACATAATACTGTATATTATAATTTTTTACTCCACATTATATTTTTTTTTTTTATAAATGGTGAAGGATAATTATATCCATATAAAATTTTGCATACTCCTTGTACTTTTATTAGTAAATATATATATATATACTTTTAATGTATATTTTATCATTAATTTTTATTTTATACTATATATATAACGAATATTAAAAAATATTTTTTTTGTTTGAGTTGTAGGTGTCATTACTCGGACGTGTTTGACCGAGTTTTCGAGTTGACTCAACTCGACAAGGTTCCGAGTTGAGTCGAGTTTTCAAGTTTTAAAACATAGGGTGAACCTTTCACAGATCGAGAGATGTAAAGAAGAATAGTTTGTAAATTGATTTATCTCACAAGGATTAGACCTAACACCACAGTTGTTAGGTACATCAAATCATGTTTGCTAAGAAAGACATTTGGAGGTTATAGGTTATTTTGATGCAGATTGGGTTGGGTCCAAGCACGATAGCTGATCTACTACAACCTACAGGTTATTGCACTATGGTAATGAAAACCTAGTGACATGGAAACACAAGAAACAAACCATGTCGCGATTCTTGTGCAGTAGCTGAGTATAGGACAATGGCATAAACTATATGTGAACTAGCCTAGTTTAGCCTTCATAGAAGAGTTGGTTTTTAAAATGTTGGCATCTATGAGGATTTTTGTGACAATCAAGCAGCCATACATATAACATCTAATACCACATTTCATGAGCATACAAAGCACATTGAAGTTGATTGTCACTTTGGTATGGAGAAGGTAGTGTCAGAGTAGATATGCACCTACTTTGTGAAATCTGAAGATCAACTTGTCAATAACTCAATATCCTCCCCAAATTCCTGGGTTTCACTCGGATTCAAAACATTTTAGGTAAGATGGGCATGGTTGATATATATACTCTATTTTATACTATAATATAGCACAATGTTTCATGTTTTATCTCATGTGTGACTTAATGACTTAATTTTATCATAATATTAAAGAGTAATATATACATATAGATGTATGTGTGTATCTGCAATGAATCTAACCTGAGAAAATGAATCTCACTTAAGGGTTTCCTATCTTCTCCTTCTTTCTTTTCCTCTTTTACACATTTCCTCTCTCGATCTTTATTAAACTTCATTTCTCTTGAGAACTAGAAAGATCCCCAAAATATGCACCAATTTTATTTCCATAGACTCCAATGAACTGCTCCCAAAATCAAATGCCAAGCAGTGGATCTTCTATTTCTAAAATGAGACACTATCCAGCCAGTTATACAAGCTACCAAACTGAGAGGGAAAATCAAAGGACACACCTATTTTCCATCGTCTAATCCCTCCTCATCAAGTGGTCTATGGTGAGGATCTAGTGCAATACCACTATTCATAGAAAGACACCTTCATTGAAAACTCGGAGTTCCAAAGGCCTCAGTAAGGAAAAGGGTTGATGATGCACTCCAACAAAGCAAGGTAGATTGACGTAACTGAGAAAAATTCCTTGCCATCTCTAGACCAAAACCTAATTCCTAGGCCTACTGGATACTTCAGGTTGCATGTCGCTGAGCTACTCAAAAAATCTGATAGGATATTCCAACTCTCAATCGTTTATATCCCTCCTTATCATCGAATTCCAAACAACCCTGCCTATAACTATTTCATAAAAACTCAAAACTAAGGCCGATCGATTCATAAAAACAATATAAAGGAGCCAAAATCCTATTTTAGAGAGGAAGGACCACACCATATGCCCTCCCAAAGACGGGTCTTATCACCTCAGCCAACACTGAAGCGAATTGATTTGGAGAACTCAGCTGTCACACTGAGGATACCTTTCCACAGATCCACCCAATAACCCATTCCACCATGTTGGGCTCCCACCCACTAAGAGAGACATATCTTCTCAAAATATTTTGCCTCCAAAATTTGCACCTCTCCACTCCAAATACACACAAAAATCCCCCCAAAAGAGTTGTGTTAATTTCTCATGAGGATCACAGTTGTAAACCCCTTGTTTGGTCAGCGCATCAACTTTAGTCATGAAGTTAGGAGAATCAGTCACTACTTTGCGTAGGTTTGCTAGTTTGAGGGAAAGAGAAGAAGAAGAGAGAAAGAAGAGGAAAGAAATTAGGGAAAATGAGGAAGTTCACGTTTCCTCCTTTCTTTATATTAACTAGGAAAATATCACAAGGGTGGGCCATAGGCCCATACAAGAGAAGACATAAAATTAAGCAATAAAGGCCCATTACATTATACCAACACTCCCCCTCAAGCTGGTGAATATATGTCACACATGCCCAGCTTGCTAAGAATGTTAAATAAACGATAGCTAGGAACACCCTTGCTTAGGACATCTGCAAGTTGGTCACCAGTCTTCACATAAGGGATGCAGATCTCTCCAGAACTAAGTTTTTCTTTTATGAAAAACTGATCAATCTCAATATGTTTGGTTCTTTCATGCCGGACTGGGTTGTGGGCAATGCTAATCGCAGTTTTTCTTTTAGAGACTCATAGGCTTGTCCACTGGAAATCCAGGCTCCCTCAAGAGAATCTTTACCCATAGCAATTCACATATTCCATGAGCCATGGCACTGAACTCAGCCTCTGTACTAGACCTTGCCACTACTGCCTGCTTCTTGCTTCTCTAAGTAACAAGATTTCCTCCAACAATTATGCAATACCAAGACGTAGATCTTTTATCAGAAAAAGATCATGCCCAATCAGCATTTGTGTAAGCTTCTACTCTTAAGTGTCCATTAGAACCAAAGAGAATCCCTTTCCTAGGAGATGATTTCAATTACCTGAGGATCTTGTAAACTGCCTCTTGATGAGAGGTTTTTGGAGCATGCATAAATTGGCTCACCATGCTCACTGCATAGGCTATATCAGGACGAGTGAGGGAAAGGTAAATAAGACGACCAACAAGTCTCTGATATCATCCTGCGTCACTAAGAGGTTCACCACCATCATCTGCTAACTTGTGATTCTGCTCTATTGGCATATTCAAAGGCTTGCACCCCAACATCCTTGTTTCTCTGAGAAGGTCTAGGATGTATTTCATTTGTGAGATGAAAATCCCTCTTTTCCTTGATTTGGCAACTTCTATGCCAAGAAAGTACCTTAACTACCCTAAGTCCTTCTATGCCAAGAATCACACGGATGGAGTTCATTTTTGCCACAAGAGCAAAGATCTCATGTTAAACAATTTCATGAGTTTGGGTGAAACCTTTGCTATCAGTCTTGCCTTGTACCCTTCCACGGATCCATCTGACTTGTATTTCACTGGTATTTCACTGTGAAGACCCACTTACATCCAACCAGTTTATTTTCCTTTGGGAGATCTATAAGTTCTCATATGTCATTTTTCTCAAGAGCCCCCATTTCTTCACACATCGCATCCTTCCAATTAGGATGGACAAGAGCCTCAGAGACACTGCAAGATAAAGACACAGAAGACAAGGAGGAGGCAAATGCACGATAGGAAGGAGATAAGGAGTTATAAGAAATAAAATTAGAGATCGGATGTTAAGTGCAAGTTCTAATTCCCTTTCTTATTGCAATAAGGAGATCAGAATCATCAACGGGTGAGGGGTCAGAGTCATTACCTGAGTTGGAAGGATCCGGATTTGAGGGAGAATCTTGGCATGGGGCGTGAGATATAGATCTTGGGCGCCTGGAATAAACCTGCAAATCTCTTACTTTCTTGTTCTCAATATCAACCACAGGAGAATCAGGAAGAGGTAAAGGTTTCTTGTTCTCAATGTCAACCACAGGAGAATCAGGAAGAGGTAAAGGTTTCTTATTCTCAATGTCAACCACAGGAGAATCATAAATATCAAAAACAGGAAGAGGTATAGGAACAGGAGGAGAAGACAACTCTTCAACATTAACATTCTCCCCCTGAAGAGGAGTCTTCAAAGTAAGAAAGTAAGGGATATCTTCAAAGAAAGAGACATCCATAGACACAAATTTTCGCTTGGAAGGAGGATGGTAGCATTTATAACCCTTACGAGTGGGGGAATACTCAAGAAAGACACATTTGACCGCATGAGGGTCAAATTTGGTGCGGTCAAGTTTGGGTACATGCACAAAGCAGACAGACCCAAACACTCTGGATGGGAATAGCAAAATGGGGAGAAGTAGGGGAGAGGATATCAAAGGGGGCTTTGAAGCCTAATATCCGTGCGGGTATTCTGTTCATAAGAAAGGCAGTGGACAATAAGGCTTCTGACCAAAGGTATTTGGGAACATGCATGCCAAGGATAAGGGATCTAGTGATGTCGAGTAGGTGTTGATTCTTGCATTCAGTCACTCCATTCTATTGGGGAGTGTGAACACAAGTGGTTTGGTGAACAATGTCATAGTTGGTAAAATAGATAAACAAGGCCTCACTCAGGTATTTCCCACCATTGTCAGAGCGAAAGATCTTAAGGTTGGCATCAAATTGAGTGCATACCATCCTATGAAAAGCTCAAAAAGAAGCAGAAACATTAGATTTGGACTTAAGAAGATACACTCAAGTGGCATGAGAAAAATCATCAACAAAAGTCACAAAATATTTATAACCAAACATTAAGTTAGTGGGTACAGGACCCCAGACATCAGAATGAATCAGTTCAAAAGGTGAATTGCATTTAGAAGTGCTAGGAGGGTATGAGACCCTACAATGTTTTGACAATTCACAAGTTTCACATCGAAAAGAAACATCAGACAAGGAAACAAACAAGTGAGGAAACAGCCTCTTGAGAAGCAAGAAAGATGGATGGCCTAAACGAAAGTGTTATTGCATCAACTGGTCAAAATTACTCATGTGGCTTGAAGAGGACTGATAAGCACGAATCACAGAAGAGGAATCCAGATGGTACAGCCCATCCTTCTCACGACCATTGCCAATAATCTGCCTCGTCACCAAGTCCTAAAAAAGGCAATAAGAAGGAAAGAAGGTGACACTACAATTCAGGGATTTGGCAATACTACTAATAGACAAAAGATTAGTATCAATGCTAGGAACATGAAGAACGGTGGACAGTGGCATAGATGGGAAGATATGGATGGTACCCTTGCCTGCAATCGGGGACATTGTACCATCCGCAATACGAACTTTATCTCACCCAGAATAAAGTTGATAGGAAGAAAAGATGTAGGACATGCCAGTCATATGTTCTGAGGCTCCAGAATCAATGATCCAAGAGGGATGAGCAGATGGGATAAAGACACTAAGAGCAGTGGTAGAGGTACCTGACTGAACAATGGATGAGGTGGATGCAGGGGAAGGAGTTACCAACTGAGACATGGCTTTAATCAGGGCTGCAACTTTGCAGCAGAGAGACTCCACATCATCTCTAGGAATAACCAGGGGAGATGATGAATGTACGGCTGCTATGGCAACATGGGTAGAGGTGTCTCCAAACCCTCTTGTCCAACACCCTCTTTAGGGCAAACCTCCCTTGCAGTTGCCAACACTGAGCATGGGTATGACGAGTCTGCCGGCAATAATCACATTTCAACTTAGCTTTGTAATCAACATTGGTACCATCAAACCGATTACCCCAACTCCTAGGACTCCCCCTACTACCCCCTCTTCCACCATACTGGAAATTGGAGGAAAGAGCAAACCCCTAATGTCCCACTCCAACACTTGGAGATACCATACGTGAGGATTGGGATGTCTCTGACATTTCGTCGAACACACACAATGCAAACACACAACCTTCAAAAAATCAATGGAGTCATACCTCCAAATTTCCCTTTGCTTCGAATCCAACTTCAATATACCTGAAGAACAATGGAGTCACACCTCCAATCGACCTTGAGTTCATCAAAAACACTTTCTGTAGGCATTATAAGAACCAAAGAGCTAGAATAACTCTCACAACTTCTCCAAATCTTTGCCAATCGCACCAAACTTAGTTTAGAAACATTCCTTGCAAAAAACCGGTCCACTCTTCACCAATAAACACCACTTACAACAACTCATTTGACTATATTCTAATCTGAATCGAACCATGTATTTTTTTTCTGCATTTTTTAATGTATTTTCCTTTAAATTCATGTAACTTCACCAATATTGGTCCAAATCACATGATATATGATTCAAAAATCCGTAAGTCCAAGATCTCTAAAAACATACCTTCAAAACGACTTCATGGGTACCCTAAGCCATACGGATGACTTCAGCCGTATGGCTGGTGACGTCACAGTGGCTGCTCTTCTTCTTGGCTGCTGTGGTTTGTTTTATCAAGACACTCCTTCCCTTTTTGAAGTCTGATACCAAGTAGGCTTGCTAGGGTTTGAGAGAAAGAGAAGAAGAAGAGAGAAAGAAGAGGAAGAAGATGAGAGAAATTAGGGAAAATGAGGAAGTTCACGTTTCCTCCTTTCTTTGGTGCTTATATTAACTAGGAAAATATCATAAGGATGGGCCATAGGCCCATACATGAGAAGACATAAAATTAAGCAATAAGGGCCCATTACATTATACCAACATTTGCAGCTTGAAGAGAAGTTAGATAACACTCCGATGACCATCGGAGCCAAGGTTTCTTAAAGGGAAATCAAGGGAAAGCTCCTACAAGTCGCTAATCTAGTAACTAAAAACTAGCTTGAAAGAACTAGATATATTAAAATCTGTCAAGTATACTTGTTGTTGCTGTTACATTTCATGACTCCCTTGCACCCTTTATATAGACCTCTTAATCAACCACCCTAATAATGATATGCATTGGAATCAAAAGTCTTTACTCTAGTTAGCCTAAAAGACCCAGACATTCAATTTCCTATGCATCTTACTTTGAAAACAATTAAAACAACACTCATTTACTCTAAGGACCCTTCCCAAGGCATTGACAACTCTTTGACTTCTATTAAAGAACTTTTTGGACATATCCAAAAATTACACCAATCCAATGTCCAGATTAGGATATTCCTGCCACTAAACAGTCAAGTCGTCTATCCACTATTCGAATAAGGATATGCTTGTTCCCAAACAACCTAGTTGATTATCCAGTCCAGACGAGATTGAACCTGCCTCCAAATAGTTAAGCTATTCTCTTCTTCCTCTTCTTCTTCTTAGAAATGTTTGGCTGAAACTTTATCTGTATCAGTTCATCTTCCTTGGACAGAACTCACCCTCGAGTTTATGGCATCGTATAATTCTAAAGCACTTCTCATGCAACTCCTTCATTGTGTGAGCCTGTGCCAACCGCTCATATTACTTTTCCCCACCTGAGGCAATGGAACCAGATCATAATAATGACTTGGGTGTTTACTATACACTAGGTCAAAAGGACTTCTTCCTGTAATTCTTTTCTTTTAGTTGTTGGCAAAGTTTTCTTCAGCAGTGACTGATTCCCATTGTTTAGGATTTTCTCCAACCAAACATCATAGCAGATTTTCCACACTTCAGTTAATGACTTTAGTCTATCCATCAGTTTATGGATGGTGTGAGCAGCTGTACTATAGACCTATACCTAACCTCTTCACAAAATGTGATAGAAAATTAAAGTACCGATCAAATGTAATGTTTTTGGAACAAAATGAAGACGAAAAATTTCACGGAAATAGAGATTAGCAACATGTGAAGAATACATTGACTTCTTGCAACTAATGAAATACGCCATCTTAGAAAATTGATCAACTACCACGAAAATATAATCATACCTCCTTGTGTCCACGACAGTCCCAAAAAAATTTCATGCTAACATCTTCCCAAGGTTCTGTTGGAACGAGCAGCAAGGTATAGAGACCTATGTTTTGAATTTGTCCCTTAGATTCTTGAAGTAGGAACCACAACATGCACAAAGTGCTGTTTTCTCTTGAAAACATGTCATTCATTCCTGGGCATTTGATGATATCATGATCTTTCAAAAGATGGCATTTTTTAGCTAATACTGGCATAAGGATGGTCCTCTTCAGCCATTAAATTATGATGATACGAGACTTCTTTTGGGGTTTGAGGGCAAGCTAATTCCAAATCCTAAGGAGTAGAAGGGGTTGAGGCCCAATCCGCCAGTCAACTAATGTCCAACATGGCCATGATCTGCCACATCATCATCTTTACAAGAGGGCCCTGCTCGTAGAGACGATTCCACCAAGGTCTTTCACGCTCTCGCCTCTATCCCTTCAGTGACTATGATTAAAGTGCTAAAATCCCCTTTGTCAAAGATAGAAAATGTTCTCCGGATGTTTTGAAGACTATATCTAGCCATTGTCATCCTAAGCCACAACAAGTCTTTCAGAGAAGCCGTAAATTTTCAATCTATAATAGGCCTCCATATGTTTTGCCTATGGTCTTCAAAACTGGTATCTCAAAGGTGGAAGTACAGTCCCTTCACCCTAGTCCACTAGTTAGCCATCAAAACCTCCTCGTCGTATGTGTTCACTAAAGACCACCATTGGTGGATCAAAAACTTTCCAGGGAGGATGTTTGATGCATCGAAGCTCCAAATGTTCGCTACTTCCTCTAATCCCACAAAGAAAACAAGACTTCAATCCACTAAATGGATAAAGAGATAGTGGGTAAGAAGGACTTCAACTCTTGGATGATAATTCCCAATTAAATATAGAGTCTAGGGTTTGGAAGGAAGAACAGAGGAAAGAAGGAGAGGAAGAAGGACCGAAGAAATAGAGAAAAGAAAGTGAGGGCTTATGTATTTAAGCCTCCTCTACTAGAATATATCAATATAGGAAGATTACATAAATATCCTTACTAAGAGGGAAATGAAAGAAGGGAATCAAAATATAGGACTAAAAAGTCCTTGCAATAATACTTTATACTCAATATTCTCAACACTCCCCCTCAAGCTAGTGCAAATATATCTTGCATACCTAGCTTGGTAATCATGTTATGAAAGTGAGGGTTTCCTACTCCTTTGGTTAAGATATCAGCAGGTTGATTCCCTTTTTTCACGAATGGAGTACAAATTAATCAAAAATTTAGCTTCTCTTTAATAAAGTGTTTGTCGACTTTAATGTGCTTAGTCCTACCATGTTAAACGGGATTATGAGCAATGCTAATGGTGGCCTTGTTGTCACAGTACAACCTCATAGTCTCCTATAAGGGAAGAGAAAGCTCTCTTAGCAATGTCTCCAACCATAAAAACTTACATACCCCATGAGCCATAGATTTGAACCCCCCCTGCCTTTGCACTAGACCTAGCAACAACAACTTGCTTCTTACTCCTCCAAATGATAAGGTTTCCATTCATAGAGGTACAATATCCGGATGTAGATCTTCTATCTGACACTGACCTTTCCCAATCAACATCCAATACTCATATAACCAACTCCTTTTGGAGTTGGAAGGAAAATTTTCTGGAAAATGCTTTCTGTATGGTTTTTGTTGGGATGTTTTGATAAAACGCAAGGTGAAGATATTAAGAGCCGGTCCTTATTGGAAGTGTGTAGGTTCCTTGGAGGGCTATTGATGGTCTTCCGTATAAAAAAATATTAGATTGGAAAAATTTTCTTGCAAGTAGGAGGAGATCATACATGAAGATCTAGTAAGCTCTTGATTTTTTCATACAGAAGTCATATCTTTATTTTCTTTTTGTAGGGAATTCCATTGCCCAAATTATTTTACACACTAATACGAATTACTTTTGTGACTAATAAAAGAAAGTCTAAGGTCACACTTAGCAAGTAGAGAACATACAGATACGTCAGCTGAATATTTCTCTGTAATTACCACAGCTTCTGTGCTATTGATCTTAATTTGGTAGCTGGAACGTTTCAAAATGAAAGTTGATGGCTCCCAAACCTCAGAAGAATCAATCTGTTGAAGATGACATGTTAGAATTTTATTGTAGGATATCAATAAGAAAAGTTAAATATAACAATATTTTATTCAGCTTATACTAAAACTACAACAAACCAATATATGCACAAATGGGGTTAATATACAAATGCAAGCTTAAATCAAAGAGCTAGCAAATAGTGTATGCAAAGACTTGAAAGGCAACAAATATATAAGACAGGTAAATGATGTTTAATTTGGAGCATGCAATGAAGTCTCTCCCCTCGTTGTAGTGCTCTAAAACACAACTCATGGTAAGAATCAATCTACATGCTACTATAAAGAGAAGTATATAAAGAAAAAGCTGAAGCACTCTAAGACAGGAGAATAGAATTTCAAAATGTGAATATACAATTTCGTTAGCATGATATCTAACAAAAAGAGAGCATAGAGATGAGGAAATTATCTAATACAAATCTAATCAATGTGGGAAAAATCCTTAATACAATAACAAAGGGCATAGACTTCTAGATAATATAAAACTTCAACAATAATTTCACTTTTAATTCTCAATATTCTCTTGCAAAATCAACATTTGAGTTTGACAACCCTACATAATACAAACAATTACACCGAAAGAGTGGATAAGAATTTTGGTTCTCAAGCATTAGGTAGACTAGAGTCTAGACTTAGTGTTACCTAGGCAAGTGGTACGAGTGCCAAGTGTGTAGGTGTCTAGAGGTGTTCAGCACGACAAGCTCTAGAAATTCAAATACGGCGGCACGGACGTATATACTTTTAAAATAACTATATACATATATATATGTGAATATGTTATAACTCAACAATATAAAGAAAATATTAGAATGGAGAGGGGGGACCACATGTCGCCAATTTTTTTTTTAAAATATGTACCAAAGTCATAAGAAAATACCCATATAGAGAATAGAGAGAAGAAAATAAGAGAGAGACATACCTATTGATCGTCATTGGTGTCACCGCTCTCCTATTAAGTTTTCCTCTATGTTGCCGAAAAGGCTACACAGCTTGATAAAAAGTTCTTAACAATCTAAAATATATATTGAATTTTTTGAATGACAGCGCATACTTGAAGCATCACGTGCCTAACCATAATATAAATGTCACCATGACATGGTATAGGCACGTACCAAGGAGTGTCGTGTCGTGTCACGGAGTGTCATGTCGTGCTATGGTGTCAGCACGGTAAAATTTGGGAAAACTAAAGTGACTACGTAACACTGTCTAGACCTCTACCCACCTTGCTTCAAACTCATTTTCTGAAACCCAAACCAGACCAGACCAACCAGTCAGACCAAAAGACCTGGGAACCATGCCCTACACCACTCCAGTCGGAAACCTGACCCAGGAAAATATAAAAAGATAGAAAGAACCTGATTGAGATAAAATGTGTGGACATGCTTGTAAATATATAATATAGTTATAATTAAAGGGACTGGATAACCAAGACTGGATCATTCAAACTAACATCTGTATTAATAGGCCTAATAAAATAAGCTCATAATGTCCTTATGTCTTTATGTTTTATGTTTTTTGTACTAAAGGCATTCATGTCTTTTCATCTTTATTAGGAATATAAAAGGTGATCTAGAGAGTGCGGAAACATAATTCCAACCCTACTCATCTTTCTTTTATTCTTTTCTCTTCTTCATTCTCTCAAACCCTATAAAGTACAAAACCTTAAATTTCTACTTGGTATCAAAGTGAACGAAAATTCAACGGGATTAATACATGATTCAGAAGACCGAAGGAGACAAAACCTACAAGTGACATCAGCTGACATCAGTAGGTTGTGCGATTGTCGTTAAGAAGCTATACGACACGTTAGGAAGCTGTACGACTAACGTCAAGAGCCATATGGTCCCCCATGTCAGAACAAATTTTTTTGGGATTTGTAGTGATTTTCTACATTTTTTTGAGAACATTTTGATAATGATTTGCCCACTTGTTTGATTATGGGAAAAATTCAATTTTGAATCAAACATTTGGATGGAAGTGTTTGGTTTTTTCTGACGTGGTAAATTGAGAAGAACTGATGTGGTTGGTTGATACAAAGTGTTAAAACAGGTTCCATGTTTTGTGGTTGAGATTTGAAGGCTCTAATCGATTTTTCTAGGGATGCATGCTGTTTTTTTTAATTCTTTTTTTTTCCTATTTTGGGTATGTTTGGGCTATGCTACGTGATTGTATGAATGTGACCTTATATGTGGAGATTAGTGTGGTGAATAGTAAGCTGATTCATGTAAATGAACCATGCTTTTCATCTAGTTAAGGTGTTTTTGGTTGTTTTGAAGCTGCCCTTACCATAGAAGCCCTAAATTGATCGTATTTTGTGACTAGTGCTATGGAGGAAGGTTCATCAAATAAACCTGGGTTTACATCTTTTGTGGCTCCTCCATCGGAGAACCCAAGTATGCAGTTAGTACAATAAAGTTAGAAGAAAAAAAATTATCTGGAGTGGTCCCAATCACCAAGATGTTTATCAATAGAAGTGGAAAACTTAGCTATATCAATAAACAAGATTGAAGAGTCTAGTGTGATTGATCCAATACACGAGAAGTGGGAATCAAAGAATCTCACTATCATGTCTTGGCTGCTTCTCTCCATGCAGCCACACGTATCTCGTGATTTTCTTTTTCTCCAAACAACTAAAGAGATTTATGATTCCACTGCCCAAAGGTATTCACAAGCTCAGAATACTGCTCCAATGTTTTAAGCAATATTTACATCTTATAGGGAGAGTTTTAAGAGATTGACTGAGCATAACAAAATTTTTGAGTTTCTAGCTAGGTTGGACCCAGAGTTTGAGTCGGTTTAGGTTCAGATACCACGCAGGTCTCGATCACTCACGATCGTCTCGGGCACAGGACGAGTTAGACTTTTTGAATCAGGTGTATGCACTTATTCAAGGAAAGATAGTAGGCGATTGGCTATCCATTCAATGTCTATTCCAGTGTTTTAAAAAGCATGTGAGGCTTACGCCTCAAGGCTCGCCTCGGGGCGAGGCTTAAGAAAAACGCTTTGAGGCTTAAAACCCCATGAGGCTCACATGAGGCACATGCTTCATGTCTTGAAACTTACTTTATGCTTATGTACGTCTTCTACATTAACTAAAATTAGGAACTGATACTTAAATGTCCTTTTTTTTCTAAAATTTGCTATTTGTTTCAACTAATTTATATAGTATTTCTTATGTGTACGTGTGCGCCCACATGAACACACACAATGTATACAAATACAAATATATATATACATATGTCTCTCTCTCTATATATGTATATATACTATAATTTTTCATCAACTTCTTGAATCTTTTTGCCATTTTTCTTATATTATATTTATTTGTTAAAATGAGAGAGCATGAAGCTTTCTTGTGAGGCTTACGCTGCACGTCTCGAGGCTTACACCTCACGCATCTTGAGGTCCTAACGCCTCGCCTCACGCCTTAACGTTTTAAAACATTGGTCTATTCCTTCATAGCATTCTGCTTTAGCCTCTACCTTATTTCCACTGAAAGGAAACAAGGCAGGTGAGGAGGATAAGTTAATATGTGAGCATTGTGGCAGAACCAAACACACTAAAGAGACTTGCTGGAATCTTGCTAGTAGACCATCAAAGTATACTCACCCTGGATCTTCTACAGTACACAATGCTTTATCCAGTAGTGCTATCTCATTAGGAGAGTCATTGACCATGCCTTCATCCTCAACATTCGCCGAAAGATATGTCGTCAGTTTCCAAAGAGGAACTTGAGCACTTCAAACATGTACTCTCACAAATGGAGAACTCCATTGGATCATCCACTTCCTTTTCTCAAACAAGTATCCATGTATCTGCTCTATAACATCACCTAAGTTTCCTTGGATCATCAATTTAGGAGCCGCAAATCACATATCTGGTATGTCCTTTATATTATCATCTTATAATCTGTGTCCGGGTACTCTTTAAATTACAATTGTTGACAGACTCATTTTCTTCTATATCTGGGATATCACTCCCAGTCTTTCATTGCCCTCTGTTTTATATAATTATATGTACCTGATTTTTTAGCTAATCTTCTTTTTGTTAGTAGTTTAACTAAGAATCTAAATTGTAGTATGACTTTCTTTTCATCTTGTTGTGTCTTTCAAGATCTGTTGACGCAATAAGAGATTGGGAGTGAATGGACTTTACATTCTTGATTAGGCTCCAGCTTCTTCCAATCCTCTCCAATCTAGTAGTTCTGTTAATAAAGACCAAATGTTACTCTAGCATAATTGATTAGGTCATTTGTCATTTCAGTCCTTAGAAATTCAACATTCTACTATGTTTAGGACTATTAGCTCTCAAAGTTTGTCGTGTGAAACTTGTGAGCTAGCAAACCATTGTTGTGTTTCATTTACTCCTGGGAATAAAAGTTTTTTTCCATTTGAGAATGTTCATTTTGATGTATAGGGACCTTCTTCCACTCTATCTGTATGTGCATATCGGTATTTCATTTCATTCATTGATGATTATTCTTGCTACACTTGATTATATTTGATGAAGACTAGAGATGAGAGGCCCCATATCATTAGCATTTTCTACAAAATGATCAGGACACAAATTGACAAAAACATTTTTAAAAAAATTAGATTTGATCATAGAAGAGAATATCTTGAAGGAACCCTCTGAAGTTATTTTGATGAACATGGTGTCATTCATTAGAATAGTTGTATATACCACAAAAAAATGGGATAGCATAACGTAAGAACAAACATTTGCTTGAGGTTGCTCATAGTTTATTACTATAGATGAAAGTGAAAAAGAAGTTTTGGTCTGATGTAGTGCTTCTGATTAACCGTATACCTTTTAGAGTTCTGGGATTGAAGTCCTCGCATCAAATTTCGCATCTTGAGAGTCCACTCTTCATCCTTCCACTTTGAGTCTTAGATGTACTTGTTTTCTCCACATACTAGGTTCAAATCGTTCTACGTTAGATCCTAGGTCCATCAAATGCTTGTTTTTGGGGTACTCCACCCAAAAAGGTGGTGTTTTGATCTTTTGATGGGTGCTTGTTTATCTCTAAGATGTCATTCTTTGATTTTGTTCCTTTTATCTCTGGGGTTTCTCTTATGGGAGAGAATGTTAATAAAGAGAACCCCTTCCAGCCCTAAGTGATTGCAACAGTAGTATACCACTGTTGGCTCCTCCATTGTCTTCTATTGAGTCTACTAGCGAGAAGAAAAAGGGGCTACAGGCATACTCGGTACTCCAGACGACCAAAAGTAAAGTTTCCATCAACTAAACAACCCTCTCAGCATACCTCTGTGGATTCAGATCCTAAATTTTCCAACTGCTCTAAGTACAGGTAATTCTTGATCCCCACTTATAACTTATGTCTTAATGTTCCCATTGCCTTACACAAATGAAAATGTGATTGTACTTTTCATCCTATTTCTATCTTTATGTCATATGATTCACTTTCTCCATCTTTTCGAGTGTTTTTCTTCAGTGTCTAGTCCCTCTAGTGTGACAAATACATTTCAACATCCTAAGTGGAAGGAAGCAACGTGGGAGGAGAAAAGGCTCTCAACAAAAATAATACTTGGGAACTTGTCAATGTTCCTAAGGACAAGAAGTTAGTTAGCTGCAAGAGGTTGTATACTTGGTTTAGATCTGGTTTCATTGATTACGGTTTTGAGGAAAGAAAGAAGATCAGGTGGAAAATTAGAGAGATTATGGATCCCTTTCTAACACTTTATCATATACTAAAGAATAATACATATTCCCAAAATACCCCTATTCAAGTATAAGTAGTATTTTAACACTCCCCTTCAAGTTGGTGCATAGATACCAATCATGCTCAACTTGCCAACAATTCTACGAAATGAAAAACTACTAAGCCCTTAGTTAAAACGTCTACCAATTAAACTTCAAACTTCACAAATTTAACCCACCTTCAACTTCTTTATGATGTTTTACAAATTATCGTATGACGTTTTACAACTTTTTCTGAGGTACCTTGTTAAGCATGTAACAAACTAAGAGAACAGCTTCCCCCCACAAGTTCGATTATACTCCTGAACTAAATTGCATCACAATTAATGTCTTTTGAGGTTCAAATTATATTCCTCTTTTCTATGTTTTTCTATGGACGTGCATAAGAGCAGTATTTTTAAGGATAGATCCATCAGTTCACAAAATTCAGTATTTGATTTGGATTAATACTCCCCACCTCCACTTGGTCGAAGTCTTTTTAACCTTTAATTCTTCCCATTTCATGACTTGTGAGCATAGTTACCAAGTCGAGGTTCGGGAATAATTCGTCTAGGAAAAAGTTTGGAAAAAATCGTCAAAATTCAGAAAATTCAAAAATAAATCAGGAAAATGTCAGGTAAGAAATGAAAAATATAAAATAAGATTACTAATTATGAAAGTTAAAAACAAATACATTTCATATATAAGATATATATTAGGGACTTTTTCAAAAAAATTGTGAATAATTCATGTTTAATTCACGAAATTCGTGACTTTTTGAAGAAGTCGCTATTTTTCAAAACTTGCAAATACTTCGTGAATTAATCATTCGACAAAAAAGTCGATTATAATTCGGGATTTTTTGAAAAAATCAGAGAACTTGGTAACTTTGCTTGAGATAGTATTTCCAGTATCTTTGCTCAATTATTCATAATGATGGAGAGATTGAATAGGATGTTACCCATAGATTTAGAGTTGGATGGCTAACATAGAGAATTGCTTCCGAAGTGTTATGTAATCGACACATCCTAACCAAACTATAAAGAAACTTTTACAAGACAACGATAACACCAACTATGCTTTACGGAGCACAATATTGGGACACTAAGGAGCCGTTTGGCATCTCTGGGGGAACAATCCTCTTATCCCCGGGAATAGAAACCAAAGAATAGTATTTGGCTGGCGCAAAGTCCAGAACTATTCCTGAATATATTCTCAGTTGGGAGTAAAAATTGAGTTAAAAAATTTCACTTTTCAAAACTATTTTTTAGCAAAAATAAAAACACGGACTCTCACAAGAGACATTTTTAAGGGTTCTCCTCGGTAGTGTGAAAACCAGCTTCGTTCGGAAGTGGCTAATTGCTTTTCTTGTGGCCCCCTCTACAGCAAGGTACCCTCTCTCTCACTCTCCCATAATTCGAATCCCTCTTCCCTTTCATCCCCTTCTCCCTCTCTCTCTTCCGAATCCATCTCCCCTTCGTCTTCCTCTCTCTCTTCCGAACCATTTCCCCTTCGTCCCTCTCTCTCTCTTCTGAATCCCTCTCCCCTTCTTCTCTCTATCTCTCTCTTCCGAATCCCTCTCCCCTCCATCTCTCTCTCTCCCCTTTCCCTTCTCCCTCTCTCACATTGGCCGAATCCCTCTCCCCTTCGTTCCTTCTCCTTGTTATAATTTGAGCATTCGAGGTGAACCAAAAAAAATTATGCTTATTTGAGTATTATGATATAAATATATATTTAAGTTGTTTGGTGAAATGCCTATAAAAGAGTGGTGTGGTGAGGTGCTTCACTTCATCAAGGATGATTGACAATAATTGTTCTTAGTTGACTGTTGGGTTCCTCTTAAAGAGTCTTATGACCGTAATCAATCTTGATAATATTCCTTGGGGCATCTTATTAATGATGAGAACATCCCAAAAATGGTTCACTGCACTTTAACACACATATGTAGTTCCCATGTGACTGAGCGTTTGATTAAACTATTCTTCAATAGGTATGGAGTTGTCTTCGCTCTTCACCCTAACACATTTCAGAAATCAATCATAAGGGTATTTTCTCTCTATTGATTAGGATCATTGCAACTCATTCAAATGATTTTTTTTTTTTTTGGGGATTCCATCCAAATGTGATTTTGTTGTTTAGAATATAATTTGGCTAACTGTTGCCAAACGTGTTTCCAACACAGAATTGATCTTCAGAACACATCCTCAAGAAGAACAATTCTTCTTCAGAATAGGATAATCACTAGAATTTATGCCAAATAGGCACTAAGAGGCCGTTTAGAGATTGGTAAGATCTAGGAGGTCGGCTATCCTGTGTATTCAGGAGACTAAACTAGAAGTGGTCCAGGACTATATTGTCAAAGATGTGTGGGATATCTCTATCCCAGAGTGGCTTGCAGTTCCATCCTTGGGAGCCTCGGGAGGGATTCTTTTACTATGGGATAAGGAGAAGCTGGAGGTGTTGGAATCAAAATTAGGGGCGTATTCAATCTCTATATATTGTAGGTGGGTGGGCGAGGAGTTTCTTTGGGTTTTCTCAGGAGTTTACGGCCCCTCGGGTGGGTCAAATGATGCAATTTTCTAGGAAGAATTGGATGATGTTAGCTTCAGATGGGGAGCCCCCTGGTACTTTGGAGGAGACTTTAATAGTTTTCGATTCTCCGAGGAGTGTAAAGGTGGGAGTGCGGTGAATGCTAAGATGAGAAGATTTGGGGCATTCATTGAGCAGCATGAATTAATCGATTTCCCGTTAAAGGGTCTCTTGTATACGTGGGCTCACTCAGCATCAAGTAGTTTAGCAAGCCGTTTGGACAGATTTCTTTGTTCCCCGAAATGGGAGAGTCAGTTTCCAAATATCATCCAGTCATCCTTGCCACGCCCCATCTCAGACCATGTTCCATTACTGTTAGAGTCGGGGCATTTCCGAGTGGACCCCACCCCGTTTAGGTTTGAAAACATGTGGCTTCAGGATGACAGATTTAAGTGGAGGAAGTTTGGAAAGCTAGGGAGGGCCAGGGGCTAGCCAGTACGAGGTTTGGGCTCAAGCTTAAGGCCCTCAACTGCTGCCTTAAAGTTTGGAATAGAGACGTCTTTGGCGATTTCAAAGCTAGACTGTCTAACCTCTTATAGGGCATCGGGGAGTTGGACAAAGTGGAAGATTCGAGAGCTCTATCCGTTGAGGAGTCCCACACAAGGGAGTTGATGAAAGTGGAATACTTACACACGGCCAGGTTAGAGGAAATTAGTTGGAAACAGAAGAAGAGGGTTCGTTAGCTCAAGGAAGGTGATCGGAATACAAAAATTTTCCACAGGATGGCTACCTCTCATCAAAAAAATAACCATATTTCTAGAATCAAGGTGGATGGTGAGTGGCGTGAGGAAGCACCTAAGATAGCAGAGAGTGTGGTAGCCTTCTACCAGGACCTATATAAGGAGAATGAATTCTAGCGCCCTAAATTGGAAGGGTTACCATTCAATTGTCTCCCAGGTGAGCAGAGAGAGTCCTTGGAGGGAGCTTTTGAGGAGGTTTTGGGGGCCGTCCGAGAGATGGCAGGGGACAAAGCTCCGGGCCCAGATGGCTTCATTATTGAATTCTACAGATAATGTGGGGACATTATTGGTAAGGACTTCCTAACGGTGATGAGAGAATTGTATGAGCTCGGGAGTTTTGACAGAGTGATCAATAATACATTTGTTGTGTTGATTCCGAAACACAGAGAAGCAGTGGATATCAGAGAGTTCCGACCGATTAGTCTAGTAAGCAGTGTGTACAAGATTCTTTCTAAAGTCGTAGCGCGTCGGCTTAAGAATGTAATGGGACACATTATCTCCCCACAACAAGGAGCATTTGTGGGTGGCCGACAAATTCTGGATGGTATCCTAATAGCTAATGAATGCATCGATGACAGGATTAGGGCAAAGGATCCGGGTATTATGTGCAAGGTGGATATGGAGAAAGCCTATGATCACGTCAATTAGGAGTTCTTGGGTTATGTGATGAAAAGAATGGGTTTCGGCCCAAAGTGGCGACATTGGATTCAATTGTGTATTTCATCTATGACATTTTTCATCCTCATCAAAGGAAGTCCGGTTGGATATTTCCAAAGTTCTAGGGGTTTGCGCCAAGGGGACCCTCTATCCCCTTTTCTATTCATCATGGTCTCAGAAGCTTTGAGCAGGATGCTAACACGAGCCGACATGGTGCTATTTGAAGGTTTTTCTCTAGGAAGAGAACGGCTGAGGATCTCACATCTCCAATTTGCCGATGATACATTAGTTTTTTGCAGAGCTTCCCATCAGGATCTAAGTTCTTTGAAAGGCCTTCTTCACTGTTTTGAAGCAGTCTCCGGGTTACAAGTTAACATGTCGAAAACCGAATTAGTGGAGGTTGGGGAGGTCTTAGATATAGATACCCTGTGGAAAGCCTCGATTGAAGGGTTGGTTTCCTGCCATCAGTTTACCTAGGGGTGCCCCTCGGTGCTCGATTTAAATCTAAGGTAGTTTGGACCCCAGTCGTGGAGAAGTTTGCAAAGAGATTGTCGAGGTGGCAATCGTCTTTTTTATACAAAGGGGGAAACTAACGCTGATCGAAAGTACCCTGAGCAGTCTGTCCACATATTTCATGTCCACTTTGATCATTCCCCGATCGGTTGCCGTATCTCTCGAACATATTCAGAGAGAGTTTCTATGGCACGGGAAAGGAGATCAGGCTAAGTATCATTTAGTCGATTAGAACCTGATTTGTCGCCCAAAGAGGGAAGGGAGCCTCAATTTGAATGCGTTGTCTTTGGTCAACAAGGCTCTCCTAGGAAAATGGATATGGAGGTGTCGAGGCCTCAGGAGGTGGGGATGTGGAAAGGGATCATGGCGGTGGCTCGACTAGTGGTTCCTTTTTTCATATTCAAAATTGGAGTGGGGCCGAGGTCAGTTTCTGGAAGGACGTGTGGAATGGATCCTCGCGGTATCAGGATGACTATGCTAGTATCTTTCAGTTAGCTTCGGATAAGAAGGCGACAGTCGGGGATTATATCAGCAGAGCAAGCGGGAGGGATGCGTGGTGCCCCAATCGGAGAAGAAGGTTAAATGACTAGGAAATAGACGAGTTTGGCAGGTTGTTAGAGCGTCTAGGGCCTCTCCCTTCGGTTTCTTAAGGCCAGGATTGTAGAGTTTGGTCTAGAGACAACAAGGGTCGTTTTTCAACGAGATCTCTAGTTCAGCTACTTGAAGCTGGTCCTTCTGTTCCCTTCCCACATAGAGCTGTATGGAACCCAGGTATTCCATCTAAAGTATCTTTTTTTCTATGGAATGCAATTTTGAATAAAATTCTCACATGTGATCACTTGAAAAGTCGAGGGTAGAGGATGGCCAATCGTTATTTTATGTGAGTCCAAGCGGAAGAGTCGGTTAATCACCTTCTCTTGCATTATCCTTCAGCTCGTGTGATTTGGAGTTTTTTTCTATCCCGCATGGGTGTGGCCTGGGTCTTTCCCTCGTCCTTTCACAGCTTCTTATCCTATTGGGACTTGGTAAGTGGGAACGAATCGCGGTTGGCAGTGTGGAAGATACTTCCGGGCGCTATAGCCTGGTCTAACTGGAAGGAGAGAAATAGGAGAATTTTTGAGAACTGTTCCACCTCTCTTCCCCGTATTTGCAATAGAGCCAGATACTTGGCGGTGGAGTGGGTTGTAGCTAGACAGGAAGGGATAAATTTAGACATGTTGTTCAACTATTTGTTTTGTTAGTGGGGGGTTAGCATGGTGTTATGTTGTTTTCTTTTGCTCAGCACCTTGGGTCACGACATCATGAACCAAGTGTTTTTCGCCTCTCTGTACTTGTGATACTTTTTTAATCTATATATGCTTGGTTTATCGATCAAAAAAAAAAAGGCCGTTTGCATCACTCCCAAGGAAAAATTCTCTATTCCCTGAGAATAAAAACCCAAGAATGGTGTTTGGTTGGCGCAGAATGTGGAACAATTATGGGTAACATTCTCATTTTGGAATAAGAATTCAAGAGTAAAAAATTCACTTCTAAGAACTGTTGCCAAATGGGTTTTTAGTACATAATTGATCTTCAGAACACATTCTCAAGAAGAACAATTCTTTTTCAAAATAGAAGAATCATCAGAATTCATGTCGAATGGGCACTATGAACAACATATGAATAAATTAATGTAGCCAAGATGAGGACGTTAAGATGGATGAGTAGGAAGACGAGGAAAGATGAGATCAGAAATGAGCGCGTTTGAGAGGACATAGGCATAGCTCTAATAGGTCATGAAAAAGAAAGAGATGACTGAGATGGTTGGACACATTCAATGAAGATCACTAATGGCTCTAGAGTATTTCTCAACATGGCGGTCCTCCAAATCCAAAAGGTTGTTTCCCCATAATATTGCATCTACATTAGGTGAATGGGATTTATTTTTTCTACAACAGAAGAAGAAAAGTTTTATGAATCTTCTACCTGTTGCTCCGATCTTCGAGATTTGACTCATTGTTTCCTATCTACATGTAAGAGTCCTTCAAAATAATATATCCCTTGGTCAACTACACATCTGCATAGTTGTACTATCAAGGTTATAAGAATTATGTCATTTAGGTGATAGCAGGACCCAGCAGCAATCAAGACATCCTCCCAAACTAGTTGTATGGTGCGAGAATGGGATTATTCTAAATGCACTACAACTAATATAGGATCAGAAATGCACATAACATGAGTCAACTTAAATTACATAAGCGCTAACGATGTGGGGTTTGTACTTATGAAGGAATGCCATCATAAAAGACTTTAAAATATCTTCCAATCGTGAAGTTTGAATTTCAGATGCAGCATTTTTTCTATACAAAAGCATTTTAAATTATTATTAGCATCTGTCAAAGATATACTGCATGTAGGAAAGAACAGATTGATGTAATAAATTTTTCTAACATATTTAAGACCCAAAAGTTAAAACTAAGCCAAACCTACCAACAGTAAGACACTAAATGTGGCTTGACCTGCAGAGACATGTGAATCAATCTCCAGTTGCATCTCTGGATCTGCAGTCATACAAACTAATTTAGGTGCTCATCGAGATGTAATGCAAATAGAACAATTTTTTTTTTCTATGATCCTCAATTAGCACACCATTCCGAAGAAGGTCAAAAACATATGAACAGTATCTTTAAGAAGCATTAAAATAAAATGAAGGATCCATGTCAACGCAGACTTGCCAGGCTTCAAGAGAAAGAAAATGCAAGTGGCAGCTGGATTGCTTTGAGTATCCGAGTAAATATAGGTTTGACTAAAATTGAAATTCTTCAGCATACTGGCGAGGTAGCCTTATTTTTCACATTATATATGCATGCTTATGGGATGGGTGAAAAGGATAAGTTTCCATTGAATCCATAATCTTTAGTCTTTAGTATAAAGTATATACCATTCCTGGAACTTAAATTTGATCAATAGAAAGTCTATAAGATACATATATAACTATAATTTCACATGAATAGCATAAATAACTTTATAAATTGGTGTGTATCATAATAGGGCATTCGAAAAAAGACCAATTAAAGGATCACAGTTTTGTAATTTTTCACATCCGCTATTGGAATTTCCATTAACACTTAGGTTACTAATGGTATGAGAATGAATGAATGTTTTAGTCCTTAAGAATAAGTGTGGGAAGTGAAAACTTTGATGCTTTGAGAAACAAAAACTGTTACCCTATAACAATTTGACTTTCTTTTGGCTTCTTTTTTCATTGCTGTAGTAAGGGAGGGAATACCATCGAAACCAGATTATAACTTCTTTTTTAGGTGGCTTGTTTTCCAGATTACAACAGATTTTTTTTAATAAATGGCAAAAGGAACATTCAAATGGTAGGGGATTAGTTTAATTCAATGGATTCACTTAAGTTTATCGGGGAAGGCTTGGACGGACATGTGTATGTTAGGGATTAGTTAGATATCTAATTGAGATTGAGGAGCCATTAATCCCTTTAGAGGGATTATTGAGGTTAGTTAAGTACTGGATGGGGCTTTTTTGCACTGGTACTGAATTTTGAACTATTTTCAAGCTTGGAAATGTTTTATTTTCTCCTATCATAGAGTTTTAATGTCAAATAAATTTGGTATTGTATGGGCCCGCCTCTTTTTCTTAAGCCCCATGATTTTTTTACTTGGTTGTAAGTGAATTAAGGTCTGATATGTTAAGTGTTGGTATGTGACATGCCCCAAATGCAACAACATGGTGAATATCATTATGGATTGAAAAGGAATATTTATATATAAACACACACACACACACAATCTAAATGTATAATTATATATGTATGTGTGTGTAGTGTTGGTCTGTGACACATGCCTCAAATGCAAAAGCATGATGAATATCATAATGGATTGAAATGGAAAATATATGTGTGTGTGTGTGTGCATGTTATCACCATCATTAATGCTCTATCCAAAATATTTGGGTGTCCATAACACGAATATTCTTGTGTGTGATCAGATATTTCCTCAATTATTCAATCTCAGTCAATTTTGGCCTTTCTCTTGCCCTTTTAGATCCTTTAAAGGCACCAATTCACACATTTTCACCATGATTAGACCTCATTGTGAAACATCCGAGTTTCTGCTTGAGGAACAATTTACACTGGATGGAGCTACCATACAATAATCTAAAGAAATGTCACAGAATTACCACATGTAATTTTCTTCTGATCGTTGGCAAAAAGCCTCACCAATTCCCCCTGATAAGAAGTGACTGGTTTAGTTCTGGTATTCAACGAAGCAAAAGGATCTCGTGCATTATGGGAAAAGTGAATACATTCAATTTTATGACATGAATGCAATGGGGAAACAGCAAAAATGCAACAGGTTGTTGAATATATGAAAGCAATAAAATGGAGGACTTTGGTTCCGTCAAAGAAGAGCAGTAACTTAGGAGACCTAGTAATGCAACCATGGATATGTTCCAGTTATTTTGAACTTAAAGCCATGAAGAAGGCCTTGCAAGAGTATAATACTACATGCCCCCCGCTATAAAGGTTTATGCAAGTGTGAATATGAAGTGGCTTAAGGGCATAATTTTTTTTTACTGTGTTAGTAAAATTCAATGTTACAGCTTATGGTTAGTTTAAGTTCAATATATAGTAAAATTTCACATTTACTGTGTATGCCAAATCACAGTTTCCTATGTACAGCAAAATCTAAATTCATAATTTTTAAGAGTTTACACCTTTAGCTATATCTAGTAAGTGGTGGGGTCTCCTAGATTTTTAGGAAAGTCTAGAGAGAGATTGCACTAAATGTTTCAAATAAAGGTAAGGAAGTTCCTTGGTGTGGGAATCGAAAAGTAGAATTCTTTGTAGGCCTGAGGCTAAGACCTATTGCTATCCTCAAAATAATTCGGTTAAAAGAGATTTTTTTGGAGGAAACATATTTCAATATGCGTTCAAAATTTGTTGCTACAACCCAGGATACAGTAACCTGTGAATTGAATGAAGTTAGAGCTAACACATCTTTATGTTAAGGGTCACATGAGATCTCACATGTTTTCATGTATTAGAATCACGAGTATAGAGGGAGGAGGATAGAAAATAGATGCCATATGTGCCTGTCAGAAGAGGAATCCCCATTTGTTACTTCATTGTCCTCTTTCTAGATAGATGTGGGAGCAAGGGAAATCCCTATCCCTGTTAGGGGGCAGTGGGTGGGTTTTCCTCTATCATTCAGGGACTTCTTAACTAGCTGGGGTATGTCTGATTGGGATCTTCCTCAAGAGTGTTGTATGAAAGATGCTGCCTGTGGCCATTTGTTGGAGTATTTAGGAGGAGCGGAATAGAAGAGTTTTTGAAAAACAATCTCTTCCACACACCTACACACACACACACAAAATATAAATAAAATAATTTTTTTTTAAAAAGGAGGGATTGAGAAGATTTGAATATTTCTTCCTTCTTTCGAGGGCTGAAGTATGTAATTTGACGTAAATCTTGCTTTTCTATTTCACTAGTATGAACACACCTTTGTAAATATTTATTTCTCGTTTAACACGTATTATCTATACCAATACAAGAAAAAAAGATCACATGTCAAATTTGTCCAAATTCACTGCCCATATCTTTCTTCCTTGCGAGCTCAAGTTAACATGTGACTATTATTTTATCCTCACCATGTTTGGCTAAGTCATGTGAATGAGTGAACTGAGATGAAGTAAAGCCACATAAGCATGGTAAATGTTAAATTAATAATCAAGTAAGAACTCTATAGACTATAAATTTTAAAATAAACAATACCAAGAACAACCTCATATCCAGTATCTTTGATCAAGAGTATGATCAGATCGGTGATATAGAAACTATAATCAAATAATGTTCATGGCTTCCACATCCAATACTCCAGCAGTTTCAACATTCCATGAGTGTCTAAGCATGATTCCTCAATAAAAACTTAAACCAATTATATATTTGTGTATTTCAACGATAACTTAATTGATAGGGAAAATTTTATTTGAGACGAGATAGGGAAAAGAATTATTAGCATACAATGAAAATATAGAAGTACTCTCTTTGGTGAAGTTGGCTTCCAACTTATCACCCTAAATGAGGTTTGAAAATTCCTGTGAAATATGGATTATTCGACAATTATTGCTAATCCACAGGTTCACAAAGTTTCAATATAGAGTATTAACTGTTTTACATATAATTGCTAAAAAATTCAAAGATGTTTGCAATAGTTCATGAATGATCTTGAAATTCGCAAATTATCAGGAGAATTTGACTTAATTTAGTTAATAAAATTGTCGAAGTTTAGAAAAATTGTTGAGGATTCAATAAAGCTTCAATGATGTCGAATTTTGGCAGTTTGTTAGTTCATTCCGGGATTTTGGGTTTGTGCTTGGGATTTTGATTTCTTTCCTCACCTTTCACTGGATTAGAGTCTCCTTGGTGAAAATCAACCCAAAAGAGGTGAAGGTTGATGTGGAATTTCATGAAGAATATTTTTTTTCCAGGAAAAACCTCTTGCAATGTACCTTCTAGTGATCTTTTTAATGTTTAGGGTTAATTTAAATTCATTTCATGTGGAAGCATAGATTTTCATGTCGATAGATTCATGCCAATATATATATATATATATATATAAAAGACAAATTGCACCACTAAAATGACTGCATATGAAGTTAGTATAAAAACCTGCCGGCCTCTCTCATCCATTGGTATGCACTCAACAGCAATAAGTATATCAACATCATCAGCAGTTACTACATAATCTGGATTTGTGGCTCCTGAAACAAGAAACACAAAAAAACATACTAGATGGATTACTATACATTACTATACGGTCCCCATAAAGGCTATAATAAATCTAATACATTACACCCCTTTTATCAAAGCTCATTCTATATTTACCTTCAATGTACTGTCTAGTCCCATTCTGAAGATGACGAACCCACTAAATATGAAAACAAACATTGTTAATAGATATTTAATCCATCATAACTCATGTCTAAAAAATGCTTAAGCAATACAGAATATGATTCCACTGACAACAAAAGTCCCTGTAAATACATATGTGGAAATATATTACCTGAAACATACAAAGAGAAGTCCCACGTACAGGATAGCCACATCCTTGCAGTGTGCTTCCTGGTTTAGCTTCACCGATAATTTGAAAATCTTCAATGCCAGGTGATAGACCCTCTCCTAGTGGAAACAAGTTGTATTAGACTACGACAAAGTTCGTTCATTTGTTATAAAATATTACATTTGTTACCTTCTGAGACAAAGAAAGCATCCTCGTCATGCATAGTGGGCGTATGATTTCCATGTTCTCTGAGTAAATCAAAAGACAGAAATTCATAAAATTAAATAATGGATATGACAATATTTCTGTAATTGCAGGTAGCACACAAACTTCCTTCAATATAAAGACATGTTAAATATGAACAAGCTGAAACATTCTTCAGTCCGACCATCTCTGTCCAAAAGAGGAACCAGAAAATGGAAACACAAAAAGAAGGAACCCAATTTGGATCTCAAATGTACAACATTCAGAGGAAAAACTAATATCACTTCGATTAAGAACACACTGTCTAACTCATATCACACAATCACAACTACATAAGTGAAACTTAATATTGCAGCTACATACAGCATATGTAACATGTAGGCTTCAGAGACAATGACTTCCAAGGCAGCAAAGCCCATTAAATTTGGTATATTAACCCTGATAGAGTGCTAGGTCGCAAGAAGACTATTACAACTCCTTGTGGAGACATACTCACGTGCTGGACCAGCAAGTCCTCACTCTCTTTTACTTTAATCTCTTGATAACCACAAAGTGTTGTTATTCGGTTTCCATCCCTATCATAGGGACTATTTTTGCTGCTTGGAAGTTATTGAATCAAATTTAGTACTCAAGTTTTTTTTATCATAAGTTAAATGCTATCTCAAATGAAAGTATTATATTTTTGAGATATATGGCTTCTTGAAAGTTTTAGTAATCCTTTCTCTGAATCCATTGATCATTATAGATGTGACCATATACATGCAGATCATCATGGTTGCTGCTATTGTATGGAAATTAATTATCTTAAGACTTCAAAATACTGACACATGGAATATAGTGCAATTTCTATAAAGTATTTTTTATGGGTAGTTCTTGAACAAAAAAGGTCATAAGTATCACTGATGAGCAAGTATTGTAGGTGTGCGTATGCAATTTGGATTCGATGTAGTAGGCAATAAGTAGGTTGCGCAATTTGTATTTAATGTAACAGGTTACAAATATGTGATGGTGTAGGTAGTAGTAGAAAACTAGGGTTTTGTGGATTAGGGTTTGAGAAAGAGAGAAATAGAGAAGAAGAAAGAGAGAAGAGGAAAGGAGAATGAAAGATGATATCTCCGATCCTTCAAGATCTCCTTTATATATTACTAAAGAGATGAAAGCACAAAATTCCCTTAAGTACAAGTAATAAAAGAACTAGATTATAAGGGTAATAAAGAGATACTAAAGACAGTAAAGAGTAATGGCCTTATTTATTAGGCCCATTACAACACTCCCCCTCAAGCGGGGCATAGATATCTCGCATGCCTAGCTTGCCCACAATATCACAATGCCGACTAGATGCCACTGCTATAGTGAGGATATCTGTTAACTGATCCTCCGTCCTAACATGAGGAAGACTCAGCACTTTGGAAGCAACCTTTCTTCCATATAAAGTGTCAACTTCAATATGTTCTGTCTTGTCATGCTGGACAAGATTGTGGGCAATACTGATAGTTGCCTTGTTATCACAGTACAGTTTCATATCTGACTGGACTGAAAACCAAGCTCTGTCAATAGGAATGTAATCTATAATAACTCAAATCCTTGTGAGCTATGGCCCTATATTCTGCTTCGGCATTCGATATTGTGACAACAACTTATTTATTACTTCTCCACGGAACTAGATTGTTTTCAACAAATATGCAATAGGCTGAAGTGGATCTCATGTTCTTGACTGAGCCTGCCTTGTCAGCATCAGTACAACCATCCACTTGAAAATGACCATTCTTAACAAACAACCCTTTCCCCGACGTAGATTTCAAGAATCACAGTACCCAATTAACTGCCTCCAAATAGATAGTCTGAGGCATACACATAGTAGAAAGTAAAACCCTTTATGAAATGAGGAAGACGGGAGAGGAAGAAGAGAGATTAAAGAAAAAAATTAGGGGCTGATTCCCCTTTCTGTCATTTATACTACTTATAAAAGAAGATTACAATAATGCCCTTAATGACATGATAGTATGATATAGTGTATCTACACTCATAATAATAATATATCTCAACACTCCAACTCAAGTTGTACATAGATATCTATCATGACCAGCTTTCTAAAAACTGATTTTAAGATTGTCTTGTCAAAACTCAAAACCTCTAGTGAGAATATCAATAAGTTGATTTTCGGATATAACAAACAATAAACACAAATTTTAAGAAATAATCATTCCATGTCTTTTAGAAAGAAGTTATTTTTTGAGTAAGAAAATATGGCGTTGTTACAGGTGTTGAGAATGTTATGTTTTAGTGTGAGGGCATTTATGTCCTCACTTGTATTAGCCCTTTTATTTTCCCTTGTTATTAAGGGTATTTTTGTAATCCATCTTATATATATAAACATAAGAAGAGGCTTAGTGATTAAGCACTCACTCTCTTCTTCCTCTTTCTCCTTCTCCTCTCATCCAAACCCTAGTTCTTGTATTTCAACTTGGTATCAAAGCAACAACACAGATCCAAGGAGGCCTTTTTAAAATCAAAACCAACCCAACCAAGAAACCCTAAATGTGACGTCACTATCCGTAGGCTGACGTCAGCCGTATGGATCAGAGGATGCATCTTCTAGGTTTGGAGGTATGAATTTGTAGACCTCATTTTTATGAGTTTTGTGAGCTTTAGTTCAGGAAATTTGGATAAGTACGAATGTTCTATGAGGAATTTTCAGAAAATAGGAAAAAAAATTCCAGAAAAATTCAGTCAGGGAATGATCTTCGTTCCTTTATCAATAGGATCTTGTTTGTAAGGAAATATGTCCCTCTAACTTCATTTTTTACATACCTAAGCCTATGGAAGTGGTTTCATGCGAAACCATTAAGATTTGAAGATGTTGTGAGCTTTTTAGGGGGGCATATGTGCTATATTTTGGCTTCTAACTCTTGTAACAGCTATGGTAATGATATGGTTGGGTTAGAACAGCTTGAAGATGGATGTGTTTGACCCGGTCTAGTTGGAATGGCGATAAGTGTTATTTTGGTGTTTGCATTGATGTGTTAAAGCTTGGTGCTTTGTTTTTTCGCCAAGAAGGTGTTTGTTTAATTGTGTAGGAGTGTGCACTCCTTGAGGTGCTTGTTTGTGCATACTTTGTGGATTCTTTAAGAGTGAAGCATGTTTTAAGTAAATCAATCCGAAGTGGGACCTTTGAATGGCTCATTCCCTATTGGGACAAGTGGACATAGTGTTGATGTCCCCAATCAAAATAGTACCACTGTTTTGTTAAATGGAGTCAACTACTTGGCATGGTCCCAATCGGCCAAGCTATACATCAATGGGAAAGGATGAATGGGCTCTATTACAGGAAAATAGCCGCACCCAATCAATCTTCAGCTAACTATGAGAAGTGGAGTTCTGAGAATTCGATTGTTATGTCGTGTCTCCTTCACTCTATGGAGTCAGACATCAGTGGTGGTTTAATGTTCTTGAACATTGCCAAGGACCTCTGGGATGCTGTGGAGCAAACAAATTCCCAAGTGGGAATTACGGCACACATTTATCAGTTACAACAGAGTATCTTTCAGTTAAGACAGGGAGAGAAGACCCTTGCTACAAATAGAGGTAAAGATAAAATGTTTTGTATATCCTATTCATAAGAGGAAATACAACTCCTCTCTCTCTAGACATTCTTATCTTATTCTTGAACATCTCATGTAGACAAGCAACTAAATGAGAGTTGCTGAAAGTTTTTACAAGTTAATTGTATGCTATAGTGATCAGTGATCACTGATCAACAATTTGAATCTGTTTTCTTTACACATCATCTTAAGCATTCATGCATACCATAGCATACAATGCACGTGTGACGTGACTTATATATGACATTTCTATTATATGGTCTTAATTGTATGTTATTGTAATCAACATGTTGAAACTGTTCTGTTACACAATATCTAACACATCATCATCAATGCCTTGTCCCAACTATTTGAGTTTAGCAACACGAGCTTTTTTTTTTTGCAAGGTAAGCTGGGGTTAGGCAGACCCCTACCAGAGAAACATAGGCGGGATTCGATCCCAGGTCCATGGTACGACGCCAAGGGACTTTACCAACTAAGCTAGCTGGGGTTAGCAACACAAGCTTGTTCTGCCATTCTGTTCTACTAAAAACTATGACTTCGGTTAAGTCGTGTGTTATCAAATAAGTTCTCACCAACTCCATCCACTTCGGTTTTAGCCTCTCTCCCCTTTTAACAAACACGCAAACTATATATGGACTGTTTTGAACAAACACAAGTTCATATATATTCTGTTATTTCAGGTGTAAGCTTGTACTATTAGTCATATGAGTCACACGTCTCAAGGAAGACCTCCCTTAGCAACATGATTTTGATCAAACTTATTTTATGAACTGTTAAGCTTCATGATTCATGTCATTCTAGTATCCAATAATCTCACCAAATTAAGTTAGTGAAGCAAAATATTTTTAACAATCACGAGAATAAAATAATATGTCATCTGGGATGATAATCTTTTTGCTTTGAACCAAGGAAAATCTTTAAGTGATCTAATTTAATTCATATTTTCAAAACTTATGTCTGCTTAAAAGTAAATTAGAAGACTCTTGTGCCTTCTTTCACATCAGATGCACATAAAGAATTTTACTAGTACAGATTAGACTCCAGCAAACTGCAGTATATAAATCCCCATCTCTATCTAACAATTAAAAGTCTTCTAATACAAAAAAGAGTAAAAAATTTCACCAATATGGACCTTAGAAAACATTGAAATATACCCATCAAAAACTATGAATTCAGACAGTAGTACAAAGGAAGAATATATGATGATAGAACTCCAATAATTATTTTACCATGGAAAAACATGTTCCAACTTATTAAATAAAAGTATAAAACCATCAAATGTATACAAAGAACTCTATTACAATTTAAAATCTTTGTATCATACAGAGAATGTAGAAAAAATTAGCTGAATAGTGATTATGTCATAGGCTACACATTTTAAGAAGCTACAACAAATTGACATTGGTAACATTTATAATTCAGCTTCGTAATAAAAGATCATGGGAACAAACAAGTAAAACAAGCAGGAAAAAAAAAACTAAATTAATCAAGTATTAACTTATCAGTATTGGATGAGAACTCCCTCAGATTGTCATTATTTAGTGGATGGTGCATCTCAACATTTTGCATTAAGTCTTTCATATCCATTGGATCATGGTCCCGAAATCTTGGCATATTAGACATAGATTCTAAATGGCGTTCATGTGGATACAGATTATAAGGATAAACTCCATCTGCACCCTACACAAAGAACAATAATATGACAACATGAAGTTGACAAGGGAAAAGCCATAACAAAATTAAAAGAATAAAAATGTCAATAATACCGTGGATGTTTGAAAATTAGAAGGCTGGCTATCTCTACTGGAGGATCCATCCCTGGCCTGATTTCCCAATAAAGACTTCATCTCCATAATACTAGCCTGTGGTGAAAGAAAAGCCATTTTTTAATAAAAGTTCCTATCAAGAGCAATTATGATCTAAATAAGCAAGCTATAATCTCAAATACGGTAGTAAAAGAAATTGTACAAAAAAATAATTCAATGTTACAACATAAATAAATAGTACAAACAATTATGATCTAAATAAGCAAAGCTATAATCTCAAATATGGTAGTAAAAGAAATTGTACAAAAAAATAATTCAATGTTACAACATAAATAAATAGTACAAAAATTATAAAAACTGAGTCTTTTAAGTAAAAAGGAGACTATAATGTTATTGTATCAATATATATAGGCATGTAAAGAAATTTAAGAATTTCCCATGCTCCATAAGTATATATACTAATACGAATCAGGTGAAAAACAACAGTTATAAAAATCGATAGGGATGGAATGATAGAAGTTGGGTGACAGAAATAGCAACAGTGGCATAGAGAGTTACAGGAGTAGAAACATCCATTGTTGCAGAATTAGATCCAGTAAAAAAACAGAAGTGAAGATGGAGAGAAAGATCAAGAAGCAGAAAGGGAGCTTCAATGCAATAGAGAGAGGTTGGAACTGAAGGCTGAAGGATGGAGGTTCAGTTTAGCCAACCTCCACATAAAGTCATAAACTGCTTTCGAAGTCTTTCCGTTTAAAGTATTATTAACGTGAACATATTTGTTAAAGACAGCTTCAACAATAAAGAGAGGTTGGAATGAAGGATGGAGTTTCTGTTTAGCAGTTGATTTGTGTAGACCTAGGGTTAGGGTTTGGAGAGGAAGAAGAAGAAAAAGAATTTGCATGAAACAGCAAAACCTCTCATACATGCTTTAGGTGACTGTTTTAAACCATACAATGCATTCTTCAATTCCCACACTTTCCCTTCAGCAGAGGAACACTTAAAACCAGAGGTAGTGTCATATACACTTCTTAGTTCTTCCTCCAAGTCACCATGCAATCTTCACATCGAATTGCAACAAGGACCAATTTTGATTGGTGCAAGGGACAAAAGAACGCTACAAAGTTCATCTTGGTTATAGGAGCAAAAATTTCTTGATAGTCACATTTGAGTGTATCCCTTGGCAACAAGTCTGCCTTTATACCTTTCAACTGATTCATCCGAGTGATACTACACTGTAAGTCTGTAAACACCCATTCACACCCCACAAGTTTCTTTCCTCTTGGTAAATCAACCATTTCCCAAGTACTGTTCTTTTCAAGCACCTGCAAATCCTCCTCCATTACCTTTTTTCTCTATTTGGGTCAAGAGAGAGCATCTGCTACATTGTGAGGAATAAGCACAAAAGACAAGACAATAGCAAAAAGAAAGACAGAGGCACAAAGCACAATATGAAACAAAGTTAGAGATAGGGCGTTGGGTACAGGAATGAACACATTTCCTAATTGCAATAGGAAGGTAAGAATCATCAATAGTCCTCAGAGTAGAAGTAGGGTTATTACCTGTAACAGATGGATCTCTAAGGAGGGTCCTTAGTAGGACCTATGAGGACCTTCTATAGTTCCTTCTTTTCTCCTCGAATAAACCTACAATTCCTTCTCCTTCAAAACAGGAATCTCCTCATGTCCATCACCATCACTCATGTCAGCACTCTCTACTCTATGGACACTTTAAAACTGTAAGAGGGAATAGAAACAGGAGGAAAGAAAAAGGTAGACATCTATTCATTTCTATTGTTGCTCTCCGCCTGAAGACTGAAAGTATGCCTCTTTTTAATTTTACAAAAATAGTTCTTGGAGGGCATACATCAAATTCTAAGATCTGACTATAGTTCTAATTGATTTTAATCAATGAAGGATTAAAACAATACCTTCAAAACTTTGCAAGTGAAAAGTCTCATTTGCTATTCGAATGATTGAACAATACCTACAAAACTTCGCAAGTGAAAAGTCTCCTTCGCGATTCACACGAACCTTCTTTGAATCTTTAAAGCTTTTTTCCAATAGAAGCTAGTGGCTCTTCCGTTCCAAACTCTTTTATATTTTCTTCTTTTCTTGATTGAAAGAACTCTTCTTGATCAATAAAGATTCAATCTTGATATAGAAAGAATCAATCTTGATCTTCAAAGAAGTCTTCTTGATCTTCAAAGAAGTGATCTTGATCTTGATCTTGATCACAATCAAAAATCAAACCCAAGGTATAAGATGAGAGAGGTGGCCATACAAAACCAAGAGGAAGAGAGGGGTGTCCATAAAAAGGGGGAGAGAGAGCAAAGAAAGATTATGTATGGGAATTCTTTTTGGGAGATCTCATCTCCTTTTTATAACTTGATTACAAAGTTAACTTAATTAACAAGTAATCAAAAACCAATTATAGTAGGAATATCATACGCATGGGGTGAGGAGATCTAATCTCTAAACGCCTCTTTCTTGCATATTAAGTTAGAGATAAACTTCACTTTCTAATTATAATCCAATTAGAATTTCTCTTTCCTTTATTCTCTATTATCTCTTCCTAATATTTAGGAAAAAAAATAACCAAATTAGTAACTAATCAAATTAGTAACTAATTAGAGAATATTGCATAGAAGTGGGCATCCCACCCAAGGTGGTTCCTACATCTCACGTCCCTTTCTTTGATTGAGGTCTAACCTCTTGGCCTTATCCATATCTCATATGAATCCTACCCAATTGATCTTATCCACATCCTATGTAGATACTTTTTAAAAGAGCTTTACTATACCATATAGTAAATTACATGGAGAAATTAATTAATTTAATTCCAAATTAAATTAAAAGCTTTGAGAAGGTCCTAATGTGTGGGATCTAAAGGGATCTCCTATTTCCGGTTGTGAGACCAAGTGATTTACCTTTATGGTGTAGCCTTGTTGCTAGGAAACACTTTCCAATAATTCCATTAGGATTATAGAATGTTATCTACGTCCCTGGACTTCCACTAATCACAATAATGTCCATTAACACAATGTGGCTAACCCCCAGAAATTAGAGAATTACTTGCAAGTATATTCTATCACAAAATTAGTTTACAGACACGTCCTTCCACCATCTAATATTGTTATAAGTTTACGGGATAATATCTTATAATGTCTATAATCCCTAGCTTATATTGAGAACTCTATCTTTGATACCTTTAGTCAAACTTGAACTTTCAAATACAATTTGAAATTCATTGAAAGAATAATAATAATTACTTTTCTTTATTTAGAAAGTAATCATTTCGATAAAATTATTTCATCGATAAACACCAGCACTGGCTTTCCAAGTCCAGTTTGACAAGTATCAACTCAATATATAACTCTAAATGAAGAGCGGTGGAGTACTTGTTGAGCATGCATACACTTCTTCAAGTATAGCGTACATAACCCAACGAGCCCGTATTTAGTCTGGTGTGTTGGACATTGACGATTGACTACATCAAAGCTATATAGGCAAATACCAGAGAAGATGTCGACCTCGCAAGTTAAGGACATTCTGTCAAATGGACTACCCTAAATATATAGACAGTATATTTCTAAGGTATCCACTAAGTGATCCTGTTGCAATATAAGTATATGTTACTTATATCCACATCTTAGTGAAGAGACCCTTCTCTCAGTGATTGAGATTCAGTTTCAAGTATAGAACAATTTCTAAGTGCTTTATATTTGCAAATAGGTTTGTAGTCTTGATAAACCAAGGGGGCAACTCTTGGATTAATCATGTAAATTTGCAGTGATCTAATTCTGACCTACTTCAGTTATGGGCGGAGGGATTATCCAGATTTCTGCTATGTATTTTTCCATCGAAACCCTCTTTCCTTCATTTGGAACTGTGACCAGTAATGCCTCTGTAAAAGCACAAAACTGGTGGAGTTGTAATGCTGAAGTGTGTCATACATTTCTTTAAACAGAATATTGTGGATATGGTCAAATGCCCCCTTAATCTAAGTAACATGAGCTCTGACACGGTATGAACAATAGCTAATGCTAGGAATCAGCGCCGTATAACCATCCTTGCCTGTGATTGGTTCTGTGACTGAGTAAGCTCCAATCACTACAAGAAATCTGACATATATCGCTAAAGGTATTAGCGTCGGAAAACAGTCACTTTTCCATTGGTGATATTGGCATTGCTAAAGGTTTTTATGACGGAAATCTTAATCCGTTGCTATATTAACGACGAATGATGTCCATCGCTATAGGGTTAATTTCGGTCGTCGATTTACAGAGGATTAATGAGAATTGTATGGCCAAGCTGAGTGCATTTGCTGGCGATGGGTTATAATGTTGCGAAAATGATCACCGCATCTTATGGTACTAACCATGTGTAAGTTAGTAAGAATATATTGTCCATATGTATTCCTAAATAACTTAGAACTATTCTAGATTTACAAGGAACCGGAAAACCATATCTCCTTAGCATTTGGTTCAAAACCAACTGGACGGTTTTCCTACAATGTTACACAAAGTAGTCTCATCTTATGAGATACTTTATTATATATTAACTAATGCAGAAGACAATGTGTGAATGTAAATATGCTTTTATTAATAAAGTAGATTAATACAATTCTGTAATGGCTTTTGTGGGCATAAATGTCTAACAAAGAGAGGCTCAACCATGAGGCTTAAATCCCATGAGGCTCATGCCTCAAAGTTTGAGGCTCACACGTCTCTCACCTTGAGACTCACTTTATGTATGTGGCATGTGCCTCATACATTAAGTAAAATTAGGACTCTAACCACATAACTGAGACTTAAACATCAATCTTTTTATTTTCAAACTTGTTATTTGTTTCAAGTTTCAACTAGTAAGTAATAACAAACAACACTTTATTTATTTTGGATAAGGCATTGAAAATGATGACGATGATATACATTTCAACTAAAACTTAATTTATTATGTTTAACGTATTTAGGTTATTAAAAAATTTTGAGTCTAATTCACACTAATTTCCCTAGTAGACATTGCAAAAAATTGGAGCCATTGGCCTACAATGTAGTCAATGACTTCTTCGCAATGGTTTGCTAAAAAAATTCCACCTCCTGAATTGATGATTGAACATCATCTTCAATATGTATATGAACAAAATTATAAATCTAAATTCAGCATTTCACACTTCTTATATTTATTTTTTTGATGGTTAAATAATTTATATAATATTTCTTATGTGTGTACGCACGCACGCACACGCATGCACAATGTACACAAACACATATATGTGTGTATATGTATATTATAATCTTTCATTATCTTTTTGAAATTTTACTTAGATTAATTTATTTATTAAAATGAATGAGCATGAGGCTTTCTTGTGAGGATTAGCCTCACGCATCTTGAGGTCCTAAAGCCTCGCCTCACACCTCTACCAAGAACTTATCACCCTGTCGAAAATGAACAACTTCTTGACTTTGCTGATAGACATGAGTAATATTCTCAGTTAGAGAATATGTCTAAGCTACAAAATCCCAAATCTCCATTGCAATGCGAAGAAATAGGAACCCCTTACTAATTTGCGGCTGCATGGAGTGAAGTAACCATGACATGACAGTCAAGTTTTCAGACTCCTATTTCTCATACTCCAGAGCATCTGCCCTAGGCTCACAAATTCGGCCAATAATATATCTCAATTTCCTCCGGTCTCTGATAAATATTTTTGCCAATTAGGACCATTCAAATAAATTTGTCTATCCAATTTGACTATAGTAATCTGAAAATTAGGGTTCTCCATAGAAGGATTGCTCATAATGGAAGCCCGAGGATATGGCGAATAAACATCCAATTTTATGAAGTCAACATTGTCATAGAAAATCAGGGAAAAACACCCAACACTTCAAAGGAATATTTTCCTTATAAAATCGAACCAACTAGGTCAATAACAGAAAATTCTAGCACAAGAAACAATCAACAATAAACATTGTCAACATCTCTTACGGAGGTTTAAAAGGGTTATTTTTTCACAAAAAAACAACCTACAGAACAACTTTAGGGTTCCCGAAATTAAATCCTTTCACCAAATAAACTCCAAACAGCTATTGCTTTGTTAAAAACATTGAATCCACACATTTATAACTTCAGATATAATGATTAATAGTAAATCTAGATGTCCATCAACAGCCCCAAGAACCTTTTAAACTCGAATGATGTAAATCTATTTTTTTCCATAAAATCATTCGAGAGCACGAAACATCAAACTAGATACTCTAAAAAATCAGAATAAAATCAACCTGAACTCCAAAATATTAAACCATACCATATCTATGCGGCACTATTCACGACACTATTCACAACGCTATACATGTCATTAAAAAAAATGCAGCCATTGAATTCCTGCTCTGATACCAAGTAAAAAGAGGAAAAATAATAGAAAGTTAAAAAGAGAAAAAAATGAAAGAGGGATTAGAGAGATTGTGATTATGATTCACTTCTCTCTTCTCCTTTATATATTATTACTTAATTGGAGAATTACATATTTACCCTTACGTGCATTATGCGTACTAGACACGGTATAGCTAATAACATGAAATACCATAAAAACCCCTATCAACACAATGGAGGTCTATGAATACTAGGATGTTCATGAAATTGTTGTGCTCGTTTACAATAACCAATTTCTAGCTTTTGCATCTTGCCATTAAGTGCTACCATCATTTGATATATCGACCTCCCTCTCCCATTCTGTCAACTTAAGACTATAGAACCTCCCATGTTGTTAGAACAGTGTGACAAAACTTGCTCTAATACCAAATTGATGAAGGACAGAATAGGGGGTCCTTCGTTTTGAAATATTGGACCTCTCAACTATTCCAAGCTTTCTCAATTGATATGTTAGGACTTAAAATAAGTGCGGAAATTTAACCCCAAACAATCAATTTAGCTCTAGAGAACAAATCCCCAAATATAATGATCACAATCAAATACCAAATTCCTAAAATTTTGTAAATATGGTGATTCAAAATCCAAAAGATCCCCGCCCAATATCTCAAATCAAGAAAATCAAATTTCTCAAAATCCAAGTTAAACAAAAATAGTATCAATTCCAATAATAAAAAAGTAACCAAAACATACCCTAATGGTTAAAAGCTTCGAAATTGTGGAATTTGGTGAAAACCAACGAAATAGTAGAAAATCAGATTTAATCATCACCTACTGATAATCTGAAATTCATGATGGGAAAACAAAGTAAAATTACCTTGTTTGATAAATGTATTGGTGTTGAGCGAGTCCATGCTCTTGGAATTGAACTCGTAATCTCTCCCGAAAAATAACGAATAAAACATCAACACTAGTTCAGCACTAAAGAGAAAAATCTCTGCAGAATTGTATTCAAAATATTAATTTTATTCCCTAAAGAAACAAAACACCGTATATATAGGGGAAGGGGGTAGCCTTTCAACGCTAATATTCTTTAAATTGGACTCTAACTCAAACAAGTAACATAAGAGAACTTCTAGAGAAACTAAAATATATTTAAACAATGAATACTCAAAATCGAAGGTTTTTCCAGGCCCCTAAGGTTCTGCCCCTATAGTTTTTCAACCCCTTTCATGCCGTTAAGTTGATTTGACCTTGTGGGTCTATGTGGGTTCCTCTCTTGAAAATCCCTAATATTTGAGTTTTTACTCCTGGGTCTTCAGACTCTTGCAAAACTGGAATATGACATCATTTTCCTCAATTTTTCTTTTGGATTCACTTAGAGAGTGATCTGGAGGTCATTCCCAGTAGATATGGGTTAGTTGGCATGTGGAGTCATGGTTTTCAAAGACTTTTATTGATTCAAGCCTTGTGTTTGAATGGTAAAGACTTACCAAGAAATCTGATTTAAATTTTTTTCTTGGCTAGCTTTTGCTCCTACATTAGAGTGTCTATAATACAAGTAGAATAGAACTAGATGCTAATATATGGCATTATAGATACAAGTTAAAAAGAAAGATTATCAAGTATTTAATGAAAGATAAAGAAGAGAGCAAAGGAGATAATACATAGCACATGTTAAAGGTGGAAACTTATTCAGTTTAATTAGATTCATATCCAAGAACAAATAAAATGCAGGTATTACGTAGTAAGCTTACATGAGAAGTTCTAATCTTCCACTGCAGTTGATCATATAGCTGCTGCAAACAAATAACAAAAGAAAAAGTAAGGTTTGATTTCAAAAAATGAACTTCCTTGATCGATAAATATAGCACATATAGCAGCAACAAGAAGCTCAGTTTATTACTTAAAGAAATATGAATTTGAAAAAATTATGTTAGAATATAAAGAGCATCAAAGTCTCATAAGAATACTGAAGTTTTCCATGGTAAACAATATTCCCCCTAAAATACATAATAGATGAACAAAGACACATACATCAGGCGACGATAATAAATTAGTTTTTCTCATATTCTCATCTCACTACTCTTTTCAATTGTTTTCAAATCTGGTCAATTTGGGGAAACCATGACATGATGGGGGCCATCCCTCTATGTGTGCACCACTATAAGGTAATGCCATTTGTTGACCATATTTAAAATTATCCAATTGGAACCAAATATTTCCCAGATAATAAATTACTTATTTGGAAGTTGAAAAACATAGTGGAAAGTGGCAAGATGATATTTTGTTAAATTACAGTAAAATCAATTTCAGAAATAGCAACCACATGATTCCAACATTCATGTTATCGTGACTACAAAGGTACAAAATATGACATTTCTGCATACAGGCATGTATAAAACGTATTGAATGACATCATATCCTGCAAGTTATCTCCTCAATCAACATGAAATCCCACAGCCCGGAGAACATCCCACAAGCTCATGCTCAGACTACGATTGCATGAAGTTGTGATGGGCCCAAATCTGTAAGCCCAAAATTATTATTAGTATATTTGTGCTTTACACTCTATTGGGGGTAGCTTTGTCCTTACATCTTTTTATTAATAAGAATAAAAACGCAAGTACATCACATTGGTGTCTAATATTCATTCTTTTCCCAAGAACATTACATGTGTTCTCCTTCTCCTTCTATTTCCTCCTCTTTTCATTTTTTACATCTAGGGATAAATTTCTAATTGGTATCAAAGCAAAGAAGATTCAAGAAGATCTATAAGAGGTTCAGAAGTCTAGGAGTTCATCAGTGATGGAGTTCGTCGGTGATTGAGTTCTTCAGTGATGAGAGTAGAAAGAGGAAGAAGAAGAAAAAGAATAGAAAGAGGAAGAAGAGAAAAGAGAGAAAGAGGGATTAGAGAGATTGTGATTATGATTCACATCTCTCATCTCCTTAATATATTTTCACTAAAGGGGAATTACACATTTACCCTTATGTGTATTATGTGTAATAGACATGACTTTACACGTAATTCACAAGGTATAATTAACATGAAATATCATAAATACCCCTGTCAACACTCCTCAAAATGGTGCATATATATATCTATCATGCCCATCTTGCCTAACATTTCAAGCAACCGAACACTACTAACTACTTTCGTAAGAACATCAGCTAGTTGATCATTAGTCTGCATGTAGGGAGTGCACATTTTGCCTTTGATGATTCATTCCCTGATAAAGTGACGATTTATCTCAATATATTTGATTCTGTCATGTAATACCGGATTGTGAACAATACTGATTGTTGTCTTGTTGTCACAGTACAAACTCATAGGTCCTTCAATAGGAAATCTCAGTTCCTGAATGAGGATCTTTAACCACAGCAACTTACATATATCATGTGTCATCGATCAAAATTCTACTTATGTACTCGAGCGAGCAACCACCGCTTGTTTTTTACTTCGTCATGTGACAAAATTGTCTCTAATGAATGTACAATAACCGGATGTAGACTTTTTGTCATCTTTAGCACCTGCATCTGTATAGGCCTCTATCCGCATATAACCATGTTTTCGAATAAGATTTCCCTACCTAGGGATGATTTGAGACACCTCAAAATCCTGTATGCTGCCTCCAAGTGTGTGGACTTGGAAGTATGCATAAACCTGCTCACTATGCTCACAGTATAAGCAATATCCGGCCTTGTGAGAGAGATAGATTAGCCGCCCCACTAATCGTTGAAAACTACTAACATTTTGCAAAGGAATACCATCCATCTCATCTACTTTGTGATTTTGTTCAATTAGGGTGTCAGCCAGTATAGCCACAAGCTTTCCAGTTTCACGTAAGAGATCTAAGATATACTTTCTTCAAGATATAAAGATGTCATCCCGAGATCTAGCAACCTCTATTCCCAAAAAGTACTTAAGAAGACTTAGATCCTTAATCTCAAACTAACTTGCTAGATACTTCCTCAATTATTCAATCTCTGTCATGTTGCTCCCTATCAAAACTATCATCTACATACACAATAAGGATTGTAATATCATTCTTGGTACGCCTAATGAATAAGGTTTGATCAGCCTGAATTTGTGAGTATCCCCTCTTTTTTACTACTGCACTGAACCTTTCAAACCAAGTTCTAGGAAACTGCTTTAAGCCATACATCACCTTCTTCAGTTTGCAGACCTTCTTTTCACCCTCTTTAAGGTGAAATCCTGGAGGAGGAACCATATGAACTTCTTCCTTCAAAGTACCATGAAGGAAAGAATTTTTTACATCAAGTTGGTATAGCGGCCACGACTGATTAGTTGCCAATAATAAGATTACATGGATTGAATTCATCTTTGCTACAGGAGCAAATGTCTCCTAGTAGTCGATTCCATATGTCTGAGTATAGCCATTGGCTACCAACCTTGCCTTATATCTCTCAACTGATCCATCGGCCTTGCACTTGACTGTGAATACCCATTTACACCCCACAAGTGTTTTTCCTTGAGGAATATCAACCATCTCCTAAGTATTATTTTTATCTAGTGCAATCATCTCTTCAATCATTCCTTCCCTCCACATTGGTTGTTTTAGAGCTTCGGCGACATATGATGGAATAGAAATAGATGATAGCGAAGACACAAACGACCTGTAAGAAGGAGACAAGGCTTTGTACGATACAAAGTTAGCAATGGGAAGCTGAGTACACGATCGCTTACCCTTCCTAAGATCAATAGGAATATTAGATTCATCAATGGACACTGGAGAGGAAGGTGAAGTACTTACAGGGAGGGTTTTACCTGGATCCGAGGAGATGATTTGGCTTGAGTCCGTGTTCGTTTAGCTCTTCTTTGATAGACTTGAATCTCCCCCTGTTTTCTAACATTCTCCTCTTGAACAGTAGTACTAGAGTCATCAAGAGCCAATGATGAGGGATGAGAAACCAGAATCGGCAACAGAATCCTTCTCTCTTCATCCTCACTCTCCCCTTGGAGAGAGGAAGGATTGGAATAAAAGGGAACAGACTCAAAGAATGTAACATCCATTGAGATAAATTTCTTTCAAGAAATAGGATGATAGCATTTATATCCCTTATGATGAGAATAATACCCAAGAAAAATACACTTAAGAGCCTTTGGATCTAACTTAGTTCGATGGGGACCCAAGATATGTATATAACAAACACAACCAAACACCTAGGGGGGAATAAGAAACAAAGGACTCTCAGGTTTTAAGAGCTGAGAAGGGGATTGAAAGCGCAAAACCCGAGATGGGCAGCGATTAATAAGAAATACAGCAGTTAAGACAGCTTTAGCCCAAAAAGACTTTGGACCATTACACGAAAATAGAAGAGCACGAGTTACCTCAAACAAATGACGATTTTTTCTCTCAGCAACACCATTCTGCTGAAGTGGGTAAAGACAATAGTACTGATGGTCTATCCCATTTGTAGTCAAATATTCTGCCAACCCCCCACATATATATTCTCCGCCTTGATCAGATCGAAGAATCTTAATCTTTTTTTCCAAATTGAGTCTGAATCAACATATGAAATTATTTAAAAAATTTATATACCTCATCCTTTGACTTTATGAGATAAAGCCAAGTATACTTAGAATAATCATCAACAAAACTCACAAAATATCAATAACCGGCGATAGAGGTAACAAGTGAAGGGACCCAAACATCGGTATGAATGATATCAAACACATCATAACTTTTATAAGTATTAGGAGAAAAAGAAGCACGATGGTGTTTTGCAAGTTCACACACTTCACATCGAAGATCGGACATAGATAAAGAAGCAAACGAGTCTGAAAACGTAATTCTCAAGTACTGAAAGGAAACATGATCGAGACGGGCATGCCAACATAGGACACACTCTTTATTAACACTATTGCTACTACTATGAGACTGAAATGTTCGAGGAACAGTGGGAGTCACATCCAACAAATAAAGGCCATTATCTTCACGACCTGTTCCAATCATCTTTCTCGTTACCAAGTCCAAAAAACACAGTAAGAAAAAAAAAAGTGATACTACAAGTCAGATTTTTGGTAAGAAAACTAACAAATAGAAGGTTTGTAGCAAAATCAGGAACATGGAGAACAAAGGCTAAAGAAAGGTGGGAAAGAATATTAACATCTCCCTTCTCAGCAATAAAGGAGAGGGTGTCATCTGCAATTCGAACTTTATCTCCACCGGAACAAATAGAATAAGTAGAAAATAGTGAAGGCATATCAGTCATATGTTCAGAAGCACCTAAGTCAATTATCCAGGAGCGACTCAAAGAAGTAGACACACGGTGAGTAGAACCAACAATACCTAACTGAGCAAAAGTAGATGTGGAGATGGCAGATGGGCCATCGAACTGAGCTATAAAGCGTCGAATGTTCTCTATTTCGTCCTTAGAGACATAAACCATATCCCTTTGAGAAAAAATACCCTGTGAGGTTTCCTCGGAAGCCGACATAGCCTTCGAAAAATCACCCAAAAAGTCTCAATACTTCAAAAGAAAACACCCATTTCACAAACAAGACCAACTAGGTTAATAACAACTTTTTCCAACAAAAAACAGCAATAACCATCACCTTCAACACCTCTTACTAAGGTTTAATAGGATTGGTTTTTACAAAAAGTCTATGAGCAATCACTTTAGGGTTCCTGGAATCAAACTCTTTCACCAAACAAGCTCCAAAAAACTATTGTTTTGTTAAAAACAATGAATTCACACATTTATAACTCCGGATCTAATGATTCATAATAGATATAGATGTACATCAACAACCCCAAGAACCTTTTAAACTTGAATGATGTAGATCTGATTTTTTTTGTCATAATATCATCCGAGCACATGAAACATCAACTTAGATACTCCAAAAAATCAAAATAAAATCAACCTAAACTCCAAAATATTAAACCATACCAGATTCACACAGCACTATTCACTATTCATGTGATACTATTCACACGGTATTATTCACAACAGTATTCATACTATTAAAAAAAAAGAAAAAAGAAAAATGTATACCTTGTTTCTCTGCTCTAATACCAATGATAAGTGCCTTGACCAATACTCCACAAAAAACCGACCTTTTTTTCATAGCCCTCCCCAGGTAGCCCTTACCGTGACTCGAACTCGTGGTGTGGTGTTTGGCTTTGATACCAAGTAGAAAGAAGAAGAAGAAGAAAAATAATAGAAAGAGGAAGAAGAAGAAGAGAAAAGAGGGAAAGAGGGATTAGAGAGATTGTGATTATGATTCATATCTCTCATCTCCATTATATATTATTACTAATGGGGAATTACACATTTACCCTTATGTGTATTACGTGTAATAGACATGATTTTATACACAATATAATTAACATGAAAGATCATAAATACCCCTATCAACAATGAGAAGACCAGTGCACTGAGGGAATTCGTCGGTGATGGTGTTTATCTATGATGGAAAAATTACCAACTAAATATGTACAACATACCTTGTTCATCACTAATGAAAGGCAGATTTTTTCTTTAGAATTTATTACTAAAATAATAGAGGAGGTCGTGATTTCCAGAATTAACAACTTCTTTCTTTTCTCCTACATCTCCTTTTCTCCTTTTTCTCTTTTATCATTTCTTTAACCTAAACTAGTGACATAGATAATTACCCACCTATTCACGTAAAATAATATTTTTTTTTCCAGAAGAACACGTAGTAAAACAATTGTAACTCCTAACAGATATATCTAGATGTTCCTTGCATCGTAATATATAAGAACTTACTTGTGACCATGGCATACAAATACATATTACTTGAGCAAAAATGTATCTAGATGAATTAATGAAAAAAAGAAGGAAAAATACGATATTCACTCTTTTTTCCCTTTCGTAATCCTTCTAAATGAACACATATACAACACATAGGAGAACAGGACTAACTAAAGAAATAATCAAATATAACAAAACAGTAGTTCAATATTATAAATGCATATGACATAGTTAATACCTTTGTACAATAGGAAATAACAGGAGCATTTATCACATGGGGTCGAATACCATACTCAGCCAATAAGCCAAGCATGGATGATGTGAAAATGTATCTTTCATCCTCTGCAGCCTGAGAACAAGTAAATTCTTCTTCAAGAATGGGAACGGATACCATACAAAAAGACACTCAATCTGGAAAAATATGAGAACAGAAAAAGAAAATAGGGAAGCAAAAAAAAAAAGCAACAAGATTCAGTCAAAGTAGTTCAAGAAGTTACGGAAGTTCTTCATAAATGATACAGCAACTTCAAAATCAGCAGAAACCGAAAATCAATGAAACTTGACAAGTTATTTAATCAATACAAAATCATACTTTTCCTTCTTATAGATCATAAGGGGTAAAAAAAAAACTGAGCAAATTTGAGTTTAAATTCAATGCAGATGCACCAAAGTGTCTAGGGCATTGATTTATGATGTGTGGTACAACGAATTTGGTCATGTCAAGCATGTTGCTGCAGGGAAAGATGAAGTGCAGAACATTTCCAAAGGGTTGACATTTAAAGGATCTCATTTAAATCATTCATACTGATATATGCAGTCCATTCTCAAATAATAAAAAATCCAAATCAAACTGAAATTTCTGTCAAAAACTTCTTCGGACACGTGTGACCAGAAGTGCTTCCCTACTTCTGTTGATACATCTCTTAACGCACGTATGACTATCTACTTTTATTTTTTCTTTCTGCAACGCAAGACGATTAGTGGTAGGATCAAAGGATGAACAGGTTTCAAAACTAGGTCCGTAGTATCCATTCTTACAGGCTTTACCAACTTAGAAGGTGGTGAAAACCAGAAATACTTAATGTTTCGAAAAATATGACATAAAATTAGTTGGATAGATCGATAAAGAAGGTGCACAGAAGTTATCAATTTATGAGTACATTTCGGTTTCCTTCTTAATTTTCTTGGTAAAGCACAGCATTATTCCCAAAGAACTAGTGTATACACTTAGAGGTCTGTTGTGAGCATTCCAGTGGATCCTGCAACTTTCTGGAGGCACTAATGACAGTGGTCTGCATGTATCTACAAGAAATTTATCACTCAAAACATGAGTGATTAATAAGACGGATAATATTACATCATCTCTGATTTTTGCTTCTAAAACACCACTTTCCCCTTCTCCTTTCGTAGAGAACTCAAAACCGATCCTTATACTAGGATGAACAATCATTCCATTTTTGTGCTTTAATAAAAAAATTTAGATATATGTAGAGATCGAATAAAAGAGAGTATGACATTGTTTTAGGAGTTATGTTCTAGATCCCTTTTCCCCTCATTTGTAGTGTTGTTAATGCTTATAAATACCAAGAGAAAGGGTTATAGACTGTTGAGATATATTAATATTATGGGTGTAAAAACACCGTATCATGTGATTAAGGGCATCATTGTAGATATATTAACGCCTCTTACGGAGGATAAATATGGTTATTTTTTCACACAAACAGCTTACAGAACAACTTTAGGGTTCCTGGAATCACACCCTTTCATCAAACAAACTCCAAACAACTATTGCTTTGTTAAAACCAATGAATCCACACATTTATCACTCTAAATCTAATGATTCATTGTAGATCCAAATGTCCATCAATAGCCCAAAAAACCTTTAAAAACCCGAATGATGTAAATCAAATTTTTCTTTCATAAAATCATTCGAGAGCATGAAACATCAACAACTTAAATATTCCAAAAATTTTGAATAAAATCAACTCGAACTCTAAAAATACTAAACCATACCAAATTCACGCAGCATTATTCACGTTTCACTATTCACGCAACACTATTCATGCGGCACTATTCATGCCTTTAAAAAATGCATGCCTTGAATTCTTACTCTGATACCAAGTAGAAAATTAGGAATAGTAAACAAGGGTTTGAGGAAGAGAGAGAGAGGAGAAGAGGAAGAAGGAAAGGGAATAGGGTATGGAAAAAATTCTGCTCTCCATCGCTTTAGTTATTCTTTTAATTACTAACAGAATGAAAGGACATAAATGCTCTTAATTACATAAAAGACAATTAACATTAAAACATACTAAAGTAACTAGATACATGGTTCAAAATATCGGTATCGGTCGCCGTATCGGTAAGTCCAAAATAGGATACGTATCGGCGTATCGGTACCGTATCGGTTGGATACGGCGAAAAATTCAAGATACGCTAAAAAAAGCTTGGATACGCAAGGAAAAACTTGGATACCTTGCATAAAACCTCTTTTAATGCAAATATAAGCTAAAAACAAACTAAATGAAGGTCTCCAACTACATTTATAATCATATATATGAGAGTTAAAAGATTTATAAGTTAAAAAAGGCGTGCGCGCCGATAAATATGTATGAAAATACAAACCATAGTTACTTAACCAAGTGATAGAAGCTCAATTGTATTCATAAATCAAATGTATGAAAATACATAGGCACTTGCATTCATAAATCAAATGTATGAAAATGCATAAGCACTTACATTCATCTTGATGCAGGTCTAACCTTGGTTCCTCTTAATTGTTTTAGATGCCTAAAGTACTTATGAATGCTCATTAAAGTTAATAAATAATTAAAATTTAGCAAAAATAAAAAAAATTAAACTAAGGTTATATTGTTGAACCCTAAGGGTAACTCTTAGGGTTCAACAATATAACCTTCGTTTTTTAGAAAAAATATATATAACTCTGGTTAAAAAATTTAACCCTTTGGATTAATATTTTTTTACAAAAACTAAGGTTATATTGTTGAACCCTAAAGGTTAGTGAATCTTAACCAAAATTAGAGGGGGTTAAAAGGGACATGTGATAACTTTGGTTAAAATTTTTAACCCTTAGAATTTTTTTCACAAAAATGTACATATTAGACTATATTAGTTTTGCCAAACGCCCCCTAAGGATTAGTGAATCTTAACCACAATTAATAGGAGTTAAAAGGGATACATTTCTAACCTTGATTTTTTTAAAAAATACTTTAAAAAATTAACTTTAGAATGAAAAATTCTTAACCATTGGGTTAAGTTTTTTTAAATCGAACCCTACATGTTAGTGAATCTTAACCACAGTTAATAGGAGTTAAAAAGGACACATTTCTAAGCTTAATTTTTAAAAAAAAATATTTAAAAAATTAACTTTAGAATTAAAAATTCTTAACCATAGGGTTAAGTTTTTTAAAATCAAACCCTACGAGTTAATATATCTTAACCATAGTTAATAGGAATTGAAAGAGAGTGTTACAATCTTCCAAAAAAAAAAGTTTGATTGTGTGTGTGTGACTGAGTGAGGTTAGCACTCCTCCTTCAATAAGCTAATGAATTCTGTGGCTGGGTGAGACTAGCATTCCTCCTTATTGCTAATCAACTGAGTGAGACTAGCATTCCTCTCATGTTATAACTTATAAGTTTAGAGTGAGACTAGCATTCCTCTCATATTATAACTTATAAGTTTAGAGGGAGACTAGCATTCCTCTCATGTTATATCTTATAAGTTTATAACTTATAAAGATTTCAACGAACAGAAAACAAAACCCAGTTCTGTTCTATTTCACCTTTGGCCGAAAGAGGGAAAGGGGCAAAGGCGCAAAGGCTAGCACTCTTTGGTTTTGCGATCAACAAATTTGGGTGATGATGGCAATGGATTTGGGCGACGACGGGCAACGGCGATTGAAGTGGCGATCTAGGTATGTACCCTAAATCCCTAATCCTTCTCTCCTACAAAATCTTTTTTCTTTTTTCTTTTTCTACTTCTCAATCTCATCTATAGAGTGTCATCCATGCAAATCTCTGTCTTTTTTCCTTTTTTTTTGGATGGTTATTGCAAACTAACCCTTTCCCATCACTTTTTTTTCTTTTTTACTGTTGAAAAACCCTGTATCGAACCGTATCGAACTGTATCGGTACCGTATCGGTACCGATACGGTCGATACGTTGTCGATATGGGGTATTTTTTTTTCTCCACCGTATCTGTGTATCGGATACCCAAAAAACCGGTACGTATCGGCCCGTATCGGCCGATACGTACCGATATTTTGAACCATGACTAGATAATAAAGCTGTGATGGTCTTATTTAGATGGCTCATTACAACAATGAGCTCAATGTTTTTACAGAATTGAATCAATATGCGAAGAGGAGGAGATAAGTAGTTAAATTATTTTTAATTTATGAAATACTATTAGGAAATTATTTAATTTTACTAAAAAGATCTTATGGGCAAAATATACTAATAACAAAATTATTAGAATAATAAAATTATAATTTATAATAAGGTTAATGCTAGACACATGTCTTTCCTTATGAAGAAAGTAAGTAGCTTTGGTTTTAGCTACTTGGATTATTTGTGTTCGGGCTTTCGAGTTGGATATCACCATATACTAGTGCTAGTGGCTAGTGCGGTAGAAAGCCTCTATGGGAGAAGAAGGATCATTGAGAGCATTCCTAGTCTTACAATGCACTCATGCAAAAGATTCAAATTGAATGGACATAGAGGGAACGGAGTCTAGTTCAGTCTATCCTTCCAAGTGGGATGTCTACCCTCTTTGGTAGAATAGGTAGTGGAAGAAGATCTACCTTTTGAGTGTGTACTTCCCCCTTGAGGGAGAAGCTAGGCATTGGGGAGTAATGGTCCTTTTTATCATCTCTTGCCCGCAAGTGGAACTAGCATTACCCTTTTAAGTTAAAACTTAAAATCTCTTCAATTTACAGACTTTTTTTGTACACTTCGATTAACTTCTACCGAAGTTATGTTATTTCTCAACATTTTTTTCCAGTTTCAGTCGAAGTTTACTGAAGTTTATCACGAAGTCCAGTATTTTTAAAATACAAGTGCATTTCGCTTTAGACACCACGAAAGTCGACTCAATTCGATCAACTTTGGGAGAGTCGATTTTTTGACACCATGACTGAAAGGTCCATATTTTTAATTGGCATATTCCATAGTCAAAACTAGGTCAAAGTTAGTGTCTTGATTTTGTTCGTCCCTAACTGTCAAGATCGTGATGATGAAGCTGTGAAGAAGATTCAACTGACGCGCATTCCGCTAAAGCTCAGCTTTCTCGCCTTAGGATGGTAAGTGACTTAGAGACCTAGCCTATCCCTTAGGTTGATCAACTAAATATAGTTATACCTTAGGTGATTAGAAGCATGACCCCTAGATCTGTAAATCCAGTCAGAATGGCCAAAAGAGAGGTTTGCAGACAAACTCGCTAGAGTGTCAGTATGTCTCGCTCGAGCGATGAGCTCTCGGGAATAAGCCTGAACAATTGTCTGTAACACCTGGAGCAAACTCGCTCGAGAGAGGTTTGACTTGGCTCGAGCGAATTGCTCTCGAGTTGATGATTTTCAATTGATTGAGATTCCAATAGCATTCTCGCTCATGCGAGAGATACATTGGCTCGAGCGAAAGTGGAAGATAGTTTCTAAAATCCAATAAGGCAGTTACTATTCTCTACCCATACACAAGACTCGCTTGAGCGAATTTAAGCTGGCTCAAGTGAATCCTATGTAGAAACCTTTTTAGAAGCTATTCATTTCCAATTCCAAATTGTGTTGGGGTTGCTTATAAATTCCAAATCCCCTAAACACAATCTGGGGGTTTTTGAACTAATAGAATACATCTTAGAGAGGTGATTTCCCACTCCTTTGGTTGCATATCCAATTGAGCCTACTCTCCCCTCCTATCTAGAGTGTGAAAGCCTAATTTAAAGTTCATTAGTGTTATTGCTTGCGGTGTTATTCCAAAATTGTGGAATCCCTTTACAAGTTTGATGATAAATTGGCATACCCCGTTCTCATGTGAGAACCTCATCCGGAGTAAAATCCAAAGCCACTACGTTGGAGATCGAATCTGAGGATTCGTGGTTGCTGCGTTGCTGTGAGAAAGCTTGGTCAGTGAGGAGTCGAAGCCACTACGGTAGAGATCGAACCTGTGGGTTCATGGTGTTGCAAACGCGAAGAGCTTGTTACTCTGAAGCGAAGTGTCGTGTCCTGTTTGGGTAAGGTTCGAAGTTTGTAACTTGTTTATTTCTCATAGTGATTGTTATTTGCTGAACGAGGTGCTGTGGTTTTTCCCGTAAGGGTTTCCACGTAAAAAATTTGTCTCTCTTTGTGTGAGTGTCTCTATACAACTGTGTTGAATTTAAAATTGGGTAGATAGACCCTAGAAGACCTATTCACCCCCCCTACCCCCCTAGGTTATTGGATTCATAACAAGGGAAATTTTATTTACTAATTAAAAAATCTGCTTGCTAGTACTCATTAGTCATTAGTTAGAATCACAAGCAGGGGATATGATTGAAGGGGCAGACCAAGGCATTGGTGGGAGTAGATATTGACAAGCCTATAGTGAGTAAAATGGACAATTAGACTTCTAGATGTAAGTTTGATTATGCACTTCTCTAATAAATAAAGTTCTCTCTCAGTGTAAGCTATAATGTACCTTCAAATCATGAGCCAGTTTTAAATTTTCTTCAATGTCACCTTTTCTGCTCTCCAATTCCTTTAAGGCAGAAGTAATGGCATCATTCTGCTTCTCATCAAGTGCCTGTTGCTCAAAAAAAAACCCTATATCATGAAAGAGAAGGACTATATATTCGCCAAAAATAGTCTTTGAGGATTTAGCCAGACCATTCGTAGATCAGAAAATTTCCTCTCTAATGAATGTTTCTCATTCAGCAGCTGCAGCTCCTGAGACCAAATAGGTGAAAACATTTTCTTGCAAGTGAGAAGTGGAGATGCACAGCGACTATTATAAAGCACTATGCATGTGAGGAAAATCTCCTTTGATACCTTGACACAGGAGTGAGAAATTTGATCACGGAGTAACTGGATCTCCTCTTTCTGTGCTCTGGCTCTTGAATAAAGTTCCTGCTGATACACTTCATTAGAAAAAGGAACTATGCCGGACTCTTGCACAGAAATAGTAGCATAAATCAGAACTCCTAAATGCAGATGTGAAGAACCAGTACCATAGCCTCTTGGTCCGGAAAATAATTAAAATTGTCATCTCCTCTCAAATTCCTAGAACCAAAATGCCTTTCTGTGTTATGCCTAAGGAACAAATCAGGGATTGGCTTAAAATCAATAATGTGCCACAGAAGACTAGACTGCTCAGAATCTTAAACAAATTTTATCATAATATAAATTATAAATTTTGCATGAAACGATTTAGTCATACTGATTTCAGCTATTACCTGTTTGAAGAATCAGAGCTTGGAGTCCGAACACGATCATCACTGTTCTCAAACATAGTTCTCTTACTGGAAGACATTGCATTGGCAGCTGTTGGTCCTCTTGAAGACAACATCTGACTACACGCCAGCAGATATTTTCCTCGAGCATCTAGAGAATTTTGCATTTTACCTTATATTATTCTCCCGAATCATATTTCACAGTTCAGAATTCAGATGGAGCCAGAGTTGTGTAAGATCCAATCCCAATTCTGAAATGTTATAACTAGGTATCAACCACCAACATAATGTTGTGTTTATAGCTAGGTATTATCCCCAACATAATGTTGAACAACAGATTTGAGGGGAAAAGGAAAAACTAAATAAGATAATATTCTAGAGTAAGAACCTACAAAGAAAAGAAAAGAGAATTAAGTATTTTACTTGTGCTGCCATATCAACTGTGGTCATCAGTAAATGGTGTTACTGTCATATCAACTACTGAGGCACACCCGTCACTTTCCCTTTTTTTTTTTGCTCAAATAAGCATGAATTGCACATCTGAAATTAACCGAAAGCATTATCCTGTGCAAGGATGGTTATATTTCATTCTAATAACAATAATGCAGGAACATGAGGAGGTGACTACTAATGATCAACTAACCGTATTTGGGATTCCAACAAAATGGAGACAGTATTCATAAAATTGATCCATGAGTATGAAAAATTACTTCTGGCATAGTCCATATGGAGAAGGGAGAAGTGATCTATCCATGGAAATGGCAATAAGGGCAGCTAATGAATGCAATAGAAGAGAACAAGTATATGAAGGAATAGAAGGGGCATGGGCCTACAAGATCTTGGAGAAAGCACCAAGATAACTAGAATTTGGCAAAGAAAGGAAGCATGCCAGAAGAGCCAGATGGAACTCAGCTACCTAAGATTCAGATTGTTTCGGCATATCTGCAACTTGTCCTAGGATAGATGAATGTTGCACTGCATATAAGTACCAAAGGGGCATTCCATTGCAAGTCCTCAATGAGCTTAAAGCTTAAACTTGAGGCACAAATGTTGGGAAAATTGGTAGAAACTAGAGGATATCTGGAGAACTCAAACATAATGGAACTTTGGTAGAAAATAGAAGATATCTGGACGACTATAATGGAACTTAGAGATAAGACATAAAAGATATATATATATATAGAGAGAGAGAGAGAGAGAGATCTTTTAGGACCAAAATATTTGGGAAGAATTCTGATGGTGTAGAGTTGGGTATAATAAATCCTTATGTACTTGAGGTTAAACCCCCTCTCTAGCCCTCAATGAAGGCAAGTGAAGGAGATTTCTAAGAGCAACCCAAAGATACTCTGCATATTGGATTCCAAATACAAAACTAGAAACAAAGGTCACTACCCCACTTTGCAATGTCCAAACATAGCTCTTGATTTAAATCTAAAGAGAATTCAATTGTCAAATGAGGGTTATTTTTCTTTTAAAAGAGAGGTTACAGAAGTATTAACATGTGAAAATTACGGCTGAATGTCAGGTCCGAGTGCATTTCCCACGCTTTTATCTCTTATGGTTCTATATGAACATGTATTCGTTGTTAAGTAACTTTTTATTTATGTTCTATTGTATACGTTATACAAACTATTATAGGCAAAGTCAAGCAAACCACACATTGTTCCTCACGCGATCTATTCAAAAGGTGACTGTCTTGATTGTGTATGTGGATGACATTGTGGTAACAGGTGATGATATAGATGAGATAAATTCAATAAAGGACAAATTAGGAAAGGAATTCGAGATCAAGGATCTTGGTCTTCTAAAGTATTTCCTTAGGATTTAAGTTGTCGGTCTAAGAAGGGCATTTTTGTCTCTTAGCACAAGTATGTACTTGACCTACTCGAGAAGACAGATATGATGGATTGTAAGTCATGTGATACACCCATAGATTCAAATAATAAACTCAGTGAAGATAGTGGGGAACGTCTGTTGGATGCTGGGATGTACCAAAAGGCTTGTTGGCAGACTTATATTTATCTATTAACAGACCGGGCATTGCTTGTGCTGTCAGTGTAGTCAGCTAATTCATGCATTCACCAACCACTAGACATCTAGATGCAGTAAATAGGATTCTCCACTACCTGTAATGGGAACTTAAGGGTTGAAGCCTACACCGATGCAGATTGAGTTGGCTTAGTTTCCGATAGAAGCTCTACTTCAGAGTATTGCACTATGCTTCGAGGTAACCTTGTCACATGGAAAAGTAAGAAACAGAATGTGGTTGCTAGATCCAGTACAGAGGCAGAGCTTAGAATCATGGTACACGGAGTGTGTGAACTGCTCTGGCTTCGATTGCTCCTGAGTGAGATTGGACTTCCTACTAGAGGTCCTATGAGCTTATATTGTGATAATAAAGCAGCTATTAGTATGGCTCATAATCCTGTGCAGCATGACCGAACCAAGCATATTGAGGTAGATCGTCATTTCATCAAGGTGAAATTGAAGGTGGGTTACATTTGCACCCCGTTTATGAAATCCAAAGATCAATTGGTTGATGTGTTGACTAAGGGTCTTAGTGGTACTCACTTTCAAAACTTGAGGGGGAGTGTTGAAAAAGTCTTTATGTTTTTTGTTTTACTCTTATACATTGTATTTTGGGTATACTATTAGTATCTATTTTATATACTAATTGTATACCATTGGTGGAGTATAAATAATAAAGAATAGGAGAGAGATAATTACACTCTCTAATCTTTTCTCTAATCTCTTCTTATTCTTCCTCTTCTCTTTCTCTCAAACCCTAGACCTTGAAACCCTAAACCTAAACGAATCCAACCAACTCTAATTTATTGTGACAATTTGCGAATTAAACGATAATATGCAAGTTATTGTAAATTCTTACAAAATTTAACAATTTTTTAACAAATTAACGAATAGTGGTTAATAACAGTACAGATAATTTGGCCAAATTATTTATAATTTGCATCTCCAGTATTGTCTCGAGTATCTTCATCAAATGATTCTATCTCACCATCGACTAGGACCATAATTTCATATGTAATATAGTGAAGTCTATGATAACATCACATTTGATTATGGTGTTTATAGACTTGTAGTGCCTTAGTACGTCTTAGATTTAAACTACAAAGGTCAATGTCTCACAAATTGAGATCTATAACTTGTACTTCATAGATCTGAATGTACAATGTAATTGATCTTCTAAGAGTGGGATTCCAGAATTTTAGAATGCATAAACGATGTGATTAAGTTGAAAATTGAATTAGCTGTCATTACATAGTACATACATATAAGACACAACGAAAAAGTAAAAGAACCAACGAAAAATTTAGATAATTCCACATCTGTATTACAGTCCTGAGTATTCTTGTCCACTATTTCCATAGTTACTAAGTACGGGTATGGGAATAATATGGCAATGATCCGTTTGGTAAGTACGAGTGTTATACAGCAAAACACGGGAAAATTAAAAATAATTAATAATTATAAATAAATAAAAATCATGATATTAAGTTATTAACTAATAACAATCATTTAATGTGGAATATGAATTTAATAAGGTAAAAATACGACAAAAAAAAGCGTATTGTATGTGTTTAATACGTAATTTGTTTATTAAACGGGTATTATACGGCAATATGGATAATGGGTACTATACGGGTGTTTGGTAACTATGACTATTTCTACCTCACCACTGTCATTTTCACTAGTTTAATGCAGAGGGATATCATACCTAAAGGATAAGGCGACAATCTATGCTCAAGGTTTGAAGCACATTGCTACAACATAACTCTTTAGGGAGAACCAGAAAAATGTATTAGCTGCCTGATGTACAGAAATGAAAAGCCTATCATGCTGGTAATTTACATTCAAAGGCCTGAATCAGTTTGGGGAGTCCTACAGGCTGACAAAACGCCTACAAGTTTCACAGCTAAAATAATGCTCCAATCACCAGTAACAGAGGCCCAAATTTTAGATGGTTTGTGTATGTAGACAATGGTTTAGCTAAAAGCCTCAAGGAATGTCTGTGCCTATAAATCATGCTTGTGTAGAAGAACAACTTAAAGACAAAATAGACTTGGTACCCTCCTCATGATTTGTTGACTTACTTCACTAAGAATGAATTGAGTAACTGCTTCTACATACATGACATGAAACTGATATTTGATTAAGATCATCACAAACAAGTCTTACTCTAGTAATGGAGATAGACTGACATTATCTTTTACAAGGTTAGAAAGACAGAAACTGCACGATTTAAGGGAAGTTTAAGTTCAGCGTTTTGAACTTTTACAATGTCAACTGTCAAAATGCCAGATCCTCTAAAATTTGAATTCAAGATAAGAAATACTCATAAAATTCTGTGAATGGACATAAATCAATTTGCCATTACATTTCAGTAATGGCATAATAATCCCTCAGAGATCATTTACATTCTAAACTTGAAGTAATGAGAACCTTATAACCTTGTTAGTGCGAATAGATCGATGTTTCACATGACCTTCTACAATGAACTAGTAACCTACAGAATATAGCAGCCATGGAAAATGTATTTGAGGCAGTAAATGCACTATAATTCCACTACTGGATGCAACTCGGTAAAAATTGACCTTCCTGAATGAAAGTTGAAAGAAGGAAGATTATAACTCAAACACCATCAAGAGAATCAAAGTGAGGAATGAATTTGTACGAATAAGGCTCTGTAACAACAGTTGGATAGATGTGCTAATATAAGCATTAAAGACAGACAAATGAGATACAAAAATTGAGCAAACAAGAGTCCGACCACTTAGAGATTTGAAAGAAACCCAGTATTCACTGTGTCATGCAAGTTAAATCAGAAGTTGAAGATAATCCCAGAAATTATCAACGAAGATCCTGAGCAGATGAAATAAAAGCTTCGAATTTATGCACAGAACAATTATTTATTTCTTCATATCCAATATTCAGCAAAATTAGTTCATTCTCATAATAACAAGCGGTACTTTTCTCTATTACGAAGCTCAAGTAAACGAAAATTTAGATATATGTGTAAGAAACTAAACCTCATTACAGCCACTAGAATTGCAAAAATCACAGATAGATTATGATACCATTGAGCATTACAGATGATTATCATTGAATTTCCAGATAAAACGAAAAGAGAAACTCCATAAACAGATACAATTCCGCATGAATTCCATCAAATGAAAAATATCAAACCCTAGATATGCAGAATTCAACAGAAACTGGACAGAAATTTGAATAGAAATTAACGAGAATTCTCGGATGTGGTTATATGAATCGTTACCTGTATTTGGAAAAATTCAAAATATCCTCGAGTGCGAGTTAGAATTCCGGATCGAACAATTCAAATGGAGATAATAAAGAGAGAAAGGAGTTCGTTTATGAAGTCAATGTTCGTCGTTGGAGAGAAAGCAGTGTGTGAAAATGAGAAAATTAAACAGAAAATTAAACGACATATTTCAATTAATTTTGTATAAAAGTAGGTCCTTTTCTTTTATGATTTTATCGTCTCTTGCTATCATTGGAGACTTCCTCTCTGGCTTTTTGCATAACTCAACTCAACACATGTGCTGTAGTTAAAAGCTTTAACCCTCGGATTGACATTTTTAACCTTTGGTTTTAGAATAAAAATTAAAAATAATTGGTGTCATTCGCTGGTGAAAACCAGAGAATTTCTCTCTGGCTTCTGCTAGAGAAGATTCACACTCATTTTGTTGTACCTACAGGAGATGTTCGGAAGTCAGATTCGCAGTAATTTCTTGGTTGCCGTGCGAGAAAACAGCGTAGACAATGGTAGCAGCAGCAGCGGCAAGTTCAACTCAAAGTCGTACCAAATAAACGAAGAGACGTAATCCTCTATGGTTATAACAGGACTCAGGAGTTCAGTTACGCCTTTAAGGCCACTACGTGTCCTTTTTGACACCTATTAAGTGTGGTTAAAATTCACTCCCCCATGTGGTTCACTCACCTATCCTTGGTTTTTAGGAGAAAATATCAGAAAAAATAACTTTGGCTAAAATTCACTCTCTCCTAAGGTTAAATGTTTTTAATATATAACCAAGGATAGAGTAAACCCTAAAGATGGGTGAATCTTAACCACGGTTAAGAGGTGTCAAAATGGACACGTGGTGACCTTAGGGGTGTAACAGTAGAGAATTACAAGTCCTTGCAAGTTCACTCAAAGCTCATCCTTGTTAAGGCTATCAAAAAATAAAGTATAATCATTTTAAAAAAGAGCAATAGTTCCCTCCACGGGCAAGGAGATAACTATTGCTCCTTGCTCTCACAAAACCATTCTGCCATGGACTCAGGTTAATTATTAACTCTGTAGTGAAATTCTTTTTATTATATTTTTCTAAAAACAAAGGATAGGTGAGTGAACCTTAAGATTAGTGGACCTTAACCACAGTTAAAAAGAGTTGAAAAGGGGACACGTGGTATGAATAAGGGACCCAAGATGCCCCTCCTCGCATCACCGACCGAGGAGGTGATTATTTTCCCTAAAAAAATCTGTTTTGGCACCATGAATCTATTACCGAAAGGGCTTTCTCTGGCAAAGCCAGAAAGGGCTTGTCTCAGCGTTCCATAGAATAGGGAATAAGTGGTGGAGAAGTCAAAATAATGGGGTCTATGATTTTGACTTCCTCACACATAATAAGACATGTGGCGATAAGTGTGTGAAAATGAGGGGGAGAGATATCAAACGGGGAGAAGTCAAAATCATGGGGAGAAAACTCCATCCCCCCCCCTCCCTTTTTTTACATCAACTGTCGCACAATGTATGGAACCCCGAGAGGGGTTTCTGGCTTCGCCAGAGACAATCCGAGGCCTAGCGAATGGGCCTCAGACTTCAAGGCTAGAATGCCCAATTCTATTTAAAGAAAGCTGGAACACTAAAAGTATTTGAATTTTGCTAGCCATACTCTCCCCTTTTGTACTCTCCCATATGGAAAAGAAGACTGAATTTAAAGTGCAGCCAACAACTATCTAACACAAAATTCTTATCTTTTAATCTCTTAAAGGGAAGAATGCCATAAGAGAGAAGGGTGTGGCTAGCACCCCAAAGTAGTTTTAGTAGGTGTTCTCCAATATATGATGGATGTTTCCTTGTAACTAAATCCTGAAAATGGATTTCTTATGGTATGGTGTTTATTATTTTATTTTTTGGGAATGACGGTATCCGAGCCTCTGAGAGTAGCACCCAACTAAGTCCCTCGAGCCGTGCAGATCCCCCCATACTACACATCCAAGAAGGGTGGCCAACAAGGGGAAGGAACTCAAACTCAAGACCTCCACTTCTTGAAGCATGGTCTTGGCCCCTAACCCAACCAACAAATTTATTGGATTGTTGGAGTATAAATTGCATAGAGCGAACAAAAAATTTTTACATGATCACATGTTCCATACCATCATAAACCTTTAACACATGACAAATAAATAATTACAAGTTCTATGTTTTAGACTAGAATATTGGAAGCGTGACTCCGATTAAAGCATATTAGGGACCTGCGGATGCCCAAAGTTCTAGTACGGTATGTTCTTTTTTGCTAAGACTTATAATGCTTGGCACTTTACACTTCGTTATGGTAATTGGTATGAAATTTGAGATACTTTGTCAAGTTGTTTAACAAGATTAAGTCTTATCATTATGAGATTTCAAGTTTTACCATTTTTTATAAGATTTGAAATCATTCATTTTGTTGCATTTAAAGTCTCATGGAAATTACAACTTAATAGATAAAAGACATCGATACATCTAATTCTCAAAAAAAAATGCATATTGTTCTGGAAAAACTTGTAAAGTTCCGGGCTTTATAAGTCTCCGCATAATGGATTTGCGCATTAGGTAGTCAATCACCTTTGGTGTATAATTAGGGTGCCTAACATTTTCCCTCACACATAATCTAATTTTTTAATTCTCTTAATAGCTCAATGTGTTTGTTAGAAACTTTATTAGGGCTTCCTACCAAACCCCACAACTAGATAGGTGGTGACTTTATTGATTTTCACTACTCAAATTAGGACTATCCTCTACCTTTATTTTTGTGGACGAAGAATCCCTAGCTTTCACTAACAGCCATCTTAATCTGACAGTAGTTACTTTATATTGAATATGACCAAAGGTGGTCCTTAAAATATGTGGTGACATTATATTTAGAGTTTCTGATCTCCATAAATTGGTCATCTTGGTCAAGGTTTTTAATTTCGGAGAAATTTCAGAAAAAATTGATTTTGGTTCTCTAGTTCGAAATCGATATCACAATTATTTCAAATTGCACAATATCAACCCAATTTTGAAATTTTGGTCGAAACAATGCTGGATTATTTTCTAATAAAAGTAACCAATTTTTTTGTGGAAATTTCGTGAAATTTGTCGAATTCTTAGAACTTTGATTTTACTAGTTTACATATTTAAATAGGATATGTTAGGATAGTTAAGACCTTCAATTCTTTAACTAACATATTTAAACAAGAAAATCATTTTATTAGAAAATTTATCTAGGTAACCTATTTAAACTAGAAATTTTAATTATTATAAATTAGGACTCTTGATATATTAGAAAAAAATTATAATTTTTTTTATTCTAACAAAAATTTGGAGCCAAATTTTATGAATTTTTGAAATTTTCTCGAGAATATTTCAATCCACTAAAATAATCAAAATTTCATTTTCAGTTAGGGTTTCGAAATTACCGAATTCTCACTATGGTAGTCACTACTTATCCTTATTACCTTGAGAACCAGTATAAACCAAACTTCTTCCTTTGAAAAATTAATTTTTCTCAATGGATAGCAACGCTAGGTGTTGAATCTATAGTGAGAGTTTGAAATTTTGAATTATGCGTCTCGGCTAGCATAACCAAGGATCTTTGTTATAACAACTACATCAGTTGATTTCCTCTCTTCCTCATCTTTTCCTCTCAAACAGCTGAAGGACAGACTATTCTTCTATTTAGATATCTGAATAGTAGTGGGATGGCGACACAAGAGAAACGTCCCTCTCTCATTCTCACTTTCTCTCTATAATAATGGAAACAAAAAAGAAGACTATATTTGTTGGCATTTGTGGCCGTGGAACCATTAGTTACTCTATGAATGAGTAATAGCATGTATAAAGGCACTCATTAGTGTGCCATAAAATTTCATTATGTCTCCAATTCATGGCTGTAATTCAGGAGATGAGTTACTATTACAGATCTATATAAAGGGATTAAACCACATGGGAAACATGCTCCTAAGGCATAAGAGATCTACTCCTATAGAGAAAGTGCCCTTTGAATTGCGACACCCAGCCTCACAGCTATACCTTTCTCCATTCCTTCCATCTTCTTCTTCCTCTCCTCTCATTTATGGGACCCAACAATGGCTATACCTTTCTCCATTCCTTCCATCTTCTTCTTCCTCTCCTCTCATTTACAGGACCCAACAATATCAGCGACATTGTCTTATCGCTGCTATAGTAGTAGCAGCAGCAATAGTTGCGCAACGACGAGTGCAATGAATCTCTCTTAGAGAACATCTCTTTGCAGTGAGTGACCTAGGCAGTTCGACAAATCAGATCAAGCGGTTCACTCCAAATTGAGTGGTTCACGCCAATTTCTGTTGAGAATGACAGAGGACCAACCCTACTAATGGTTGAACTGACCAGTTGAGGGGTCCATTTAACCGGGTCCAATCTTTTGGTCCGGGTTTTAGTTACGAGTTTAGAAGGACCACTTGAATGTCACAGCAAAATTATTCTACTAAACTTCGTAAATTTGTTTTTCCGTTTGAAGCAAAAATTGTGATAGCTACATGCCAAGATCATAGAATTGAACTTTCTAGGCAAGATCTACATGCCAAGATCTTGAATGTCACGTTTACACACTATGGGGTACTTAGTTTAGTTGTAGTGTATCCCCTCACTAGAGGGAAGTTCCGAGATTGAGTCCCGTGAGGGGGTGTGTGGGGGGAGGGGGGGGGGGGTATGCGTGTGCTGAAATCTCCACCATTTCTTAACCTAGAAGAGATAGTAACCCTATTAACCCAATAAAAAAAAGTGTAATAAATGAGACAAGTAAAATGGCAAAGTCCCTTATAAGTTCCTTAGCGTCTCAAATGATTGGTACCTGTTTTGAGAAGCTCTTGGGTGAAAACTTATTTGGGTTGCATGTGTGATGTATGTGTGGTTTGCATTGTGTGTGTGGTCTGCATGAGTGGTGTGAGTGTTTCCTTGACTTGCCTTCGGTAATCACCTTGTGGTGTTATTGAGTTTACCAAAAAAAAATGGCAAAGGTTCGATGCCATGTCAATGGCGTTGGAAGGACGCTTATATTATATGTCCTTGCATGACATAAAGAAAAAGTGAAGCGGCTAGCCAGCATTTACCATACATTTCCACACATCTCAACTCGTGCAAGGACGTGTAGGGTCTTTCCAAAAAAAAATTTGTTTTTTTTTTGTGCAAAGGGTCTTTCCAAATTCGATCCCATAAATTAGTGCACATTATGTAGCAATTCTCATCCACCTTTTTAATGATTCAATTAATCTCGTCTAATTCTTTCAAATTAGCTACCTATGTAATTCTAGTACGTTGAAGATTGATTATGACAGCTCGTTGTTTGTACCAATGGTAAGTGTTAATCCTTCCTACGAAGGATTCGGTTTTTGTCGCCTGGGTGAGACAGATGATATGTCTAACAATTTTTTTATATACAAACTAGTTAGAAGCCCGTATGATGGAAAAAAATCTAAATAATAATATGTGAAGACACCGTGAAATTAATTGTATTATAGTAAGAAAAAAAAATTTAGAGAGATTAATAATTATATTTAAATATTCTCATCTTATTTTTCATGACTAACAAAACAATGGTAAATACATCATGTTATTTTCTTTTGGGTGAGTTCTTCACCCTTTAGGGGAAAAAAACACTACATAATGCGGTTTGTTAGTGAAATTCCTTATTTCAATGCACTCTTAGACCTAGAGGGGGGGTGAATAGGTCTGCTTCAATTTTATTTTCTAATTTTAATTTTAGACAATCACACACAAATAATCTCACTTGAACACACAAGATTTTTACGTGGAAAACTCTTCTGGGAAAAATCATGGGACCTAGTCCAGCACAAAATTCACTATGAGAAGAGTTTAACAATACAAGACTCAAATCTTATCCAACCGGATACGACACAACATTCCTTGGTATCGATTCCTCAGCTTGCAAACCACGAACACAGCACGTTCGATCCCCGCAACAGCAGCTCCGGTTCCTCACCAGCCAATCTTACTCAAAGTGATCAACCACGGTATCCGAAGACCGATCTCCGTCCTTGATGACTTTAGCTCAAGCTAACCAACGCTCACAGTAGAGCATACAATGAGTTTTAGGGTTTGTGGAAGGCCTAGGGTGATCTCTTAATGATTAAGGATCATCTAATACAAGTTTGAGAAAATATGCATGAAAACTTTACACAACCTAGAGGCCAACTAATGGAGATAAAGATGAATGAATCCAAGAGTTTTCATAAACTCAAGATAGACACAAAGTACTCTAAAAAGTCTCCAATCAATCTCCCTCACGGATTGGGAGAGGTCCCCCATATCTAGGAAAAGTTCAAAGGATTAGAAGTTACTAAAAAATAGATTTAGAAAGTTTTTTTCATATCAGGATCGACCCTGGAGGATCCCTGGGTCAACCCACTGTAGCAACCAAACATAAGAACCAAAATCCCATATCAGGGTCGACCTTGGGGGATGGTTCGGTCGACCAAAGTGTACACTTCGGTCGACCTAACCATCCTTCAGGGTTGACCTCCAAAAATTTCACTCTCTGTCCATTTTGCTCATACAAACCTTGGGTAATTTAGGGTCGACCCCCAATGGTCAGGGTCGACCCTGGGGTGCATTTTTTCCATATTTTCATTCTTTTAGCCTTAGATGCAATCCCCTATACCTCTAATATTTTTTGACTTAATATTTATGCTGAATGGGTCAATCCCATGAGGTAACCTAAGGTCATCTAGGTCTCTTTTTCAAAACTTACTTTTTGAGCCAATGTGAGTGATGTAGCTTCAAGATTCTTCATGGCTTCTTCGTCACTTTGTCTTCAAACCGGATGATATCTACTATGACCTATATACAACATTTTGGGCTCAGAATTTTGCCAACAAAACTTTGACATTACAGTTAGCCTTCTCACCTAAGGATTAACCAACTTCAATTGTACACAACTTTATATATTCAATTGATGAACATGTATCATGTTTAGTGATACAGAGTATAAGGACATAAAAATAAAAGTAGATGTTTATAGTTCAATGAGACCTAAGATTTAGAAAGATTATGATCCCTTATCATTGTGTTTAGTTAATTTCCACTAAACCTACTGCATAATCAAAGTAGATGTCTATATTTAGGTGTGTCTAAGGTTTAGACAGATTATGTCATTATGAGTAATTTATCAGTATCTCTCTAACATACAATACATGTTATTATCCTTATCCTTATTAATTTGTAGATGATAACCAACTCATAGGTCTAATGGTCTTTTTTTTCTTCTTTTTTTGGTTATAGGTTAAGACACACACAGAGCAAGTCTCAACCGAAGCCACAACCATACACACCTCTCAAAAAGAGAGGCATGATGGGAAGACTTAAGGAGACATACCCTACCATCATTAAGCGATGTGGGACTAAGGTCTACACATATATGGGAGTACTTTGGCTTTTTTTGGTGATAGGTTAAGACACACACAACCACACACACAAACCAAGTCTCAACCGAAGCCACAACCACACGCACCTCTCAAAAAGAGAGGCGTGGTGGGAAGGTCTAATGGTCTAAACCGTCCATTTAGCAAAGCACCACTTGGATGGGTCGGTTAGAATGCTCCCCATGTAAGAGGCTGCATCGATCGATATCCATGATCGATAGTATGTAGGTCACTTGTAAGTAATCATGGTAGGCTGCCGTGTATGAGATGAAAATCAAATAAACATATAGTTATCTAAGAATGAACCAAACAAAACATTATCTAATCAATTGATGAACATCTATATCATCTTTAATAATACAGGCAGAATCATCCACAGTTCTACATATGTATCATTTCTCAAATCTCATTTTTTTCGCTTGCCCTTCCATTTTACGGCTGGATTTCAAATATCAAAAGATATACCCAAAAGAGAGACAAAAACAGAGATTAATATTAGAGAGAGAGAGAAGGCAGGCGATGGCCTACTCAACTATAGTGCCGTTTTTTTTCCCTGATATACACTTCCCAAAGGAACTTCCAAATCCCAAAAGTCCCTCATTGTTGTTGATCTACAATTTCATCTCCACGTCTATCGGCCCCACTACGTTCTCGGTGTCTTGTTCTCTTTTATAATCATACCCGAATTTATGGAGGGTGAACTTTAAAAGTTGGGGTGGATTGAGGGAAGACAAACTGTTGAATAAATAAATGTAACCGTCATCCAAATGAGGGAGAGAATACCATGGAGAGATAACTATTAATTTGTTGTTGAGGTTGTCTCTATAAAAAAAAAAAAAAAAAGTTGCAACGGCCAAATACTAAAAACCAATGGGGTGAGAGATAAGTGTTGAGAAGAAAGGATGATGAGATCGATGCAGTAAGAGAGAAGAGAATAATGAGAGAAATGTATCACTTCAGGTAGTAATTGAGAGATTAGGAAACTTTGAGAAAGTAGGAAAGAGAAATTAAAATAAAGAATTGTAACCACAATTTAAATGTAAATCAAAAACATATAAGAAAAAAATAGAGAAATAGGGGAATGAGAGTTGAAGAAGACACGTTCTAAACTTGACATGTGTTCACCAACCCTCTCTAAGGTCGCCACGTGTCCACCCACCTCGTAAGTAATTAAAGTTAGTTAATAGACTCATTACGTGGCTCACTTATTTGGGAGATAAAAAATAATTAACTTAAAGTCATAACACGTGACATCAACTTGAAGAGAGAATCGAGAGATTTGAGGTATGCCACATGGATGCAATTGGAATATAGTATTAAATAATTAAAGTTAGTTAATAGACTCATTATGTGGCTCATTTATTTGGGAGATAAAATAATAATTAACTTCAAGTAAGACAATAGTTGTCATGTTAGCAGACACACGGCATCAACTTGAAGAGATAATCGAAATATTTGAGGTCTGCCACGTACTGGCTTATAGTATTAGTATAGATCTGAACTTTACAGCTCACAGAGGAGCTTCCTTCATATCAAAAAATGCACAAAACCTATTAATTACATAACATCCCACTCTCAATTGGTGGGAATGATCATTGATAGTTCCATCAACTTCGATGATGAAGTATATTGAGTATCTTTTGAGCTAAATTCCTACACACGTAGCTACTTAGAAAATACAAACATATAATAATAACAAATAATTAATCAAGTAATTTATTTAATTAATTAAGATTTAAAAAAAAAGTATTTCACTTAGAGGAGCTACAAAGAGTCTTTCATGAAGATAGTCGAAGTTTCTCATGTGCAAGAGATGTGATAACATTATCTATAGGATACAACTTAACTATGATTCACTCCCATCTTCTGTACAAGCATATACTACTTGGCAGAAAACAAGGTGCTAATCTTTCTTTAGAATGCCCTTTTATATATATAACAAATTATTTAAGGTTGTTAATTATTCAATTACCCTAAATTCACATTTGCTCTGAGAAAAAAGTTTAATTAATTAATTAGATAATTTTTCAAAATGATTATTTTGTCTCTCAAGAGCTAAGGGCATGTATGGTTACATGGTTAGATTTAATTTGGTTAAGTTGAATTTTGGTTCCAATTTGTTATGGGTTAGGTTTGTAATAGTTTTTTTCTATTCTAATTTAAGACAGTTCCCAATCTGTTTGGTTACAAGTTTTGGTTTGACCAAAATCAACTCTATCCCAAATTGGTTTAGTTACAGATTTTATAATTTATTCATTTTAACTTATTCGAATTCTATTTGGTCACTTGTTTACCATTAATCTGATTTTTACATGTTCTGAAACTGTTTCATATGTTTGGTCACGAGTTTAAGATTAATAAGACTAGACTAGTAGCATATCCAAAATTGATCCAATCCACAAGTCACCCTTATTTGGGTGTTGATGGTACTTTGTAGGATGCACCATTAGAATATCATAGGCACTCGTCTGACATCAAAAGGCACCAAATAGGTTCTATCAATGAGATAGATTAACTTTAAATCTTATAGAGTTGGTCATTGTAATGGGAAAAATTAGTAAAATAAGCAAATCTTGCAAGGACGAATACAAAATTTGTGCCCATGAGGATGAATTCAGAATTCGTGCCCATGAGGATGAATACAGAATTCGTGCCCAAGTCAAGGACGGTCCTGTGCCCGTTTGGAGGACGAAAATCTGATGAGGCGATCTATTATTTAAAGTACTCATCAGTTAAGTAAAGATCTTTGACTTCACATTAAACGTTGATCACTTTGAACCACTTTCAGCCCAAACTGACCTGATAAAGAGTAGACATGCATTTATGATAAGATGTTTGTTTGACATAAACAAAATGATTGAATTAGATGCATGCCCATCCACGAATATGGATGAACATACAAATCTTAGTCTATAAATACCAGAAGAGACTTTGTGAACAAGGATCAACACTTTCTCCCTAAACCATATTTCTTAAAAGTCTAAAGCAAAGACCCTAACTTAAACACTCCTGACCTTCATCTACATTTACTTTCTGCACTTCATCTTCTTCTTGTACTGACTTAAGTATCAGAGTAACTTGACAGGGCGGACGACCCCTCCTTAGCAAACGACGACCTCTGGTACCACCTTCTTCCTTCTACTAGTCGACCAGTTCAATACATCAGCGACACGTGGAGCTTCCAGAAATTTCCATCACAAAGGCGTCATCTGTGGAAATTCATCAACGACTCCCAACCTTGAAATACTCTTATTGTTATCCTTCATCATGACTGAGCAAGCCCCCTACAGGAGATGTGGCTAGACAAACCTTACCAGAGGCAAGTAGGCAAGCTCCTCACGAAGGAGGTACATCCCGAAACGCATCAAGACAATCCCTTCCTGAAGGAGATATATCTCAAGCAAGTCAGATCATCGCAATGTTACAGCAGCAGCGAGAGGACATATGGCTACAACACTTCACGATAAAATTGTTTGACAACCATTCAACAAACATTTCAAGAAAGGCTAGAGGCCTATAAACATGACTCGTATAAGCCCGAGCACGAGCAGTTGAATCAAGGGACCCGCACCTACAACCCTGAGCATCCGGGTTTACATCTGTTGAATCAGGACCAACCCCGAAGGGATCCACATGGTGGAAATATGCGGTAGGAGTTCCCATGACGTGACGCTCGAAGAAATTCCCCTCCAGGGGCAAGACCTTGATGGAAGCTTATCTCCTCATCCCTTCCAAGGAGGCCAGATGTTCGACAAAATTCCCCACCGTTTCGAGGAGTTCGCGATGACGAAAGGTATGTGCTTCATTTTCCTCCCCATGAAAGGAATAGGCCTCATTCTCTCCCTTTTTCAATGTACATGTGATAAACCACAGACTCCACCACAAGACCATGCCCTATATGAAGCCGGGAAGCATGGACAACCCCGATTGAGGTGCGGGCTATGGTTCAGGCCTATGTTAGGCAAGTCGGTGGAACCCAGATGGACCAGTTCGCCTAACAAGTGAAGGAGAATGTAAAAAATCCACCTCTCTTTGCATGGATCAACCAGACCCCAACGCCTCAAAAGTATGTGGCACCTAATTTCACCATGTTCAATGGAAGGACTGATCCAGTTGATCATTTGTTCTAATATCATAATGCTATGGCCCTTCGAAATCCAGACACTGCCCTCCTCTGCAAAGCATTTCCATCCAGTCTATAGGGATCGATATTAAGTTGGTTCCGTAACCTGCCCACCAGATTGATAAAGGATATAGCGACATTAAGGTCAGTTTTTATTGATCGTTATAATTCTAACAAAAAAAATAAGCTAGATGTAGACTCTCTCTTCGCCATGAAGATGAAAACCACGAAATCTCTCAGAGGCTTTGTCCAACGATTCCACGAAGAAGCTTTGAACATTGATGAAATCGAATATGGAAGCAGCATCACGGCATTCAAAAATGCACTCCTAATCGACACCAAGTTGTACGAGTCTAATGCTCTGGATTGTCCCAAATGATTGGATGAATTGATGGTTCGTGCAGCCAGGTTTGGACGACTCGAAGATGAGCTCAGGTCTCGAGTCAAGCCTAGAGGCGCAGCAGTTGAAGTCGTGGTAAGAGCGGACGGAGTATCCACCTCAGGGAAACAACCAAGGTATGTCTTTTCTGACGATAAGGATCAACTACTTATGAACAACAGGAGATGCTAGTATACATGAATCAACGAGATCAGCCGGATCAGCACCCGTATGAAGTCAATTCAAATAAAAACCAGACACAACCCCGAAAAAATCAAGGCACTTGCACCCGTGAGGGGCAAGAATGATCATAGCATGAATGTCTCATCCTCCGTCCTCAAGGAACCTATACCCGTAAGGGGCAAGAATGACCATATCATGAATGTCTCGTCCTCAAAAACACGATCTATCCACTGGGCCATTTGTACTTGAAATGGATAAGTATGACCTATAGGATAAAATACAATATCATCTGAGCACTTGCTCCCATGAGGGGACAAGAATGGCTCAACCCAATGAAATGTCTCTTGAGTAAGTATGTACCCATAATGGGTGGGGCATGGAAGACTCAATCAGATGAAATGACTCTTGAGCAATTGTAATGAAATGTCTCCTGAGTAAGTGTGTACCCATAATAGGGCACGGATGGCTCAACCAGATGAAATGACTCTTGAGCAATTGTAATGAATTATCTCCTGAGCAAGTGTGTACCCATAATGGGGCACATATGACTCAACTAGATGAAATGACTCTTGAGCAATCGTAATAAAATGTCTCTAGAGCAAGTGTATACCCATAATGAGGCACGAATGGTTAACCAGATGAAATGACTCTTGAAAAATCGTAATGAAATGTCTCCTAAGCAAGTGTGTACCTGTGAGGGAGCATGAAAGGTTCAAACTAATGTTGCATCTCTAAGTACTTGCTCAACCTATTATGATTTCATCCTCAAATACTAGCTCTCGTGAGGGCAAGAATGGTTCAATTTATAATGTTTTCGTGCTCTATTTTTTTTATATGCTTAACCTAATATATGAAGACGAAAAAGAAACTTCTATTCATTACGTTCGAGTAGGGGTGGAACTGTTTACACAGGAAAAGAAAAACAAAAAGAAAAGCCCGTCAGAACTGGGTATGCTCGTAACAAACAAAAAGAATAAAGACAACATTCATAGAGTCAGGGTTGGGTTCTCGGCAACAGAGACCTTGGGGACTACGGGAGACGGAATAGCAGGGGCAGGTTGGGCAACTTCGGCAGATACGGCCGCATGCTCATCGGCAGGGATTTCAGGTAGACCAGACGCAGGCTCTTGGGGCAAAGGAGGGTACGGTGGTCTTCAACACAAGAAAGCCTATCGTCGCATTTATCCACATATCTCGAATTACGTAAAAGTAATGATGAGAATCTAACGACATTAAATGAGACTCGAAAGGCACTAAAGCATGCGAAATGTCTGAGGCACAATTGTCACGGTGAGTTATATTCGTGTATGTTCATGCAACTTTTCGACTTCACATTTATTCTTCATTCATTAAATCGTTTGTTGATTTACGCTACTCTGAATTACGTTCAAAGCACTGTAAATGGGCAAATTGTAATAGAAAAAAATTGGTAAAATAAGCATCTCTTTGAAGGACGAATACATAATTCGTGCCCATGAAGACGAATTCAGAATTTGTGCCCAAGTCAATGACGGTCCCGTGCTCATTTAGAGGACAAAAATCTCAGGAGGCGATCTATTATTTAAAGTACTCATGAGTTAGGTAAAGATCTCGAACTTCGCATTAAATGATGGTCACTTCGAACCACTTTCAGCTCAAACCGACCTGATAAGGAGTAGACATACATTTATGATAAATATTTGTCTGACATAAATGAAATGATTGAATTAGATGCATGGTCATCCACGAACATGGATGGACATATATGAATCTTAGTCTATAAATACCCGAAGAGACTCGATGAACAAGGTCCTAACTCAAACACTCCTAACCTTCATCTACATTTACTTTCTGCACTTCAACTTCTTCCTGTATTGACTTAAGCATCAGAGTGTCTTGACAAGATGGACGACCCCTAATTAGCAAACGACAACCTCTGGTACGACTCTCTTCCTTCTACCAGTCAACCAGTTCAACACATCGGCGACATGTGGAGCTTCCAGAAATTTCCATCACAGTCATCTATCGAATTAGAATTACTTGAATGAGCAATCGAACGGTCTACATATGGACTAATCTATAATAGAGGAGAAGTCCAAAGGCATTTTGCAACTCTATGTAAAGTCGGACTGAGGTTCGTTTTTGGGTTCTCATAGTTCTGGGTTGACTCTAGATAACAACTTTAGATATGGTTCTTTATTAGAACCGGATTTTGGATATGGGTCCTGGATCATATTCTTCTTATTCCTTGATCTCTAAGGTCTCTAATAGAGGTCCCGGATTCAGAGTCCTCCCCTACTGGTTCAAGGTGTGTAAAATCTAATTTGGGTATGTGTTCACTCTCTCTCTCTCTCTGGACATGGGTTCTTTGATTTGGATTCACTCACTAGACTTGGGTCTGGTCTGGGTTCCAAGAAAAGAGAGAACCAACTAAGGACCTCCTATATTTTATAGAGATATGGAAGCAGGAATACATGTGCATGGGCTCATCCACCTGGTTGAATCCTCTTACCCTTAGCAGTCCATGCAAGGGCCACCTAGTCAGAGCACCCCTATGCCTGCTGCAATCATGGGCCAGCAACCCACCTAACACTCAATGTGGGTTCTTGAGTTTAGCCTCCTCTTATGATCAATGCCCAGATCGGACAACTCAAGTTCAATCAGAGCCTAAGCCTTGATCAAACGGTTCTGATCAACCATAGATGATCGAATGATCATGATTAATGATGTCCAGATTAATCAAAATGATGGGTGACACTTGTACAATGCGCACATGCAAAGTGCAAAATGTGTCACATGCCACCTAAAGCCCTTGACGGCTACAACTAACATTCCCAAGTTAAGTTGTAAAGTTTACAAAGATTTAGTTGTTTATAACTAAGTAAGCACTATGATATTTATATTCTCTCCAAATCATCTATGAGCAATGTGAGAAATTTTCACCATGAGTAAGTGGGACTAAAGTAAAATAAGAAATTTTCACTACTAACTGAATGTTTTCTCCTATTCAAAAGAGCAAACACTCACCCAGCCTAATCAAGTAAATGGGGAAGAGATTTTAGTAACTGATCAAATTGAAAATCCAGCTGAGTTTTAAACTTTTTTTAAATTGAAAATCTGGCTACTAACATCAGTTGCATTTACTCCAAATTTTTCCATAGGCACTAGATAGGGCTAACACGTGGAAATGTTTTATTATTTTAACAGTTTAAAAAGTAAAAGTAAAAGTCAAGACTGTTTGACATTAACGTTCTTTATTATTTAAATATGTCACTTTAAATTTAAACTCCATTTTCAAGTATCCTATTTTTTTTTCTTTTTGTTTGGGATGTTGAGTATTCATTTAAATTGAGTTTAACGGGTTGGATTTAAATATCTTCTATATAATGTTCAAATGTAATTGAATTTTTAAAAAGTAAATGATGTGATTACAATGAAGAATATTTGGATACAATTTTTATTCTCTAGTTTGCATTTTTTTATTATAATACAATTAATTAATTTTTATATCTTTTCATTTATTATTTATACTTTTTTTCTTTTAGAATTTTTGTTCGGATTTTTTTTTTGTTTTTGGTTTAAGGCCTTTTTTTTGTTAAAGAGGAACCAAAGCATTCCTCTTTATTAAAAGCCACAGGCGCAAAGCCGAAACGCGCCGTTCCGGCTTCAAATCATCGTATTAACCCATCATATTTAACCATGGTTAACTCCAAAACTCTCTAACCATGGTTAACTGTCACTCCACCCCACTACTTAAAACCCAAAACAAAGGCGGAAGAGAATTCAAAGAAAGAAAGATAAAAAAGAAAAGGAGAAAAACATAGCAATGGCGTTAAACGACGACGACGAAGAAATTTGGAAATGTCGAAAACACCCCTCCAAGCATAGAAGAAGCGGAGTCTGCCCTATCTGCCTCCGAGACCGTCTCATCACTCTCTGCCCCGACTGCGCTAACGTACGCCCTTGCGCGTGCTATCCTACATCTTCCTCATCCTCTTCTTCGTCTTCATTTTCTCTCTCCTCAACGGACGTTCCAAAATCTAGCTCCGGGATCGGATCTACCGGCCGTATGTCTCATCTCATCGAAAGTGAGCCTTCTTTAAGACGGTCCAGATCCGCCGCATTCCAGTTTCTCCGGCCGAAATCCGGCGATAAAGAGGCCGCTGTACGGTTCCCTCCGCCGGGGAATCAGAGCAAATCGAAGTTTTGGTCGATTTTTAAGGGGCAAAAAGGGAAGAAAGAAGTGAAGGAAGTGAAAATGATGAGATCGAATTCGGTTGGAATTTCTGCTTATTCAGATTCTGGAGGTGATTTCAAGAATAAGGGATGGGGTCGGTTTTTTCTGAGTCCGATCAAGATTTTCCGGCAACCGAAGACGGCAAAGGTTATTCAAGAACAGTCGCCCTTGTAGATAGGTTGATTTTTATAGAGAAAAATCAAAATAAGATTAAAAATATCCGCAAGCTTTTCTGTAATTTTTCTTCTTGAAATTTGTTTTTTTTAATTGTGTATTAGTGCTACTATTATGAAATTCAGATGGTCAATTTTCTCAAAATTTTTAGAGTTCTTTCTGTTTTTTTATTTTTTTCAATATTCGAGTTATTTTTCTGTTAGCAACGGACTGATTTTTGGGATAATGGATTTTGTCACTACTAACGAAGCAACGGTCGAAATTTATTTAATTTGATCTATGGTTTTTAAAGGAAGTGGGACCTACCATTCGTGATGGGTTCACCTCACCTCACCTCACCTCACTTAAAAGAGGATTACAGATTGGATAATCACACCTAGAGGTGGGACCTTTTGGATATGGGTACCACTCATTTGCGCAAGTCCGGATCCTGTCTAATTGGGAGTTTGATAGCACTCAAAGCTCCTTCTAACTTTCCTTTAACCCTGGTTAAGAACAGGGTCGGAGAGCCACATGACCCAGAGAGGGAGGCTACATGACCCAGGGAGGCTTCAGCCCCCCCTCCCCCAAACTTCTGGGGCAGGGGCAGGGGCAGGGGCGGGGCGGGTCGAGAGGGGCTCCAGCCCCCTTCAACTTTTGAGATTTTTTTTTTTGAAAGGTAACTATCCTTTTAATTTTTGTTGAGATTTTTTTTATTTATTTATACAATATTATTCAATTGGAAAATGCTTAGCTTACCTACATTTTAAAATTAGGGGTGGTTGCACCGACATCGGTTTACCTCTAGCGGATGCCTGAGCCCACGCCTCAGGTGACTGCGTAACTGTCGTCACCCCTTCAACCGACATGTGACGATAAAATGGAGAGAGATATCAAGTGGGGAGAAGTAAAAAACATTGGGAGAAAATGAAATGACTTCTACCATTTTTTATTGTCACATGTCGGTTGAAGGAGTGACGCCTGAGGCGTGGGCTTGAGCATCCGTCATATATTTATAAACCGTTGCTAGGGCAGCCACTCCTAATTTAAAAATAGAAAAAAAAATGAAACTAAAAAAAATACCCTACACTTTTTTTTGAAGCTAACAAATAAAATAATTGTACCCATCTAATTATTTTTAACAAACCTATCAATAATAATTACTAACGTTGTTAGCCCCCTACAAGAAAATCCTTACTCCCTCCCTGGTTAAAAGGTTTTAATTTTTGAGATTAAAATTTTAAATTATTTTTTTCTAAAAATTAAGACGATATTATTTAAATTTAAAAGTTAGAGTCTTGACCACATTTAAAAGAAGTTAGAGACTTGTTGAATAGTTGATTCACAACAACTCGCTTAAAAAGAAGACTACAAGTTGTAATGGGTTCACCTCAACTCACTTAAAAGAGAGTCATAATCGCACGTACCTTCGGTGGTTGTTATACTTGTCCTGCTCCTAGGATTATTACAAGTAAAGATCTCGTGTTTTCAGATTTGGTGAGCATCTGAAAAAACTAAATTACAACTCTATTGTACCTCAATTGGTGCGATATGAATTCCAATTGACAATCGTACCTAGAGGTGGGACCTTTTGAGGATTTGGGTTCAAATTATTTTGTGTCTGGATCCTGTCCAATCGCGATTGACAGGCATGAGAGTATTTAATGGCAATTACAAAGCCCCCTTTAACTATGCTCAAGAGATTTTAATTTTAAGGTTCATATTTTTTTTGAATCTTTTTTCTAAAAGTCAAGGTTAATTGTTTCATACTAAAGATTACATAATCTTAATTATACTTAAAAGGGAGTTAGAAGAATTACATGTTGACTAGTGGGTGCAATCCAACTCTCAATCACGATTGAATATGGTCAAAACTCCATTTGTGTGGAGGGGGATTACATTTAGGGTTGTCAATTGTTCGGATCATGATCCGATCTGATTAGACGAGATCTTAATTCTATTATAGATATGTTGGATCGGATATAGATATGGGATCTTGAATCTGATTATGATTGGATAGGGTTTGGATCTAGAATGATCCAATCCGATTAAAATCCGATTAGGGTATATTATATATAATAATAATATTTATATAATTTTACAAATATATTATAATAATAATCATAATTTTTAATTAAAATATTGTTTTTTAGATATATTAATATTAATCGGATCCGGATCTTGAATTAGTAATCGAATTCAGATTGAGATTAAATTCTTTGACAGATATCTCGGATCGGATTCTTAATAGATTGGATTCGGATTTAGGCTGATCCGAAGCAATGACAGTCAGCTACAACGAAATGGGGTTTAGTATGCCCTTCCCCATACCACTGGGCTACATCCTCGGGGGTTACCGAGGTCATGCAATTGAGGGATACACTGTTACACACTGTTACTGTCACAAGTCACAACAGCTTAGTGTATTTTCCCGTACGATATACGTATCTCTTCGGTATCACAAGGGATGGGAGACTGGGAGTGCCGAGTGAGAGTGATCACTGATCACGATTCCGATTAATCCCACATTTCAAATCGCTTCCATCATTGCTGTCTGAAACTCGTCCCAACCAGATACAAGCCATAGAGACTCTGTACCAGGCGTTACAGTTCTTCGATCATCGATCATCCCAATCTCAGTCTATCGGCGTTTTCAAGATTTTGGATCAATTCTTCTGTATTTTCGCGGTTCTAAGACGATCAAACCGATGAATACGGTGGGCAAAATTCTTCTGCAATGGCTTTGATTTCGATGAAAACCATCTTAAATCCAGAATATCTTGATGTTCCATTTTCTACTGTCATTCCTTAAACGAATGATCTCTCCGGCGCTCGATTTGCAGAAATTTGGCCAGATTTTCTCCTGAAATCCAGTTCAATGGCGCAAAACAACATTCCTGTAAGCGAAATTTATTGGTCTCTGGTCGATAAAGCCGATAAGAAATTTTCTAGGGTTAGGGATTTGCCCTACTATGGCAGGAACAGGTGCGACTTTTTATTTTATTTTATTTTCATTTGTCTCTGAAATGTAAGTCATTTACGTACCATTCGAACCCTAGAACTCTGTTCTTGTTTCAGGTACGATACGTATTTTCAGAAGGTCTTCAAGGTCTATACGCAGTTATGGAAATTCCAACAGGAGAATCGGCAGAAGCTGGTTGAGGCAGGGCTCAAGAGATGGGAGATCGGTGAGATTGCTTCCCGAATTGCTCAGCTGTATTACGGGCAGTATCTCCGGACGAGCGAGGCGAGTTATTTGTCGGAGTCATATATTTTCTACGATGCTATATTGAGCCGGGAGTATTTCAAGGAGGGCTTGTCGCAGGATCTCAATCTCGTCAACAAGCAATTGAGGTTTCTTGCGAGGTTTCTGATCGCATGTTTGGTTTTGAATAGGAGAGAAATGGTGCATCAGCTGGTTAATCAGCTAAAAATGTTGGTTGATGAGTACAAAAGGACTTTGCAGGTCATTTTCTCTTTGATTCTTTATTTCCATTCCTTTCAAATTGATGAGCTTTCTTGCTTTGGGCAGAATACTGTTCTTTGAAATGCAACGGTGGAAACAGGTACTCTTACTCATCTGTTTGCTTATATAGAATGAATGACATTTGAATGATCTACCATCCAGGAAAATGATTGTAAAGAGTGGAAGCAGGTGGTTCAGGAAATAGTTAGATTTCTGAAAGTCGACACAGCTTTTATGAATATCAGGCCTTTGAGATACAGTCTTGCACTTGATTCTCATCCAGATTCTCTTACCCATGTTGCTTCATTTGATGGAAAGAGAGGTCTGAGATTACGAGATGCAATACTGAGCAGCTACCATCATAACGAGGTTAGGTATCCAGTCTTTTTTTTTTGGGTGCCATCGAAGTCTTAGATTAGATTTTTTTTGAAAGGGAAATCTCTATTAGGTGTCCACTTGAAGTGTTTTCATGAATTATCCTCTTCCTTTAATAGATACATTAATAGTTATTGTTGTATTTAATGCTTTGATTCATGTTGTGGCCTTTCACTTTCTTCTTCCTTTTTTCTTTTTCCTATTTTTAATCAGGTCAAGTTTGCGGAGCTCACTCTTGACACTTTCAGAATGCTACAATGTCTGGAGTGGGAACCTAGTGGTTCATTTTACCAGACAAGTGCGGATTCTACAAGTGGGAGTGGTGCTAACGTTGGTCAGAATGGGGCTGCAGGGCTTAATCGGTTCAACTACTCGCAGGATATTATTGATCCTACTTTGCCACCAAACCCACGAAAAGCCATTTTATATCGTCCGTTTGTTACAAATTTTATAGCAGTGAGTATGACTTTAAGTTTAATGTACGGGCCTCTTTGCCTCTACTTCTTCATTTGTTGTCTTTTATGTTGGCTCATTATCTAGAATGTCACATTTGAAACTAGGGATTACACATTTTCTGCAAATTAGATTGGATAGAATTCGGCCAATTATGCGCCAACAGTTCTTATAGAATTCGACTAAGAGGGGAACGTGATCTGAAATGGGCCTTGGGAGGGCCACAAGGGAGGCTTGTGGGAACTTCTCATCCCAACGAAAACACACTAGGAACCAGTCAATTCTACTCTGGGATGGAGATTCTTGAAGATCAGACCAAGTGAACCTAGCACCTATAAGAGGATAGTCTAGAAGACCTTGTTTGAAAATGAACTCCTTAAACAATCTCAAGTGCTTGGCCCTCTTGACCTGTCACTGTCGAATCTTACACAATTAAAATCTCCTCCTGAGCACCAAGGGATGTCCAACGCTCACATTGTCTAACCTGCACTAGAAATCCTGCTGCTCTAGGTAAAATGACAGACCGTAAATGCCTGAGAAGACCCAATGGAAGTCATTTGCTACTGATCGACAATATAGTGATAGGGAGTGCCGGAGTGGGCCTTTGCCTCCTCGTCCATCACTTCCACAAGTTCCTTGTTCCAAATGATTATTATACCCCCTGTGTGTCTAACCAAAGGGATCACTGTCCAATTGGGACGGGGACCCCAACATTCTTCCACAAATTGGATCATCATTTTATCAATCTTTGTTTCCTGCAAACAAAGAATTGCTGGCCTACTCTGGTGGTCTAGATTCTTGACTGCTAATATTGTCCCTTGTCTTTAACCCCCGAATATTCCATGGCACCATGTGGGATGCCATTACTGATCTGTAGAAGATCCCCTCCCTTGCCTAGTTGGACCCCTATCTTTAAACCTAGAACTGACCTTCGTAATTAATACCAATAGACAACCTTTTTAATTCGTTGACAATTTTGCTATTAGCCCCACCCTTACCCAACCCAAATTCCTCCGATGTAGCCTTGACGAATTGGTTCTCAAGACTACATAACAAATTCCGAACATCCCTCTCATGACTTAAGATGATAATCCAAGGAATTTGCCGAACTCCTTGACCTTATCTAATACCCAATCCGAAACCTCGCTATGGGCAAGAGAGGTAAAAGATGAAGAAGAATGATCTAGCAAGAGAGGTAAAAGATGTGCACTAGATGATCCATGTCGAGTGTATTTGACTGGTCTTCCCATTAAATCCCAATAGGTTTCCTTAGTGTGCCTTGGCCTCTCACAATGGTCACACTTAAGTTTATCCCACTCATCTGAACTCATACCTCCTTTTTGCTTGCGCAGACCTCCCTTTATTCCCTTTTTGAGGATGGGAAGCGGAAGTTAGGGCAGTGCACTCTAAACTATTAGCAGAAGTATGCACAACCATTTGTCTACTCTCCTCTCCTTGAATCAGAGAATAGACCTGACTTAAGGATGACGACTCATCTTTACTCAAGATTTTAACTCTTGATAGTTCAAATCTGAGTTCAAAGCAGCCAAAAATTCAAAGATTATTTTTTTTCTCAACAAACTTCGAATCAATACTGTTCTCCATCAGTGGTGCACACCATTTGAATATCTAATAATGATCTAATTCCTCTTACATACCACGAATTCGAGCAAAAAATTCATCCAAGGGTTTATCATCCTATTTGTGATGTGATATCTCCTAGTGTAACTGGTTAATCCGAGTAATATTATACAGTTAAGAATATCTTTGATCTGCTGAGTCCCAATTTCCTTGACCATCCGAAGGAAAAGGAACCCACAAGAAATCTGGGGTTGGATAGAATGTAGCAACCATGAGGTCTATGACATAACAGTGATTTTTTCGGACTCCCATGTGTCATATGAAGGGTCAGAAGGATTAGGCTCCACTGCTCCACTGCTCTCCCAGTAACATACTCAATTTCTCCCCTATTTCAATCATAGTTACCAAGTATGAGTACGGGTATAATACGTCAATGATCCGTTCGGGAAGTACGGGTGTTATATGGCAAAAACACAACAAAAGTATGGGAAAATTAAAAAATAATTAATAATTATAAATAAATAAAAATCATGATATTAACTAATAACAATTATTTAATGTGGAATAAGCGTTTTAACACGGTAAAAGAATGGCAAAAATACGCGTATTTTACGTGTTTAATACGTAATTCGTGTATTAAACAGGTATTAAACGGCGATACGGGTATAATACGTAACACGACAAAAGTACGGAGTTTTAAACGGCGACCCCCCTTAAAAGTATTATACGAGTACTAAACGGGTATAATACGGGTGTTTGGTAACTATGATTTCAATAAACATCTTTGTAGATTGTGACCATTCAAAATAATTACAGTTGTAATCTGCAAATTAGGATTACTCTGATGGAGAAACCACATTAGATGGAAACCCTGGACTATTACTATTAGTGCTTGATGAGCTTCTCTCCGTACCACTCATCTCTGATATAATGTTAATTTCAGAATTACATTTTAAGAATAGACCCATAAGCTTCCAGTCACCCAAAAATACTCAAACTAATAAGAAACAAATCTGATTTATACGAAACAGCCCACCAATCACCATTCCAAGGCTAATCTCCATTGATTATTTAATTTTCATGCCTTCAAATGTCAGTGTCCAAAATCCAAATATACCAAAAAATAACTGGGACAACATACATTGCCTTAGAAAAAACCTTATAAAAACTTCAAATCTCAACCAAGCTATATGAAACCTTGTTTCAAACGTTCTAAAAGGATACAATGATAGAACAAATCAATCTTCATCAACTTATCTCAAAAAAAAACCCCAAGAGCTCCACACAATTGATTGATTAAAAATGATTTTTTTTCCTGAAATCAAACAAATGGGTATAACACCATCAAAACTTTCCTAAAGAAATCTCCAAATACATGTGTCACTGTTTTTTTTTCAAACCCGGGGAGTGCCGATTCTACGACTGTTGACATAAGCTGACATCATCCTTTATTTCGTCTCCTTTGGTCTTCTGAATCCTGAATTTCTGTTAGACCTTGTTTGCTTTGATACCAAGTAGAAATTTAACCCTAGATGCACAAGTAGAAGGAAGAAGGAGAAGAATAAGAGAAAGAGAAAGAGAAGAGAAGAGAAGAGAAGAGAATACTTATCTGTCTTGGAAAAGAATCTGAGTGTTAGACTCAATGAGTTGTACACCCTTGTTTTTATTAATACAATGGTGTAAGGACAGAATTACCCTTACTACTGTGTGTAAAACACCAACACATTAATAATGTATTATGGGCTTATAGATTTAGGCCCATTACAATCATCACAACATAATTACATGTAAAAAATGTATCCACTGATTTCACTGTCACCATATTTTATTGCATATCAAGTTCTGACAGCCAGATTCATCTATATATCAAGCTTTGATGAAGATGTGTTTAAGATCGTATCCTGATATGCGTATATGTTCAAAAGTATTGAACCAACTTAGATTCTTGATACATATTAACGGACCCAGTTATTTTACTGTCACAAAGTTCTAATGCCTCCCTTAAGCGTGGAGAATGATTTGCTATACTGCAACAATGATAAAAGATCTCCAAAAAATTTTGAATAGGGAATATGAACATGCACAGTTTCTGCTTTTTCAGCATTTCAGTATTTATGAAATTACATGTGCTTGTGCTTTATATGGGCAGGTTCTGGCTACAATTTGTGAGGAGCTCCCCCCTGATGGGGTTCTCCTAATATATCTATCGGCATCAGGTTATATTTCTTTTTATTTTTGGGTTTATGGTTTCCAGTTATCTTTTGTTTAGGATTTTGATGTCCACATGCTCTTGAACCAATCAAATTGCTTCAGGAAACAGTTGGCAGAGTATTCCGTTGCCATCAAGCTCTGAAACTTGTATGAACACAACTGAAAACATTGTTGGGAACTGTCAATATCATGACATGGCCTCCGATGCACACTGCACTTCTCCATTGAACTCCCCACATGATAACCAGACCCCTCCTTCTAGCCACAGTGAAGGAAATCACAAAAGCAACCATACGGGGTGCTTACATATGGGCACTCGTGGAAATGGAGGTATCCTCTATCCTATGGGTAAATCTAGGAGCATCTGATTGTGTAAGATTGTTGTAGTGGCTTTCAACAAAAAAGTTTGTTTTTTTATAGCTTTTGCTTTCATTATATGTAATGATTCTTTTTATTCTAGCCATTAATGGTTTTTTATTGTAGTCTTATATATGATATAACGAGAATGCCTTTATTCATATGTTTAGCTTTTCATTAATTCACCTAGATGTTCACTTCAGATTAGAATATTATTGTAACATCAGAAATCTGTTTTTCAGGTTTAAACTGCATTTACCCTAGTGACCTACTTCCATTCACAAGAAGGCCTCTTTTTCTGATTATTGACAGCGATAGCAGTCAAGCCTTCAAGGCAGGTTTTGTTACCTCTAATTTCTCCGCCATTGTGTCACAAGTTTTACATATTGCATTCTTCAGACATGTAAATGATTATCTCAACAATAAGTAGGTAATTATTTGGTATGCACACTTGTGATGTGCAATTGATAAAGAACCTTGATAAATCAGCAAGAACTGGCATAAAGGAAACAAGTCAGTAACAATTTAAGAAGAAATCTTTGAGAGAAGGGAAGAGCATGTATTTGGTACTTATAGGGCTGTCACAACCAATAGAAGCCAACTTAAGATGTAAAATTTATTCAGAAAAATATGCACCCATTTGTTTTTTGACTCTACTTTCCCTGCAATATAAATGATTGGATCAAATAGAGATTAGTAAAATAATATAAAAAATAGCTATAAGTTCTTGAAACGGTGTCTTGGTCAGGTGGTCCTACTCAACTCTGTATACCATCTTATAGAAAGTAATAAAATTTCCTCCATCGTGTAGGAGAATTCCAAGCTTTATGCAAGCCCAAAGAATATAAGATAAACCTCAAGTTGCTACTCCATAATCTGCAATGGCCCAAAATCTAGTGTGCATAGATCAAGATTGGATTAATAATAAGGAAAATCATAAAATAGCAATCCTATCACAAATAATTATCCAAGAAAATTCTAGAAAGTAATTTTATAGAGGTTCGAGGCCACGTCACAAACTTACAATACGACCCTCAATTATATCTGCAAGGGTTTGATGGAAGTCTATGCTTCCACAAGCGTAGGGATTAGTTCTTAAGTCAATGCAGATTTCTAACATTTTCTAGGGTTTCAAAGGGTTGTATAGGGATTACGGTTTATGGAATGTTACTATTTTAGGGTTTGGAATTGAATTAGGGTTTAGGTATTGCTGTTTTAGGGTTTCAGAATCGAATTAAGGCCTAGTTATAGTTGTTTTAAGTGTTTGCAATTGTAAGAAGTCTGTAACAGCAATAAGGAATTGATGTGGCTGCAATATGGCTGGGATATGAAGTCTGCAACAACAAAGGGATTAGGGGAAAATATTTCGACTGTCAAGGGACAGGTTTGGAGAAGGAAAATAGGGCTGTGACTGTGCAAGAGTAGGGCTGGGGGCTTGCGACAGTAGCTAGGGCAGGGACAAGGAGCTGCAGCAGCAGCTAGGGGTTGGACAGGGGCTTGTGGCAGGGCTGGAATATAAGGGGCTGGGGGGAACAGGCGACATTGACAGAGATGGAAGAATGGCTGCTGGGGGTTGTTACAGTGATGGGAAATGGGTTCTAAGGTTTCAAGGAAAAACAGGGAAATCAAAGAGAGAGGAGAACAAGAAATAGAAGATCAAGAACATACCTTAGAACTGTTAGGGAATCACTTCCATGACATCACACCATTCTCTAAGGCTGTAAAGTCAGTACTTTATTACGTATTTTATTGAATGTAAGGTTTTTCTATTAGATTGTATTGTCTATAATTGGTTAAATGACTATGATTTTTGTTTTTATATCTGTTTATTAACATGGTCACTTTTTTTAACCTATTGAATTTTTAACGCTCAGTTTATGGTCATAAATGTAGTTGATTGGCTTCATTTAGTTTATTTTTAGCTTATATTTTCATTAAAAAAAAGTTTTCTAGAAGGTATTCAAGTTTTTTCTTATGTATCCAAATTTTTTTATTAATTTTGTCCGACGTATCCATGCTTATCAAATGTGTCTCCTAAAATCCCCTGACCGATACGCCATTCGAAGTCAATATTTTGAACCATGCCTATTAGACACATGTTGGATTCCAACACGTCGAATTCTTATTGGACAATTATGAATTTTCTTTTCTTCAATTGGTTACCTACCCTACATAAATTGGTATCCACCATATATAATTGTACTGTTTATTACTTAGAAGGTTTAAAAGTGATGAATTACGGCCCTACTAAATTCATTTATGCTCTTATTTAAGTATATGATATATATCCTAATATATCCCAATTGACAATGCACTAAAACATTGAAATGTCCCTCGAGCATAGTAACAAAGTTCTCTGAAATATTTCAAAAAGTCTTGAATAATATGCGATATTTTCGTCGAGCGCTAAATTCTCAAACTATTCGCGACTTTTCAAAACTAACAACTTTTTCAAAAAGTCGCAAATTAAACATGAATTATTCATGATTTTTTTTTAAATCCCGAATAAATATCTAATATATGAAATCTGTGTGTTTATAATTTTCATAAATAATAATCTTATTTAATATCTTTTCATATATGAATTATCGATTTATTATTAAATTTCGCCAATTTTGTCATTTTTCTTCAAAAACTTTCATTCGACGAATAATCTCGAGCTCCGACTTGGTAAACTATGGTTAGTAATGGTATCATGTTACTTTCTCTTTATAATTGTTAAATTTAATTTTTTATTGTTTCGTTTTTTCCCTGAAGTTTTCCCGGCTTTACCGAATTTTGCCGATCTTTTCCGAACCAGTCCCTCGCCAAATTATTCCCAAACCCCAACTTTGTTACTAGTGTATGTCCCCGAGTCCTCAAATCCTATTTTTGGGGCCACTGAATTCGGTACATTGTGTCTGTGATGGATTCTAACATTCATGTATGTGTTTGTGCAATTTAGGAATTTAACAACTTTACCACCATAAATGCTATCAATCAAGTTGCACAAACACGGTCATGGGTGTCAGATCCAACACGGATGCAAGATGTCGGATTTGGTGAACTCTGAAAAATAGAATCCGAGGGCACACTGGATTTTTAAAATTTTAAAACATATAATAATTTAAATTTATGTAAAGAAAGCGATGAGAGATTGCAAAGGGACAAATTGAAAAAGCATAAATTATTGCCAATGTCACTAAATAAATAAAAAATTTATAACTAAAGATTTTATGTTCAAAATTCAAATAGAACCTATATTAACTTTTTAACAACTCTTTTGACATTAGGAAAGTTTTTCAACACTTGGTTTGATCAATTATTAATCTCGACACAGCATCGTTGATGTTCCAAAATAGTGATTAAAGTTTTTGTTCAATTTATCACTATCAGTCAATGATAAATAAGAAAGAAAGTGGCCCAAATTTTATGAGCAACAAAGCTCCTATAGTAGTAATTAGTCTTCATAGTTCATACTCTAAAAGTCTTAATAAAATGTAAGAGTTCATAACATGTCTAAGATAAATAATTTCATATTAAATTAAAACAAAGTAAAAATTACTAAAAAAAAATGAAATTCTTAACCTTTGAAAGTAAAATAAGATTTACAAAATACTGCCAAATTGTCGAGGGGAACTTTGCAATATGTAGCAATTTTTCAATAATCTCGCAAAAAATCTGCAAATAATAGTAGTTGCAGCATTTTTATTTGCAATGTTCAGGTTTCAATTCAAATAAATTGATCTAACCTCATTTTTTCAGTTGAAATTTTGTAAAATCTCCAACCTCAACTTTCAACTTTGTGCATTAGTCACTGAAACCTGTGTAGGTTTGTAATTAGGGTATTAAAATAATACTTTTTATGATAACTTTCAACTTTATAGAAAAGAAAAAGTTTTAGAATAAAATTTAATAGGGATACTTAGTAGGGTAAAATATTTGTGTAGTTTTAAATGATTTATAGGTATTTTAGCAAAATATGCACCTATCATTTTTTCGACTCTTATTATCAATTATATAGCATTATAGAGTTAAAATAATTTGATATTATTGTTAAAAACATATGAAAAGAAACTTAATTCTTAAAATAGCTCGACTGACCATTATGTAGTATTTGACTATTTATAGTTCTATTTGAATCGTTTACTTATATCATATGACTGTTGGATATTTCAAACAATAAGTGTTGGTTGTCAGAGACTTAGAGTATCATATATGCCTGTCAGCGAGTAGCTTTGCCCCTAAAGTTGGCTCATTTATTTGATATATTTTTTGGTATTACTGAGTGTGTGGGTATGCATATTTGAACATTTCTTGATTCTTCAGTCAATACTTCCACTTTTTTCCCTCTTTTTTTCTTAAATTTCTCAAATTGATCCTAAAATGCAAAATTTTATTCCAAATTATAGCATTCTTACAAAATTTGCCTTTCCATAGGGTGCAAAATCTCTTGCAAAACTGAAATTAGAAACTTGATATTTTGAAGGTCCTATTTTATAAGTTAACATTACGAACCATGTTGTAATGAACTGAATTCAACTTTCAGTAACAAGTGAAGTTGAAATGTTTATGGAGAAAACAAACTAATCTTTTTCCTCGAGTTACTCTCATGTAAGGTTGTTAAATTGTAATCGAATCGTAAAATCGTTTTAGGACCGATATGATTCAAATCGGGATTCAAATTGTAAATTGTAAGCTTCAATCCATTTTTTTTAAAATTGTTTAAAAAATACTTAATAAATCAGAAAAATAGAACATTCTATTATCCAAAAGATTTCATTCATATCTATTGATAAAAGAACCCAATATCATCAAAGATAAATCAACAAAAGTAAACTCATAATCATGTTGTATGAGATCAAGTATCAAAAAGACTTTTATAATTTTAAAAAAAAACTCTCAAACTCCATCCTCTTTCTTCTTCCTCCTTTCTTTCACTTTTTTTTCCCGTTTCATAGCAACAAAGAGAAAAAAATAGGGTTTGGCATGTCCATAACAAGGATTTTCCCGTTTCTTCTCTTTCTTAAAAGACATAAAGCACTTTTAGAAAATTGAAATAATATTTTTTAAGTATCAGTCTGTAATAGGGGTTTCGTGCTCGAATTGCATGAATCGTATGATTTAAATCTCAAATCGCAATCTGAATCACAAATCGAATGAGATTTACCAAACTAAGATTTTCTCCTGCGATTTGAATCGTTTTTGCTTGAGATTCGATTCAAATTGTAGGATTTGAATCGGAAATCGCAAGGATTTAACAACCAAGACTCATGTAATTTTCTTTATCCCGATGAGTGATTTAATGAGATATTGACTCTTCTGACATGCTCCAGTTGATTGCTAATAATCATATCAAAGGTACTGATGGTGGGAGATTTGTGCAGGCTATAAATGGGTCAGAGAAGGGAGAGCCAACTGCAATGCTCCTTTCTCCAAGCTCTCCATCTCCTACTGCGGCAGTTGGTTCTTCTCGTCACGCAACTGGAAGCCAATTCACCATGTTCCTCACAGCTCCGTTGCAGGCTTTCTGTCTATTGCTCGGTTTTTCAGGCTCTAGTATTGAAATGGTGAGAATTAAAAACTGAAATCTCTCTAGTTTTTTCTTGTTTGATAGTTTCTTTTATTTGTTTTGGTGGATTTATCTTGAGAGAATGTATCAGGATGTATATAACAAGGCTGACAAACTGCTGTCCTCATCGTTGAATGACTGGGGATTGAAATTGGCAACATCAGACACACTCAATTCAGTTTGGGCTCAAGTCTTGTGTGATCCATTCCTGAGGCGAATTCTTTTAAGGTAATTATAAATTAGTTTTTCTATTTTCTTTTGCAAAGTTAAAATTTCTGGAAATAGAAAATGTTGGTGTACAAAACAAAGATTCATGACACAGAAAATTTTACCAAACTGCCCCTGCAAATCCATGAGAGATTCAGAAATCCTGTGGGGTATTCTATTTACAGGCTGCTGCAGTATTTATGAAACTAGGACATCCTGTCTTATGCATGCAATCACACAGTTTATCAGAAGTGAATTTTGTTGTGTTTTCATTAGCTGGTAGCTATCTACAGTGTCTTGCAAATGAATTTTCAGCAAGCAGTATATATTATTAAATTCATATTAGATTGTTCTATCACTACTCGTACATTTTGTGCATGTCTGTTTGCGTGCTTATCACCCTGGTAATTATTATACCCTTATATGGGGAAGCCACAAGAACCTCTTGACTTTATGGCAACAAATTAAACAACCTTCAACCTTCTTGTGGGTTCAATGGGTCATAGCATAGGATCCACTTCCTAAGTAATGTTTGGAGAAAAGTTGTAGTATTATGCATTTGATGCTATTTGTGCTACATATCGAAAAAGCATTAGGATGAAGAACTGTTCAGATTGATGAATACTTTGGTTCAATTGTACTGAAATAGGATGAATCTATTAGATCAAGTAGTCTTACAACTCTAATGGAGAACTGAAAACCCCTTTTCTTATAGGAAATAATTGGATGTTCTTGAAGAACCCTTTTTCTTACAAGAAATGTGAACACCCAAAAACACTAGTTATGCTATTTGATCGGGGTTAAGAACATGGATTGTCCTTTAGATATTCATAAAACTGCATTAAATGAAGCAACTCCCATTATATGCGCATTTGCGAGTTGCGACCTTGTGTGCTTGTTTATACCTACATGTATGCCTTAGTGCTATGCATTTCTTAGAAAAGTAGATGCAGTACATGCTCATGTTTCTTCAACTCTGCAGGTTTATATTTTGTCGGGCAGTGGTAACACTTTATGCTCCAACCTTTAACAAGAAGGAATTTCTTCCTGAATGCATGCCTCCCCTTCCAGAGTCTGTCCTTCCAATGACCGCCACTGCTCAAACTATAGTTCTTCAAATTGCGAACATTTTTTGTGCAACCAACCATTTCATCTTCTCTGATGGTATTATGCTTCCTGCAAATTGGCATGATGAGGAACCGCCAATGACTAGAGTTTTAGACATCCAGAAAGCAAATCTTGAGGAAGAATATGAGGACTAAGAGTGTAAAAGTTGTGAAGAGCTGAGAAAGAAAGGGGCAGTTTTTGTTTGGTTTGGTTTGTGAATCGATTTTAGATAGTTTTCTGTGTAAGAATGAACTCTTCTTGGAAATGAGGAATGCTGTAATGGGGGATGCAGACGTCCATCGGCGTACACAAGTCATTTGAGAGAAAAATTGGTGTGAAAGAATCTTGGAAATACAGATAGTTATACTTTTGTAAGTTTGAATGTATTAGAGAGATATCTTGGGGATGTTCTCTAGCTATTCAACAAATTGAGAGCCTGTGCAATGCTGGACTGGCGGTTGAACGGTTCATGAGCCTAACCGTCACCGGGAAAGAATTGTAACAGAAGGGTTGACGGTGATAACTGGATTTAGCAAATCTGGTTATCATCCCTGAGGTCGCTATGTGTCCCTTTTGACACTCATTAACTGTGGTTAAGGTTCACCCACCCCTAGGGTTCACCCACCCATCCTTGGTTTATAGAAAAAAATTAGTAATTCTTTTTTTAATATTAAAAACCCTAAAAATCAATATTTAAACTCAATGCATCCGGATACACCTCTTTGGATCTTTGTTTCAAAGGGGTCACTTTGTTGGTGCTAAATTAAATATAGTAGAGTTGATGATATTCTTTGCCAAAAGTAGCATTGTAGTACTGGGTACTTTGCAACAACATTCAAAACCTTGCAAATTAACATGGGACTTGAATGAGGTAAGTCATCTTAACGAGGCTCTAGCTACTAAGTTTTAACTTTACTTTTATGAGGTTAGCTTGAATCAGTGATGTCTGATCTCAGTGTGGTCCTGTGTTTGTATCCATGTTTTCATCAACATGGACATGCTTCTGTGTGTTTACTGTGTCCCAATATTTGTCTATTTACACACAAAAATATGTGGTGGGGCTGCCCGGGGGGGCATGTATTTAATGTGTAAATGTTTTTTTTTTCAGCCTGGACATTGTGGACACACTGGCTGCCAAATTTTAATCTGTCCAGATTTTATTTTATTTTTGCTTCTTTTTCCCTTCTTGGATGCAATTTAGCAGTTCAGTTTATGTCTCAATTACTGAAATCTCGCATTTTCTTGTTCGCATTGAAGCTCTTGGGGGCAAAAATCTTGTATTCTCTACCAAACTTCAAACCTAAAGTCAATTGTATGAAAGTTCAAAGGAATGAAGTATTTGAAGAAACCTGCTGGAAAAATTAAATTTCCATCATCGCTTTAGGATGGGCCAACCAATCCGCGAGTCAGTGGGTCCAAAAAGCATGTTATTTACAGGGCACTCTCTATGTGTTCATTAGTCTTTTAATACCTTTGAATATCTGACCTCTCATTTGAGAGGAGGAGATGAGACAACAGTTACACTAGCAGGTAAGTATATTTTTTTTGTCCCTACTTGTTTCCTCTCTATTTCTCTCAAATTGAAAGACCCTTTTAGGGGATTGTTAAATATTCAAATGATGCAAAAACCTTAGTGGGTCTATATATATATTTATACTAGCAAAAGCCCCATGCAAATGCACGGGGTGTTAAAAGAAAATGAATAAACGAAAAATATGAAGAGAAAGTTAAAAATAGACAATAAGAAAAAAATAAAAATAAAAAGGATAAAAATGATGATAGTTTAGTCATCTTGTGAGATTTTTTATATGTATCCTATTAAAAATAGTCAATGTTATCATTTAAAAATTCATAATGTTATTATTATATATAAATTTTTATCTCATTATTATATAACTTTAAGAAAGTAAGTTTATATCATTATAAAAAAAATTATCTCATCTCATCTAAAAATTTAATGTGTCAAAATTATTTAAAAGTTTTAGAAACGATGATATTTTTTGTAAATAAATTAGTTATTTAAATAATTGGTTATTAGAAAGAAAAGTTTACATAGAAGAAAAAATATTAGTCTCTTCCTATTCTTCAACCCGAACAACATCTAATTTAAAAAAAAAAAAATTCTAATGGGACCTATTTTAACATTATCATTGGTTTGCATAAGATAACAAAATTCAAATAGAGATACCATGTCAAAAAACTCAATTTCTTATAGAGTATTTACTAATTAGAGAGTTAATATAATTAATTATAACCTAAGTAAATCAATATAATTTATATAATGTATATATATATATATATATATATATATATATATAGAGAGAGAGAGAGAGAGAGAGAGAGATTAATGGTGCACAATTATTTTAGGAAAGATCTCTTTCTTTCGTTTATTATTGTAATTTTTTTTTTTTTAATAATTAATTGAGAGATGAAAAACTTTAAAGGAAACCACTTGACACTTTGACACTCATGAATATCAAGAATAATTTGAATTTCATTGTATTACTCTTAATATCAATGATAGCATGAATCTCATTAATTTCAGTGAGAATGATCTATGTTATTTCAAGTCGTCATTGCAATAGTAAAATAAAAGACCCCAAATAGTGCCTAAAATACACTAATACCTAGCCAAAGTTCAATGTAGAGACCCATAAGTATAAAGGTAAGTTATGTCAGAACCAGAACCTAACAGCTTCCAATAGCATCGAATTACCCAAAATATAGTATCCAAACTCAAGAACTTCCTAATAGCTGTTTTGAAAACAAACCTCTTTCCTGATGAACCATACTAATTAAAATGCACATGTCAAATCCTTACATGTTTGAGAATGAAAAATGTCTTGTGGATTTGTCTATTATTTATAGGGATTAGAGAGAAAGTAGACCAGTAAATATTACAATTTAATAAATTACAATTAAAGAATGAAAATGTGAAGGGAAGAAAGAAGAGACTCTTAGGCTTTATATTTTAAATAATTTAAATGTTACAACTTTAATTAATTGTAATTAAATAGTAGAATTAGAAAAAAGAGTAAATATTTTATGTTATAATTTAATTAATTGTAATTATAAAAATAAAATGTTAGTGGGTGAAGGTGAGCATTTAACTCATCACTTAATTAGAAAGGAAGAACAATAAGAGTGACGTGACGTCTTCTTATTGGATCAATTAGAAGATATGTGGCATGAACCAAAATAGAAAATAGAGACTAATGAAATATGCCACATGGAACAACTCGGCATATTGTATTAGTATAGATAGGTAGATATAGATATGTGTTACTGTCATTCATTCCATTCATTAAATAAGGGAAACAAAGAGGATAAGAAATTAAAGTCAAACCGTATTTTCTCTCTTGCATATGATGACCGGTCTTCTATGAGATTAAACAACTATTAACTTTAGTGAGTTTTGATAATAAATGCTGGGTAAAAACGTCTTGATGAAGGTTAACAAGTTCACATATTGAGTGAACGTTAGCAACGCCTTAAAATGTCTTGATTATTGACTACCAAGATTAAACGAATTTTTTTTATATTCGAACGAATAAAACACATTGAAGATATCTTCCTTGGGACACATAAATACCTCCCTTGAGACGCATGAGAAAAATCAGCCCTACCAAAATTGTCTAGACTGAACCATCGAACAACTTGTACATTTCAATTGGGTTGATTTTTTTTGCCACGTGTCTTCAATGTTTAAAATACGAAAATTTCTAAAACTGTGGATGAAACTTTAAAATTTTTATTTTTGAATATTTTATTGGACCAAAATAAGCTCTTGAAATATTCCAATACTTCACCAAATTTATCCCCTAAAATTTAGAATTTCTAACTAAATAAATTAAAAATTTTAATTAAAAAAATATATATATCTACTTACTTTACATAAAATGCTTTAGATGCAAATCACTCATCTAATTATTCAATTTTTTAGATAGGTTAGTATGCTTGTTTAAGGCTCTGTAAGTATCCTAACTAGGAGTCCTATTATATAAAAGTAATATTTTTACTTTCATATTTAAGTTTTTTAATTTAAATATGTTACTAAGTTAGCCCTACTCTCAGCCAAAAACCATAACCTATCCTTGCTTTAACATGTGTTGGGTTTTGATTGAGAGTAGGATAGCACGCCTCCCTCATTATTGCCATGGAGTGAGGGAGGGAAGGAAGGAATGGTCATGGTGATCCACATCCAATGGTTACCTTCCTATGTTATGCCCTGCCCTTGGGGTGGGGAATTGTGTGCCACATCAGGTAAAGGAATTGTATGCTGCCATACAGAGTTCTTTACATCCTTGCTGCTTTTTAGTCACCCAAGGTACGTTTTGCTAAAATGTGCATGTCCACAGATTGCTCAAGGGCAATGCATGATACAACACCATTCAATGGATCCCATAATTGGGATCTCCTAAAATCACAAGAAAAATCAATTGGAGCGGAGTCTCCCCCCCTCTAACCTGACATGTGTCCCTTTTTAACTCTTAATTTTAGAAATATAAACCACAGTTAAAAGAGAATTAACCACAATTAAAGGGAGTTAAAAGGGTCACATGGAGGGTTAGAGGAGGGCGAGAGTGAGAGCGAGACAACCCTCCATTCTGTTCTGTTAAAAACATCCACATGCTGCTCTTCCACTGGATCGAGGTTTGTGTAAACCCTACTATATCCTGATATTTTTTTCGGTCCAAGGATCTGTGTACTGGGGAATAGGATTTGGTCTGGCCCTCATTTCACAGGTCTGACATGTGTCTCTGTAATTTTGGTTTTTAGAAAAAAAATTAAGCATAGGAATTAAAATGTCAACCGGGGTTAAAAAGACGGTTAAATGGGCTCTGTGAGTGGGTCAGACAGTTTTGATCTAGCAAGGGCCAGGCCAAATCCAATCCCGTGTAGTGGTTAGGTTAGCAGGTTAGTTATTGGTGTGTGGCTGTCCTGCTTGTCAGGTCACCTAGGGGTAATTCTCTCCGGATTTAATCCATGACCACCCTCACCCTCATGAGAGGAGCACACCTTGCCATCTATGCCAGAGGAGGCAAGTGAGATGAATCCTGAATTTGGTACTTAAGATGGGGCTTTTATTTTATCTGAAGAAATAGACCCAACTAAAAATATGAACCACAGAACAGGCATCTTTGATTGTTCCAACTCCTACCAAAAACTCATAAGAGGCTAAGAGAGTAGAGACTGATTGAGAATTTTGATCTGCCCAAAGATAACCCCTTTTTTGGAACTCAAAAGACAAAATGATATAAGATCTTTGAATAAAATCTAAAACACAGAGGGCATATTCCATTCAAGCATTACATCCCCTACAAGAAACGGTCAGCGGAGAGCTGACAGGCAGCAACAGAGAATGTTTAAATGTTATTTTAATTGTCGGAAAGAATTTATACTCTTCTAACATCTACTAAGATATTGGCTGGTATTGTAATGAATTCCTCCAGACATTTTTTAATGTGCATTCATCAATATCCGGGCAAATGATAATTATGCACTCAATCATCAGAGGATTCTATCCTGAAAATCCGTCATGAAACTGGATGCCAGAGAAGTGAGCTTTTTTCCAGTCTCTCCCGCAATATTTTTCAGGGAAGATATATCCTGTGATGCCTGAAAGGAACACAGAACAATTCAGTTAAGTTCAATCTGGTAAGATGTCCTGGAAATCTTAATTTCCTGAGCAAGCAGAAATTCCCTCATCAATAATATTCTTTAACATAACATGAACAACCTTCAGTTTTAAGGCCCCAGTTTGTCGATAGTAAGGTAAGCAATTGGAACACAACAGCATTGCAATATGTACCTGGAAAGAAATTCGGTTGATGAGGTCAGCTGCAGTGAGGTCAAATTGGGAATCGTCCACATCATGACCAAACAGATCAGAACTAGAGATGGCCGTTGAACTCTACAAAATGAGGGTAAGATATATCGATGAATCATATGTTCATTTAATGATTAACCATCTTCAAAAATCTATACAAAATATATTTTTTTTCTTAATACTATCCCTGACGAGGCAAGATCAGCTCAGGAAGACTAAAACTAATTAGAGGATCATCAAATTGAAGAACTCCCTCCACAAGAATGGGAACAACCGCACATACAGAGAACTTCTGCAACGTAGCTTGAGTTTCCATTTCACTGGCTTTGTTCTGATTCCCAAAAAACTGGGCTGATGATATAGACTTTGCATTTGAGAACTTCTTTCTTGCTTCATCAGTTTCCTGCATCTGATATTAATGAGGCGTAAGAACAGTAAAGTATTGACAGAGTACATGTACCCACATTCAAACCTACTGCGAACACAAGGAACTCAATCAAATCATAAGGTAGATTGGCAATATTATTCAAACTCTAAGCGGCACAGGTTATCCTTATTCTCTAAAAGTTGAGTATTAAATGAAATTAAGTCCCATAGAAAAATCAAAAGAATAGACCGTTAAAAAAGGAACCCAAAAGAACTGTAACCAGGTCCTAAGGATGCTGTATAATAAGAAGGGACCATCAAGACTACTGAAACAACATACTTCAGAATGGAGTTGCAGGTATAACTTTGCCTACATTCACTTTGAAGCACTAACAAATTATTATTTTTAAAAATGTGAAGTCTTGACTTATGTGGGTCTCGGGCGACCACCTTGTGAAATTTGTGTCTCGAAAATTATCCTTAGGCGCCACCAGGTGACTGCATCTTATCAAACCCCGCCTAGACCCTGATGCAGGTGCTAGGGGTCCCATCTAAGAGAGGGCTGTGTAGAACACTTAAAATTCAAGCTCCAGATGTCCCAAAAGGATATTAACTAGTAAATGTATTATTATTGCAGAACAGATAAACAAAACGTCGTCAGTTTGTTTCCTTTGTTTGCAGCGGAACTCCTAAAACCTCCTATAAAATTGTTAAGAAATCAAACTACTTCACAAATTCTTGCCTCGGAAACAAATGAAAATAAAAATAAGCTCAAGAACCACAAGCATGCAACTTCTCCAATTTAATCAAAAGAAATAAATGATAAAGCATGTCGAGAATTGCACTCGCAAAGAAAGCAAAATTAGAATTCAACTTCAGTAAGTCAATACAACAGATCTTAATATTCAGATTGCAGGCAATATGAGAACTTTGTCCTAACTAGAAGAGTAATTTGTCTGAGACTCTTGGGAGTACGCATTGTCTTAGCACTGGGAAGACCACCAATTAAGAGGTGATACCCAATGTGACAACCAACCCAGCCAATATGGAAAATAATATTTGGAGACAATCCTGACAGGGTTGACAGTTATAATATGACAACCTATAACTGTATCAAGCAGCTGAGCTGTGTGTACCTACCCGATTTTACATGCTACAACCACCTAGTTTGGCTGTCACTCTAAAGCATGGCAAAACTCGAAAAGTCAATGCAGAAGCCCTTGTAGCTTACCTGCACTTTTGAGGAACTGGAGTTTGCTTTCTTCTGGAATCCGTTCTCCATTCCAAAGTCTGCAAAGAAGCTTGATGACTTTGGTGGGGCAACATGGCCAACAACACGTGCCTCTCCAGAACTCATCTCTGAAGATTGGACGTTCTCTACATACTCGAAGCGAGAAGGAAAAGATGACCCAAATGTTGTGGTATTATTAGCTGAGGTGGAAACAACCGGAGCTGGTTCTTCAGGCTTTTGGTCATAGAGACTTTCACTTGGCTGCATTTACGAAGATTCTCTTGTTAAAAATATGCACCAAAAATAATTGTGTTAATCAATTACCAACTTACCAAATAATAAACCTCAAAACTTCAATAACTCTGCATTCTAAGACATCTAACAAGAATATTTTTTTCCTAATAATCAGTTTGTTCATAAAGAGAAACATGATCTACCTTCGTAGTCAGCTTTCGTACACCAAGCCCTCCGCTCTTTCCAGTCTTCTTCGCACCGAGAGGTTTCTTAATAGAACTGGTAAAAACTGTATGAGAAGGAGCTTTAGGTGAAGTGGAAATTTCAGGAGTTTCACGTGTTTCCCAAGAACTTCCTTTCAGATCTTCTTTAACCTTGACATCAGGAAGCCCATTAGCTGCATGTGTTGACTGAGAAGCAACGGGTGATGATGGCAAACCCGCCTCTTCTGCAAAGCTTTTTACAACTTCTTTTGAAAGTATTTGCTTGTATAGCTCGGCAGCTCTTGATGTATACTTTGCCTCAATTTTACCTCCATCAGTCCATCCATGCTGCTTAAAGAAAACTTGGGCACGGTTGTTTCCCCCAAAACTCATGATTTTCAACTGCTCCGGAGTCCAAGAGTCTAGATTTGTAGACCTAGAGCAAATAATAAAAAATTATAATCCAGAATTAGTTTAAATTCTTGTGAGAAGAAATTCGTAAGAAAATATTCAATCATTTCGTGATAATTAAGTGGTTGTCTGGTTGACCAAGAAGATAAGGTTAACGAGGTTTAAACCAGTGTCTTAATAAAACAGAACAGAAAACATTAAGGTCAGCGTTTTTACTTATCTTCCCTACTTTTTAACTTTCACTCTGTCTCTGGTTTTGTATTAAAGCACTAATTCAAATTAGTTTGGCTTCCCACACCAATGTAAAGAATCACAAGAAGCACATAATTCATATAATTTGGTCAAGTTTCGTGGACAAAGGGAGAAAATGAAGTTCACGAGTTTTTAATTTCTACAAACACATTTAGCATTTAATTAATGTCCCGGGCAACTTAAGTGGGTATGTGGAATCCTTTAAAGAAAGAAGACCATAAACCACTAGTTTCCATCCCCTATTCACTAAATGGAGACAAAAACTTAAGAAAGCACAACATGACCCTGAACCAAACATCTCTCCAGACCCAATTCTAGCTCCCTGTCAGTTCTAAAATGGATATCTCAACTAAACTATTAGTCTATTTCTAAGGTTTGCTCGCCCCCCCTTTCACGGTCTAAGGACCTCACCTTGAATATAACCCCACTATCTGAATCCTCTTGACTGTGCCATACTTTTTACATACATCAATCATCTCCAAAGACTACCAGCTTTAGCAGTAAAATTCCATTAACAAGTGCCTAAGAGAGCGTGATTCATTTCTTTTGATTTTTAATGCAGGCCCACTACACGTCTACACCTCTTAAGACAAAACCATCTTCCAATCCACAAAATGACACATCATAGATAACTCCCTTCCCACTCAAAAGAGAAAAAAACAACACATGAAACCATTGGGAATTTCAACCCTCATAGCAACTAAGGCTGGAATTCATTAAATAAAATTCTAAACATTGCCAATAACATGGTATCATCATCTTATAAGATGGGCACAATATTTTAGTCATGTGATGAACCAGTTGCACTCTTGTTCGGGACAAAAACGACTTCGAGCCTCTAGACAACTACATGTGGATCTTATTGTAACTAAGCAGTGCTTCTATTAATTGTTCATTATTATATGAGTTTATATCTCAATTTTATGATAATTGGATTATGAACAATGAAAGAATGTTATATTAATACCACAGTATCATACATTGTTGTCAACGCGTATCTTTGCTCCGTTCCAATTATAATCTCTCATGTACATTGTTTTTTCTTCTTTTGCATATTCTTGTGTATGGGGTGTTCGTCATCAATATTAACGAACAATCAACCTTATATACGCACCCCAGCACAGGGGATTAATAAAGTGTCTCTAGGGTTGATTAGTACGAGTAGGACCGTCCATATCCGTTTTCAAGGATAGTCATCCCCTTGTCATAATTTAACTAGACCTCCACAAATCGTTAGATCCCAACACTGATGAGTTATTCCACAACCTTAACATAATAGATCCAACTAGATAGGACAGTAGAGTACCTAATTCTAGAATGATGCAAGTGAAATGGGTAAACAAGTATTTAAATAAGAATTAGAGCTTCATTTCCTAAATCATATCTACATGTCATATGTATTCAACATAGTTACCAGAGCGAGAAGCGAAAACGAGAAGCAAAGCTAGAGCGAGAAGCGGGAAGCGAGACTCCAAAAAATCTTAGGAAACGGGAAGCGAGAAATGAGATATAGGCTCCTCATTCCTATTATGTAATTTATGGGTAGATATACCTTTGATTTTATCTTTCATGAGATGTTTGTAGAAAAGTAGGTGTTTTAGGTTTCAAACCGATGATACTTGCTTAGAGTCTACACCCTAGGCTATAGACTATTGTCTACCACATCATTTCACATATACAACCTCCTTTGACTACTAGATGAGACGTGATGGAAATGAGCTTCCTAAGAAGCGAGTCTGTCCGAGGAAGCGAGTTTCCTAAGAAACGAATTGGTCCGAGGAAGCGAGTTTGGGAAACGAGCTTCCCACGTTGTACATAGCTTCCCTGCAACTATGGTATTCAAACAAAGTTTTGTTGCTAAACAAGGATAGAACAAGATTTAGAAACCAAAAAAAGCATGATTTTAGAAATTAAATAAGGCACAATAGTATATATATATATATATATATTACAAATTGTAGATATTGCTAATTTGGTTTCCAAAGTCTAATGCAGATTCAAGTTTGGGCTAAAATCTTAAAATAATATCCCCACCAGAGTCATCGAGTTGTAAGCAACGGATTTTAACCATCATTTTGAAAAAAATTATAATCCGTAACAACATAACTAAATTAAGAGTTGCCACTTATTCTCATTTGGGGGGAGGGGTGGAGAATAGGTATTCAAAAACTATTCATTGATAAGGCAAATGTTTAGAAGCATAGAGTCCAAGTAATAGATACGACTTTGCTTAGGGAATATGGTAGGTATCTTTAGACCCTTATTATCTTTAGACACTTTCTTTCCTGAGTGGGAGTAGAGTGGGCAGCTAGTCAAGGCATGTAGGCGATGCCTAGGCGATAAAAATAATTAAATTATATTTATATATATTAAATATATTCATATGTAATATTAATATATACACATTATATAAATAATAGATACATAATTAGTTTGAAGTTTTCTAACTTTTAAGGTGATTTTGAGTGTTGACTTTAGATGTTGCTTTTAAAGTTCAAATGCACCACCTGTATCTAAGATGTCGTTTTTAGACTTTAAAAGAGAGTTTTAAAATAGGGTTTAAGAATTTAAATGATGGTTTTAAAATGGGAAATGTTTAACTTAACGGCACCGCATTCTACTGTAGAGGAATATGCGGTCCTCATTGGTCCATGTCCCCCTTTTTAACACTCATCACTTACGGTTAAGATTCATTCACCCCTAGGGTTAAGCAATCTAACCTTAGTTTTTGAGAACAAAATATATTAACCTTAATTTTCTTAAGCTTAACCATAGTTAAAGGGGTATTAAAAGGGACACGTGGACACAACATTTGACTACATAGTCAAATGCGTGGTGGGCTAATCACTGCCCCATTTAAAATATGGTTTAAAAGAAGTTTTTAAATGAATTTTTAAAATACGATTTTAAAGGAGGGTTGAAAAGAGGGGTTTAAAATAGGTTTTTTTTAAAAAAATTGTATGGACCGCCAAGCGCCTAGATGCCTAGGCGACAAATAGTGAATTCCGCCCACCTAGAGGGGCGCCTAGGCGGTTCAGGCCCAAAAATGCCTAGGCGACCCTTGACTACACTGAGAGTGGGTCTTCCCCTCTTCCTTTCACAATTTCTTATCTTACTGGCATTTGTCTGAGGGGGAAGGATCTAGGAAGGTGCTATGGTCAGTGTTGCCAGGTGGTATTGCATGGTCCATATGGAAAGAGTGTAACATGAGAGTGTTTGAGGACTCTGGCTGACTGGCTCCTCCCCGTCCCGCATATGTGTTAGAGCCCGCTCTCTGATTCTGGAATGGTGCTCCATCAGACAAGAGGGAGTGGATTTGGGTCCTTGGCTAGATGTCTAGCTCTGAGGGATAGAGGGGGCTGTTATAGGAGCCTCCTAGGGATACACTTGTTTGGATTTTTCCATCTTTTCTTGCTTCCTGGGTTCATGAGCTTGTGAACTCTTTTTTGGTTTTGTCCTAGTTGTACTTCTTTGCTTTATTTATATATTTCTTGCTTGATTACCAATCAAAAAAAAAAAAGGCAGTTACTTACTCTCTAAACCCACTTTAGATTAAATTCGAAAGCGAACATAATTTTTAGATTGAAACATGTTTTTATTGGACTGTTTACAAATGGAAGATGTTAATCAACTAATCATGATAAATAAGATTAATCAAGTTCAAACATGCTAGATGGTAAATTAAATTGAAAGTACAAATATCTTAATTAGGCAATTTCTACAAGTCCAATCCCCCAAAATACAGGTATGGTATCCCACTTGAAAAAAAAACAAAAAAATAGGAGAAATTTTGAAAATCTGTACCTCTATAAAAAGAGGCTAACTTTGCTAGCGCCCAAACAATTTCGTCGAACTTTATTATTCCTAATTACCTCTTTTACATCATCGTCTCTTGAAACTTCTTTCCGCTTTTACCATGTCTTTTTGTTTGTTTTGTCCTTTTTCCACCGCTTCATTCACATAATAGGAGATCAAGTCACAGCCAATTGCGATTAAACTCAGGGAGAGTTCAATCGCACCCACAAATCAACATCTCGTAATTTTTATTAATCTTTATTAACTATAGTTAAGTTTTACTAACCTTTAAGGTTTAATAATCTAATCTTGATTATAAGAAAAACGATTGAAATCGGGGAGAGTTGAATCGCACCCACAAATCAACATATCATAATCTTTATTAACTATAGTAATCTAACCACAATTAATAAAGGTTACTAGGGACATGTGTTGAGCTGTTAGTTCGATTAAACTCTCCCTTGATTGGCTGTGATTCTTTTCCGTTCATCATGCTCTTTTTTACCCCATGACATACATTATGTCCATATCATCATATATCATCCATGCTCATCATCCAAACGATAGCTAAAATTACTAAAATGACCTCGACATCACTTTGCTATTACAAATGAGTGAATTATACCATCGTCCTTGAGCAATACATGTAGACACACGGCATGCATGCAGATGATCATGACCCAATATAGAGATCGACCACGCCAATTGCGATTGAACTGTCCCGAGTTCAATTGCACACACAAGTCAACACGTGTCCCTTTTAATCATTATTAATTTTGGTTAAGATTCACTAACCCTTAAAGTTACGCAATTTCATCTTGGTTTTTAGAAAAATTATTAAAAAAAATATTAATTCTAAGTGTTAAAATTCTTAACCAGAGTTTAAAAAAAATATATTATAAAAATCAAAGTTATATTGTTGAACCATAAGAGTTAATGAATCTTAATTACAATTAATAAAAGTTAAAAGAGACACTTGTTAACCTGTGAGTGCGATTGAATTTGTGGAGAGTTCAATCACAATATCATGTGATCCAATCCCCCCAATGGTCAGGGATCTACATGGCTGAATTTAGTATCATCTCAGTTTTTTTTCACATTGAAATTACTATTTATTTTATAACCGTATTAATTATTTTTTTAAGTTACATTATTCTTTAACATTATTTTAAATATATTGCACGTGCAACTCAACTAGTTATAAAAAAAAAAAAAAAAAGCGCAATACAACGAAAAAAGAGTTAGATACATGTTGGAACCAATGTTTTAAAAGCGAAGGTGTGAGGTGAGACATTATGACCTCAAGATGCATGAGGCGTAAGCCTCGGGGCGTGAGGCTTAAGCCTCACAAGAAAGCTTTATGCTCCTTCATTTTAACAAATAAATAAAATCTAAGAAAAATTGCTAAAAGATTCAAAAATTTAATAAAAGTTTATAGTGTACATATATACAGATTACAGAGAGAGAGAGAGAGATTTATATTCGTGTACATTGTCTGTGTGCATGTGGGCACATGCGTAAACATAAGAAATATTATACAAATTATTTAACTATCAAATAAATAAATATAAGAATGTGAAACAAATGCTGAAATTTAGATTTACCTCTTTGTTCATGTACACGTTGAAGATGATGTACAATCATTAATTCATGTGACAACTTTAAATTTTTAGTAAATATTTGCAAAGAAGTCATGAACTAGATTGTAGACCAGAGCCTCTAAAAGTTTGCAATGTCTACTAGGGAAATAGTGCGAATTAGACTCAAATAATTTTAAAAGACTAAGTATGTTAAACATAATAAATTAAGTGTTAGTTGACATCAATATCATCATCACTTTCACTGCCTTATCTGAAATAAATACATAGTGTTATTAGTTATTTGTTGAAACCAATGTTACCTAGTTCGTCGGTTCAAATTCGGGTTCGCGGTTCGCCACTCTAGATTGAACCCGATTAGCTAGAGGTAAGATAAGATAATTCCTTTTTCGGTTCGCTAAGGTTCTTTAGTTTGGTTCGCTACTTAAGCAATAAGCATGTAAAATAAAATATGCATTTTATATTATATTATAAAAATATATATCTATTAAACATGTAAACAATATATTACAAATACTTATTTGAAAAATAATAATAATAAATGCCTTTTTATGAACAATTTCTGGACTCAAAGTATAAATTTGCCGAACCTAAAGAAAAATATCAGTGAATTTGAATAAAAAATTTGACAAACTAAGATTGTTTTGAAACCACTATGTGGTTCGCTCAAATTCACGAACCAATTTGAACCAAACCACGAAGCAGTTCGGGTTCGCTATAGCATGTAGCGAACTTGGTAACCCTGGTTGAAACCATAGTTACCAAATACGGGTACGGGTATAATACGACAATGATCCGTTCGGGAAGTACTGGTGTTATACGGCAAAAGTACGAGAAAATGAACAAATAGTTAATAATTATAAATAAATGAAAATCATAATATTAACTAACAACAATCATTTAATGCATAATATGCGTTTAACACGGTAAAAGAATGGCAAAAATACGCATATTATACATGTTTAATACATAATTCGCGTATTAAACAGCAATATAGGTATAACACGTAACATGGTAAAAGTACGGAATTTTAAACGGCGACCCCCCCTAAAAGTATTATACGGTTCTAATACGGGCATGATATCAAAAATCGACTCAATTCCGCCGAAGTTGACCGAATTGATTTGTCTTCCGTGGTGTCCGAAGTGAAATGCACTAGTATTTTAAAAATACTGGACTTCCCGTAAACTTCGATCGAAATATAAAAAAATTGTTGAGAAAATGTAGAACTTTAATAGAAGTTAACTGAAGTGTATAGAAAATATCTGTAAATTAAAGGACTTCAAGTTTTAACTTAAAAGGGTAATGCTAGTTTCACTCGTTTTAAACTTACTTTCTTCATAAGGAAAGACATGTGTACTTAGCATTAACCTTATTATAAATATAATTAACTTTAAAAGAGAGTGTGCTAGCATTAACCTTATTATAAATTATAATTTTATTATTAGAGTGTGGTTAGCATTAATCTTACTATAAATTATAATTTTATTATTCTAATAATCTTGTTATTAGTATATTATGTCCATAATGACTTTTTAGTAATATTAAAAAAATCAAATAATTTCCTAATGGTACTTCATAAATTCAAAATTATTTAACTACCCATCTCCCCCTCTTCACATATTGATTCAGTATTGTAAAAACAATAAGCTCATAATTGAATTTCAATTATTTATCGACTTCAATGTGCATTCATAAGGTTTCCAAAACAATTAACATGGATAAGCATTGAAAAATAAAGAGAATACATACCCCTTCACTTGACAAAGAAGATGAAATATAGTTTAAAAAAATTGACAATCCAGAGAAATACTCAAAAAAAATTACAGCTCAGACAAGCAGACAACGCATGTCACTTAATATGATTTTCACATTGAGTACTACATGCTTGCATTAGTAATATAATGAATTCTAGATGTATATGTATGCTTAAGTATTGAATTTCTAAGGTTTCATCTTAGATTTCCAATGTTTCCTTAAAGTTTCCTACACTTCTTTAATTTTTATACAACTTCTTTGGACTTCCTTAAACTTCCTCGAAACGTGTCAACTTCCTTAGCGACCGAAGTTTATTCCGAAACCGAAGTTTAATACCTTGAATACGGGTGTTTGGTAACTATGGTTGAAACAAGTATCAGTTTTTTTTTTTTTTAAATCAACATTTAAGTCTCAGTTGTGGCTAAAACTAGTGGTACGGATGCCAAGTGTCTAGGGGTGCTTGGCACCGCAAGCTCTGAAAATCTTAATACGACGACACGGATGTACAATTTTTTTTAAATGATTAACTATATATATATATATATACAAAATTTTAAATAACAATAATAATAAAAAAGAGGAGGATCAGCAGTACCCATTTTTTAAAAATATATATATACCTAAGTTATAAAAAAATACTCACATAGGGAGTAGAAATATATATATCAAAATTTTTAAATAACAATAATAATAAAAAAGAGGAGGATCACAAATCCCCCTTTTTCTTTAAAAAAAAAGTATAAACCTAAGTTATAAAAAATACTCATATAAGGAGTAAAAATGAGCAACAAGAGAGAGACGTATGCTCTCCCAGTAAATTTTTTTCTATATTTCCAAAAAAGCAACACAATTTGACAAAAAGTTCATTGCAATTGTATTTTTAAAATGGCACGACATACTTGAAGTATCATGTGCCTAATCAAAATGTTGATGTCACCATGACATGATATAGGTACGTATCAAGGAGTGTCGTGTCGTGTCATGTCATGGAGTGTCATGTCTAAGTGTCGGCACAACAAAATTTGGGAAAACTGAAGTGCCTAGGTAACACTGACTAGAACCCTAATTTTAGTTAATGTATGAAGCATACGCCATATACATAAAAAGCGAGCTCAAGGTGTGAAGTGTGTGCCTCATCACTCATGTGAGCCTCACATTTTGGTGCGTGAGCCTCATGAGATTTAAGTCTCGTGGTTGAGCTGCTTGAGCCTCAAAGCATTTTTCTTAAGCCTCGCCCGGAAGCTAGCCTCGAGGCGTAAGCTCTCACACCTTTTTAAACACTGAGTGGGACTACTTGTGGCTTGATTCCATTCAAATAGATATGTAAGCACCCCTAAATTTAGCTTAATTTCCTTTTTTATGCTTGTTTCTATTTTAGTTTATTTCTATTTTAAGTAGTTGCTATTTCCAATTTTAGCAATTTTCTATGTGAGACAACATACTTCTATTTTGAGTGCAAGGATTTTTAGAAGTTGCCTGGTTAGGATATTTCCAATTTCAATTTGATCTATCATCTAGCATGTTTCTAATTTGATTAATCTTATTTATCATGGAGTCATGATTCTTCAATTAGCATGATCTATTCTTAAGCATGATTCAATAAAATCATGTTTTAATTTAGAAATTATATTTGATTTCTAACTTAGTCCAATACACCTTTGGGAGGTGTCTAACGGTGCCTAACACCTTCCCTTAGAAAAATCATATCTCTTATCCGTACTCTCTACTTTACCTGTCCTCTCTGCTTTTGATCATTTGCCTTCCCATTGAATAGTTTTTTGGGTTCCTATTCACCACCCAAATTACAATAGGTGGCGATTCCTAATTTAGTAATTTTGTTGGTGTTCCTACGTATAAATTGTTTGTTACTGAAAAAAATATATTGTCATTGTTCCGGATTATGGAATTTCCCAATGTGGAATGGCGGTTAAATTGTTGCTCACAGTGAACAAAATCAATTACCAAAAAACCTTTCCCAGATCCCTTAAAAAGCATTGACAATCCTCCTATTCCAACATAAGTATGATTTACTTCCAAAAACTCCATTGCAGGCATATCCTGTAGCTGATCCTTTTCAGATGTTTGTTCACCCAACACGGAATGCAACACCCTTTTTTTTTTTCTTTTGTTGAGTTATAAAATTTAAAACACATTATATGCAACTGTTCTCTTATTTTCTTCTCTTTTGTTAATATTAATAATTTCCGACAAAACAATACCAAATTTTAGATAGCTAGACCTGAGTTCCTATCACTAGTTCACTACCTCTCCATTCTAATAATCATGGCAGTATGCTACAGATAATAGATCCATGCAATCACTGCCAGGGACTAATACCACATTGCACTATGTCTCAACCCATCGACAGCATTAAAAAATACTGAAGAAGAGAATAAAAATGCTAAACTAACAGAATTAGGGTTTGCTAGACCAAAACAGCCAAATAAACCCTAATTAACGCATGCATCAAATCAGATAAATGAAAATTGGTACATGGAAAACCTAATTCATCCTAAATAACGAATTCTTGGTAAATTATATTACCTAACAAAGCTGATGTGAACGCCAAGACTACGATGAACGGAAGAGCAATCGATACAAAGGAAGATCCCATAAGGAACGGATGCCCACGTCGGGTTCTTCGCACTGCAATCGAAACACATCTGAAACACAAAACCAGATAAAATCAACAATCGGATCCGAGTAAAATCTGTTTCGATCGGCACAAAACCTCTCAAGAACACCAACACATTCAGCCCAAAATAATTCAAAAAAAAGAAAAGAAAATTGAAAATCAAAACAAAACAAAATACCTTGTTCTCCGACTTAGCTTTCAGCTTTCTGAAAACAGCGTTTTTGTCGGTGAAGCTTTCAGAAGCCATGAGAGAGAGAGAGAGAGAGAGAGGTTCTTGAACCAGAACTACTTCCCGGGGAAAACGAAAAATATACCTAAACCACAATGGCTGTTTTTTTTCAAACTATTTAATTTTGTTGGAAATTTTAATGGAGTGCCTAAAACACCCTCCACGTTTCCTGGTAATAATTAATAACGTGATATCTATTTATTGATAGGGGTTGTCTTGTAATTTCGCATTAAATGACGTAAATTTCACCGGTCGGCTGGTGGATGGGTGACCGCTAGTCAATCCTTTTCTCTTTTTCGTTTTTGGTTTGGTGGGGCAGCACGTCGGGTCGAATAAAATGACATACCCTCTACCCGCGGATTATTTATAAACATTTAAAAAGGTCAAACCTTGGGCTGGACTCGAGCCATGTGGCTCCACATGCACGAACAAATAAAGTCATGTTTTTATTTGAACTCGAATGTTCAAACAAGTCAAGTTCAAGCAAGACTTTTATGATTTTACTTAACTCAAAGCTAGGAGTTCGAGTCAAGCTCGAGTTAGGCTTAAACCCTGCTCCGATCAATTTTGAATTTTTTTTCATTTATTCTTGAGCTCAGCTTAGCTCGGCTTGACTCGAATCTATTCAGCTTGGTTTGAGCTCAGATTGAATTATTAAAAAATTATATTTAAATAAAAATGATAATATTTTTACTATATATCATAATTATATTTATATATAAAATATTGTTTCTTTTATATTATATTCAAGTTAAGTCGAGTTAAATCAAACAGGTCTTGTCTCGAGCTCGGTTTAAATACATTTACAAACTCAAAAAATAGCTCTGCTCAGCTTTATCAAGCCTATTTTTCAAGCTCAAGCCCAGCTTTATCAAGCTGAGTTGATCCGAACTTCGAGCTAGCCCAATTCGGATACACTCCTACTCAAAGCTACTCATTTAGGGCTTGAACTCGACTCAAAATATTTTATATATATATAATATTTTTTGGTTATATTATTTATATTAGGGAATTGATTGTTTGCGTGCCCGCATTTCATTTTGGTGGAACGCATGAAGCCCACAGCCTGCCACATGTACCTTTTAAAACTTTTTAAAATCATAGTTAAGTTTAATTAAAGTAAGGTTAATTTTTTTCCTTCTAAACTCAAGGTTAAATGGATGAATCCTAGAGGTTTATCAATTTTAACCACAGTTAATGACTGTTACCTAACTTGAGGTTATTTTTTTAAAAATCAAGTTTAGATGGATGAACCTAAGAGTGAGTGAATCTTAACCACAGTTAATGAATGTTAACTAACCTAAGGTTTATCTTCTAAAAACCAAGGTTAGATGGATGAATCCTAAGAATAAGTGAATCTTAACCACAATTTATATGTAATATTATAAATAATAAAAGTGGCATGTGGCATTCGTGGAGACGTCCGGTTCCGCTGGGTGAAACACGGGCATGCAAAGAATCATTCTCCTTTATATTAATAATAAATAATATTTTTAACTTAATTATAGATTGTAATAATCTTTAATTTGTAATAAATAAGTTTAAGAGATAATAATAACAAACACTCCCCATGTGACACTTAATCTCATGATGCATATGCAGTATTCTCATATATTTATATACATATAATTATATGAGAAGTGTCAGTGGGACGGACTTCGGATTGCATTTAGATATTTTTGATGATAGATATTTTTGATGAATAGGCACGGCCAGGTCTGTTTCATTTACAAGTGATTTTTTGTGACCCAAATTTAGCTCGTCGATACCCTTATATATGATTTTGGCGATCTCAGGCCAACCTCAACTTCAGGGCAAAATGAACCAATCCTGGACCATTCTACTGAAACCATGGCCCGCCCAGCTCAATGTCAGCTCTACCAAGTACTCACCTTTCTGAATTTGTTATATGCTTAGAGCATCTCCAACAGTGTGCTATATGGTGTCTCAGTGCTATATTATAGCATTGAGAATAGAAATATGATCTCCAACGGTTGATTTTGGGTGTGTTAAAATTTGGCATATGCCATTTCTTGTGCCAAATTCCTTTGATCGGATGACTTTTGTTGGTTTTTTTTTATAATTTTGCCTTCCAATGGCGCTTTTTTTTTTTTTACTATTTTACCCTCTAACGGTTATATTTGATTTTTTTACTATTTTTTCCTCTAATGGCTATAATTTTTTTTTACCATGTTACCCTCCATTCCTTGGTTTGTAGAAAAAAAATATTAATTCTATTTTAAAATATTAACCACAGTTAAGGGGTGTCAAATGGGATACGTGGCGACCTCAGGGGTTGTGATTGTGAAAAAAAATAGAATTGGCACAGACCATTGGTGCAGCCTATGCCAAATATGGCATTTTGACACTGTAGTTGTGTCAAATTTGGAATTGGCATAGCCAATATAGCATTCACCATTAGAGATTCTCTTATATGCAGTCGTGGAGCTCAAAGCTACTCTTGTCTATCATTTTGTCCACTAGGACTGCACGTTGGCCTGGGCTGGGCCAGGCCAATGTCATTGTGGCCCCAGCTGATATATCTGTTCTTGGCTCATAATTGTCTCAAGCCTTTAGGCTTACACAGCTCACAAAATTTTCTAAGTTGGACTTGATCTGAGTTAGAGTCGACCTTAACTTGGAAAGCCCAAATTCAGTTTGGGCTCAACCCAAACAATCAAAGTTGAGTACCCAACTTAGTCTTTAAAGCCCAAATTCAGTTTGGGCTCAACCCAAGCAATCAAAGTACCCAACTTAATCTCACATCGGTTAGCTATGCCTAGCCTTGTGACTACTTGAGGTACCTTTCTCTCACCAAGAGTTGACTCTTTTGTTGAGATATGTTGGGCACAACCTTTTGTTGGTCCATGTGTGTGGTTGGCCTATGTGTTAAATTCACTTGGAAGAAAAAAAAACAGTGAATTATACTGACCCTTAGACTTGGACGGCTGGAGTAACCCAACTTGGTACCACATCGGCTAACTATGCTTAATGTTGTGACTACATAAGGTTTCTCTCTCTCACCAAGAGTTGAACCATTTTGGTGAGATGTGTTGTGCTCAACCTTCTGTTGATCCATGTGTGTATGTGTGGTTGGCCTATGTATGATTGTGTGTTACCTTTACCCAAAAAAATCAAAGTGCCACATGGAAGGTGTATGTGTCTACAAAAATTTCACGCAAGCCTCCTTGCTGCCACCCAAAAAAATATTCCTCAGAGGACATTTTGGGATCAGTCACTCATTTTGGTTTTTGCTAATACCTGATCCTACAACTACCCTTCGGCGAGCGGAGAGACTGGAGGAATTCACCAACAAATTCCAGCACGAATCCAAGCAACCCAACCAGGTTGATAACCACTAGAAGCCACCTCTTGAAGGGTGGATCATGATAAACGTCGACGGGGCGGCTCTCACTTAGTGGCATAGCAACCGGAGCAGGAATTATAGTCCGTAACTCAACTCCAAAGGTGAAATACTCTGCACTCTCAGTTTACCTCTATTGGGCAGATCTGCTAGGGTAGTTGAAGCCGAAGTCGTAGCCATTCGGGCGGGAGTGAATGTGTCACTGACTCATAGTTGGCCGAAAATGGTGATCGAGTCTGACTCTAAGGAAGTCATCGACACTCTCCCAATTCCATGCCACCCGGAGATCTATCCTATTCTGGAGGACATCAAGTTTATGTTGAGCGACAGTGACACAATCATCTTCCAACATATCAATTGTTCTGCAAATTCTCTAGCTCATGGGCTTGCCCAAACAAAAATTAATACGAGCATTTGCTGCCCTGTATCCAATTCTAATCCATGCTAGCACAGGCCAGCATTTCATATGTAAATACCTCGCTCTGAAATGAAGTTAATCTTTCGCCAAAAATAAATGCATAGGGACCCGAACATTAAATTTATTTTGTGGGCCCAAACACCCCCCATGTGACACTTAATCGCAATTTTTTTTTCACTGCGGTTATCATTTAACTACATTAGTAGATTAGAATGGTCGGAAGTTAGCTTAGGCAATGGAGCTCTTGCAACTCGTACCCGGGGGATTGGATCCGAGACCTTCCTATTCTGAAGGCCACACCCCTAGCACTCACTTAATCCCATGATGTATATGTAATATTGCCTATGCGTGGAGTATATATTACCTATTCTTCTCATTTATAATATATTTAAATACAGACATATATCATATATATTTTTATGAGCGGGAGTGTCAATGGGCTGGACTTGCGCTTACATTTTGAGATTTTTGAATAGGCACGACCGAGACTGGTTTATTTACAAGTGATTTTTTGTGGCCCAACAACATCCTATGAGTTCACCCGAACTGGGCCCTCTGATTGGGCCAAGGCTAGGCCGAACTCAGCCCAGCTCAACTTTGGGACAAAATGACCCAGGTCTAGCTTATCCTACTGAAACCATAGCCCAACTAACTCGGGCTAGGATTAGCTGGCCGGCCCATTTAGCTCTACCAAGTACCCACCTGCCTGAATGGCTCGTGACCAACTGATCTAGATAGGGACTACTACTACTTTTTAGTCCCCATTTGATCTAGTAGACATTTCTCCCCATTTTGGACATGGCATGCCCGGATCATGTTGGATAAATGGCATCTATAACCGTCCCTTCTCCTTTGTACCTGTTTGCTTGTTCTTGAGAGTTGGCACGACAGAGGTGCCATTGGCGTTGCCTACAAAATGTCATGGCTTGCCTTTTGAGAACATAATATGTACTCTATATATAGAATCCAAATATTTTCTTCTTATGCTCCGTTTGTTTGGACGTAAAATAGGGATAAGCAAATTAATTCCGTGAAAAATGCCAATTATGAGTGTTTGTTTGTACGTAAAATCTTTGGTAAGTAACATGTTTTAAGGAAAAGAGACCACATTTCTCGAAAATGACTTACATTTCAAAAACTCGTAAGTCATTTTCCTGTAAAATACCAACCTCTTTAAAATTATTTTAAAAATACAAAAATGCCCTTATTCAGTTTTTTTATAAAAAAAAATCCTATTTTTAATTTTAATTTTTTTTAAAAAATTACGCCTTATTTTCAAGAATGCAACCAAGTACCATAAAAATAGAATGGAAAATTCACCTTTTACTATAAAACATTTTTTCCTTCGTAAATGATTTACGTTTTAAAACCATTTATTTGCAAACAAATGGATCATTAATAAAGAAAAAATCTATATTGTTGGACAAAAGGATGGAGCTATGTCAAGGTCTGAGGGGGGTTGCTAGCAAGGCGAGCCAAGATTTTCATGCACAAGGACAAGCAATGGTTGATTGATAATTTTAGTAACGGTAATTTGTACTCACCTCCCCTGAAGATTGACAAAATTACAAAAACCTCCTCTCTTATTTATGAAATTACATTACCCTCCTCTACCAGTCTCGTCAAGTTGACACTGCTAATGAATGATGTTCTTTTACACTATTTCACCCTTATTTATACTATTATAATGAAAAAAAATGGGTTGAAACATTGATTGAATTTTTTCATTAAGACTAAAAACTCTTACATTATGTTTACAATAGTTAAGGATAAGTAAAGGTGTGAAAGTAATTTCATACCTTACATGAATTTTAAATTTATTTAACATTTATTTTACTCAAATAACCTTAATTAAGTTGACTGATTCCAAGAAGGGCAATTTGAACATTTTAAAGTGTTTAAATCATGACATATTCAAAATTCATCTTTGTCATAACGATACTAACAAAATGGAGAATTTCTTAGCGACAACTGAAGTAGAAGGTAAGATAGTGTAATTTCATAAACAAAAAGAGAGATTTTTGTAATTTCGCCAAACTTCAAGGGAGGTTAGTGTAGCTTACCCTTTTAATAGTTCATGATGAATTTGTAGAAAATGATTAGTGGATACGAAATATTATGGGTTTAGGGGAGTATTGGGGTTCAAGAAAAAATTTTGAGACCAAATTTATAGGTCATCTTGCCCATTTGTTTCGTAGGATATATTACTTTTAGGGAGGCAACTACCTCTTTCCCATGATCAGATCACAATTGATCGCAGTTGAACTCTCCCCAAGTTCACTTGCACCCACAGCTCAACATGTCTCTTTTAACCCTTATTAGTTGTTGTTAAGATTTACTAATCATTAGGATTCAACAATCTAACCTTGGTTTTTATAAATTTTTTTAAAGAAAAATTAACCCTAGGGTTAAAAACTCTTAACAATAGAGTTAATTTAAAAAAAAAAAATTATAAAAACCAAGGTTAGATTGTTGATAACATGGAGTTAATTTTTTAAATTATTTTTTTTTTCTAAAAACCAAGGTTAGATTGTTGAAAACTAAGGGTTAGTGAATCTTAACCATTGTTAATATGGGTTAAAAGAGACATGTGTTGACCTGTAGGTGCAATTGAACTTGGGGAGTGTTCAATACTTTATCTATATGTGACTTTTGAGTTCTAGTCGGGCCAAATTGGGTCTCTGGGCTCGACCATGGTTGGCCTGAACCTAGCCCGAACTCAACTTCGGACCCAAACTTTAACCCGAATCCAACTCGGGCTGGTCGGGTAGGACTTACCATACTTGTGGATCAGAATTACTACCGGGTGTGACTTTCCTATTTAGGTTGACTGTAATCAAATCCGGTCATTAGTGGTCAACGGCCAGATTTCAGGCCTTGAAAACCTCTTGTAAAGGGCCGGATTTCGGCCAGGCCTATCCAAAAATCAATAAAGTTAAAAACCAAGACCGGCCCATTGACAAACCTACTGGTCAAGTCATTTAATTTTCTGAATGATCTAAATTGTTTATTAAAACAAATTAAGTTTTTTTTAACTATTTATTTGAATAGTAAGGTTGTTCCAAAAGACTCCATATCATTTGCCCTTATATTTGATCCGATTATCATTAGTACATTTGAAACTTTTTATTTTATTTTTGTGAATTTTTTTAAAACCTAAGGGTACGTTTCTTTTGACAGTGAGGGAAAGTAAGAGAAAAAACATGCACTTTTCTTACTTTTGATTTGCAAGAAACACATTTCCATGGATTTTTCTTGCACTTTCTCAAAAGTGACAACTCTCTCTCAAAAACTTTTTCCATTTTTTTTATGGTTGTTTTGAAAGAAAATCTTAGTTTCTTTTTTTTCACCCACTTTCTCGTCAAACAAACACACCCTAAAGTTTAACTTTAACCTAATGATTAATGTCTCTTAACCACAATTAAAGGGACGTGTTGGCATGACATACAACCGAATCCAACCAGACAATATACAAATGTAATGTATCTCGAGTGATTCCAAAAATATTAATAGTGAATCTCCTTTTTTTTTCTTTTTTTTTCTGGTGTTTTAATCGTGCATTATTTCTCCGTTATTAGTTGTTAAGGTTAGTAGACGTATGCCCCTCATTAGCCAGATCAATGAAGTCGGTGTTAGAACTCTGTATTACATATACCTAGGAATGATATTGAGTTGAGTCGAGCCGAACCGAGCCGAGCCAAGTAGTGGTGTGTTCAAGTTTATTAAACGAGCTCGGAAATCATGTTCAAGCTTGACTCGTTTAAATAAACGAGCTCGGAAATCAAATAACTACTCGAGCTTTACAAGCCGAGCTCGAGTAGTTATTTGATGGGTGTTGCAATGGCTCTAATTGCGCACCAGCCGCATAGTTTATTAGATATAATTATTTATATTAGATAAAAAAATTTACTTTATTAGCCCAGGTAAAGAAATAATAATGTTAATTAAAATTTTAATATAGGATTATAATTATATAAAAGGTATTCTTATCATATAAAATACATTAAATTAATTAAGGGCAGAGATTAAAAAAAATATCTCATCTTTTTTTTTTTTTTTAGGATGGTAAAAAAAATGTGCTGATTCGTAAAAGGAGAATAGTCACCTCCTCAGGCCGAGGAGGTGAGTTTTTTTTTTTTAAGGTAAACTGTGGAGGTGAGTTACCGTCTCGTCCCCCCCTTTTGGAGTCACGTGTCCCCTTTTTATTTCAATTAACTGTGGTTAAGATTCAGTCATCCTTAGGGTTCACACATCTACCCTTGGTTTTTAGAAAAAAAATATTAAAAGAAAAATTTAACCACAAGAGGTGGTTAATTTTTTAACCATGGTTCAAAGGGTTTGTGAGAGGGAGGAGGAATAGACCCCTCTTTGGCATGAGGAGGTGACTATTACTCTTCCTAAAAGGAGGTAAGAGGATTGAGCAATAGTCACCTTCTCGTGGTGCCGACGAGGGGACAATTGTTCCTCGCTCTCACAAATCCTTTGAATTATAGTTAAAAGATTAACGATCTCCTGTAGTTAATTTTCTTTTTAATATTGTTTTCTAAAAATGAAGGGTAGATGTTTGAACTTTAGGAGCGACGGAATCTTAACCACAGGAATCATAACCACAGCAAATGAAAGTTAAAAAAGCGACACCATAGCAAATGAAAGTAAAAAAAGGGACACGTGCCCCAAAAAGAGAGGACGAGACAGTATCTCACCTCCTCGAGGAGGTGACTATTTTCCGAAAGAGGATTTAGATGGTGACCCGCCCTTATATAATTGAGAGTGAGTACTCTTGCCGCCAATGTAGAACACTGCATCACAATCCGCACATTTAAAAGGTACGTCATAGCCCTGCTTGCCCCATTGGTGTGCGTCCTTAAGCATCACATGATAGGTTTGGGATCTAAGATTGATTTCTCAAATACTAACCTTTCTAACCAACGAGTGCAAAAATTAAAGAGAAGTGATTAGTGGACCTATAGGTCCGCTAGTTAAGCTACTATAGTGTACTCGTGTCCCTTTTAACCTTGTTTAAGCTTAACTAAATTAAAGTTAAGTTTTTTGTTTTTTATTTTTGAAAATTAAGACTAGATTGCTTAATCTTAGGATGATTGAAACTTAATCACAATTGGTGAGTGTTAAAAAATAGGGTGGGGACCAATGATGACCGACCATTTTGTTAGATAATGGCAAGCATTTTCCAAAAATAAACATACGTCATTAATATAGGAAAATAGTAAACGTACCTTAGGTTTCCATTATTTAACGAAATGGTGGGTTCTTTTTGGTCTACACCCCATTTTAGATATTCATCAACTGTGATTAAGATTAACTCACTCTTATACTATGTTTGGTTTTTGAGAATATAGGTGAAAACATATAAAAGGAAAAAAAATTAGATTTTTAATAAAAGTTTTAGTTATGTTTTGTCCAATTTTCTTTTACTTTTAATGTTTTCACTTATTTTCTCGACAACCAACATAGGAAGCAATCCAACCATGGATTTCTAAAAAAATAAAAATCTTAACTAAGATAACCAGGGTTAAAAAGGTGTTAAAAGGTAAACGAGGATAGGGGCACTGCTCTTTAATATAAAGTGGACGGTGCACTTTTCATTTCCCGCTAGGTGTGAGAATTAAGACGCGGTCCACGTGTGCCTGCAGCCCACGGTAGTCGCATTACATGATTGGCATTATTCGGCACATGGTTTCACGTTTTTCTTCTGTCTTCCCTTCAAAAGTCACAATAAACACGTGGACCTCGCAGAACCATTGATGTTGGTCTTAAGGGCAGTTTGACTCTTTAAATACTTCCGCGTGACCTTTGGGGACTCTGTTGGTCAGAACCATAGAAAGCATTCACGTGTAGTTGTGGTATGACTTTAGCGGTGACTTTTAGTTGAAGAAATTCTCCTTTTATACCTAACCCTGCTTTGAGTAGAGCCAATTGCAATTCAATTCAAGTAAATTCAATTATATACGTAGTACATATAGATGAAAGAAATTCTCATTTTATACCTAACCCTGATTCTAACCCATCCTTAGTTATTTAAGGGTTGGGATTGATTAGGCCCTAATCTTACTCTCAAGGGTGAAAAATGAAAAAAAAAATTCCAATTTAAGTTAACGAGATATTTCTATATCGAACCCAATAAATAATTTAATTAAAATAAAATAAATAATAAAATTAGATCAAATAAATTTATTTTTGACAAAAAATTAAGGTTATAATCAAAATGTTAGAGATAATCACATTATTTGGTTTAAGGAATCAGCTAATCAAAGGGCTTAAGATTAAGGTTACAAGGAATTGGGATTAGAATTGTAAAAGGTCAGAGTTAGGGTAGGACTGTCAAAAGGGTAGGACTAGGACAGGGTCAGCCTTAACCCTATCATTCCTAGGGCAAGGCCTTAACCTACCTAGCCCTTCAAGGGCCTCAATTAACTAGCCCAAACTTACCCTAAAAGGCAGGAAAGGGTACCCTTGTAAATGTTTTTTTTTAGAGGCCTACCAGGAAAGGTATTGGGTTCATTCCCCAAGAAGATATTCAAAATGAGTGAGTAGATTGGGAATGCTACCAGAGTTTCTCTCTTCCACCTTCTTCATGGGAGAAACGGGTCTCCACTTAAAACTTAAAATCAGTGTTGTCAAAATCATACCGGGCATCAAACCGGTAGAATGGTTCGATTCCGGTTCCACCATGTACTTTTTGTAAAAAAATCATTTTTTTTCTTTCATTTTTTCTTAATTTTTCATGGGTCTGACTGGTTCTGGTTGGTTTTGACAAGTTCTACCACCGGTTTTGGTCGATTTTGACCGATTCTGGCCGATTCTTAAAGAATGCCGGTTTTTAGGGTTTTGGGAACCGATTGGGGGCCGGTTCGACCGGCCGATCCGATTCTGACAACAGTGCTTAAAACTAAGGAAGGAAAAGAGTTTATTGCTAAAGTTTTAACTAGTTGTAACAGTAGTTGAGAATAGTGAAGACATGTATTTATCCTTTACAGAAAGTATCAAAGAGAGAAACATGCTAGCATTAGCCTAATAAATTTTAGGACTTTGCTACTGAGACCGCAAAAGGGCCAAGACCACCGAGACCTCGTGCCCATGCACGAGATTTCAGGTGAGGCCCATATTCACATGGTGGGCCCCACCTGAAATCTTGTGCATGGGCGCGAGGTCTTGGTGGTCTTGACCCTTCTACAATCTCAAAAGTATTTCCCTAAATTTTATTTTTTAAAAATTAGTGAACAATTTGTCTTATATGACGTGACAAGAGGGCTCATTGTCTCTATTTATCAACTGTGGATAAATGATAACTATGCAGGGGCTATACAAAGCTAAAAATACAAAATCCTCATTTAATACATCTCAAACACTGCCTATGGAACTGCATCCAATCCATGTGGACCTTTTAATATAATATAAAGTTTGAATAACACTACATATTGTTAACATGGCATGAATATGGAGATTCCTTTTGGTGACCCACTATGGGATGTCGGCATCATTTATTTATAGATTAGGTGTTAGTGTTAGTGAGAGCATCCAAGGAAAACTAAGGTAGCATTTGCTTATTCGAAAATTATGCTCAGTTGAACTTTAGATTGTTAAGTTGAAGGTTAATTGCATGTCTACATTTTAGATATTTTAGGGGTAAAATCTTTTACTTTAAAAAGTAGTTTCATACCTACTTTTTAAAGTAGTGGTTTTTACCGCTAAAATCTTTAAAATATAGACATGCAATTAACCTTCAACTTAACAATCTAAAGTCCAACTAAGCATAATTTTCAAATAAGTGTTGACTTTGATTTATTAAAACAGATTTTTTTAAAATTGGTTTTAATAAAATAAAAGTTAGGTTTTAATGATTTGGAAGAAACCATTTGGTTGGATTTAAAATGGTGTTTTTACACTAGTGGTTTTGGGGAGAAAAAATCATGTTTTAAAAAGAAAACTGTTGTGGCTTTTATTAGTCCCACATAGGAAATTAATGAGTATTTAAACCACTTAATAAGTAATCCTCTCTCCTTAGAGATTGTTCTCTTGTGTGTGCTCACAAACCAAGTGTGGGTGCACTAGCGAGGTGCATTGCACAGAGCGCGACATGCGCACGCGCACGTGCATGGGCAATGGGCACTATGAGGCGCACTTTGCGAGTCGCTTGAGTCAACTATTCTTTTTAAGAATAAAAGTCAGATCAACGGTGTAGATCTGATCAGGATTGAGATGGTGGTTCGGATTCGGTGACCCGTTACTGATCATGGGTGTGTGTCCAGGTTCGTCGAACTTGGTGGACTATTGAATGGGTCCGTTGGAGAAACCCAATATACTCAGTGAGTGGGTCGGTTAGGAAGCCCAAGTGGCTCCCAAGGCCTAGCCCTCACCTATATAAGGTGAGGATGAAGATGAGAATTTTACAGAAGTTGAAAATCATATCAGACCTCTGCGAGATTGAGCTCAGAACTCCATTGGAGATCTGAAGCACATCTCAAGGTTAAAGGCGACTCAACCCAGCAAGCCAGATCACATATTCAATCAGTCCATGCGGACTAATTGATCCTTTGTCACCAAACAGAGAAGTGATCTGACTATTATTCTGGCAAATTGAGATCGCTCTATAACCAAGCAGAGTACTATCTGGATTTACCGAGAATAGAGAACAGAAGGAAAACTCGGCCAGTGTAGTAATACACTGACCTTGGGCACTGTTACCAAACAGAGCCCGTAGACAATTTGTTTCCAAAAAGTGTCTCTTCGAAACTGATTCCAGAATTCTCATAATCTGATATACAGAATCCTTACAGATCCAATTCTGGAACTGTTTCAGAATCTCCCCTAGAGAGTAATTTTGTTTGGCAATCACTTGTGATAACCTAATCTGGTTTATACAATCTGTGTAACTAGGATAACTCAGACCTTAATTGGAATAACAATTATGGGCATCCTAAAAGGAGGTTTAAATATAGTTCCTACTCGATAATGCGGATCTGTAGAGGAACAGATTGATTCCTGGCTAGGTTGAATCATGGGGATAGAGTTGCCTTAATCCTTTGCACAAACGGGAGGCTCCAACTATCTTTAAGAAGCGTTTATCGCGGCTCTTAGCCGAATTTGATTAAGGATAATTTTTTTTCATCGTGTGCAAACTATTTGAAGTAATTAATCAACAAATTAAAGATATGTCTACTCCAATGACCACCGTGACTCCACTCGGCCTTGTCCCTATGAACACAAACCTTTTTGATGGTCGGTTTGATAAGACCAATTTCAACCACTATGAAGAACATATCATGTACTTCATGAGACAATTGAAGGTTGCTTATGGTTTGACTGATGTATGCCCTGACATTCCTGCTGCACCTAGAGTATCCAGCGTGGAGATTGCAGCTGCAACGACAATTGCACAGAAATGGGTTGATGACGACTACATTTGTCGTTAGAACATATTGAACTCCATTTTTGATCAATTGTACAATCAGTTTTCCAAGAAGATTAAGGGAGCTAAGGATGTTTGGGATGCATTGAAGACTGTCTACATGATAAAAGAGTCTGGAAAGAAGAACTTTGAGGTTGCGAACTATGTTGAGTTCAAGATAGAAGATGGAAAGCCAATCCTGCCTCAAATTCAGGATTTGCAGAAGATAGCAGATGCAATCACTACTGGTGAGATGAATCTTGATGAGAACTTTCATGTTAGAGTTATCATCTCGAAGTTGCCTCCAACTTGAAAGTCTTATCGCTCCAAGTTAATGCACAGGAAGGAAGTCATCCCTCTTATGGAGTTGATGCATCATTTGAGGGTGGAGGAAGAGTCTCGTAATCAAGACAAGAAGCAGGAAAAGTCAATTGCAAAGGCTCATGTTGCTGAGGCAAGAACTAAGAAGAACAAGACTGATCCGAATAGCTTTGGACCAAGGAAGAACAATTTCAAGAAGTAAGGAACAAGGAGGAATGATGACAGGAGAGACTCCTATAGAAGGGACTCCTACAAGAACTATAACAGGAAGCCATTGGAATATTGCTACACCTGTGAAAAAACTTGACACATCGCCAAATACTATCGTCTTAGTAAGACAGGCAAAGACACCAAGGAGAAAAGATACTGAAATGGAAAGGAAAATGATGACAATGTTAGACACGATGCCCAGAAAAGTAATTTAAATTGTAAGATTCTTATTAATTAGATTAATAGAGACTTCTTCTTTATCTATTGTGAATTCATTATAGGTAATTAACCATGATCATGAGATGCTCTATACGATATAAGATATCGACAAAGATCCATAGGATATATTGCTGGAAAGCTATGTGATGAGACTATCACAGGCACATATAACTTTCCAGTTCCTTATACCTTATATAGTCACAACTATGGGTGAAGCTAGGTACTTCACTTATATGACTGTCACAATACTAAGATGTTCTCGATGGTTGAGATATAGTTTTATCTCAAGCTATTGTAATAGAGACTACACATCAGCATATGGGTGCTTAAATGTACACTGATTGATTGCATGTAATGAGAGACCTCTTGCATAAACATACTATTAGATAGTTGGTCTCTCATTCACATTGAACATTTTCGATAATCCTTAGATCTGATAAGTTCATTTATAACTGAGCAATAATCTGATTGTTTTGATTGCACCTATGTACTCTCTAACTGAGAGACTATGATAAGGTAACAGTTGGATAATCAGAAAGTTGTTTGAGTCATGATGAATTTCAAACAAGAAATTCATACTCATTAAATTGAGAGATTATCCAAATTCTGGGTAAGACAGTCGATTAAGCTTAAATCCCGCACATGTGATTTTGAAATCAAACAAATTTGAAATATAATTTTATTAAAATATATTATACATAATAAAAGTTTTTCTCAAAATGTTTTACATGAGAAATGGTTTATCATGGCTTAATCAAAAGTCTTGGAAACCCAGATGATGTACAATGGGCTATGAGTTAGATAGTATATTAATCTCGAATGCCCATTAGGGATAATGTTATTGGAATGATCAATCGAATTAAAAAGTTCATATGGCGGGATCCTTAATGGTTAATGTTCTTACTCTGGGATTCAATTGCAACATGAATATCTCACGTCACTTGTAATTCCGATGTCATTCCTATTTAAGGGTTAATGGGATAACATTGGGTCAGTCAGGGTTAGAATGTCTCAGAGCAATCTGTGGAAATGCTCATATAAAAAATACAAGCTCAATTAATAGATTAAATGTTAATCTATAAATTAAATGATTAAAAGTTAATCTTTAATAAAATGGATTAAATGTTAATCTATGGTTTAGATTAAAAGTTAATCTAAATTAAAGGATAATAATAATGATTATTTAATTAATACAAAATAAGGGGAAAATGGTTTGACTCATATCCATAAAACCTAACAAAATTGGACCTTACTAGTAGGCCCAAGCCCATGAGATTAAATCCCTAGGGTAGGCGCCCATTTGGAGTTTCCTATTGGATTAGGATTTTGTTAATTAAATAATTACTAATTAATTAATCTTTATTTCATGGGATTAGATTCCAATCTTGGAAAACAAGAAACAAAGGAGATAAGATAAGTTTTATATCAAAACTTGGAGTGCAAGACTCCATAGGCTGACGCCCCTCTTTAGCTCACGCCTCTCCTTATGGGGTTTCCTAATTTAATTAGGATTCCTAATTGTTAGGAGTTTGTTGGGATTCATAAAATCTAGGGAATTAGTTACACTCTTTCTAATGATAAGAGTTATCATTATTTAGTAACTCTCTTTAAAGAGATAAGTTCTAATTGAAGTAGAATTAGGATTTGATCCTAATCTATATAAGCCTATATACCCAAAACGTGTGAGAGATTATTCATTCAAGGAATTCTTTCTCTCCCCCCTCAAAACCGTGAGCTATAGAGAGAATAACTCTCTCTTCAATTTTCGTGTGCCCTAGAGTTACTCCAAGTTAATTGAAGGCTAGGGTTTTGAACCCTTAGTATTTGTGAGATAGAAAGTCTACTCAAACAATCTTTTTTTTTTCAATACCAAGAAAAGATTCAAAAGCTTCGCGAGGATAGTGAAAAACAAGGATCGAACTTTGAGTATTTCTTCAAGAAATCTCTACAAAGAATTCTGACAGTTCAAGTTGTTTTGTGCTTCACTGGTGAACATCATTCACCGAGGTAATTATCTAAACATGTAGTTAGTATTATTTTTTTTCTATGGTGTAAAGATCTCCGGGATCCAGCTTTCCACATAATTTTTTTTTTATCTAGATTCCCTTCAGACAAGATGATCATTGTCGTTTCTGATGTCCTTAAGATTGGTGGGGATTCTGAGTGGTTCATCGATACTGTTGTCACTCGTCACGTTTGTTGTGACAAGAATATGTTCACCTCCTACGAATTAGTGGGGGATGAGATGAATATATTCATGGGTAACTCTTGATATTCCAAAGTTGTTCGAAAGAGCTCTGTTGAGCTAATGATTACCTCTGGGAAGTCTTTGACTCTCACGGAAGTCATGTATGTTCCTGACATTAGTGCTGCTCTTAGCAAGCATGGTTCTAAGATGGTGTTTGAGTCAGACAAGTTTGTCTTGATAAAGAATGGGGTGTTTGTGGGTAAGGGTTATTCTATTGGTGGCATGTTTATGAATGAAAACTCCTCTGCTTTTGCTTATGTTTCTGAGTCTTGTGATCTTTGACATGGTAGATTAAGTCATGTGAATTATAAAACTATTAAATCAATGACTAATCTAGGGTTAATTACTAACCATAATAATAACCACCAAGAGAAGTGTCTAGCTTACAATAAATACAAAATTACGAGAACCTCGTTCAAGAGTGTTAAAAGGACATCCAACGTCCTAGATCTCGTGCACAGTGATATCTATGAAATGACAGATACACTGGTTAGTGGTAGGAAGTATTTCATCACTTTTATTAATGATGCTTAACCTCGTTCAAGAGTGTTAAAAGGACATCCAACGTCCTAGATCTTGTGCACAGTGATATCTATGAAATGACAAATACACTGGTTAGTGGTAGGAAGTATTTCATCACTTTTATTAATGATGCTTCTAGATATATATATGTTTACTTCATTCGCTCCAAGATGAAGCGTTTGAGATGTTTAAGGCATATAAAGCAGAAGTTGAGAGCATGAAGCCAAAATCAAAACTCTAAGATTAGATAGAGGTGGTGAATACTGGATACAAAATTCAACAGATTTTGTGAAGAGAATGTGATCCATCGTGAATTGTCAGCTCTGTACACTCCTCAACAAAATGTAATCGTCGAAAGGAAGAATAGAACATTAACTGAAATGGTCAATACCATGTTGACCAGTTCAGGAGCTCTATCTAGTCTTTGGAGATAAGCTTTATTGGCAACAAGTCATATACTCAACCGAGTATCTCAAAGAAAGCTGAAGATAACTCCATATGAAGTCAGGTAGGGAAGAAAGCCGAATTTGCACAATCCTAAGGTTGGACCCAGAGAAACTGATATAGTACTTGTTGGTTACTCAATGACTACTAATGCATATAGATTTCTGAACCTAGAGTCACCAGCTCCACATACGATTGTTGAAACAATCTAATGTGCAGACTTTTTTGAGCACATTTTTTCGTTAAAGAAAAAACTCATAATTGGTGGGGATCCAAGCTCAGTCAAGTACAAAGAGGAAGAAACCTGAACCAGCTGAAACCTCTGAACCTCGAAGGAGTTCTAGTGGAAGAGTTCCAAAAGACTTTAGTCCTGACTATGAAGTATATTTGGTAGAAAAAGATCCTACCACCTATACAGAAGTCATGTCGTCACATGATACTGTGTTTTGGAAGGATGCTATTACTGATGAGATGCATTCTATCATGTCCAACAACACCTGGTCTTTGGTGGACTTGCCTCCAGGCACCAAGACTATTGGATGCAAGTGGATCTTCAGGAAGAAGCTAAAATCAGATGGAACAATTGAAAAGTACAAGGCTAGGCTTTAGCGAAAGGTTTTAGACAGCGAGAATGTTTCGATTACTTCGATACCTATGATCCTGTAGTGAAGATATCGACCATTAGGATAATGATAGCTCTAGTTGTTGTTTAGAATTTGATTATTCATCAAATGGATGTGAAGATTGCTTTTTGATCTGTGCTAAATGTTATACATAAAAGCACCTCAAACTTAACTTGCTAAATTCTTTAGAGTAATTATTTGTATTATTTTATGTTACTTGGTTGTTTACATTTGTTACAGGTTCATCCGAGAAAAAGAGCTTAATATGGATGGTTTAGAAGGATCTCAGGAGCAAAAGTGAAGAAGAAATGATCAATCATCCTTCCTGTGTTTTGGGCTTATTTTAATTACATAAAAGTTTTCTTTTGGGCCCAATTTGACTATTCTTTAAGGCCCAAACTTTGTAGAGAAAAGAGAAAAGAAGAGTTGTAGAGAAATTAGAAGTCCTTATTGTATAATGACTCTATCTTTCTCTTTTTCTCTATAAAAGGAGAGATTCCTTGTAGAGATTCCATCATTATCATTATTAGAGAATTTTGTAGATATTTTGGATCTGAAGAAGAGAAGTGCTACAGCTTTGTCTAAGAAGATGTTGCATTCCTCCCTAGCGATGAACTAATTTCCACTCTAGAGTTTCGATGAAACCCTAGCCAAGTAACTGTGTCGTTTTATTTTGTTTTATTTTTGCTTTCTTAGTTATAAGACATTGATTGCAAAATGAGAGGGTTGTTTTCAAAAAACCGGATTTATTTTATTTATATTTGATTTCAATGGAATTTTCAACCTTATCTTAGGTTTTATGAAATTAGATTAAAATCACTTGTGTTAATTTTCGTTAGAATTTAAACATAGGTTTTATGCAATGGTTTTAACATATTGAGAAACCAAGTCCTAAGATATTTTATAGTAAGGGAAGACGAGTGATTACACAACCGTAGATCAGTGTGTATCATTCGTGCTAATCAAAGATACGATATGCCTAGTGCTTGATCCCTTGAACTTTTCTACATTAGTTAAGAGGGGACGTGCTATCACTCTAACTAGAATATTTGCAATTTAAGAAGTTAGGATAAATTCAAAATAAGGGCTGGTTATTAGGTTAGTGGTGGATTTGAAAACTTTCCTCAATGAAGATCTCGAGAAAGAGATTTACATGGACTAGCCAGAAGGTTACATACTATCTAGAAATGAGAAGAAAGTATGTAAGTTACTCAAGTCGTTATACGGACTCAAGCATGCACCTAAACAATGTCATGAAAAATTTAGAAGAATCCTCCTAGCTGATGGTTACCAGATCAATAACGGAGATATTTACGTGTACATAATTTTTAATGGAGACTCCGTTGTTATTATCCGCATATACGTAGATGACATACTCATCTTCGGGAGTGATCTGGATAGTATCTTGAACACTAAAGCATTCTTGTCCTCCAACTTCGATATGAAGGATTTAGGTGAAGCCAATGTTATTTTGGGAATCAAAATATTTCAAAGTGCTAATGGGATTACCTTGTCTCAGCCGAGTTACATTGAAAAGATTCTCAAGAGGTTCAATCATTTCGATTGTAGACCGGTTCTCACGCCATATGACTCCAGTATTAAGCTGACGAAGAATGAAGACAGATGTATAGCTCAACTAGAGTACTCTCAAGTGATTGACAGTCTTATGTACGTCATGCACTGCACTAGGCATGACATAGCCTATGCAGTAGGAAAGTTGAGCAGATATACCAGCCCTTCTCAAGTGCATTGTGACGCTCTTCATAGAGTTTTAAAGTATCTAAAGGGTACTATGCACTACGGGTTGTATTATAAAAGTTTTCCTGCTGTTGTCAAAGGATACAGCAATACGACGTGAAATTCAGAACAAGATGAATCTATCTCGGTGATTGCTTGGATTTATACTCTGGGAGAAGGTGTCATTTCATAGAAATCCAAGAAGCAAACTTGTATAACTCATTCCACAATGGAATCTGAGTTTATAGCACTCTCATCTGCCGAAGAGAAAGCTGAGTGGCTTAGAAATGTATTGGTAGATGTATCAATATGGAGCAAGCTAGTGTCGGCAATCACAATCTATTATGATAATCGGGCTGCTATGCTTAAGGCATATAGTGTGAATTATAATGAAAATTCCAGACAGATACGTCTAAAGCATCAACATGTAAGGGGTCTAATTGGTGATGGTGATGTGGCCATTCAATATGTTAAGTCCAAAAAAAATTTGGAAGATCCTTTTTCCAAGGGTCTTGGAAGAGATATGATCTCATCGACATTGAGGGGAATGAGACTAAAGAAACTGAAATAATATAATACATAGTGGGAACCCTACTTGATGAGTTTCTCAAGTTCAAAGGGAGAAACAAGCTACGGTCTTATTTATTTGTATGCACTACATTTTAATGAAAATGAGGCATGTCCATTCCTATAATGTAGTAGTGTAATTTCTTGTAGATGTGTATCCTACAAATGATCTCTTGTATTTTGTTGAGATTGAGAATTTTAAAATAATTCTCTTAATGAGACCATGGATCTATTCAGGTCGGAGTGAGTATAAAGACGCTCTTGATGGCTCACCTTTCTGTGTGTGGAAGCTAGTCACTTCCTATGTGATTACAGGTAATCTCTAGAGCGCACAGTAAATTGGATTTGACACAGACTCAAAAGTGCAGAGCTAATGTGTACAATTTACCTCTGAAATAAGTGTGGGTGTGACGAGTCCGGTTTTTTTATAAGGGTCCGTTAGTTCAAGGCACGTCTACTACGTTCTCGGATTAACTTTAATTAGTTTGCACTAAGTGAAAGTTCAACCCTAAAGGTACTTTATTTATGCACAGGACTTTTTAGGATGTCTATCCTATAATAATTTACAATAATTGTTTTTATAAATCAAGTGGGGGTTTGTTAATTTTGATTTATTAAAACAGATTTTTAATTAGTTTAAATAAAATAAAAATTGGGTTTTAATGATTTAGAAGAAAACCATTTGATTGGATTTAAAATGGTGTTTTTACACTAGTGGTTTTGAGGAGAAAAAATCATGTTTTCAAAAAGAAAACTATTATGCCTTTTATTAGTCTCACATAGGAAATTAATGAAAGTTGAAACCACTTAATAAGTAATCTCCTCTCCTTAGAGATTGTTCTCTTGTGTGTGCTCACACACCAAGTGTGGGTGCACTAGCGAGGTGCATCGCACCGAGCGCGACACACACATGCGCACGGTGCAGGGGCAATGGGCTCTATGAGGCGCACTTTGCACTTCGCGAGTCGCTCTAATCGCCTATTCATTTGAAGAATAGAAGTTAGATCAACGGTGTAGATCTGATCAGGATTGAGATGGTGGTTCGGATTCCGTGATCCGTTACGAATCATGGGTGTGTGTTCAGGTTCGTTGAACTTGGTGGGCTATTGAATGGGTCCGTTGGAGAAACTCAAGAGACTCAATGAGTGGGTCGGTTAGGAAGCCTAAGTGGCTCCCAATGCCTAACCCTCGCCTATATAAGGTGAGGATGAAGATGAAGATTTTACAGAAGTTGAAAATCGTATCAGACCTCTGCGAGAGTGTGCCTCGAAAGAGAGCCCAAACCAGAGAAAAAAACTCCAGAACTCCATTGGAAATCTGAAGCCCATCTCAAGGTTAAAGGCAACTCAACTCAGTAAGCCAGATCTCGTATTTAACCAGACCGTCTGGACCAGTTGATCCTCTATCACCAAACAGAGAAGTAATCTGACTATTAGTCTGACAAATTGAGATCGCTTTGTAACCAAACAAAGCACTATCCGAATTTACTAAGAACAGAGAATAGAAGGAGAACTCGATCAGTGTAGTAATACACTGACCTTGGGCATTGTTACCAAGTAGAACCCGTAGACAATCTGTTTCCAAACAGTGTGTCTTTTCGGAACTGATTCCAGAATTTTCAGAATCTGGTTGACAGAATCCTTACAGATCCAATTCTGGAACTGTTTCATAATCGCTCCTAGAGAGTAATTTTGTTTGACAATCACTTGTGATAACCTAATCTGGTTTATACAATCTGTGTAACCAGGATAAATCAGACCTTAACTGGAATAACAATTGTGGGCATCCTAAAAGGAGGTTTAAGTACAGTTCCTATCAGATAGTGCAGATTTTTAGAGGAACGGATCGATTCCTGGATAGGTTGAATCCCAGGGATAGAGTTGCCTTAATATCACTTGCACAAACGGGAGGCTCCAACTATCTTCAAGAAGCGTTAATCACGCCTCTTAGCCGAGTTTGATTAAGGATAATTTTTGGTCATCTTATTTGAAGTAATTAACTAACAATAAGCACTTCTTTTTAGACTATTGTTACCAAACACCACCTAAACTCCCTCTTTGGAATCAAATCCCACCGCCCCCAATAATGAAGGTCACACCTTTACCATCCAAGAGAGAAGGGGATGTCTGTTATTATGAATATAGTGATCATGACTAACCTGAATTAATTGGAAATGTTAGCTCAATTTTTTTTGTAATGACTTTTGTTTAGACTTACCTAGATGTATCTCAGATGATTGAGAAGAATGCTAGGGGTGTAAATATTAATTCTTGTAATTGTCTCCATTTTGTTCTATAATAAAATCTACACTAGTCTAGTTATCCCACTCCATATATATATATATATATATATATGGAAGGGATCGAGAAGACACGTGAAGAAGAACACATATGTTGACATGCGCACCAACCATAAGATTGAGAGATCAACGGCCACTATCACTCTATATTTAAAAAAATTAAATTTTCCTAAATGCCTTTCCACACATAAAAGGATGGTGTGATGGTGGTCATTGGATCTCTCAACTATATCGTCGTGTGCACATGTGAATATATGTGTTCTTTTTCATGTGTTTTCCCATATATATATATATATATGTGAGCGCGCGCGCGCTCATGCGCACTTAAGATGCATTCGCCTCCCATAGCCAATTTGACACTTCCACAAAAGGCTTACTTTTACTTGATATCATTGTGCTATCTACAAGGATCTTTGAAAGATTGTGGGTTTGACATTCAAAAGAGTGAAAATGTTATGCCTAAAGTGTTCATTCCTCTTATAAAAAGTATGACCTTAATATTTAGGATAATGATAGCATCAATTTCTTTACTCACTCTTTTTAATTAGAGAGAATATTAGTGAAAAACACTTGTCTTTCTCCTAATGGAATATAATAACACATGTCTTGCCCATAAAGAAAGTGAGTTTGAAAGAAAGAATATGCGCATGACTTGCACGAAAAGTTAAAAGGTTTTAACTTTCACAAGAAGTCATCACACACTGTCTTTTTACATACTTCTTCAGAAGGTACTTTTCTAAAAAATCCTTCTAAACAAGACTTCTTCTCATAGAAATTAATCTAAACAAGGCCATAGAGTCAATGTGTTAATTTTTGCTTCTTGCGAATGGCGTTTAGAGCTTCAATGGTGGTCATCATCAACATTGAGTATCTGCTACATGTCAAATACCCCACGGACTTAAGCTAGACACCTCCCAATATCCGACCAAAAGCTCTTGGTTGTCAAGCCCTGCAAAGGGGGGTGAGAACCAGGGGCGCAGCCACATAGGCCCGGGGGAGCTACCCCTCCTAAAATTTGGGGGCAAAAAAAATTCCTACAGACATTATTAGGGGCGTAGCCTAGGAGAGGAGCAGAGCCGGGTGATGGGAGCTCTAACCCCCCTAAACTTTTGAGAAAAACTATATTATTTACAAACGGATACAAACAAATGCGATGACCATGAACTTCACCCTTACGGCTAGGCTCCTCTTGGCTCCACCCCTAGTGAGAACTGAGGAATATGAACACACTTGTGTAGACTCCTACTGTAATAGTAATATGAGGAGAATCATTATAGGCACGTCAATGGCATGTACTTTATCTTTTTGGTATCACAAATTTGGTTAGGTTACAATCTTAGTTATTTTTTAAAAATATTTGTTCATTGATTAATATGTTAGAGAATCTGTCTTTTGACGCTGAGCTAAAAGGACATATTAACTATCACCCTGTAGTGACCACAAAAAATACTATCACACTGTAATTCGTTATTCACGGAATGAACTTACCCCTCTATCATAGAAATTTAGGCCCTTAAAAGGGAAGGTGTATTAAGATGTGATTCACGAACCTTTTATTTATAGAAATTCAGGCCCTTAAAAGGGGAGGTGTATTAAGATGTGATTTTTTTTTTTTTTGAGATATACATTTAAGCCGTAACGCTAGTTATGTGTTAGCATCTCTTCAGTTAGTAGGCGGTGGAGAGTATATACAAATTTCTATCATCTCGAGATTGGAACGTGGTACATCCCCGGGATACGCTACCACTGGGACAAAGCCCTGATCATTGTCTTTTATTTTAGAGTGTGATAGATGGACCCATGAAATCCAATTGATGGGTATTTAAGAGAGGGAGACATCCACCAATGAAATGGTATCTTAGGTTTAGAAATGAATTTTATGATATCTTACGTAAACTATTTCCTTTATTTTATTTTATTTTCAAGATGCGATCCACATGAGGTTGTGTGACCCCTCGCGGTTGTCGCCACTTCATGATAGGCAGCACTGTGCAGTCGCTTTCACGTTTTTCTTCTGCGTTTCTCCAAAACTGGTAAAGTCGTGGCCCCCACGGAATAAGCAAATGATAATGATACGCGTTCTAAGGGTAATTTCGTCATTTAGAACTTCCCCTTACCAATCACGTAGTAATCGTGGCATGATTGATACATATGGTCCATGACAAGTTATCAAGTTGACAACTTGTGGAGGCCTTCTCTTATACATCTCAATAACTGTCTACTAACCCTTATGGTATATTATCTATATATAAGTTTGGATATTCTTTCTGCAATGTTTTCATAATCGGATCAGGTGGACTCGGCTAGGTGGCCGGGAGCCAGTTTGACCCATTTAACCAATTTGATCAGTCTAGTTCGATTGTATCCTATTATTAATAAAAATATTTGTTATTAATAAAACTGAAATCTTAGTTTAATTTAGTTAAGTTTAATTAGAGTTAAAAGATATTTTTAGAGGGATACCAATATTATTATTACCTCTTTGGTAATAATCATCATTGTTACATTGGTGATGATGCATTTTGCATCACACCATCTATGACCGCATTCATATGCAACCACGGGAAGTAAAACGAGGATTTGGAAGACCAGACAAGTGGAGTGTGATTTAACACTAAGATAAGGAATTAAACCCTAAATAGGGAGATAACTTTTTGACTCCACTTATTTAAGTTTCTTACTTTTGACGGTTTAGGGTGAGGTTTTGGATCCTTGCATTGGGCAATTAGAGTTTTCCTTTGATTAAAAAGGATTTTTCTTTATGTTATGTTTGGTTGCCGAGTAAATATGTGAAACTTGAAAAAGAAAAGAACATTAGACATTTCTAATACAATTTTCAGTTGTGTTTTGTGAAATATTTTTTTTCATGATTTTACTTATTTTCTCGGCAACCAAACATAGGGTTATAGTATGTTCAGTTGGTTGCTAAGAAAATAGATGAAAACATGAACCTCCTTTTCTTATTTTTTATTTATTTATAAAAATAATGAGTTCATCGTGATCATTAAATTTGTTAATGTTACATTCCAATAAACCCAATAGCATGCCCATTTTGAACGTCATTACATAAATAAAAAGGAAATAGATAGTGGATTGTGCATTTGATTATGTAGGTGAATATCCGTCCTCATTAGTCCACGATCCCTTCTTAACACTCACCAACTGTGATTAAGATTTTCTCACCCTAGGGTTCACCCATCCAGCCTTGGTTCTTAAAAAAAAAATTATTAACCTTATGTAATTAAGCTTAAAGGAGTATTAAAAGGAGACATCTAAATAAAATTACTTACCATTCTAAATAAGTTAATAATATTTTTAATTTTAATATTATACATATACAAACATTACAAATTTTTTGGAAGAGCCAAACTTCCCACATAATAACTAACTAGAGTTATTTTAGAAGCATTATATATCTATTATAATGAGAGAAGCCCCTCTAATGATGGAAATTCCCATACTACCCTCTTAACAAATTGTAGCCTGATTTTTTCTAATTCCCAAACTACCCTTATATACAAATCTTACAAATCCTTCATTTCATATTTTACTTAATTCTAAAACTACCAATTTCTCATCTACAATCTACCAAACTACCAATTTCTCAAATCATTGCTTATTTTTGGTAAATTCCCAAACTACCCTTAAGACAAAACCTTGGATTAATGTTTTACTTAATTCCCAAATTACCATTTTCTCATCTACATCTTTTGACACTCGGTAACTGTGGTTAAAATTCACTCACCTTAAACTATTCCTTTCTCATCAATTGCACCCATAGGTTAACACATGTCCTTTTTGACACTCTTTAACTGTGGTTAAAATTCACTCACCTCTAGGGTTCACCCCAGTCGCTCTCTCCCACCCATCTCTCTCACATGCATCGGATTGTACACACGTGCTACGCGCGTGCCTTCCGTTATATAAATAATAGTAAAAGTTAAAAATAATTTTTTTATAAGACTATGGAATATAGAAAAATCAAACATTTGTTGGGGCCCTCTCGCCCTAGCTTCAGGTTTGCTTTTGGGTTTTCTTTTTGGGTCGGATTCTACCTGGCTCAACCCAAACCCTGAAAGGGAAAAATCTCGTACATGCCACGCGTCTGTAGCTGCTTTGCTGGTAGAGGAATGTTCGCAAAACTCCACTTGTGAATGAGTCTGAGGGGGCGGGTGTGCACCCTGAAATAAGCTCCGATGATAAAGTCAGTATAAGGCACAAGCATATCGATATAAGGCACAAGCACATCGATATAAGGCACAATATAGTATAGAGATACTTATCGTGAGGTCACTGGGCATATGCACTTGAGGACGAGCTCTGGTGAGGCACTGGGTATATGCACTTAAGGACGGGCTCTGGTGTTATGCTCTGGAGATTGTAGCTCAGGAGGCACAAAGAATATGGCTCAGACAACATAGCTCTGATAACGTAGCTCGGACAAGGCACAGACAACGTATACGTTGTGCAACTCACAACGGATACGTTGTGAAGCTCACAACGGACAACGAGTTCGGCACTACTCATAGCACAATGTGATTGGAGAGTGTAGCTCAGGAGGCACAAAGAATATGGCTCAGACAACGTAGCTCAGATAAAGCTCAGATAAGGCACAGACAACGTAGCTCAGAAGGCACTGACAACGTAGCTCTGATAAGGCACTGGCAACGTAGCTCAGATAACGCAGCTCGGATAACATAGCTCTGACAACGTAGCTCTGACAACGCAGCTCAGATAAGGCACAAACAACGTAGCTCTAGTTCGGATGACATAACTCTGACAACGTAGCTCAGATAACGTATACGTTGTGCATCAGACAATGGGTACGTTGTGCAGCAGACAACGTATACGTTGTACAGCAAATAACGTGTACATTGTACAGCTCACGACGGGTACGTTGTACATCAGACAACGGACAACGAGTTTGGCACTATGCACAACATAACGTGACAACGGATTCGGCACCATTCACAGCACAATGTATTCGGCGCTATTCACAGCACAACGTATTCGGCACCATTCACAGCACAACGTATTCGGCACCATTCACAGCACAACGTATTCGACACTGTTCACAGCAGACAACGCTACAACGGGTTCAGCACCATTCACAGCTCAGATAACGCTACAACGGGTTCAGCACCATTCACTGCTCAGATAACGCTACAACGGGTTCAGCACCATTCACAGCGTCAAGCACAAGTTCACGTGTGATTGCACTCAACTGCTAATCAATTGCAAGACTGTGCAAGTGGCAGTGTGACCATTCATGGAGAGCATCAGGCAGACATGACCTATTTGAGAGAATCTGGTGGCCATAATCGATTGTGAGACCATAAAGAGCATCAACTAGCCGGAGAACACCAAAGGAATATGAGAAAATCAGGTGAGTGGTCGCCTGCACAGCACTTTGGGATAGGGGTGTGAATGACTCAAACTTCTCAGATCTTCCTCTTCCTCTTCCTCTTCTCTTTTTCTTCTACCATTTCTCTCATCTCTTGCCTTTCGCACCATCCATCTCTTCTCTCTGGTGATTCTTGCTTATTTATAGGCATTTTGAGTCATCATGACTTGTGTAGTCATGATGAGTTCACCTGCCAGACAACACTCAAGTGAGCTAGCACATGGCCCAAGTGGGCTTATGTCGGCTAAATTGTTAGAATTTACCTAGAGTGAGAAATACCTATTTTACCCCTTCTTTTTGCTCCTTTTTATGAATTTTATCCGTTACAAACCCGAATATGTCACAACACGTTGCCAATTGTAGTAGTGGAAACCGATATCTCTACAGTTACCGTCATGTTGACAGTAACCCAACAGTCGGATATTTTTAGCAACAGTTACAAACGGTGTGAGTATCGAGTGAGCTAGGCAGTTTATCTCCTCACGTGAGAACATGAGACTATCTTGTCACAGTGCGGCTTATCTTGTAACTCATTTACAAGAGTTTTTGTGGAATGAATTCGGCCTATTAACATCTCTATCCATGGATAGATCCCCAAACCTCCCATTGTACAAATGTATTCCAATAATTTTACTAAAAATCATGTAAAGACAATTCTTATTTACCCATTTAATACTCTTTATTCAGAGAAATCAGTATAATATTACTTTATTTTTATATTAAATCTCAACCCAAATCCCGAACTAGCTGTACATTGCATTCAAGTAACATTTTCAATGAAACTTGGAAAAGAACTCCTATCTATTTTTCTTTAAATCTTTCCCAAATCTCAATATGTTTCATCTTTTTCTATTATCTCTCACACCTAATACTTATAAAATCCTAGACTTGTAATTACTTAGTTATAAGCCTATACAAGATTTGTAGACAAATAACAATAACTCCTTATCAAAATAAGAGTTTTCAAGAAAAACTCAGGCTTGAAGCCCGCCTAAGACCGCTTGAGCGGTGCCAACTCTACTCGAGCGAAATGCTGTAAGAGACTCCGAACTTTCTTGTCGCAAACCTGCTCGAGTAGCACCCAATCTCACTCGAGTAATGGCTCCAGAAAAACTCAATTTGAATCAAATCTTACGTCATTTTCATGAGTTGTGATGTGATGGTTGATATATCCACAATTTGACACAACTTTAGTGTGAAGACTATCTAACCGAGGGACAAATACTAACACAGTCACTGATTGCAGTCTGACAACAATTACGATTAAAGAAAAAGTTTACAAAAACAAAATCTTCGAAAGGGGAATTTATTGTTTATTCTGATTCCCTTATATAAAACAAATGTGTTCTGTGTCTACATGTGTGTGTGATGTGTTGATGTTTATGTGTGAGTGTGAAGGATGGACTGTGTTGTTGTCTACATTCTACGCACCTAGGTGCCAAATTCAAGTGTTTAAGGACAAAAAAGCTCATAACTCTGTTAGGGTTTTTCTTATTAAATAAAAACCTATGTGGTATGGCGCAATCCTTAGTTTTCAAAACTCGGATTGTATTGCTGTTAATAGAGAATGTTAAGGATAATGGGTCCCACTAAAGAGATGTGATCAAACAGGGACTCTTTAAGTGTTATTAAAGCTAACAACATGGTCAGGGTTGGCGACCGTTAGATCTTTGGTGTGATCCCTCTTAGCCATTGGATCTTATGATGGGTAGGGTTCCAAGGGTATATAAAGCAAAGAGGGGGTCCCTCTTTTCTCTTACGTCAATTGGAAGCCCCATTGAATCAGACCTAAGGAGAAAAGAGAAGACTCTCTCATCCCTCTCAAGCGCCGAGAAACACAGCATCACATCGTGAAGGGAATAGGGAAATTCCAGCGAAAGGTATGAGATCATCTCTTTTAATCTGTGTCCTCTTTTGATTATGAATTCTAGAAAAGTTGATTGCATGGTCTAGATCCAGGATTTGAATAATCTTGTTTTGTTTTAACATTATTATTCTTGAATCCCAACAATTGGTATCAGAGCGCAGGGTTGACCTTGTGATTAATTTTTCTTAATAATCAAATCTAAGTGGAGTTTTATTTTCGGATCTAAATAATCAATTTTTTTTTTATTTATTGATCTTGTGATTCGGATTTAAGGAAATTGAGAAATATAAATTTAAAGGTAAATAAGGTAAAGAGATTGATTTCGGATTTTTGATAATTAATTTTTATTGGTTTTGAAATAAATTTTCGGATTTTTAATAATCGTATCTAGGATCCGAGTGAATCGGATTAAAGGTTAACAGTAAAGAAATTTTCAGAAATCAAAAAAAAAAAAAAAAAAAAAAAAAAAAAAAAAAGGGGTTTTTTGGCTGTTTTTGGTTGGACGGCGATTCCGCCGCCGTCCGTCACCGGAGGACGCCGCCGGCGGTGAGGTTTTGGTCGCCTGAGTCAGGCCGTCGGTTTGGCACCGGCGGCAGCCGGAGAGGTGGCCGGTAGAGCCCTTACCAAAGGGTTAACAGTATACGGCGTTAGGTTTTTTAAAAAAATAAAATTAAAATAAAATTTTAAACTGTGCGGGTTAGGAAGATGAGCCACGAGGGTCAACCCGACCCTCTGACCCGAGACCATTAGTTCAAACCCGACCCTGTTAAGCCGATCCAATACTGAACCCGATCCGTTGATATAAACCGAACCCGTATGGGTTTGACCGACCCGAAAATGTAAGTTCCGACCCGAATAAACCTTGAACCGGATCACTAGACCGGACCGGCCCAACCGGATCCAAGCCTGAACCGAACCGGTTCGACCGAACTGGGAGCTAAGCCGAACCGGATTGCTGAATGAACCGAACCAGAACCGGCCCGATGCCAGACCGGACCGCGTAAGACCGTCGAACCGTATGCGCGTGATGCGCAGACCGCGCGTGAGCGCAATCCCGTGCGCGTGCAGCGGTTTCTCCGCGCGTGCAACGCACAACCAGCGCGTGGCGCGCACTGCCTGCGCGTGAGGCGCGCGTGACACTTGCAGGGAGTGTCTCCTGCGCGTGACACATCCCCAGGACACGTCCAGGACGAGTGTCCGACCTATTCTGAGGTTTTTGGGTGTTCTGATTCCGTTTTTTGGGGTCCATTTTGACTTCTGAGCACTGTAAAGAGTTGTTTTAGTGCATGAATATTATTTTCCTATGGTTTTGACATTAAATAAAGGAAAAACTTGATGCTTTTACCCAAAATTAATATCAGGAATTAAAGTTAGATCATCCTATGGGGTTTAGGTTTGATCTGTAAGGCAGTGATTCGAATGGGCATAACTGAAGTAGGTTAGATTGTCTTGCCCAAAGGTGACCGTCCTATAGGAGGTTATGGTCCTTCGAATTTGAGATTTTGATCTCATTTAGACTGCAAGTTTGCACTCACCTACATTGAATAACTAGTCTTGCCCAAAGGTGTCTAGGGACTTCTTGTAGACTGAGTGGGGCAGAATGATTTGTGCGTGGCGGTGAGAGAAGGATAACCCTCTTGCCCAAAGGTGTGGAAGTGTCCTAATCAATCCAATACGTGATAGATCAGTTCTGTGCGCGACTGTTGTTGCCAATTGGGGGGTGAATTGCATGTCGAAATCTCTTGCCCAAAGGTGTGATTAGATGATGCGCCCACCTGTCCCGTAAAGTGGAAGTAAGCAATCTTAAAGTAAACCACTTTAGCTATCCGGCTTAACCCCAAGACCGGATTAGAATCATAAACCTTAAATAAAGTTATGCAATGATAAGTATAAAGTAAATTACTATAATTTGTGCAATAATTTGTTAGACATACCATAACATAGTAAAACATTGACATTTTCAGATATGGATGGGTCTGTTGTTCAGAAACATTTGACTGGGATTGAACCTCTGAATGGTTCAAACTATAGTTCTTGGAAGATGCAGCTAGATATAGTTCTTGGTTGCCTTGATTACGACTTTGTCCTACTAGAGGAAAAGCCGGTTACTCCCACTGCTGAGTCTTCAGATTCAGATAAGTCTTTGTATTCGAAATGGGAGAAGGCCAATAGGATGGCCATGATGATCATTAGGGCTTCTGTTCAAGAAGCCATCAGAGGTGGTATTCCTGCTGCTGATACTGCTAAGGTTCTTCTTGAAACTATCAAGAAACAATTTATGGGATCTGTTAGGTCTCGTCAGTACAGTTGTTTAACTTAGCTGATTTCATTGAAGTATGATGGTGCTGGAAATGTTCGGGAGCACATCTTGAAGATATCTAAGTTAATTATCTCTCTTAGAGAGCTTGGGTTGACAATTGAGGATGACCTCATGGTGCATTTGGCTGTAGCCTCACTTCCAGAATCATTTGATGCTTTTAAGGTTAATTACAGTGCACAGGATAGGAAGTGGGATCTACATGAACTGATAGCTGTGTGTGTTAGTGAGGAAGAGCGCTTGAAGCGTGGGAAAGCTGAGTATGCGAACTTGGCTGTGAATTCTGGTAGTAAGAAGAATTTTAAGAATAAAGGGTTCAAGAAATCTAATTCACAAAATTTCTGGCAAGGACAAAATTCAGGACAGAGTTCAGGTCATAATTTAGGACAGAGTTTGGGACATCAATTTCAGGGAAATGATAATACTGAGGAACTAGAGGAGATTGAGTGTTTCTTCTGCAAGGGGAAATGTCACATGAAAAGAAACTGTTTCAAATATAAGGATTGGTGCAGGAAGAACAAAGGAGTTCATTCATCGGCGAAGCGCCAAGGCTGATGAGCTGCTGATTTTTGAGAACTCTACACCAACAGTATTAGAGGCTGTTGGAACTTGCTGATTAGTATTAGACTTTGTTTCTGTTTTTACTATTAGATGTTATTTTCATTGTGCCGTTGTTTAGTCGAGATATTATTGGATTGGATACAGTTTAATTTTATCATTGAGGGGAGTACACTCTCCATCAGACATATTTTTCAGACAGTTGGTAGTAATATATTAGTAGATGATCTTTATTAGCTAAACTTGGACTCGTATTTTATATCATTCTTGTTGTATGTTTGTTAACATCAGACATATGTTAAGGTCAGTGGGAGCAGGTTTTTTAAGTTATAATTTGGATATCAAGATTACCAGAAATCATATTTCTAGACGTTTGGAGTTATCTCATAGGATTTCAGTTTGGTTTACAAGAGATATATCGAACTAGAAATTTAAAAGTTATTCAGACTCTGATTTTTGCTTGATTTCAAGATAGTTTGAAATCTTCATCAGATTATGTGTTGTTGAATATTTGAATTATAAACATGTTTGGATTGTGAACCCGTTAAGTAAAAAACTCTCCACCAGAAATTTTTTAAAGAACTTGTCATTATTATGGAACCTTTTAGAATCGTTTGATTCTTTTATTTAGTGGGAGTATTGTTCATTGTTTTATATTTCAAACATTTATATGATATACATGTCATTGTTTTACACTCTCAGATATTGATATGTTATGGTTATGCAAATTAAATAATTGATGCATCATTTGATTATAGTCATGTAATTGAACTGCACGTGCAAAAGGTAAAGACATCAAGTGATGGATTTCACATGACGGATGTCATTGATGTCAGGTTTGCCCGAGAGCCTTGCACAAAGCTCTCAAGTTGCTTGGGCTGATGATTGGGCACCATGTTTGAGGCCTTCATTCTGGATACAAGGTGATGGACTTCACATGACGGTTGCCGTAAAGTATCGGAATGACATGCATATGCTTAAATGCATGTAGCGTGGACAATTTTTGGACGTATACATTTTGATCACATAAGGTTGTGTATAGTCCATATCACACCATACCTTGCCACCATAAAGAACCGCTCTGAAACATTAGTATTACTAGCTGTTTGACCATGGAGTGGCTTGTATCATAGTAAATGAACACTAGTAGATGCTAAATGCTTCCATGATCACCGTTAGTGGTGCTTTTGAATCAAAGTGACAGTTAAAGAACACTTAATTCTCGACAGCAATGTTTTTCAAAATTAAAAGAGTGGCCACTCATGTTTTTAAGGTTGTTCAATCCGAAGAGTCATTTTATTTTATTTAAGGATTGCTTGGACCAAGTGGGAGATTGTTAGGGTTTTTCTTATTAAATAAAAACCTATGTGGTCTGGCGCAATCCTTAGTTTTCAAAACTCGGATTGTATTGCTGTTAATAGAGAATGTTAAGGATAATGGGTCCCACTAAAGAGATGTGATCAAACAGGGACTCTTTAAGTGTTATTAAAGCTAACAACATGGTCAGGGTTGGCGACCGTTAGATCTTTGGTGTGATCCCTCTTAGCCATTGGATCTTATGATGGGTAGGGTTCCAAGGGTATATAAAGCAAAGAGGGGGTCCCTCTTTTCTCTTACGTCAATTGGAAGCCCCATTGAATCAGACCTAAGGAGAAAAGAGAAGACTCTCTCATCCCTCTCAAGCGCCGAGAAACACAGCATCACACCGTGAAGGGAATAGGGAAATTCCAGCGAAAGGTATGAGATCATCTCTTTTAATCTGTGTCCTCTTTTGATTATGAATTCTAGAAAAGTTGATTGCATGGTCTAGATCCAGGATTTGAATAATCTTGTTTTGTTTTAACATTATTATTCTTGAATCCCAACAAACTCAACCAAAAGAAAAGGACAAAAAAGTTCAATGTGTGCATCTCTAATGGCAAAATTAGGGTGGCTAGAGATGTTTGAACCAGGCACCCATGGGCATGATGGGGCCTTCTATTTAAAATCAGATTGATCAAATGGCTCATAGATTTTCGATCAGGTTGACTTTTCGTCCCACGAGATACATGAGGGAATAACAATGGGGATTTTATTCTAGGCCCAAACACATAGTATGTGGTACCCACGTGCATTATATATAGGGGCGACGTTACCTATGCTTTGCATCACTTACTCGACCACTTAAAATAAGGTGAATGAGTTAACCAAAAAATGTGTTTGGGCCACTTGGTGTAGTTGAGTTAACCAAAAAAAAATATATATGATGAATGATTAGTATACTCTAATTTTCATAATTTCACTCATGTTTGATGGTAAAACAAAGAGTACCCAGTCTTATCATTTAAATTTTTTTGAATTTTTTTTAAAAAAATTGTGAGAGTATTGCTAGCGGTCCTCCTAAAATATATTAGAGAGAGAATGATCTCTTCATCCAATCATATATATAATAATAAACACCTATATCTATTGATTAGTTGAACAATATAAATTGAGTTAACTCGTTCATAGTGGATCTATTTTAGAAGTATTTTTTAATTACATAAAACTATATATTTATTAAAGTCGGATAGTAATTAGAATAATAACCTGCTTACTCAGGATTCTCTCGAGTTCAACTCGAGAGAATCTCTCCGCTTTGACCCCTTATTGGTCGCCACGTGTCTCCTTTGATACCCCTTTGACCATGGGTAAGGTTCACCCACCCATCCTTGGTTTTTTTTTTTTATATATTAATTATTATTTTTTAAATTAAAAAAAACTGTTTTTAGAGTTTTTTTTTAAAAAGTTTTTAATTTAAAAAAAGAATTAATATTTTAAAAAATAAAACCAAGGATGGATGGGTGAACCCTAGGGGTGGGTGAACCTTACCCATGGTTAAGGGGTATCAAAGGAGACTGGTGGCGCCCTCTAGGGGTTCAACCGAGAGAGATTCTCTCGAGTTCAACTCGAGAGAATCCTGTGCTTTTTTTTTTTTTTTTGCCGGAGGATACCATTTATCTGCGTTAGTATAAGGTTAATGACCAACATTGGGGGTTGAGGTTTTTGTTACACATCACCCAGGAAATGTATCCCGAGAGTTAGTAATAACAAGTGAACTCTATGCCTGCCATGAATTTTTAATCTTTTGGTATCACATATATGATTAGGTTTTAACCATGGTTAAATAGACCAATGACTCAATAAATTCTAGAAAGTTAATCAAAAAATCATAAATATTTCCTGGATTCCAGAATAGACTTCTATGATCAATTTAACAATGGTTAGGACCTTTAATCATAGTCAACCTTAATTTTGAACCGAGTCAGGCTCTAAACCATGGTTAAAAAATCCCTAACCAGGAAAAATTTGAAAAAATGACAGAAAAATAAGAAATATTCTAAAAAGCTTAAAATGGTCTTATATGACAATTTTCACCCTGTCCAGTCCTTTTAACTGGAGTTAACCTGACTCCGGTTGATTTTTAATCATGATTAAGATGCTTAACCCTTTGAAAGAATCCCCAAAAATACCAAAAAAATATAAAAAAAAATCAAAAACGAACTTTTTGACTTTCCTGACCTTGGTTAGTCCACCTAACCATGGTTAACACCTTTCTAACCGCAGTTAGATCACTTGACCAACACGGTCAATTAAACCCTAGCCTATGGGTTAGACTTTTGACCACTCTATGCACACACACACCTCCCTAATCTTGGCACATGCTCATATGCCAGAACTACGCTCGGTCTGATCTCACCCTAATATGAGTATGTAGGTAACCAAACCCAGCTTCGACCCTAGCCATTTAGCTTTTATTTATTTTTGGATTAGCACTTGATTAAACAACTTAGGCATTTTAATTAAAATTTGAGATTTAAATTGGCTTAAATTTAGGGAATAGGTAACCATTTATAAAATAGGGGTCTTGAGGTGTCTAACACATTCCCTGGAACTTAATCAAACCACTTATCCTAATTCTGATAAATCATTTGTCTTATCGAAATGATTCAGGATCTATCCCTTAAAATGAATAGGTGACGACTCTCAGTCACAACATAAATATAAAAGGAATAGAAAAATCTCATGCTCACAATATCAACCGCCATACCACAATCCATGAAATTGATCTCAAATCACCCCTATGTTTATCACATGGGAGGGATATTATCTTGATCTCCATTTAAGGCCACAGGAGGAGCACATGCACCATGTCATTTGAGATATTATTATTATTAGTAACAAAAGTCCTAATTGAATAAATAATAACTAGAGCAATTAAAAAACTTTTAACAAGAGTATTTTAATAATCACAAATATAAAGGTAAACATTTTTATCTCTAAACCTCTTTTCTATAATTTTTTTTAAAAAAAAATATTTGGTTGCTCTGCCTGAGCCCGGGTTATTATTATTATTAATTTATTTATTTTATTATCATTTTTTAAATTAATTTTGACAGAAAAGTGAACTTTATATCACATGGTAAAGTACTCTGTCACAACACGTTGCCACTTGTATGTTTTGATAACATGTTGCCACTTGTAGTAGTGGAAACCGTTATCTCTACAGTTACCGTCGTCTTGACAGTATCCCAACAGTCGGATATTTTTAGCAAACAGTCACAAACGGTGTGAGTGACTCATCATCGAGTTAGTTAAGCAGTTAATCTCCTCAGGTGAGAACATGAGGCTATCTTGTCACAGTGCGGCTTGGCTTGTAACTCATTTACAAGAGTTTTTGTGGTATGAATTCGGCCTATATTAACACCTCTATCCATGGATAAACCTCCCTATTGCACAAATGTATTCCAATAATTTACTAAATATCATTTAAAGACAATTCTTATTTAATAGGGCAGTTATTAGCACATTACCTATCATTTGAGTACTTTTTATTAAGAGAAATCAATACTCGAGAACTCCTTGTACACTACATCCAAGTAACATTTTCAATGAAACTTGAAAAAGAATTTTTTTCTTTTTTTCTTTAAAATCCTAATATGTTTTATGTTTTTCTATTATCTCTCACACCTCATACTTATCAAATCATAGGCTTATAATTATATATTTATAAACATATACAAGATTTCTAGACAAATAAAAACAACTCCCTCTCAAAATAAGAGTTTCCAAGCAAAACTTGGCTTCAAGTGCCAGCTCTGCTAGAGCGAAATGCTGTAGGAGACTCTGAACTTTCATGTCGCAAACCCGCTCGCCAGCACCCAATCCCACTCGAGCAATGCCTCCAGAAAAACTCAATTCGAACCAAATCTTACACTATTTTCATGAATTGTGATGTGATGGTTGATATATCCCCAATTTGTCACAACTTTAATGTGAAGACTCTCTAACCCAGGGACAAATAGAGTTCAGATGGGCTACAGCACTAGCTGTTGCGCTGTTGCCCATATGTGTCTTGCAAAATGGGCCCCATATCCATCATTGGTGATCCCCATGTGAATAGTAAAGTGGCCCCCATTTTATAAGACACATATGGGCAACAGTGCAACAGGAAGCGCTTGCCCATCCGAACTCGGACAAATACCAACACGCTCACTGATTGCAGTCCAACAACATTTAAGATTTAAAAAATAGTTTAAGAAAACAAATCTTCAAAAAGGGAATTTATTGTTTATTCTTATTCCCTTGTATAAAACAAATGTGTTCTTGTCTACATGTGTGTTGATGTTTATGTGTGAGTGTGAAGGATCGACTGGGTTATTGTCTAGATTCTACGCACCTAGGTGCCAAATCCAAGTGTTTAAGGACAAAAAAAAGTTTCACCAAAAAAATAAAAAAGGACAAAAAAGCTCAATGTGTGCATCTCTAATGGCAAAATTAGGGTGGCAGAGATGTTTGAACCAGGCCAACACCCATGGGTATAATGGGGCCTTGTATTTAAAATCAGATTGATCAAATGGCTCATAGATTTTCGATTGAATTGACTTTTCGTCCCGGGAGATACATGAGGGAAATACAATGGGGATTTTATTCTAGTACCAAACACAGATTATGTGGTACCCACGTGCATTATATACAGGGGCGACGTTACCTATGCTTTCCATCACTTAAAATATGATGGATGATAAGTATACTCTAATTTCCTTAATTTCACTCATGTTTGATGGTAAGACAAAGAGTACCCAGTCTCATCATTTAAATTTTTTCCAAACACACAGGATAGTAACACGTGCCATTACTATTCCTTCAACTTATTTGAAAAGCAAAAAATCCAAACAAGATAAATTTTTATTTTTGTACTATTTCTCAAGATAATAGGATTGTGGCTAGCATTTTTCTAAAAGAAATCGTCTTGTGTGGAGCTCACAAATGTGTGACACAACAAAATTTATTTTAATTATGAAATGAGAGGAGATTGAATATTTTTTATAAAATTGTGAGAGTAGTGCTAGCGCTCCTCCTAAAATATATTAGAGAGAGAATGATCTCTTCTTCCATTCATATATCTTTACTATTATAATGGGAGAGGCAGGCGTAGCCTAAATTTTCTGAAATTCCTAAACTACCCTTATATAAAACAAAACTTTAATTTAATGTTTTACTTTAATTCCCAAACTACCATCATCTATCTATTTAAAGAATAGTCAATCACGATTGAACTCGGAGAGAGTTCAATCACACCCGCGGGTTAACACATGTCTCTTTTAACTCCTATTAATTGTGATTAACTCCTTCCCCTCGCTCTCACGAGCATCGCACGTACCACTTGCTAGTATTAATAAACATATATCTATTGATTAGTTGAACAATATAAAATGAGCTAAAAAAAAAAATTTGAGCTAATTCATTTGGATCTATTTTAGAAGTTTTTCTTAATTATATATATATATATATAGATATTTATTTATTTATTAAAGTCAATTGGTAACTAGATTTTTTTTTTTTTTTTTTTGCAGAGGATACTAATTACCTGCGTTAGTACAAGGTTAATGACTAACATTGAGGATAGAGGTTCTTGCTACACATCATCCACGAAAATGTATCCCGAGAGTTTGTAATAACAAAGTGAACTCTATGCCTGACACGATTTTTTTATCTTTTGGTATTACATATATGTTTAGGCTGTAACCCTTATTAATAATGTTAGTTCATGGGTTAGTTGTTTAAAAAATTTAACATTCAATCTGTATAAAATAATGAATATATCAACCGTCACACTGTAATCTATGAAATTGATCTCAAATCACTCTTATATTTGTCACACAGGAGGGATATTCTCTATCTCCATTTAAGGCCACAGGAGGAGCCCATGCACCATGTCGTTTGAGATATTAAAAGCTTATTATTATTATTAACAAAGTTCTAGAACAATTAAAAAAACTTCTAGCAAGAGTATTTTAATAATTACAAATACAAAGGTGAACATTTTTATCCCTAAATTTTTTTTCTATAATTTTCAAAATGTTTTTTTTTTTTTTGGTTGCTCGGGTAACCTGAGCTCCGGGTTACTATTATTATTTATTTGTTTTATTATCATTTTTTAGATTAAATTTGGCAGAAAGTGAACTTTATATCACATGGTAAAGTACTCTGTCCACGTGCCCCCCATCAAATAGGTGTTGTTGTTGGCGACAAGCCTCGAGAAAAACGTGCCGTGAAATATTTTCTAAAATGAATATTTAAATGGGTGCAAATATTTTATGGGAGAATCCGACGAGGAACGACGACCCAATCAATGGCTGAGATTACCTTTAGTGACGTCAGCGTGTCCTTTCAGATATATATTGCGTTTTTTAAAATCTATTTCTCTTGTCTTTATCTGAATGTGGTTCTAGATGAGGTGAGGATTAACTAACTAGAGTTAAGGCAAAGTGCCTTAACACGAGTCAAATGAAGTGGCGATTTTGGTTTAGAACTCCGCGTACTTTTCTAACTGCCGGCGGCTGCACGAATTATAAAGACGGTTAAACTGAAAATGTTTCAATATAAATTTGCAAAGTTTTTAATTTTCCTTTTTTTTTTTTTGGGTTGAAGAAAATGACGATTCCTTCTATTAATTTTCCTTCCAATTTTGAAGAAAATGACAATTGCTTTTGTGTTAAACAAGTGGTTAGGCATTTTAGGACTTAGTGACTTATGTCTAGATTATATTTCTATAAAAGTGTTTGATTTGACTCATCATAATTAATTATGAAAATTATTAGTGATTTCATAATTTTGTTAGAAATGATTAATGCCGAGTCTAACTTTTTTCTGTTATTTTAAAATTATGTGAAAATTAGTGTAAGAGTCTAAATTTGTAACCTAGTAGGGTAAAATATTCATTAAGTTTTTTTTTTCTGAAATGATATCATGGAACTAACACATACTCTAAACACACACAACCATACTTAAGGCAACTGCTAAGGTGTCATAAGAATAAGTCCAAGCAACCCGTCCAAAATGGCCGTCTTAAGAAGGGTTGATGAGCCCTTAAAAAATTCATTAAGCTTACTAAAGGGAATTTTGAAAAATATTTTTTAAAAATAAGTAATCCATTGATAGAGTGCCAAATAAATAAAATTATTATTTTATTGACAAGAAAACTTATTCATGATAGTGCTTATAAGCATCATCAATTATGACTGTAATAATTTAAACGAAATCGGCTCTTAGCCTTAATTGCACCCATCAAAATAGTTATTTTTGGGTGAAAACACATCTGTAATTACATTGTTTCTTTTAAAGTAAGGCTATTTTGGGTCAGTGTCATTAAGCTAGCATTCTTCTTCTTCAAAACTCATATTTTTCTTATGTTGTTTAATAAAACAAAATAACACAACAGAAATTCATATTGCCGACCTCCAACATTTTGACAAAATGGTATTGATTGCAATGATATTATTGTTTGGTAGCTAAGACATTTTTCTTCTTTCTTGTTTTTAAGTTTTTATTTGGTAGTCTCTTATAAAAAAAGACAGAAGTTTTTATTTGGTACTCATGATCTCTTTTAACGAACTTTTATATGATATAGTAAAATGTTTTAAATGGAGATGTAAAAACTTACAACAATGGAATATCTATTTTCTTTTTTACTTTGTCTTACATGTCTTAATTTCCAAGATCTCGCCTTTCTGGCAAGATCATCAAATAATCGTTTATTTGATGTATTACTTGTGATCATCATCATCATTTAACATCGTTAGTACCTCATGCAACACACGTTTTTACACCATATGAGTGAGATAAGAATAAAATAGAATACAAACAGTGTGATATGTTCATACATACATACATCATACAATACTATTAGCAGCTTAAGCTAGCTTTTGCAATTTATCTCTATAAAATTAAGAGCTTAACTATAAACATGGGAAGCAAAGTTGACAACCAAAAAAAAGCTTTGGAAGCAAAGCTTGCCTAATTGGTGGTCATTTGATCCAGAATCAAGTCTCAAGCGGTGTTATGGTTGAGATATCCATTTGTTTGCTAACCTAGAATAAATACTAACTAAATTAACAAGGGTTGCAGCCTTACTATAGATATGAATAAAAAAAAACTACAAACATGAGCTTTGGTTCAAGAGATAATCAGCTCCCCAAAAATATGCCTTGACAATGGCATTTTGGCAATTGTGTGAAAATATTTATATGATAAAAATACCTTTATATTCATAATTCTTCAATTACCCTTAAAATAAGACATATCTTGAGAAGCTTTGATTATCTTTTAAACCCGAGATCTTTTTTTCTAGTTATATAAAATCTAAAAAAGAAAATGTCAGTTAGTCAAAGAAAGCCATCTTAAAAGGATTGGTGACAATTTAGTAAATTTTCTTCCTTAAACCATCTTTATCCCCATTCCCGAATATATCGGCTTAGTTGTCACTAAAACATTAACATTTAGATTAATATGGTATATTTTTATTTTGAGCTTAACTACAAACAATAGAGTGAACAAAGTGACCGAAGAAGCTCCAAAAAAATATGCCTTGGACACAGGTATTTTGAGAATTCCATAAAATATTGGGAGTAATTTGCCTACCACACCTACAAATGCTGTGTTCGTGCTCTTTTAACACTCTTTTAATTATGGTTAAGTTTTAAAAAATTAATATTAATATGTTTGATCTTTTTAAAAATCAAGGCTAGATTACTTAACTTTAAAAGTGAATTTTAATAATAGTTGACAATTGTTAAAAAAAAGGGGCATGGATCAACGGCACCGGACATTTAACTACATAATCTAATGCGCTAATAAGTGAAACAGTCCCCTAAAATATTTATATGACATAAATAGTCTTATTTAATATTTATAGTTTTCAAAATTACCATTGTCTTGAGAATAACTCTTGATTCACGCGGTAGCTTTGACGTTCCGATTAAATCGGCGATGCTTCGAAGAAACCGCCTCATATTGTCACTCCCTATGTGAGAGCTGCAGCCACCATAGGCATAGCCCCCACATTAAAATTCAGTTCAAATGAACTCCAAATTCATTACCAAATCCACATGCAACACCACGCTATCATCCCCCGACAATCCACCTCTCCCCGAATCCACCTCCTTTAATCGTCTCTCTCCGACAACTTCTCTCTCTAACCTTCCACCGCCACCACCGGGGACCCGCTTCTCAAAACCGCCAAACTCAGAATTCCGGTTTCTCGGTAGCTTAATGTAACGTTATCAATACCACGAATCGCAAGACCTTTGTACTTTCTCTCTCTCTATCAACTTACTAACGTGGTTTCCGTGTATGTGGAATGACGGAATACCGCTTACCGACGATGAATCTCTGGACGGACGATAACGCTTCGATGATGGAAGCTTTCATGGCTTCCGATTTTCCTCCTTTCTCTTGGCCTCCTCCTTCTTCTGCATCAACGACGACCGCCGTCACCGACGCCGGGAAAAGCCTAAACCAGTCGCAGCCGCCGGCGTTCTTCAATCAAGAAACTCTGCAACAGCGTCTCCAAACCCTAATTGAAGGTGCTAGGGAGAGCTGGACCTACGCGATTTTCTGGCAATCCTCCGTCGATATCACCGGTGCTACCTTGCTCGGATGGGGCGACGGATACTATAAAGGAGAAGAAGATAAAATGAAACGGAAAATGACGCCGACGTCGGTGGCGGAGCAGGAGCACCGGAAAAAAGTGCTCCGGGAGCTCAATTCGTTGATCTCTGGAGTTCCGGCGTCATCCGATGATACGGTCGATGAGGAGGTTACTGATACAGAGTGGTTCTTTCTGGTGTCGATGACGCAGTCTTTCATCAACGGCAGTGGGCTTCCCGGTCAGGCGTTCTTTGCTTCGGCTCCGGCGTGGCTCGCCGGAGCTGAGAAGCTGTTGAGTTCGTCTTGCGAACGGGCACGGCAGGCACAGTTGTTTGGATTGCAGACTATTGTTTGTATACCTTCGGCTAATGGCGTGGTTGAATTAGGGTCAAGTGAATTGATATTTCAGAGCTCGGATCTGATGAACAAGGTTAGGGTTTTGTTTAATTTCAATAGTATGGATATCGGATCGTGGCCGTCGCAGATGGATCAAGGAGAGAACGATCCGTCGTCGCTCTGGATATCCGATCCATCTGTGATCGAAATTAAGGACTCTGTAGATACCGTTCCAGCTGCTGCTCAAGAGATTTCGAAGCCAATTCACTTCGGAAACCCTAATTCAAGCTGTTTAACTGAAAGCCCTAGCTTGATCCATATCCAGCACCAACACCAACACCACCAGCAGCAGACGCAAACACAGACACAGCCCCTGTTCACTAGAGAATTGAATTTCTCTGAATTTGGATTGGAAGGGAGCAGTGTGCGAAATGGAAATCCGAATTCATGCAAGCCGGAATCAGGTGAAATGCTGAATTTTGGAGAGAGTAGGAGGAATTTAAGCAATGGAAATAGTGATCTGTTCTCGAACCATTCACAATTTGTAGCAGAAGACAAGAAAAAGAAAAGATCTCCAACATCAAGGGGTAGTAATGAAGAAGGGGTGCTTTCAGTCACCAGACCTTCTTCTGGGGTGATGAAATCCAGTGGCGGTGCCGGAGACTCTGATCATTCTGACCTGGAAGCTTCCATTAGAGAGGTGGATAGCAGCAGAGTAGTAGACCCAGAGAAGCGGCCTCGAAAGAGGGGTCGGAAACCTGCAAATGGCCGAGAAGAGCCGCTGAACCACGTTGAAGCTGAGCGACAGAGGCGAGAAAAGCTCAATCAAAGATTCTATGCTCTTCGAGCTGTAGTCCCGAATGTCTCCAAAATGGACAAAGCATCCCTTCTTGGTGATGCCATTTCCTACATCAATGAGCTTCGAACCAAGCTCCAAACAACTGAATCAGATAAAGAGGGATTGCAAACCCAAGTTGATTCCCTGAAGAAAGACTTATCCAGTAAAGAATCCCGCTACTCTGGCTCAATCCCCCCACCCCAAGATCCAGATCTCAAGATCTTGAATCAACATGGAAGCAAGTCCCCAGAATTGGATATCGAAGTGAAGATACTAGGGTGGGAAGCGATGATCCAAATCCAATCCAACAAGAAGAACCATCCGGCAGCAAGGTTTATGGCAGCTTTGATGGAACTAGACCTTGATGTGCACCATGCTAGTGTTTCAGTGGTGAAGGATCTGATGATTCAGCGGGCCACAGTGAAGATGGGTAGTCGGGCTTTCAGTCAGGACCAGCTCAGGATTGCCCTATTCTCCAAAATTGCTGATCCCCGATAAGAACTAGATAGACCTCAATGCTGGGATGTTTTAGAATTCCAGTGAGCAAGCTCTGTAATATATTGATCAGCTCACTTCTTTACACATTTTTAGTAAAATTTAAGCTAGAGATGAGTTAGATGAGGAGCTGAACTAAGTTTATGTTGTTTGCAAATTTGAGTTCATTAGGATGAAGGAATGGCTCTAGTGTGAGTGAGGTATGTTGTAAAATACCTTTTTTTCGTGTCTGTTCGTCTTCTTTCTTCTGTGTATATAAATGTATACACTAGCAAATTTAGGTTATTATGTTAGGGATTATAGACTTGTAATCACACTGAGCTTCAAAGATGACTAGTTCTAGTAATGTAACTTGAATCTTATATTGTCTCTATGTGCTTCTAATTATCCTTGTTTTGTCTGATGGAATTCAATTCAGAAGAAGTTTTGAAATTTAAATATATTCCATCTGGTTCAGGTGAGGTCTCAACTATATTCCCAGAATCCATGTGGGGCTTCTTTTATTTTCCGTTGTAGATTTTGAATCGCTGTCTTAAAGTAATTTTGAATGAGACCAGAAGAAGAAAAATTCCAAGCTCAGTGCTAGAATGATTTGGATTGTGATCAAAAGAATATATGAAATTAGATGTATTCTAAACGGCAAGTTAGGTCATCGGTTAGAAAATTTAGATGTGTTCTATCTGGTTCAAGTGAGGTCAGGGAACCAAATGGTTGTTGGGAAAAGTTTCAAATGGAAAACCCAATGGAGAAATGATCTGTGAATGCAAAGTCCTTGTGGGGCTTTGTGTAGTTTTCACTCTCCAGTGTAGATTTTGAACTGCTGTCTTGAATGATTTTGAATAAGACAGTTGGTGTATGAGTACATAGAACAATCTCATTAAGAGAGTTCTTATCCTTGGGAGCTTAAGAAGGTTTTCCAGTATGGTGGCAGAAGTCAAAGAAATGCAGTGAGGCCCCTATTCTTTTTGTGGAAATTGGAGGTGAGAATTCGTAATTTCTGTGAATTATCATATTTTCTGTTCTTTTTTGGCTTCTCATTTCTTGAGATCTTGTGAAAAAGTGACTTATTTTCCTAAACAAGATAGACTTATCTCTTCGGACTCGCCTCCAATTGGACGGTGGAGGCCTTTGGTGGTGGTTTGATTCGTGGCAATGATAGAAGGTAGTTGGTTGGTTTTGGGCAAAATATCGGTATCTGCTCTGTCATAGTGGCTGAACTTTGGGCATTGTATCACGTATTAACACTGGCTTTGGTCTGAAGGTTACGGGAGAGTTATTGTTGAAGCTGCCTAGTGCGGTGGTGAATCTTGTAAAGAAAGATCCAGATAGTTTTAAACCCCACGGATATTTCATTAGAGCCTATAGAGCATTCCTAGGAAAACTTTGGGAGGGCAACCAGACTATGCTTATAGTGTCTTAGCATTTATCAGAAATGGTGTAATGGGAGGTACTGTGGGTTTTCCCACCCATCGAACCAAAAAAATAAATAAAAAGTGACTTATATAAAATGAAAAATAAATTGTAAAAAGCACTTATTAGCTTATAGTAGTGTAGCCAAACACCACTAAAAATTCTCTTCAAAAACCGCAAAATGAGGGATTTTAAGTCCCACAAAAACTAACAGGACTCGAAGTCTCGTAATGGTAAGAATTCAATTTTTGGCAAATTCACTCAGGATTTTTTGGGCTCAAAAGAACATAAATACTGCCAAATGACGAGATTTGCAAAACCCAGCATTTAAAGTCTCAAAACTTGCTGAGCTTTGTAATGACGAGATTTGCAAAACCCAGCATTTAAAGTCTCAAAACTTGCTGAGCTTTGTAAGTCTCAGCAAAAGAATTGACCCATGGAAAAGGCCTGTATCAAAATTAGTTCTTTTTCCCTCTTTCCTCTGTTTAAATCTGGATCTATTGAATCTGTAAACATAAAAGAGCTGATCCAAGTTGTTTTCTTTTTACCCCTTTCCTCTTTCTGCTGAACTGAACCAAGTTGGCCACTTTATTCATCTGTTTGGAGAGAAAAAACAACAGGTTGGGTTTCAGTTCAAGCATGAACAATCTTACTTACCTCCCCCTCCCCCCCCCCCCAAAAAAAAGAACAATCTAACTCACCCCAATTTTCTTCCCTCTCACTTCAAAAATAGTATTTGACCAAGATGTGCCTCACAGCCAGGTAGTGGATGCCTTGAGATGATTTGGTGGGCATGTGCACTTGGTTGTCTCTGGCCCATGTACCCAGGGGTGTCAACAGGCTACCACAAAGACCTCATGTAGATGGGCCAGGGCCACATCTATTCAGAAATAATAATAAAATATAAGCACAAGCCCAGGCCATTGACGTCCCCACTTTTACCTCATGCAAAAGCATGGACATTTGTGAACCCAAACTCTACCCTTTTGAAATCTAGTTGAGAAAGATAGACCCCAAAAATCCTATTTTGCATGCTTAACCCGCTTATTTATAAGAGATTAACTATGAACATGAGCTCTGGTTGGAGAGAAAATCGGATCGGGCAACCAAAATTATGTCTTATGATAGGGGTAGTTTAGAAATTACAATACAAATGAAGGGTAGTTCTATCAATTAACTAATTTTTTTCCCAATAATTCTCAAACTACCCCTAGTAAGGCATATTTTTGGGTTGCTCCGGTTTGCTCGAACTAGAGCTCTTGTTTAGAGTTGATCCCTATTTATAAATATTTTTAAATTATAGTAAGGAAATAATATCTATATGCACAAGCATTGTTCATGTGGGTGGAAAACACACGCATAGCAGCATAGACACTCCATGTGTTGAGTGAGTTGGTCTCTAATTAGTCATTCATACACCTCATTTATAATTTATAAGTATGTAAGATTAATAAAGATTTATATTAATTAAGTATGTAAATACATTTTTTATATAAAAAAAAAATAGTATTTTAGAAAACATTTCCAACATATGCCAAATCTAGAATTAGAATCGGTTTGGCAGATTTTCAGGATCTCATAATCCTATGGATACAAGAACCTTTGTTAAAGACAGCTCTTATCTCCAACAAAAAAGAGTTGAACATTTGTTAAGGACAGCTCTTATCTCCAACAAAAAAGAGTTGCACTAACCTAATCCCATCCCAACACAATATCTCTAAATTTCTAACTCCCTCTCATTTCTCTTCTCTCCCTCCCCCCATTTAGAGCCTGCAACGTCAGCCCCATAAAGTAGAAACGCTCGTCTTCAACGGCCTTCTCAATTCCCTTCTTTAACAAGGCCAAGTTACACAAGATTCATAACAATTAAAGCTGCTTATAGATTATAATGAGTCTCTGTTGGCTGGAAATTTGGTTTGTGTCGGGCGTGCTAGCATCATGTGGCGCAATCAGACAGAAACTTTTAGACCTCGGACACCAAGTCGAATAGCATGACCGACAGCGTGTTTGCTTCAGTCATCCGGTCAGCCACCGCCAAATGAATTGATTGGGCGATTTAGAGAGGAGGGGGGGGGGGGGGGGGGGTTTGTTCTTCTATGATGAGTTCTATTGTCTCCGATGATTGCAGAGACAAGTAGAGTGTAATAATGTAATGTGTGTGTATGAAAGATGAAGGAGAAGATTTAAAAAAAAGGTAAATTGAACTTGATTGAAAGTAATCGTAGAAGACATCCGAATGAGGAAAACTAAGTCAAGGTAGTCTCCCAGAGGAGGTGGTTATCGAAGACTGTAAAAGAAACTCTCCTAGAGGAGGAAGGACCAGAACTGTAGATTCTCCTGTTGGGTTACTGTGGGGTAAGTTACTGAGGAATAAAGTTGTGTTGGGTGTGTGTTTGGTTGATTGTGCAAGGGCCTCTTCTCCTTGGTGTCTTGGTCTAATTTTATACTCTTCATGAGTGGTTCCAATAACCGTTCCTTCCCAATTCGATGTAGATCTTTGATTGCAGCCATGTGTCTTATGAGTTGATGATATCTTCTTCTAACTCACACTGGTCATGGGGATCACCCTGGTAATTAGAATAACTACCTTGCTCATTTCCTCTTCGCTAGTCAACGGTGTGGCCACTCGTCACCCTTCGAATCCCTTTAAGTATGAAATGCCACGTGTTCGGTGCTTCTCTTCCAAACCCCCTACACATGGATTGGGCTGCGCCATCTGTTGTCTTGAGGAACATGGCCTTGCTTATTTGGCTCAAAACCTTTTAAAGATATGACCTTGATTGGTATAAAGGGCCTGACTTATGCAACCTGATTTTTCTTGTATTTTTTATCACCAATTTTTAATGAAAATACCTTTGTATTTAATAGAATGATATTCAATACATAAAGGTAAAAAAGACTAGTGAAAGTTAACAAGATCACTATTCTTGGTTGAGGATACCAATATATATATATATATAACAAAGTCGAGGGAAAAGAGTGCTTTTTTGAATGCGGAGAAATGTTGGGCCCTCCTCTCCTAATTCAAAAAATCTCCATACTCACCCGGAGGAATAGGAGGGTTTGCTGTCATCTAGTATGTCGTTAAAATATTTATTAGATGCAAGAGGAGAGTCAAGTCTACTCAATTCATGCTTTTGGTAATTGACCTTGCCTAGGGCTGTCAAAGGGCAAGGTCAAGGTAGGGTAGAGATCAGCCCTAACCCTACCGTAGCTCTTCAAATGCTTGGATTGGCTGGACCCTAACCCTGCAGTAATCAAGAGCTAGGGCTAGAGTAGGACAAAAAAGAAAGGTGAGAAATGTTTTTTCATTTGAGATGATAGCTTTTTTTTTTCCTGCACTAACTGCCAATCCAACAGAGTATTCAATCGAAATTATTAAAAAACAAAATAAATAAATATAAAATATAATAAAACAAGAATAATAATAAAACTAGATAAAACAAAACCTATCTTCGCAACAAACTAAGACTGTAATCAAAGTCTTATGGATAATCACAATGTCATATTGTTCAGTTGCCTCCCAAAGCTGAGCATAGAGCCTTCCATTTTCTTGTTGTAAAGGTCTAGCCCTTAATGGAGATAGTTGAGACAAAGACCAAGACACTTGTCAGCTAGGGCTGTTAACGGGCTTGGGTTGGTTGCTTCATGATTATTAAATGGGGGTTTAGAGGTGGGCTCGAGCCCAGCCCTATAATTAATTGTGCTAGGCCTGGACAGGCTTGGGCTTAGGAGTGTATTGGAGCCGGGCTTGGCCTTGCTCGGCTCAGTTTGAAATTTTTTCATCTATGCTCGAGCTCGGCTTGGCTTGAGCTTGAGCTTGGATTGAATTATTAAAAAATAATTTTTAAATAAAAATAATAATTTTATTATCATATATATATATATATATATATATATATATATATATATATAATAATGATATATATATATATATAATGTTCAAGCCGATCCGAGCTCAAGCCAAGCTGAATCAAATAGCCCTTGGCTCGAGCTTTGCTTGAATACATTTTTAAACTCAAAAAATAGCTCGGCTCGGCTCGATCAAGCCTATTTTTCGAGCTCAAGCAGGCCCGAACCTCAAGCTATCCCGGTTCGGATACAACCCTACTTGGGCTGGCTGATTATATTCTATCTTGTTTTGGGCTTGGGCAGGCCTTTGAACAAATTGCACTGACCATTTACTTTGCACCATATAGATTAAATTTTTTTTGGAAGGCAACTATATAGATTATTGAACATAACAATTTTTTAGGGCACCTATTCCTCTCCAGTTGTAACCGGTTATGCCAAAACCGGTTACACCCTTGAGGTGGCCACATGTCCCTTTTGAGACCTCTTAACTATAGTTACGATTCACTCACCCCTAAGGTTCACCCACCTATCCTTGGGTTTTTTTTTTTAATTATTAAAAAAATTTATTAACCGTGGTTAAAATTTACCAACTCATAGGGTTAATTTATTTTAAATATTTTTTCTAAAAACCAAATATAGCTGGGTGAACCCTAGGGGTAGGTGAATCTTAACCACAGTTAAGAGGTGTAAAAAGGGACATTTGGTGACTACAGGGGAGTAACCGGTTTTGTCAAAAACCGGTTACGACTGGAGAAGATCACCAGTCATTTTTTATGTATACTCAACTGATACGTACGGATAACACAGACGTAATATTCTCAAGCCATCAAGAAGCAGCCTTGTTAGGGTTGAGGGTGTGTGTGGTTGTGTTTGTGTGTGTATGCGCGTGAGTGTGTGGTTTTTCTCATGACTGTAACTTCACCTTGTGGAGGTGTTACCTTAAACCAAAAAAAAAAAAAAGCAGCCGTGTTGATATGCCAGTTTAGAAATAACCCCAAAAAGACATAGGAGAAATACCCTACATTCATCAGAAATTTATAAGCACAGTATTACAAGTGTGCGCACACTTCTTGAGTGTTACGAGTGGTGATAATCTGCATGTAAATTGTAATATGCTATGTCTTTGGATACTTAGCACTATATTCGTTAGGGCACACCACTCGTAATAATCAGGCATGTAGATCACCCCTCCAGTCTTAGCACTCCCTTCATATTTCGAATCTCCACTGCTCTGAGGAAGCATGTCCCTTCCTCTTGGATGTTGGTGTGTTGAAACTAGAGTTAAAAAAACCTGCAACTTTCAATTCCATTTGCAAGGCATTTCTACCATCTACGGTTGGAAGAGGCTAGAGAGAAAGATGACCAATGGAGATCGTTTGAGAGAGAGATAGAACTGAGAGCAGGGCCAAGGGAGAAGAGTTATAGACAATAAATGCAATCACGGTTGTTGATTAAAAATCAAATAAATTCTAATTAAGTTTTATTATCAATATAAGATCACGTTCATATTAATAATGGTGATATTTAAAAGGATAAATTACACTTACCTCCCTTGAGGTTTGGCGAAATTGCATAGACCTCCCGTCTTGTTTCAGAATTAACACTTCTATCCCCTGTGTTTCAATTGTCAGTAACAGAATCCCCTTTTGTTAATATACTGTTACTAACATGGATGAATTTTGATGATGTCATGCTTTAAATATTTTAAAATACCCAAACTACCCTACCCCTTAGTTACGTAATACTCTCTTCATTATCAACTGAAAAATGTCTACAGGGGCGGAGCCAGGTGGGGACCTGTGGGGGCACGTGCCCCCACTGAACTTTTGAAAAAAAAGTTTTTTTTTTTTGCCCTTTTAGCTTAGCCATGAGAAATGAGAATAGGGACATGCAGTGACAATAGATCACCATCAATTGCAATTGAACTAGGGGAAAGTTCAATTGCACCCACATGTCAACATGTATCCCTTTTACTTTCTATTAACTGTGGTTAAGAATCACTAACCCTTGGGTTTGACAATATAACATTTCTTTTTTTAATATTAATCTTAAGAGTTAAAAATTCTTAATCGAGATTTTAAAATATTTTCCTAAAAATCAAGGTTAGATTGTTGAACCCTAAGAGATAGTGAATCTTAAGGACAATTAATAGGATTAATAGGGACATGTGCTGACTCTTGTAGATGCAATTGAACTCTCCCTCAGTTTAATCTATATTGATTGTGATTTGATCTCCATGAGGCAAAGGGAGCAATGGTTCCAATAACTTTTGAAAATAAAATATTTTTTTTATATCATGTTATTTGACGAGGCATAGTCATGGAGCAAAGGGATAGATGTTCAGTAAACTAGGAGAAACAATACGAATGCATGGACAAAATGACCTAAAAATGTATTCATTAAAAAAAAAATTCCGGGGCTACGCCCCAAACCCCATCCCCTAGACCCAAAATATTATGTACCAATATAATAATTCTCCACAAATCCATTAACAATTACAATCATTTCAATCAATTCTCGCGTGCCCCCTCTGCTAGCTAGGAAATCCAGGCTCCACCCCTGAATGTGTATGCTTCATCAAGTGTACAAGGTGGACCTTCATTGAGGGTCACACAAAGAAGTTTTTCACACATATTATATCCATTTTCTTTCCAGGAAATAATAAAATCTCAACATCATGCATCATGTATATACTTAGATTAGTTGTAAAGGGAGGTGACTTGCCCTAGCTCTCTGTAAGGTTTCTTCGCAAGACCACTACTAATCCTCTTATTACCGAAGGGCTTAACCAGCACTTGCGTTCCCTATCGGCTGGGCCTGGAGGACCAAGGGCTGACCGCTAGCACAGCCAATGTAAGCTGAGCTTACTCGGAAGGATTTTTAAGTGACCGGTCTTTCAATAATCGCACAGCAGCAAAATCCACCATGACGAAAGCTTGGGGTACACAATACGTACCCAGTCCAGCTAGATACTTGATCTCCCAAGAGATTTACTAGACATCCGCCGAACCTTGATGCTCCAACCATGGGGCCACCTACCTATTTTGCAACAGTAGTGCATGGTTTGCCTGCCTTTTGACCTATCAAGTTGGCCGGGCGGGGAACATCTGGCCACAAGACTAGGAACAATCGAGGAGCTCGACCTCGACCTCCCTCAACAAGGTCTCGCCTGTAAAAATACTTGCGTGCGGGAGTTTTCCACAACATGCAACATTGCCCAACTCATGCACGTACCACCACTTCAGAGTAGGGAATCTGGGTCCGATGGCCACACCAATTAATGATGAAAATATGGGGTGCTAAAGCTAGCCCCCTCTCCCCTCATGTCGATTTCCCGCGATAAAAAATCCACTCATCCGAGCGAGCCGGAGTGGCAACGGAGAAGACCATCATGAGCAAGCCACAACCCACCCCAGTAACACAGCCAGCAGGCACCACTGGCGATGGAGCTATCAACACCTATCCACTTACCCACCCTCACCACCCCCGAAGCTATCATGATACCTCAGCCTCAGCTTGTGAGAGACCAGACCACCCAGACACACTTCGCCCTGCAAAGCGTTCCCTTTTCTTTTTTTCTTTTTTTTTTACTCCAGACTCGTCTCACAAATAACGCACTTGGTTATATTTAACAAAAACAAAAAAAAAAAACCTCACGAGATTGACGGGGTAAACTTGTAAAAATGTGTTCTCTCTTAACGGTGTTAATTTGACTAGCCTGGCAGGGGGAGGATAATGTTATTTCTGAGACAAGAGGGAGATTTCTGTAATTTCGTCAAACCTCAGGGGTAAGTGTAATTTACTCTATCTAAAAATACTTAAGATCATTAGATCACAGTTATTAGGTGACCGTGATTTAATAGTTTCTCACGAGATGTTTTAATCACCATTTTTTTAGAGCAGTGATAAGTGGATTCATGGGTCCTTTACTAAAGTCACTGCCGTGTCCTCGTATCCCTTTTATCCCCATTTAGCCCTAGTTAAGCTTAAGGAAATTATAGTTGATATTTTTTTCTCTCCTAAAAACTAAGGTTGGATTGCTTACCCTTAAGGGTGAGTGAATCACAACCAAGGTTGATGACTGTTAAAAAGTGAGGTGTAGACTAATGAGAACCGACCATTCTATTACATAGATGCAAACCCCTGTAAGCTAAGCATTTTCCTTTCTTTTATAACCGTGATTGAAAATCTAGTCAAAAAATTTGTGCAATAACCAACACAATTTATAATGAATTGTATCACGGTTTTCGTGAACATGATAATTGTATTAAAAAATACAATCGTGATTAATAAACATATTTATAGTATTGTATCATCTCAATAGGAGATTATTTCATACATAAGCAGTTAATATTTTTGGTAAAAGACCATATATAGAAAGGTATGGTTGCCAATGTCTATCTAAGACTTGAACGAGCATCTCTTCTAAACAATCTAGTCGTGACTACAAAAACAAAAAAGAAAAAAAAAAGTTTTTTATATGTTGGTTGCTGATTTACTAAATAAACGTCCGTATTGATCGTCTATGGTGACCATCATAAAAGGGACCACGATGATTACAAGTTTGTAACCTAGAAACTTGTTGACTGCCCATATTCCTTTGTATTGATTGACCTAAAAAAGTTCTCTTGAATCCTTAAATGCTTTGTATGCCAGTTAGTTCAAGGAACTAAAACTTGTTGAAACAAACTTACACATTATCTGGTCATATATCTCAACTATTATAATGCGGATGGCGTTCAAAACGGAGATTGAAATATTTTAAATACTTAAAATACCCCTTAACCTAATAAATACAAGAAAAGATGTGGTTTGTAAGAGCATTCCTAGCAGCCTCACCAAAATAACTTTTTGGTTATTTTGGTGAGCCAAAAGACTAAAAAGGTGCTAAAATGACTCCCAGGAGCCTCAACAGAATGAAGAAATCCCTTTGGTGAGTCTACAGTACTCACCAAACTTGGTGAGTACTGTAGACTCACCAAAGTTAAATCTTCTCACCCTTGGGCCCACACAAATAATAAAATAAGGTTTCTCTCTCTCCCTTTCTTTTTTGTGGTCCAACACAAACAATAAAATAATATTTTTCTCTTTCTTCCTTTTTCGTTTTCCCACACAAATGATAAAATATTGCTTCTCCTCCTTTTGTTTTGGTTAAAATAGTGAGGCTGTTGGGAGTGTTTTAAGAGCATTCCTAGCAGCCTCACCAAAATAACTTTTTGGTTATTTTGGTGAGCCAAAAGACTAAAAAGGTGTTAAAATGACTCCCAGCAGCCTCAACAGAATGAAGATATCCATTTGGTGAGTCTACAATACTCACCAAGTTTGGTGAGTACTATAGACTCACCAAAGTTAAATCTTCTCACCCTTGGGCCCACACAAAAATTAAATAAGGTTTCTCTCTCTCTCTTTCTTTTTTTGGTCCCACACAAATAATAAAATAATATTTTTTTCTCTCTTCCTTTTTCATTTTCCCACACAAATGATAAAATATTATTTCTCTCTCCTCTTTTTTTTGGTTAAAATGGTGAGGCTGTTGGGAGTGTTTTAAAAAAGTGGCTCACCAAGACCACTTTTTGTGGGTTTTGGTTATTTTGGTGAGTGAAATTTGGTGAGGCTGCTAGGAATGCTCTAAAAAAGTGGCTCACCAAAACCACTTTTTGTGGGTTTTGGCTATTTTGGTGAGTGAAATTTGGTGAGACTGCTAGGAATGCTTGAAATATTTTAAGGATGATTTAGTCATTTTTCATCCCTTTCTCATAAGTCCAATCACTTGCACACTCAATCGTTCCCCTCTCTCTCCTCACGTCCCTCTCACTCTGTCCTTTTTTCACCCCTCTCTCCCCCCTTTTAGCAGTACAACAAATGTCATTTTTAATCTTTATTAATCATGATTAGAATTTACTATTCCTTAAAGATTAATAATTTAACCTTAATATTTAGAAATTATTCTGATTTCAATTGCACCCATAAGTCTGCAAGTGTCATTTTTAATCCTTATTAACCATGGTTAAAATTTACTAATCCTTAAAGTTTAACAATTTAACCTTAATTTTTAGAAATTATTTTTAAAAACATTAATCTCACGGTTTGTGGGTCCCATAGATTCCTCTTATCCTTATATTTCTTTAGAATCCCAATATAATAGAATTGTATTTATCAAAAAAACAAAAAGGATTGAACTCTCCCCAAATTCAATCGCACCCCAGTCAACATGGGTCATCGGTCATGGGTCACTTTTAATCCCTATTAATTGTGGCCCAATTAATTGGGGGTAAGATTCATGTACTCTTTCTATTACTAATACAATGAGAATGTCCCTTTTAAAATGTAGGTTGATTTTTTTAAAATTTCGCTACCCTTACCACACTCATACTACGCTACTCATTTTGCTTAATTCTTATACTATCCCTTATTTGAAATTTTAACTAGGGCTTAAAAAAATTAATATTTTTTCCTAAAAACCAAGGATAGGTGAGTGAACTCTAGGGGTAGGTGAATCTTAACCACAGTTAAGGGGTGTCAAAGAGACACATAGCAACCTCAAGGACATAATTGGACTCCACTGTGGTTAAGATTCAACCACCCCTAGGGTTTACCCAATTATCATTGGTTTTTAGAAAAAAATATTAATTTTTTTCAGACCCCGGTTAAAATTCACTACCTCCTAGGGTTAATTTTTTTTTTTCATATTTTTAAAAAAAACCAAGGATAAGTGGGTGAATCTTAAACCACAGTTATAGAGTGTTAAAAGAGACACATGGAGACCTAAGTGGCATAACTGAACTCCTCGCTCTCTTGATAAAACACTTTGAAAGAAGAACGTCTCGCCAAGGCCCCGCTCGCCCCCTTTTTTTGTTATACCCTAAATGCCCTTAAATCCTTTTGGTTTTCAAAATATCCCTACATCATATTTCTATACCTAATGTGTCTCTCGCAATTTATTCACAGTGCCCCTCAAGTTTCTATATTCAAAATATTCTTTTAATTTTGTTTTCCAAAATGCCCTCATCAGGGTCCCTCATATCAGTCTCTCCCCCCTTCTCCTCTATCTCACGTGCATCGCACGTGCTACCCACTAGTTGGTTGTGAACCAATTCCCAACACCAAGTAGGATTTTTTATTTTATTCTTGATAATGGAGGGTGTCCCAAACCTTTTGAGGCAAGGACTAGTCCTTTTAGGTATTCGCACCAACACCGAGCAAACATGCTTTTGTGCTTTCGAAAGCACGATTGTGTCATTTCAGTATATGTCAACTTCAAATACTTAAATCTGATATCTAGAATTCTTACCTCCAAGTGTATTATAGCATTTGAACATTAATGGTAGCATACAGCTTATCAACCTACGGGTCTTCCAAGTTTTTTAAATTTTTGATAGGTACTGGGTTAGTCAATCAGTCCAACGATTCTCTCACTCCTTCTCACATTTTATTATATATATATACTAGCAAACACCCTAATGCAATCAGGACAAAAAATTGATGAAAGTAAAGAAAGATGGAACCACAAAAGAAAAATAGTTTTAAAAAATACAATATTTTTATAAGAAATACATAAGGAAATGTAACGTTAAAAATACACCTTCTAATAGGAAAGTAAAAATACACCCTTCTAACGGCTACCTTAGGTTTGGCTGTGTGTGTTTAGTGAGTGTGTACTAGTTATATGATATTATTTTAACAAAAAAAATAGGAAAGTAAAGATATACTGAGATGAGACTTTAAATTGTTAAATAAACTCTAGAATTACTATTACCAAAAAAAAATCTAAAATTACTGGGGAACAAAGGATAAATATAGGGTGGAGCTACCCGCACCCCAACTTTTTATGATTACACCCCCCACACTTAAAACAACACCCAAATATGACAATACTGCCCCTTTCCTCTTCCAATAGTTTGCAAGCTAAGAAACAACAGCCGCTGAGTTTTTGAACGGTACGTCTCCCCTATTATCTTCACTACCTTTCATCTGAGTTTTCATGTTGTTTGAGAGTTGCTGTTTTTAAGGATCACGAGCCAAAGAGAAATATGATAGAGTTGATACCTTGAGATGATAGGCTAAAACCTAGAAGAGGGATTGCACTGTCCAAAGGAGACCCTACCATCGAATCTGATCGTCGTCATCATCAAAATGTATTGTCCATTCTGCAACCCGGTGAAGGAGTTGTCGCAGTTGATGCTAAGAAAACAAGGATCATGCACAATGAAGGAAATCTTGTGCCATCACTAACTGAAGCTGGGGTTGTCGCTAACATTCTTGCTTAGAGAGTTAGATCAAATGGTTAATGTGTAATAACCACATTATTAAAGACTGTGTAGTTGTTTGTTTACCCAGGTAACGCTTCGAGCATCTTTCCAGCTCAATTTAGATTTATTTAAATTTGCTTTTTTAAAAAATATATATATAAGAGAAGCAATAAAGCTATTAAGTGGCGGAACCCATTTCGAGAAGCTATTTAGTCAATTGGTAGAATCATCCATTTCAAAGACTAATAGATTTTAATGGAGTTCTCTTGATTGGGAAAATAATGATCGGAAGAAGAAGAGGGTATTATGGTCTCTTTCTTTTATTATTGAGGGATCTCTTTATTTGAGAAGCTATTCAGTCAATTGGTAGAACCATCAATTTCAAAGACTAATAGATTTTAATGGAGTTCTCTTGATTGGGAAAATAATGATTGGAAGAAGAAGAGGGTATTATGGTCTCTTTCTTTTATTATTGGGGGATCTCTTTAATTTGAGGTGTAGGCAGTAAAAGTTGGGGTGCACCTAACACCACCCTAAATATAACGTAACTTATTGACAAATGTCCAATAAGTCTGCTTGCCTTTCAATTATGGACTTCTTTTAAGAAGTTAGAAAAAGGCCTTACATATTGAGATTCTTAGAAAAAACCGTTACAAAAATTTAAAGGAAAGTCTGATTAAATGTATTCTCATCTCTTCCATACAAACAAAAAAGAATAAAAATAAGAGATTAACTATCAACAAGAGCTTCGGTTGAACAGTCAACCTGAGCAACCTAAAATTTGCCTTGGAAAGTGGTAGTTTCGTAATTATAACACAAAAAATGGGTATTTTTTAACATAATTTTTTTTTTCCATAAATACCCTATCCCAAGGCAAAATTTGGGTTGCTCCTGTTGACTGTTCAACCAGAGCCCCTTTTGATAGTTATTCTCTAAAAAGAAATCACTGAGAAAAAGAAAATCTGATAAATCCCCACCTCATCTGACCATCTCCCGTCCAAAAAAAAAAAGCTTAAAAATAACTTATAGGAAAAAAGTAATGTGAGGGACAGGAGTGACTAATCGGGAGCAGGATGACTTGAATGACTCTTCAGCTTCATAACCCCCGGTGCTCCGCCCGACCAGACATATTCTCATGCTGGGAATCCTCATAGTTGGTAGTCGTTGGTTATTCGGGCATCCCATGCGCGCGGCTCCAGTTGAAGGTGTATTCCTCTCCAAAGTAGCCAGGTTTTTCCGAGATTATGAGAACTCCCCTTCCTCCATTGTATAAAAACATACTTGTCATGAGACCAAACTTGTGATCAATCAATGAGCAATCCACTGCAAGGTTCCACCAGGAACCAATCCACCATGAACCCAATGGGGTACCATATCCACAAATTGGATAGTCCTCTTAGTCTTGATTGTGGCAATGGTTGAGTTCACTTTCATTGACCCAATTTGGCTTGGTACATCAAATTGCAGGCAACGTAATTACCTTGGCTGGATGGAATATAGCATGGCGGGGATCAATGCAGGCCATGTATTTACAATGGCAGTGATTAGATTTTCCTATCATGGATGATCCTCTAATCATTGATATTGGGTATGATTTGGGCTGGGTGGGAACATGAAGAGGGGGGGGGGGGGGGGGTGGAGAGAGACGGGTATGGATAACAGATAAGGAAGGAAGGAATGAGAAAGCAGGGGATGACCGGGTGGGGTTTATTTAGATGAGACTACAAATGGGTGAGAACTCAATAATGAAGAGACCGGGCCGGAATGAGATTTAGATGAGACGAATGGGTGGGAATGTTGAAACCAAAGAGACTCGTCGACCACACTGGTAACGCTTCGGGAGGAGAGAGATTGAAACAGGGAGACCCCAATTGAAATGCTTTGGGAGGGGAGAGATTGAAACAGGGAGAAGAAGAAGAAGGTTGGTTTTAGCTTTGATGATGTGGCCGAAGGAGGAGGGGAGAAAACATTTTGGCATAGTATTAGTTAATAGATATATATATACTAGGAAGGAAGCCGTGCGATGCACGGAACCTAAAAAAAATTATTAATAATATAGAAAAAGTTATTAGTAATAATAAAAAAATACTCATAAATTAAAATAATCAATAATTAGTTGCAACACAAACCAGAAAACAAAATATGTAGTTATAGTGGAAATAAGCCGGGAAGCGTTATTATATGGACAAAAAAAGAATACATTACAAAATATATACTTTCCCAGTATAATAATTTAATACGATGCACATAAGTAGGAAGGAAAAAAAGAGAAAAATATTGAAAAAATTATATCATATTATATATATATTTGAAAAAGTATAAAATTTTCAAGAGCAAATAAATTAAAAATAATAATAATAGTTATAAAAATATTAAAAAAAATCTAACATCCTTTATCAATTAAAAGTATAAATAAATTAAAAAAACAAATATTAAATTTGTTGTTAAAGTTCCTTCATTTTTTATTATTTCCACAACAACTGCTTTGTCATAAAAAGCAATTATAGTCCTAGAATATGAAAAGAGTAGAAAAATAACATATCATGTGTATTGTTCTAAAGTTAATATAAATATAGAAAGAAATGATTGAAACTGTGAAATGAAAATTGTAAGTAGAAAATAATAATTTAAGTCAACAATTAAAGGAATATATTGCAACAAATATAATTCCATTGAAAATATAAGAATTAGCTAGTCTTGGGATACTCCCAAATCCTAACAGTTTATCTCAGTTATTAAATGGTTAGGATTAGAGTTGATGTGACATTAGAAAAGACAAAATAAGCCAATTCAAATCCTAGCCTTTAGTGGTTGGTTAAAAACGGTTAGGATTAGGGAGTACCCATAGACTAATTGAAAATATAAAACTTTCAAAAGCAAATAAACTAAAAATATGAATAATATTTTTTTGGTGTGAGTTCCATCATTTTTATTATTTTTGTAACTGCTTTATCAGTAAAGCAGTCATAGTCCTAGAATATGAATGAAGAGGGTATAAATATAGAAAATAGCTCAAGCATAGTTGTAAAGTTAATATAAAAAGAGAAAGAAATGGTTAACTATGAAATGTAAATGTTGCTGGAGCAAAAAATAAGAATCTAAGTGAACAATGAAAGACATTTATACCATGGAAATCAGCAGTAGAATGTAAACAATACTAACGAATAAGGTAAACAATTTAAAAGTATAATTTATGAAGAAGTAACAATAGCTTGCAAGAGAGAAAGAGGTATGTAACTCCCTTGATATTTGAACTCTTAATATAAGGTCAATCCTGCAAGAAAAAAAAAATATTAGAATAGAATCATAATCCAGAAAGGTTGTGAAGACAAAAAGAAGGATTCCAATAAATATGAATTTTATTATTGCTTGTTAAAAGTCTATAAAAAAAAACTCAACATTCACAAAATTTAAGCATAACCCATTTATACATCAAATTGATAGTTGCTTTAAACTAAATTGAACTGGGCGTTATAGCACTAACATGTACAAAATAAATTCAGATTTTGTTGTTAGAGAAGGCATAAAAGGGCCTAAACATCTGTTGTTAGGGAAGGCAACATGGAGGATGGATCGTCTCTTAGGCTAAATGCCTTGCCATTATTGGGCTTTAACCATTGGACGTAAGGTAATTAAGGCACCACATGTTATTCATCAGCAGTGTATCCCATTTTGAACTCTCTTTGACTATAGTTAAGATAATCACCATTGGACGGAAGGTAAAATCACCTCTCACTGGTGGAGTGAAGGAGGCGTCTTGTTCCCTTGTTTTTCACCATGTATCCTTTTTTAACTCTCTTTGACTATAGTTAAGATTCAAGATTCACTCACCTTTAAGGTTCAAGCATCTAACCTTGGAGTTTAGAAAAATCAATCCCATGGTTTAAAATTTATTAACCAGAGTTTAAGACATTTAAGGGAGCTTTTGTAAGGGGGCGAGAAGTAGGGCTGTACATCGGCTGAACATAGGCTTAAAAGCCTTTTTAAATGTGTTGGACTTCGGCCCAATCTATTCAACATCACCAAAAGTCAAGCCTAAACCCCCTAGTTAGCAAATATCCATAGTCCGCTCCTAAGATTGTTGTCAGAACCGAACCGGAGAAAGACTGAGAACAGGTCCTTCACCGGTTTTCAAAATCACAAAACCGGACTAAATTGAAAACCATATGTTTTCTTTTTTAAAGAACCGGAAGAACCCGGTTGAACAGGAACCCGTGGAGAATCCGTCAGAACCGGGGTAAAGAGAGAACAATTTTTTTTTAAAATAAAAAAGGACACAGGGTGAACCGGTTAAACAACCCGGCATTAGTGGTTCGACGACCGATCCGGTTATGAAAACATTGACTCCTAGTCGTACCACGTGGAGTAGACTATTATTGGTCTTTAGTTAAAGCTGGAGGGTCTTCTTATGACATTTACCAGAATAAAATATAGAATCAAACCCCGAGGGGTCCCTCCAGATAGATTTGCGTTCGTTGAGACGAGTCCTTGCTTTCGTTGTTTGGATAGCTCTCACACCAGCGGAGACGCCAAAGCGTAAGCACATCGTCATCGCGCACTACGCAGCAGCTCAAACTTAGGGTTTTTATTCAAATCCTCACACTTATCCACCCATAATAATCTCAGTCGAGCAAGTCAAGCCGAATCTTATTCTGTTTTTTGTTTCTCATTTTTCAATCTTTCCGTTTACTCTTTTGGTAGTTCGAGTGTGAAAGTAGGAAAATCATGGGTTTTGCGATTGATTTGGAAGAAATTTAGGGCTACTTTTTTTTGGGGATATTTTGAAGGGATGCCGGAACGGAAGAAGCTTTCATGGATTAGCTGATTGGTTTGATTTCTTCACAATCGGATCCTATTTCCTGGTTGAGGAACCTGTTCGTGGTTTTGATTTTTCTGTCGTTATTTTCCGAGTTCGAGCTTCGGATTCTTGCAAGATTGCAAGCTGATTTGCTCTAGGGTTTGGGTGAAGGGAAGCAGAGAACACTGTATGGTTTCTGTCTCCTTTCTCTTTTCTGAATTTCAATTTTGCCTGTCTTTCTCGAATTGATCAGTTCTTGATTTAGTTTTTTGTGTAAAATTGATTCGGATTTGTGAAGTTCGGGATTGGTGTGATTTCGGGTTTATTTTTATTTTTTATTTTTCTAAAAGATTGATTTTTGTTTGTAGGAATTAGTTTAGGTTGGGGTTTCTCAAATGGATAACTCGAATTTTTCGAGGAATAATCATAATGAACATTTGGGGGTAAACAAGATGGGGAAAAACATCAGGAAGAGTCCTCTGCTTCAACCGAATTTCGGAAACTCTAAGCAGCAACCTCAGCCACAGATCTACAACATCAGCAAGAATGAATTTCGGAACATTGTCCAGCAGTTGACTGGTTCACCCTCACATGACCCTCTCCCTCGACCTCCCCACAATCCACCCAGACCCCCCAGTATGCGTTTGCAGAAGATCCGCCCACCCCCTTTGACACCAATCAACCGACCCCAGAACCCCCCATCTGCTCTAGCTCCTTTCAACAATAGCTTTGTTAGACCCAGTCAACTTGGCCAACCACCATCACACTCGCCCCAGCCTCCTTTGACCCCCGAAGACTCAATTTGGTCCAACACGAATGAGTCTCCGATCTCGGCTTACATGCGGTACCTTCAGACCTCTATCATTGATTCAGTTCCAAGACCAACTCCACCTCAACTTCAATCTCAACAGCTAGTTGAGGCTCATATGCAAGCCCGTCCATTGTCATCATCCGGATTGCTACCTGCACCACCTGTGCCTCCTTTCCCTTCCCCTTCCCCTAGAGCAAATGTTCCTGCTCTTTTGCCCTCTCCAACTTCTCAGTTCCTATTGCCGTCGCCAAGTGGTTTCTGGAATATGCTGTCTCCTCGATCTCCTTACCCCTTGCTTTCCCCGGGGTATCAATACCCTCCACCTTTGACATCAAGTTTTTCCTTCTCACCCATGTCTCAGCCTGGTATTTTGGGTCCTGGGCCACAACCTCCACCTTCTCCGGGCATGTTATTTCCGTTATCCCCATCTGGATTCTTCCCAGCTTCGAGTCCCAAATGGAGGGATCAATAACTCGCTTAGAAACAAGGCTTTCACCTGTTCACAAGTAATTCCATGCTTGGTCATTTGTTGGTTCTTTTCCTTATGTGTCCTCATTGGAGTTTGTTTTCTACTCTTGCTTCTTGTTCTTTTGTTTATTCCAATAACTACTTGCATTGAAATATGGTCCCTGTAACAGCTGGAATCTGTTTGTTCTTGGAGAAGTTTTGCTTTTGGCAAACTAATGATGGACTTTGTACAACCCAACTCCACAGAGCTGTATCATGAAAGGAGGTAAACTCAAAGACATGAATTTAGTGTGTAGACTATCTAGTAGAAGAGTTATTGTAATTATTTCAATTAGATCTTGTTACTTTGGACATTTGCAATTCTTTCTTCAGCTGCCCAACCTGCAGAAGTTCTCAAGCTTTTGATCATATGCACATTGTACCATGTTTGTGCGCAATGCTGGATTGTGTTTTTATAATGTCAATTTATAATCAGGAAGCAAGATCATCTTGCATCTCTACTGTTTCTCACAGTTTATTATTGGTTGCGTCATAGTCTAATAATACTACTGAATGCTGATATTTTTCCTACCATCATCATTGTCAATGCCTTATCCCAAATATTTGTGGTCGGCAAGACGAGTCATGTTCTATTATTCCATTCTATTAAAAGCCATAATTTTTTTTCGATTCGTGTGTAGACTATCTCGTAAAGAGTTATTGTAATTTTTTCAAGCAGATCTTGTTTGTTTGGACATTTGCAATTCTTTCTTCATTTGCCCGACCTACGAAATTTTTGATGCGTTTGATGATATACTCATTGTACAATGTTTGTGCATAATGAAGGATTATGCTTTTTATAGTGTAAATTTATGGTCAGCTAATCAATGTGTGGATTCTAAATTTAGATAGAAAAGTTCGGATATTGTTTGTAAAATAGATATGGCAAAAGCCTACGATCATGCATAGTAGAAGTTCCTTGACTATATCTTGGGGAAAATGTGTTTTGGAACCTAGTGGAGGAATGGATGAGAGCGTGCTTTTTGTCTCTCTTTCTTAGTCCTAGTTATCGGTTATCCTGCAGGTTTTTTTAAAAATGCTAGAGGTTTGAGGCAGGAAGATCCGTTGTCGCCCTTTTTATTCATAATGATCACCGACGCCCTTAGTAGGATGTTATCCAGGGTGGTGGCCTCTGTATTCTTGGGTTTTTCAATGAGTAGGTGTGAATTATCCATATTCCACTTAAAATTTGTTGATGAAACCTTGATCTTGTGCGATGCCTCATTTAGGCAGCTTATTCACTTAAGATGCTTGTTCAGGTGCTTTGAAGTAGTGTCAGACCTTAGAATCAAATTCTTAAAAAGTGAAGCGTTTGGTGACCATAAGGTCCCAATCATTAAGGAGTTGGCTGCTGTATTAGGGTGCAAGTCTGGCTCCCTTCCTACTAGATACATGGGCATGCCTTTGGGTTTCGGGTTCATAAACTTATTAGCTTGGGATTCGGTGGTTTAGAGATTTTCTAGGATGTTAGATGGGTGGAAATCGTTGCACTTGCCCAAAGGGGGTGGACGCACTCTACTCAAGAGCATGTTGAGCAGCCTGCCTCCTAATTATCTTTCCCTTTTGACTATTCCTGTCTCGGTCGCGAACATGTTGGAAAAATCCAAAGGAATTTTCCTTTGAAACAAGAGAGTGAACACTTGCAGAATCCATCGCTCCAAAAATTTTCTTCCATTTGAGATGGGCGGACTAAACATTCGTCCCTTAACTAACCAAGGAGGCTCTTTTGGGCAAATGGTGTTGCAATTAGAGTCGATCGAGAAAGTCCTTGAAGACGTGATTTCTTTGAAATACGAGGATGAGTCAGGATGGGAACCAAAGTTGGTTAAGGGTCCTCATAGATCTGGGATGTGGAAGGGTATCATGTCTGATTGAGATGTGTTTTCAAATCTTATTTGTTTTCAAGGGGAAGAAGAAAAGAGGTGCATTTTTTGCTGGATAGACGGTGTGGGAGCACCACTCCGGGGGAGGATTTTTGGTTCATATTTTGTCTAGCGAATGTTAGGACTTAGGAATGCCTCTGTGGAGTTGTTTGTTGAGGATTTTGTTAACTCTAGGGTGTGGTGTCCTAGGTTAAGACAAAGTCTTAGGGGGAGGGGGCATTTTGTAACTCTTATTTGATTTAACTAGAGCTATTAAAATTAGATCTCTTTTTAAGGTCTGTTCATAAAAATTAAAATAAATCCGCTTGGTAAAGTCAACTTTTTCCTAGAAAAGATGCTCTTATTCCTAAAAAAATCCATTTGGCAAAACAAGCTAATAAGAGCTAATTAGATGGACATTTGATGTCATTTCTTAAAAGTTAAAATTGGAACCAACATTAAAATGAAGAAGATCAAAGGGTTCTCTAATCTATTGAAGGAGTATGCAAGGGATGGGATTGTGGTGGGATGTAGGATAAGTAGTTAGAAGAATGTGAAGATGATCGGAGTGACGAACCCATTGCGTCTGCTGGTGAGGAGGCATAGGTGGCGGCTGGTAAGGATGATACTGGAACTACCTGGAATCCCATGGTCCTTGTTGCAACGATGGTCTCCGTGGCTAGTGGTGGTATTGAGGATCTCCCATGGCTAGTGGTTGTGGTTTCACACTTTCACGATCCCGTTGTTGAACTATTGAAGTGCGTCCATGTTATATAAAATTTCTCAAAAATCTTGAAGAAATGGTTGAAACCAATCTTAAAATTAAGAAGATCAAAGGGGTTCTCTAATCTGCTAAAGGAGTATGCGAGGGAGCTTCAATGGAAGTCTTAATAATGGCTGAGAGAGAGATTTGTCTAGCTGTGGCTGTGGTACAGATTCAATGGGGGGTTTGGTTACTGGCTTAAGGACAGTCGTCGTCTTCAAGCAGTAACCGTGACTTGAGGGAGCTTCAAAGCAAACATTGATCTTGACCTAGAGAACGAGCTTTGATGGTGAAGAGAGAACCCTATAACAAGGAGTTGCAATGGAGAGCTAAGAAGCCTCATTCGTAGGTTCTTTATAAAGGGCTATACTTGATATTACACAAAATTTTAAGGGACACAATGGTTAAAAACGTCGTTTTTTTACAGTAAAAAGCCTCCACTCAAATCAGTGATAAAAGCTCCCATTGAAAAAGTAACCATTGGTTCACTTTTTGAAATAGAGCAAAACTTCTAACCTCTACAAATAAGATATTCGAATAAGATGTTGACCAAACATATTTTTTTATTGAGTAGCTCTACTTTTTTTAGAAAAGAAGGCAAATAAGCTTTGAAAAATAGATTTGCTAAATGCTACCTTCATGATTGGTAGATTTATGGGTTTCTTGACGTTTTGGGTAGATTTAAATTTAACTCAATTTATATTTTCCCTTTCCTTGGGGATGTCTGTGTGTGGTCTTGTGACAACAAGGGTCAGTTTACAGTGAGATCCTTTTTTCATGCTCTATTACCGACCTCAAGTATCTCTTTCCCTCACAGTCTCACAGATTGGTTTGGAAAGCGGGGTTGCAGCGCAAGGTATCCTTCTTCCTTTAGTCGGCTGCTTTGGACAAGATACTTAGTTGTGAGAAGAGGGTGGAGGTTGGCCAATGGCGGTTTCTTGTGCCTTACTACGGAGAGATGGTTACAGCCCAAGGTATCCTCCTTGCTCTTTTCAATACATCTTGTTGAGCCAACTTCCAGTGCGGTTTGGGGGTGAAGGGGGAGCATTCACGGAGGCTGTTTTGTCTACAACGGTTGTCTGGACTCTGGTCTATTTGGAAGGACAGAAACTCCATGGTATTCGAGGGTGTGGTGATTGTAGTGTTTTAAAAGGCGTGAGAGGCTTACGCCTCAAGGCTCGCCTGGGGGCGAGGCTTACGGAAAACGCCTTGAGGCTTAACCGAAAGGCTTAAATCCCACGAGCCTAACACCTCAAATTGTGAAGCTCGCTTTATGTCTAGGAATGTCTTTTACATTAATATAAAAAATGGGGTTCTACTCACATAACTGAGACTTGAACATAATTAAGGTGTGTGCCTCAACATTAGTAAAAAATAGGATTCTAGTACCATAACTAAGAAATTATAAGACTTGTGCTTCATGATTTCTTTTATCACTAAAATTAATTAATTTTATTTATTTATTTAGTTATTAGACTGAATTAGCACTTAATTTATTATTTCTAATGTATTTAGGCTTTTAAAAATCTTGTTGATTATATTTCACTTTAATTTTCACAGTAGACATTGCAAAGATATGGAGCCATTGTCTACCATATGTAGTTGGTGACTACTTTATAATTGGTTGTTGGAATCCAAAATCAATCACATGTTGACTGAATACTATCCGTCTTTTGATATATATATATATATGAAAAAAAGTTACAATAAATTTTAGTTTTTTTTACCTCTTACTTTTTTTAGAGCTGCATAATTTATATAGTATTACATATGTGTGTGTACACACACACCTATATGAACAAAAAAGTTAATATAAATTTAGCTTTTTTTACCTCTAAATTTTTTTAGAGCTGAATAATTTATATAGTATTACCTATGTGTGTGTACACATACTCCTATATATATATATATATATATATATATATATGTGACCCTTAATTATTTTTTATGAATCTTTTTGCACTATTATTATTTATTTATTTGTCAAAATGAGGTAGCGTAAGGCTTTCTTGTGAGGCTTAAGTCTCACGCCTCGAGGCTTACGCCTCACGCATCTTGAGGTCTCAATGCCTCGCCCCACGCCTTCGCGTTTTAAAACATTGGGTGATTGTGGTCTCATCTGCCGCTAGGGTATCCTATAGGATTAGTCAGATTTTGCTTTAGTGGTGCGTTATCTAAGAGGATTTCGATGTTGCGACATAAACCTTCTTTTGTAACTTTTTGGGTTGGTTTTTGTATTTTATATCCCATGTATTTTGTAGTTTAGTTATGGGCTAACCTTCTTGTGACCCTTTTTGTAATTGTTGTTTTTCCTTTATAAATATATCTTTGTTTATCGGTAGAAAAAATTATAATCAGGAAGCAAGATCTTTATACATCTCTATTGTTTTTCCCAGTTTATTATGAGTTGCATCATGGTCTAACAATACTGACTGATTGTTGATATTTTTCTTACCATCACAATCAATGCATTATCTCAAATATTTGGAGTCGTCGGTAACATGAATCTTGTTATGCTTTTTCGTTTTATTAAGTCATAATTTCGGTTAAGTCGCATGTTATCAAATCGTTTTTCACCAACTCCATCTACGCCATTTTTGGTCTTCTCATCCCCTTTAGAGCATTTAACTTGCACTAATATACGTCTTACTATAGTTGTTAGCGGTCTTCATTGAGCGGTCTTCGTTGAATATGTTTAGACCATTTCAATCAATCTTCCTTCTTTTTTCACCAATGGAGCTATTCCTAGATTCTCTCGAATATGTTATTTTATGATTTTTTTTCTTGGCTTTCCACTCATCTATCTCAACATTCTTATCTCGGCTACATTAATTTTATTAATATGTTACTCTTAATAGTGTAGCCTAACATTCTACTCCATATATCATAATTGGTCTTATTGTTGTCTTATAAAAATTTTCTTTTAATTTGATCTAGATGCATTGGTCACATAACATTTTGGAAGCACTTCTCCACTTCAACCATCCAACTTTAATTCTATGGGCAACATCCTGTTCACTTTCTCCATCATTATGAATAGTTAAGCCAAAATATCAGAAGTTGTCGCTCTGGGATATCTCTTGGTCATCTATCATAATCATCTCTACACTATTTGTGTTCTTACTTAAGTTGCATTCCAAGTTGGGGTATCTCTTGGTTGTGATCGAGGTGGTGCTAGTGATGGCGGCAATGGGGTTATGTTGGCGGTGGGGTGGGAAGTTGTGTTGGCGGTGGGGCAGTGTTGTGTGGTGGTTGAAAGGAGTGATGGTGGTGGGAGAGAGGAAAGATTAGGGCAGAGAGATGAGATTCAATTTTGTTTCATAATGCCTTTCTTGTTGATGGAAGGTTTTTGGAGATACTTACGAAAGCTACTTTTCTTTGTTGCCAAGAAACGGTGTTGGGAACCCCCCCGGGGCTCTTTCTAAGAAATGTCAGGCCAATGCACCTAAACCGATTCTATTATGTGGGAGTAGAAAAATGATCCCCAGGATTGGTGCCAAACAGTCTCTTAGATTCTGAAGTGTCTTACACCATTTTAGTTGGCATTTATCCCTTCTTTAGTTTATCCATCAATACTACATCATCAACAAATAACATACATCAAGAGACCTCTTGAATTTGAGTAGTCAAATTCATCCATAACCAATGAAAAAAGATATGAACTCATAGCGGATCCCTGATATAATTCTATTGTTACAGAAAACTCATTTGTGTCACCACTAATTATTCTCATGGTAATTATTGTTACTTCATACTTGTCCTAAATGATATCCATATAATTTCTTAGAATTAATTTTTTTTGCTCAAAACACACTTGATCAATTTTCTAGGAACCCTATCATATGTTTTTTCTAAGTTAATAAATACCATATAGAGGTCTTCATTCTTCGCCCTAAACTTTTCCATTAATTGTTTAAGTAAGAAGATATCCTCAATCGTAGACCTTCCGGGTATGAAACCAAATTGATTTTTGGAAACCCTAGTAATTTGTCTTAATCTTTGTTCCATCATTTTCTCAAATAACTTCATAGTATGACTCAAAAGTTTCATCCCCCGATGGTTGGTACAACTTTGGACTATATGTACTAAAATACTGCTCGATGATTCCAGCATTTATCTAGTCTTTAGAATATTATTAAACAACTTTGTAATTCAGGAGATGCCAATATTTGCTATATATTTCCTTATAGTTCTCAAAATTTGAGTGTGGAGATAGTTGCAAAAAAAGGCATACTAGTTTTGAGTATAAATACAATAATCTTGTGTGCATCTACACCCACTTCTTAATTATATGTTCTACATTTGGACTTCAACTTGATAGTTAGTGATGCAATTGTAAGACACTACTCAATAGGTTTCTTTCCTGTACAATGATCAGGATTACATCTGAACTGTTTTGATGGAGATCACTCGACAATTTAAAACAAGAATTGTATTGGAAATTGGGCAGGAAATCTCATCTCTGAACTGTGTTGTATCATGTTAAACCTGTATGGTGATGCTCGGTTTCTTCTTTTCATGTGATATATCCTTAAAATGCTACATGATAATTATTTAATGATTGTTGCATGCTGCCTCGCCACATGGCAGTGCTGAGGGCACTTTTGAGTTCCTCCTTGTCCATGGTTATGTTATCATAAAGTCTACTAGGTACTACCTTTAAGATTGAGTTTCTTCACAATCTACGTTTTTGGTGTGTGAACTATTTGAAATCAAGTATTTATGTGTGCAATCACCGAAAATTAATGTCTGAACTATTGCTTTGATAAGTTATTACCGAAACATTACTCAATAGATGTACTTATTCTAAATTTGTCAATATTATTTATACTGATCTGCTATGCTCACATATTAGTCTCCATCTTTTCCATGTGATTTAATGTGGAGTAAGTTATCGTATTATCTTCAAGAATATGTGGTGTATCTGAGTTTTGAGATAGGTGATTCATATGTCTTCATTAACATTGTAAGCAATTCGATCTTTTGATTTTCTCCCGCACCCCTGAATCCATGCTATACAAATCATACTGAGGAATGGTCTTGATCAACTTCCATTTGTGGTAAAAGTACGTTTTTTTTAATTGGTAAAAGTACGTTTTCAAGACCATACAAAAAATTTAAATGAAAATTTGCAGTCATTGAGTAGGTTAGTGTCTCCCGTTACTATCCTTCTTAGACACCCCTTGTGACGCCCCGAACCCGCGCCTAGGGAATCAAGTTCCGAGACGCGTGTCCGTTCGTCAAATCATGCAAGCGGAAGACTTTACCCGCAAAAATGCGGGAAATTTAAGCATTTATCAGATGCTCCCAAAAAGCAAATAGTACATGTCATCACAATAGCCATCATACAAACCATATACCTGTATTATTTACATCAAGTTTGTTTTACAAAAGTAGGCGTTTCTATCATGCCAGGTACAACTTGTACAAGCTTCCAAAATATCCAGATAGATTTTTCACTTACGGATCAGCAGCTCCAAGATCTGCTGACACAAAAAGTCAGTGAGCTATGAAGCCCAATAAAACCACAATCCTTCTAAACTATTTTCCACATAATAATACGCATCAATAATGATATAATAAGCAGTTCAATTTGCATGTTACAGTAAAATAGAACAGTATATAATAAATTGTGACCCAAGGTCACTTAGGGTTACGTCACTCTAACAGAGGTTCCCGACCTCACATTACTTTCTAATTATGAGGTTCAGTTATGAATGTATTATATTACCAAATTATCGTTTCGATCATCAATCATGTTTCATTTCGAGTCCTAAGATTCTATTAATTGGCCACAGCCCACACATGTTTAGCTTAAAGTCTCTAAATCATAACCATAATACATTGAGTCATTTAGACTCACACACGCTGTTCCGGCTTTCACCTGAACATGACCAAATCTTGGGTATACCAACCCAACTCACTTAGAATCCGATGATTCCATACCGAACCATGAGTCCACCAACTCAAACAAATACATCAACCCTGAGTATACCAACTCAGACCATTTCGTATCCGAAGCTTACACACAACATGGGCATTCACCCAATAAGGACATTTTTTTCATTCAATTGACTGGCCACATCTACCGTGTATTCGCCACCATCGCCCTGGGTATCAGTTATGAAGGAACCCCGACCAACCTGCCTACCGTCATCTTCTGGCTAGTCTACGGAGGAACCCCGACATCTATACCAATGCCGACATCTCCTGACGTTCCACCAAGAAGGGATCACGATAGACACGGTGCCGACATCTTCTAACCCACCTAGAGAGGAACCCCGGACTATACACTATCTGATGTTTAGCCACTTTAAACTCCCTAGGACTCCGACATCTCCTGACTACCAGTCACGGAGGAACCACGGGCCATGCAGGACACCGCCACTCCTGACCTAGTCCAAGAGGCACCACGGACGACCTAGACAAACAGACCGACATCTCCCGACTATCAGTCACGGAGGAACCCCGGGCCTTACTGGGCACCGTCTCTCCTGACCTAGTCAAAGAGGAACCACAGACTATACTTAACCCTGGTTAGATTTTCTAACCACAGGTTAACCCCAGTTAACCGAAGCCTCACTTGATTAACTGAAATACTTGGGCCTCGCGCCCGTGAACCAACTCTAGTAATACACTGTCCCATTAAGGAGCGTTTTCAAGCTAATGGATGTCTCCATAGCCTTACAAGACATGCAAAATAATTTTTCGTCACCCTAGAGTGGCGATACAATTTACCCGGGACCCGATCTGGACTCCCTGAGGGACCACATAAAATCACAACATCACATAGGGGTCTCCGCCCCTTTTTCATTCACGTCAAAAGACATGCATATACATCACATGAAATAATATAGCAAAATAAGCGGAAAAAGTGAAGAAAAGAGGGGTTTTACTTGTTTCACGCGTTTCGAGGCGACTAGAATCGAAACGGATACCGCCAACGCGCTCGGAAGGATGATCAACCCCAAGGTAGAGCGCATGCAACTTTCTCTCTCTACCTTTTTCTCTTTCTCTCTCTACACGCAAAACGAGACGCCGGAGAGAAAATCAGACGTCGCCAACGTGTCGGGGACGTCGAAAAACCTCAAGGGGACCTCCCTTTCCCTTTCTCTCTCTTCCTTTCTCTCTCCTCACTTTCTCTCTCTAAAGTGCTGTGGCAGAACCTCCCCTGATTACAAAACGTGAGAAAATGGGGGAGGTTGGCCTCCTTTATATATAGATAAGGTCATGTGCATAGCACATGACTATAATTAATGGTCCCGTTGACCGAGTCAACGGTTTGACCATTTTGACTATTTTTTTGCCTTCTCTTATGTATACGGCCTCCGTAGTCCTACTTAATGACATCCGATTTTGACGAAACTTTAGGTGACCGAACTTGGGGTAGTCCGACACCTACTGTAAAAATTTCGGGGAAAAATACTGAGTTTTGACAGCTGCACTTTAGTCCGGAAGAAAATTGCAAAACCCACTAATTTTCTGATTTCGGACACAAAACACGCTGTCGCTTCTTCGTTTGAGATAACTAACTGCCGAGACGACAGACATTAGTCCCCACGGCCGACCGACACACATTAGTATCAACCGCACGGATTTCTATTAGGATCTCCAACAGATATTGGGTCCCACTTAATTTCTAGAAATATGTAATTTTCTCGTTTTTCTCAATTTTATCACACATAATGGCCCCGCGGTCCCGTGAAATGATACTTGACGGAACCGATACGGTAGGGGTGTGTCCCGGCAGTCGACCAGCACACTGTGTGCGATTTTCGCCAAATGATACTGAGATTTTCTCGGTGCACTTCAACCCTGAGCAAAATCCCCTTCTTATTAATTTAACAAATAATTAACTAATTAACCTTCATTAAGGACCCATAAACACATAATTTTATTATATTAAAATTCCGGGTCGTTACACCCCTTGCCTAGGAAATGGTCTTGGTCATGGTTGTCAAGGTGACTAGGCGGCTTGAGTCGACAAATCTCATGGAGGCCTGAGGCGATAACTTGAGGTGCCCGAGGCATTGCTTGATGAACTACTTTACAACATAATTCCCTTCAATATGAGATCTATGTATGCTGCATTTCCTTGAATAAGGGGCCCTACAATTCATATAATTTTCAAAATCTTTATTGTTAAGATACACTTTGATATAACCATCATTGGAGACATTTCTAGGAATACTAAATGGAGATTTCAAGTATTGGGAGTTAAAAAAAAGCAGTCTACAACAACTTTATTTTCTTTCTTCTTATCAATTATGCCCAAGAAAGGTAATAAAATAACATATAATAAATAATATATATAATTATGGTGCCTACTAGAGCTCCTTTTTTGGGTAATTTGGCCGTATGAGTCTCTAGATGTATGCCTAGTTGCTTAGGTGACGCCTTTAACAAATATGCAAAAGACAGAAGGACCATATGGTCCACTCACAAATAGAGAGAGAGAGGAGGGAGAGAAAAAGATCAATTGGTCAACTTATTAAGCAAGAGGGATGACAGGTTAATATGAGGTAAAGATACTTAATACTGTACAATCTGTTCTTTCTTTTTATTTTATTTGCAAACATTTTTTTTTTAGATATACAAACCCTAACATATTATATGATAAAAGATACGAAAAATGTATAAAATATCATACTTTTTTATTTACCAGACTACCGTCTTCAAATAAAATAATTATTTATACTCTTAAACAATGATTATAATACATAAATCAGATTTTAATAATGAGCGTCTAGGCGGCCAGTCGTCTGAGTCTAGCAGAGTGCCTAGGTGACTGCCTGAGGCGATGCCTTTAACAACCATGGTCTTGCTCTACTTTTGGTAAAGTGTAGTTCCAAGATCGCTTGAAAAATTATTTATAATTTTTTTTTTTTTTTGATCAATGACCGAAGCAACTAAAATAAATAATCAAAAGAGATACAAAGATACCTCTAGAAGGAAACAAACATGGTAAGGCTCACGAGGATATGAACCCAGCCTAGGATACAAACAAAAGGAAATAAAAAAAACCGAAGAGGCCCCAAAAAACAGACTCTAAGCCACTCAACCAGCCTCAATCTAACAAGAAATCAAAATCCACCCCTATCTGCCGAGAGGAAACCCAACTCACAATGAGCGACTGAGTCCCAGAGCGGATGCGATGCAAGGGAGATGAGAGGTTCTCAAAAACCCTCTTATTCCTCTCCTTCCAAATGGACCAAAGTATAGCCCTTGTCAATACCAACCAGATAGCCAACCTCGAGCCATCCCCATTTACCCAATTCCAGCAGGATAAGAAGTTGTGAAGGGAAGAAGGAAAGACCCAAGCTATCCCCATTCGGGATAGGAAAAAACTCCAGATTACAAACTAGGTTAGTTTATAAGAATGTACATAAGAAATGCAATGAGAAGGGTGCAAAGATGTGAGATGATGAGTGATGATAATGTATGATTAATTAATATTGATATAACTTACCTAAAATGTTTCATTCATAATAATAAAAATATACAATCAGAACCACATGGAGCTACATGGAGACTCAGACCCATCTCTGACTTGGACTAGGTTGACAATAGTATTGGTTCTCCACATTAGTACAATATTGTGCACAACTCATCATATTATGGTACAATGATGCATACTTATATACATAACGTTGGTAGTCATTTGATCAAGATATAGCAACGCTCCCATAGGTGGATACCGTGAGTACTAATGCACAATTGTCACTGACACCGCCACATAAGGTTGTACACCTCAATACTCTTATCCATACGGCTTATACCTAGAAAGGTAGAAACATATCCATATGATTCTTTTGTAAATTGTTTTTGTAAAACTTGAATCCAAGTTTTTTTTTTTTTCTGCTGAACTATCAGTTGAATTTTTAACCATGCAAATGAAAATATTTTTTAAGACTAAAATATGAGACTTTTTCATCGGACTTCCGGTTTTAGTAATGATTTGGTATGGTAAATTTTATGAAAATTTAAGATTTGAGAAATACCTTAGTACTTGAAAGTTAAAATTTTGACCAAATCCCTAAAAGGTACTAAATATTGGATTTTGTTCTTGAACTTAAAAGTTGACCTTTTGTTCTTCAGGAAGGATCTAGGATAATTTTTATTAAATTCAAATGAGGGGTATATCTTAAGCAAATTATTTACTCTAATGCAATTTTATGTAAATCTGTAAATAGGATTTGACTCTCGTTTATAGCTTAAAAACCAATATTCTCTAGAATATCACACAATATTGTGTAAAATATATAATACCCCATGCAAATATGTCGAGGGTACGGGTGTAATTGAGCCGAGCTTAACCAAGTTTGAGCTTGGCTTGAACATGCTCGAGCTCGGCTTGAGCTTGATTTGAGCTCGAATGTGAGTTGGGTTGGTTCAACTAGAAGAACGGGCAAGTTCAACCAGAGTAATGGTGGTAAAAACCTCTTAGAATTAGAAGAACCAGTCAAAAAAAAAGATTTTTTTTCTAATAATAAAAGGGCACGGTCGAACTAACCACCTAGCGGTTGTGAAAACGTTGGTAATTTTGCACCCTTGTTTGATTATCAATAAAGAAAAATTATCAATAAAGAAAAAGAAAAGAAATGGAAAGAAAAAAAAGCCCACAAAGAGTGGCGGCAGTGGTGGTGGTGGTATAGGCAACGTCAGTAGCAATGGTGTTAGTAATTGTGGTAGCGGTGGTGGGCCTGGTGGTAGGCAGTGTTGGAGGTGGAAACAACAACAATGGCAGTGGTGGTGGCAAGTGAAGGTGGTTGTGGTGGCAGCAATATTGGCGGTTTCAGATGGAGGTGATTGCGGTGGTGGTGGCAACATCGGCAACGGGGTGGTGGTGGTGGCTAGTGGTGGTTGTGGTGTAGTAGTTCTAGTGATGCTTGTAGGTGGAAATGGTGGCGGCGGCGGCCGTAAAGGTGGTAGTTATGATTTAGGATAAGACATGAACAAGGTTCTAAATGTCGATATCGCTCGCCATGTCGAGCCGCGGAAAAAGATATACCAGGGATATATCGTTTATTGAATTGCAAAAAAATGGGAAAAACATGACATGCTGCAATGGAACTTTAGGAAATGTTAAAATATATGTTAATACACCTTTGATAATAAAAATATTAAAAAAACAACAATATACATAAGAGATGCAATGAAAAGAGAGCAAAGATGTGCGTTGATGAGTGACGATAATGTATGATTGATTCATATTCCTAACAAGGTTCTAAAGATCGATATCGCTCGACATGTCGAGCAATAGAAAAAAGATATATCGGAGATATATCGTTTATGAGTGATTTTTGGAAAAATGGCAAAAAAAATGGGCAAAACATGAAATTTTCTAGTTAAACTTCAGAAAATGTTAAAATAAATGTTAATACACCTTTTAGAATAAAAACATTAAAGAAAAATAACAATGTACATAAGAGATGTAATGAGAAGAGAGTAAAGATGTACGGCGCGCTGATGAGTGGCGATAATATATGATTGATTCATATTTCATTCTTTTCTCAATCAATTGTAAATTCAGAATTTATAAGATTCATAATAAATTATAAAAGTCAAAATTATAATTGAGTCAAAATGTATTTTTTTTTTAAGATACTTTAAATAATTATAAAAGTCAAAATTAATATTAATCAATAATATTTTTTAAATTGGGTATATAATATAAATCAATATTACTTTTTAACATATTAATTTTTGTCATATAATATAATTTCTTATATGGCACATCATTTTTAGACATATAATTTTTTTTAGATTATGTACTAAAAATATAAATAGTATGTTAACTTATAAATTATATCTAAGTGAACACTGATTAGTCAAAGTGTAGTATATTTTAAAAAAGCCCTTATGAGCATAATCTTATTACATATAAATAATTTTTAATTTATAAAATATTATTAAGAAATTATTAATTTTTTAATATTAGTAGAAAGCCCTTATAGGCATAATCTTATTACCAATAAATAATTTTTAATTTAAAAAATATTATTATGAAGTAATTATGTTTTAACATAGTGATTTAAAAAAAATAAATTAAAGTCTCCATAAAATTTACAAAGAAAGTGAAACTAGCATTATTTTTTTAAGTTTAGGTTAAAACCCTTAACCTAACATTACCCTTGTAAGGTTAAAATAATTAAAAGGGAATATTAGTAACAGAGAGTGAAATTAGCATTACCTTGTTAGGGTTTAAAACATTTGGAGATTAAAACAAATAAACGTAATAGTGAGTGAAGTTAGCATAACCCTTGTTAGGGTTTAAAGGTTATTAAACAAGCAAACATACTAGGGAGTGAAGTTAGCATAACCCACAAGGGTTTAAAGTATAAACCAAACCCACTTTACTTATTCGACTTCTTCGTATTAGATTAGCAAAACCAAAAAAATAAAATAAAGAGCAACAGAGCTCTCGGAAAGGATGAAGAGCCGAAGAGGGTTTTGGAACCTTGGCTTGGCTTGGCAGTGGCGACTGGTGACGGTGGACGGCGGACGGCCACGGTACCTTCTTCTTTCCTCTTCCTTCTTCCTTCTTCTTTCTTCTTCCTTCTTTTGTACTCCCACGATTTCCCTCTTTTTTTTTTTCCTTCTAAATGAAAAATATTAAAGTTTATTTGCAATTTGCATGAACGATCTGTGGGATTCCCCCACTGTTTTTGGATTGATGCCTTACTTGGTCGATATCGGTGAAATATCGACGATATATCGTCGATTTCGGCGATATATCACCGATATCCTGCAAATTTTTTTAAACCCCGTATAGATGTGTCGGTAGGTAACGATACCGACAAATATTGGCGATATATTGCCGATATTGTCGATACTTTGAACCTTGATTCCTAAATCATAACTAGCGTACATAAAATGTTTCATTCATTTTTTATGGATGATTTTTTTTACCTGCATGACGATTGACCATGAGAGTGAGATTGAGATAAAGAGAACCATGAATAGCATTAGATGTGAAAAGTAGTTTCAATGGCCTCCATTGGAAATGACTGAAATAAAGAAAAATAGTACAATACATCACACTAGAAATATTACAGTGTACAACTCATGATTAATAATATTTTATAGTTTTTAACAAATTAATAATTTTTTTATACTTTTATTGTTGTTAAATAATATATTTTAGTAATTTTATATAGCATTTTTAGTGAAATAAGTTATATTAGTTGGTCGATGTTACTATGTATATTTTTAATGATAATAATAATTGAACATTATTAAAATTCTTAACTAAATAAAATATCCATGAATTTCAAGTATAATACTTAAAATTAAAAAGGCCTTATATTAAATGTTAATACTTTTTTTGAATTGAGTGTATAATATAAATCAATATTAGTTTTTAACATATTATTTTTGTCATATAATATACTTTTGTACATGACACATCATTTTTAGAAATTCTTTGTACTAAAAATATTATGTTTAACTTTACAAATTATAGCTAAGTGATTAGTTAAAAGGTTAGTATATTTTTAAAAAGCTCTTATGAGCATAATCTTATTACCTATAAATAATTTTTAATTTATGAAATTTTATTAAGAAATTATCAATTTTTTAATATTACTAAAAAGCCCTAATGGGCATAATTTGCTAGAGACACATGTTTCTCTTTATGAAAAAATTTTGTTTAAAGATAGTGAATTTTTTCTAATTAAAACCTCCAATAACATTATCCTCTTTTATAATTAATATTTATAAAGAGAATGAAACTAGCATTATCCTTTTTAGGTTAAAACCCTTAAAAGCCCAAGCCCCCAACCTTTGAAAGTATGTTTAAAGAGGGTGAAATTTGCATTACCCTTATTAGGTTAAAACACGTTTACAAGGAAGTATGTTGAATGAGAATGAAATTAGCATTACCTTTATTAGGTTAACACTTAAGACTTAAGAGGGAAGTATGTTGAATGAGAGTGAAATTAGCATTACCCTTGTTAGGGTTAAAACACTTAAAAGAGCCCATGCCCCTTACATTCGTAGTCCAACACTTAAAGCAAACCCCCCGAAAAAAAAGATAGAGCTCGGAAAGAGGAAGAGCCGAAGAGGGGAGAGCCGGAGAGGATACCTTGGCATCTAAGGCTTTTGCAATCGGCAACGGCGATGGCAATGTCAAACGGCAACGGCGATGCTCTACTCTCACAGTATGTATCCTCTTCTGCTTTCTTCTCTAATTTCCTCTCAAGTCTCATTCATTTTTCTTCTTTTTTTCTTCTAAATCAAAGATTCATCATTCAAGATTGTTTGCATTATTCATGATGAGTTTTTGGGCCATTGGGGTTTTGCAAAAATTGGGGAAAATTTTGGGTTTCACGTGTTTTGGTCGGTTTCGGTGGGATATCGATGATATATCGTCAATATCGGCGATATATCACAATACCATGTAAAATTTTTAAATGTTGTATAGACGTATCGGCAGGTAGCAATATCGACATATATCAATGATATATCGCCGATATTGTCGATTTTTTGATCATTGACTAGATTAAACCGCAAATATGAAAACCATTGTACATGTCTGAGGTTCAGCTTGCTTTGCCCATTAATATGCTTTAATTCATTAAGGTGGTATTGACCACCAAGTCATTTTTAGCCTCCTAATTCATTAAAATCAAGGTAATTTATGTCATTTTTTAATCCTTTAAAAGACCCCCAGCTCAAAATATGGGTACACAATCGTAGAGTTTCTCTCACCAAACAATCAAGGTCATTAGATATCATTTAGAAGGATTGGCTTTCGTGATCGAGATTGGGAAGATTTTCGTGGATTGCTTGGAGAGTGAGGGAGAGGGAGAGGGAGAGGGAGGATATGCCGGTGATAAAAACAAGGCGGAGGTTATTATAGCTTTGGTAGAGATTGGGAGGATTCGTGGATCTATTGTGTAGCGACACTTTGAGTTGGAGAAGTTGTTGATCTTTTAAAGGGTTAAAAATGACAAAAATTACCATTGATTATAATGGATCAGAGGGCTAAAAATGACTTGGTGATCATTACCATATTTACGTATTGCGTTAACTACTAGATATATTTCCAACCCTTGTATGGGTGAATAAGGATCCATTCCCTTGAGATGAGGTCCGACGGTTGATAGGCCTACCGTTTTGCCCAACTTCTAATGCTCGGCGCTCTAACCCACTAACTAATGCTAATCAACGCAACCAGGGTTGCGTTGGTTAGTATTGGTTAGTGGGTTAGAGCTCCGAACATGAGAAGTCGGGTTTGCATTGATTAGCATTAGGTATTCGGTTAGAGTGCCAAACATAGAATCTGGGCTGAAACCTGACATGTGTAAAATATTATCATCAATTATGCTATGCTGAAAAATAAGGAACATGAGAAACTGGGCATATGTTAAATATTACTTGATATGTTGGCCGATGCTATACATGGCGATCAAATAGAGCAGATATTAAATCATGTATCCTTCACTTTGTTGCGATTTCGAGACATTTATGCACAAGAGAATATCCCAACGACATTTTATGGATTCAATACCATTCCATGCATGGCTCATAAAGTCTTGAAATTGTAGGCGTGCTGCTCATCTTGAGATAGGCGTGCAACAATTTCCTTTTTTTTTTTTCTTTCTATATCTTTAGAAAGACCATGCAAGAGATGAGAGGAAGGGAGTTGTATGAGAGATGATTGTGAGTGCTTGAGACGAGAGGGGAGATGAGACTTGAGTGGGACAATGAGGGAGGAATGATGTGTAAGGTGTCATTTGGAATCTCTAAATGTCGGGTCTACTTGTTTATTTGTCTATTACGGGTAAACGTTTTCACGTTTTAGACCGTTTGATAGTATGTTACTTGTTTTAGAAAAAAAGACATATCATGTTTGAAAACAAAGTTCAAATTTTTTGTGATTTTTGAAAAAGAAGCGCGTGTCTATTGCGGGTAAAAGACAGAACATAGATTTTTATTGATTTTTTTTACTGTTTTGCCCCCTTTATGATGATTATTATTATTACAAAAAAAAAACTCTATCTATTATTGTGCGCTGCCTAACGGTTTCATTTGTCTACAGATCTATTTCTTATAGATTTTTTTGCCATAGATCTATTTTGGCTAGATCTGTCCGAAATAGACAAGATTCTACCAAACGAATCCTAAGAGAGATGACGTGACTTGATTGAGGAAAGGGAGTTTTTCTTGTATAAGGTATTGGATTATGTAAGAGGTGAGGTGGAACAATTAGCATGTAAGACACTAGAAATACCAAGGGTGTGATTTCAATCAAAACAAAAAGATATGCTATGGTGTAACTTTGTAAGTTAGTGGCCGAAAGGGAAGTTCTACATTTTTCTTTTATCAGTTTTGGTAACTTGCCCGACTAGGCCTGATTAATAAATGGATTGGGCTCTTTCTTAAGGATGAAGAAAAAAAAATAAGTTGTTTTGGAGAGCTTCTAATAAACGAGCCTTATCAAATTAGCCAGGTGAGCCAAACCCGATTACTAGTATAGTCTGACGGGCCCTTAGGCTTAAAACTCTAAACCTAAGCCCGCCCTACTATTTAATCGGGCCGAGCCTAGAGCGGGCCAGCCCAACCTGTTGACATCCGTAAGGGTTCGTTTGGTAAATCTTGTCCGATCTTGTCTATTTTGGACTAATCTAACCAAAATAGATTCGTGACAAAAAGATCTGTAAGAAATAGATTTATAGACAATAAAACCGTTTGACAGTGCACAATAATAGACAACTTTTTTGTAAAACTGTTTAGTAACATCATCTTATTGCATCTTATTACAAGGGCAGTTGATGTCATTTTTTAAAAATAGATTCCCATTGGGTAAAATTTTCTTAGGCTGGAACAATGTAAACCATTAAGGGGCAAAACAGTAAAAAAACATTAGAAGTCTCTGATCTGTCGTCTACCCGCAATAGTCACACACTTCTTTTTAAACAATCACAAAAAATTTGAACTTTGTTTTTAGACATGAGATGTCTTTTTTCCTTATAGCAAATAGACGTGCTACCAAACGGTCTAAAACGTGAAAACGTCTACTTGCGGTAGACATATAGACAAATAGATCCAAAGTTTAGAGATTCCAAATGGGGTCTAAGGTTGCTGCTCTTGTTTTCTAGTTGACTAGGACCATCCCCCTCTTCTTGCTCACCTTGCTGATTAGAGGGAATTGTTCCCTTGTTACTCTGAACCATTGTTTAACAGATCGCGAAGCAAAAACGAGAAGTGAAGCGAGGCTCAAAATATTCTTGGCAAATGAGAAGCGAGAAATGTGATACGGGCGCCTTTCTCCTATTACATTCGTGTGGGCAACCATACCTTAGATTTTGCCTCACGAGATATGTGTGGAGAACTAAGCTCCTTAGGTTCCAACTCTTTGATACTTGCTCAGGGTTTATACCCTAGCATGTAGACTTGGGTCTATCCCATAATGTTTCATGCACAACTCCTTGACAATTAAATGAGATATGATGTAAGCGAGCTTCTTAGGAAGCGATCCTATCTTGTACATAGCTTCCGTGCAACTATGTTTTGTACATTTGTTGGTTTGTAATAGGTTGGGCCCAAGTTACATCACAACCAAAAACTCTATGGAATTAACTAACATTGGAACTCAACCAGTCGAGGGCCTGTGACTACTCTTGATCGACTCTGATTCCTATTTAATACATAACAGACTCACCTACCATATACTCTTATAAACTTAACTTCAGTCTATTAAAATGTGTTGCATCAATAAACTTTAACTTCAGTCCATTAAAAATTCTGTTATAGCTGCATGCCTGCATCATTTACATGGAGGATTAATGGAAGAGTTTTGTGTTCGACCAATGGTGATGGTTTGAGGAGTACCACTTTGTAAGAAGAGGGTTTAACTTGATAATGCAGCTTGGTTAATTAATGCTGGTGAACAGTGGAACAATGCTAGCCAAATAGCTGCATATGCACGTGTAGCACAAACAGAAAAATTAATGTGCTGAGTTTTAGTATCTAATGTATTCGAATAATTTTAGTTTTGTTTGGCCAGGGAAAGAGGAAAACAAATGGATTGATTTTTTCCAGGTTAGTTTGATTTGGCTATCAGGACTTAGGAGTTGCTTTGGCTTCTTGAAGAGTTAGCTTAGGAAGGTTTAGGTGGAATTTGAATGAAATAAGAAAAGTCTGATTAGGAGGGAGAAGTTTGTGTTGAATATTAGTGTTTCTCTTTTACGAAAAAAGTGAAAAAAGCACTGTTTTGCTTCTGTAAATCTGTTTTTGAAATGCTAAAGTTCATCAGTCATATTTTTGTGGAAATTGAGTGATCAGATATTTTTGTGGAGATTGAGGAATTCATGGAGTTTTTTTCGCTAGGGAAGCGAAATTAGATTTGGAACAACTCGTCGGTGAGTTGTAGCTTAATTGGATTGGTCTCTCCAATCTTATTCTGTAGCTTAATTGGATTGGTCTCTCCAATCTTATTTTGCATCATGTGGATAGCGTTGAGAGGATTTTTTTTCCCCTTGAACAAACTTGACCTGAAATTGATGATTAGAAAACAATCCAATTAGTGGTTGATGAAGATAACTGTGTTCAATAGAGCTCTAGTGGACATAAATAACTGTTTACACCAGGTTTATTGAAAATATAGGGGAAGCTTGGAGCTCTTGTATGAACATAGAGCTTCATTTGCAATGATTGAGACAGAATCAATGTTCTTTGTGTTGCCTCCTGAGGCAGTACAGTTAGGTTGAAAGTTGAAACCTAAGAAGGCTTCAAGTAGGTGAAAGGCAGTATGCAGAACCAACCTTGTGCAGGTTCTTAATGAAATCCACATTATCTTGAGAATGAAGTAACTACAAGTAGCTAAAGTAGCTTAGCCGTCCATCTTGAAACTTTCGAAAGTATTTATTTGAATCAATGGAATTGGTGCCCTCAATCCAACTGTTTCTTCAATGCGTTCTTCCTTACAAGTGTGCATTTAGGATTCAGGGTCCTAATAGCATCTGTTATTCTTCCTTACCTCTGTTTTTCTTTGAAAAATCGGTAGACCAAGGAGTCTATTTTACTGTTAACATCTTATTTTGTGAGGAATTTTGTGTGGCAAACTTGATTGTATAACTATTTTAGTGTTGCATAGTATTGCTATTGCCTTCTATAGCCAAATATGCATTAATGTTCACAATGCAATAGTCTTTTCCCTTGCCGTGAGTGTGCAATCTTGATGCATTATGTGCATTTGTGTGTGCATGCCTCGTAAACTGCCTGTAAGAGACAATGTTTTGCCAGTAATTTTGTAGAATGCTGGTATGGGTTATGTAGTAGCCTTGGCTGACAACCAGTATTGTGCTAAGGATTACATGTCCTACTACTTCTTAACACTCTTTCTTTGGCTACAAACCTGCTAGATATGCCCCCCTAATTGCAAGAACAATGAAAATTTGTGGCAATATGTTCCTCATTCACTAAAAAAGGATTCAGTTAATATAGACCATCTAGTAGATTTTGTCCTGTTTTATATCTTTTCTCTAGCAGATGCCAAAACATGCTATAAACATTGTTCTTGTTGCAATAGAATCCATAATAGCAATTGTCTATCTTTGCATATCCCTTGAAGCAGTAATAGGTTTGATTGTCATTTCCAGCTTTGCACAATTTACTTTCATGTGCATATCATTATAGCTACTTGAGTCTTTTTGGAGCAAAAGACCTAGATTTGGGCTTCCCAATCGTTCTTATTTAGTGACTTGTGGTGTAATTTTTTTAACAGATACCACTAGAGAGATCTACAATGGAAAATTTCTAGTAACAGTTTATGGGAAAAGTCCACAAATTAGATGCTTAAAAAATTCAGTTGTTGGTAGCTTCTCTCATGGTACAATCCTCTTTCTACTAGTCCCCTTTCTCCTCAGTCCACATAGAGAAAATGTAGTATCTCTCTAAGATTTTTTTCACATTCATCCATATCTCAGGAAATTCTCTACCTATATAAACTATTCCATTACTTCTTTGGCTAAGGTTTGGCAACTGCTCCTCTTTCTGCTTTTTTGTATGTATCCATATAATTGTATTATTTTTGACAACTCAATAGTGGGCGTCAGGTTGTTAGAGATTCCAACAGTTGGATGTCAAGGTAGGTCTCACAAGAGATTTGGCAAAAAATCAGTCTAACTGGATGATTCTATATCTTTTAATTAGACTCTACTTTATCAGCATTAATCCTTTACCCTACCCTATGTTTGGTTGCTGAGAAAATAAGTAAAAACATGGAAAAGAAAAGAAAATTAAACAAAACATAGCTAAAAATTGTATTAAAAATCCAAAATTTTCTTTTCTTTTCCATGTTTTCACCTATTTTCAAGGCAACCAAACATAGCATTTAAGGTTCATTAAATCTTATTTGGACTATAGAAATAACTGATTTTCCCAGCTTTGATTGGCCGGTTTTAAAATGTAAGGGCTATTTTTCAGTCTCTAAGTTGACCTACCTTGATCAACTTGCCACGCTTCCCCTTTTCATGGAGCTGCTCACTACACACATGTAGTGAGCGTCCTTTAAAATGGTACAATCTATTTATGTGTGTGTGCGTGTGCCCGTGTGTTTACCACTTAAATTTGAAAGAACCAATTCATGAGCCAAGGAGGGCATATACTGTAAATCTTCAAGTGTTTTAGAGGTTGATTTCCTAACCTAAGGGCGTTGTAGGATCTTAACATTGATCAGATAATTATTAATACATTGTTAAATTTTGAGAAATTGATTCATCAGACTAATTGGCAGGGGTGTTATTTTGGAGACAAGCAATCGGTCGTTTTACATGGGAGCTAACCCTATGTTTGGTTGTCGAGAAAATAAGTGAAAACATGGAAAAGAAAAGAAAATTGGACAAAACACAACTAAAAATTGTATTAGAAATCCAAAATTTTGTTTTCTTTTCCATGTTTTCACCTATTCTCTCAACAACCAAACATAGCATAAGGGTTACATATTCGTATCCGATTTGAAATCTGAGTACTTTGGGAAAAAAAAAAAATCCGATTGCATAGTAGAATATATAATAAATAGGAATATGATTCAAAATACAGTCAATTAGAGATGACTTAATTGATCACACAATCTCTTCATCTTCACATCCTTTTCTAACTTTATATTATTGCTCCGTTTGTTTTGATTTAAAATAGGGAAAACACTTAATCCGTTGACAGAAGTGATCCATTTCATTAGAGAGGGGGTTCCCAATGGATTGACAGCTCTTTTGGGATGATGACTTGTTTTGGCTTTTATATCTTTTTATACCTTATTAGAGAATGAGAATTTCTCATAAGAAATATGGGAAGAAGTAGGTATCTATGTTCTTTCCTGTATTGCTGACCGGCCAGCTGATCTTAGCTACTCGAAGTGACCGGCCAGCTGATCTTAGCAACTCGAAGCTGCTCTTCTTTTCGTCCCTTCTCTGGGAAGTTCTAGCTGGGGAGGGAAATAGATTAACTATGATTAAAATTTACTAACCCCTAGGGTTCATGCATCCAAACTTGGTTTTTAGAAAAACTCATAATTTAGTTTAACTTAACCATAGTTAAAAAGGGAAAGGGACATAGGGACATTGCGGTCAGCTGGTAAGGGGACCATGAGGTCTTGAAATTTCTATTCCGTAGGGTTCATGCAATTCTATCTTAAAATTTACTAACCCCTAGGGTTCATGCAATTTGGTCACTTTTTCAAAACTTCGGAAAAAACCTACCTGCTAGTAGCTAACTTATAGGGGGTTGGGCTGCTGGGCAGGACCACGCCTCAAAGCAGAGGTCTTGAGTTCGAATCCTTTCCTAGTGTTGGCCACCCTCAGGTATTATCCCGTCTTTCCTAGTGTGTGGCTTGGGAGGTGTTGCACGTGCCCGAGGGATTAGTTGGGTGCTTAAAAAGGCTCAAACACCTTCATTACCTAAAAAATTTACCCGAAGGAGGGGGGGGATTTTAGCTTTAGTGGAGATTTAAGGTTGTTGGATAGCATTTCGAAGGATTGGGTTTACCAGATCCATGGTATATGCCTCTCTTCCTCTAATTTTTACGTGTGATTTAGAATATTTGAACAATCAATTTTTTTTGTTTTTTTCGTCGTAGACCCTACCTTTCCAAATGAAACAAGAGGAACGTCTCATTATATGATATGGATTGGTACAATTTTTGGATCGATTGTGTACCGATACTGAGTTGGAAAAATCTATGATCTTTTAAAGGGAATGGATAGGGGGGCTAAAAATGACTTAGTGGTTGATCTCACCTTCTCGCATTACATGAACTCCATTGTGGGTGATCAAGGAACCATTACCTTGAGTTAATGTGTAGTGGTTGATATCGTTTAGCATAGCTTTAATACTCGGAGCTATGACCTATTAACTAATGCTAACTAACACAACCCCAATTGCACTAGTTAGTATTGGTTAACGAATGAGAAGAGTTTTGAACATGAGAAGTCAGGCTGAAACAATGGGCCAATCAACAAGCACACCACACCACAACTCACGGGATTGGATCCCTCATCACCCATATGAGAGAGATACACACTACCACTACCACAAGCGGCCATGTGTGCCCATTAATTTACATTAATATGTATATATATTTTTGGCCCACTTGTATTTAGACATAAATTGTCAGGAAAAAAAGTATTTGGACATAAATTAATGGGCAGACTATGTAGTCTATAGTCTAATGACATGGTCACGAGTCCCTTTTAACACTCTTTTGACTATGGTTGGGCTTAATAAAATTAAAGTTAATATTTTTGGCCATCAGCCCCCTTCTTTACAACCCTCGAGCATAAATATCCATCCTTACTTACCTTGAAACATTCCAATTGCTAGATCCTACGCATTTGAAATAAACTTCCCATGCCTTTTACACCAAAATTATTTGTCTATGAGGTGCCTGATGAAATAATTGGGCTCCTCAGGGCCTTTAGGAAGATGATATCAGGTATTTTGATATTTTTTCAAGACCAGTTCCTAAAACTCCCTCAAAGTTTCCATGAAATGGCTCAAAAGCACATTTTTTTTTACTCTTTTCAAGCTCCAAAAACAATTGAATCAATCTGAAATGGACCTCGGGTATAGATAGGGAGAGTTTGTGACTAAAATTCAGTTCATGAACGATCTGGGATTAAAACAAAAGTATGTTTCCATTGTTCAAAACACTGGATATGCCTCTAATATTTCAAAAAATGCGGTGAGGGGCAAAAAATGGCAGTTTGGGGATTGTCGCGGTTAAAAATGGCGGAATCAAGTTTTTCTTCTAATACCAGTTCATATTTTGGAATTTTACCTAGGTACTTCGGTAATTTTGCAAGGGCATTTTTGTTATTTTTCGCAAAAATCAGGGATAGTCTTCTAATTCTTTGGGGATTCAAACAACAATTCCTAGTAGTTAGGTAGTAGTCTTGTGAGTTTCGCTCGGTGTAAAAATGGGGTGTTTACAATGACAATTTCTGATCTAACATGTCAATTTGGTTGAACCCGCCTGACTTTTTATGAGTTTAGTTTCATTTTTGAACCCATGTGTTGTGTTCGAGTTTGATTTCCTCAACTAATTTATACCCGCGTTTTGGATTTGTTCGAGTTTGGCTTTCTGGATCCGTCCAGTCATAATACCCTATTAATATTTTAATATACATATATATATATATATATATTAAAATATAGTCATGTACTTAATATATTTGTTAAGGAGAAGAATCTCAAACAACTTAAAATAACTGATTTGTGAGTCGAATAAAAATTGGTTAATGTGAACCCTATATTAAGTTAGACAAAAATAATATTGGTCAAAATTTAAAAGTCAAGTTTATATGTTACTAGAATTTGAAACAAAATAATATAAGTACTAAATTAGTATTTTATTTTAAATGGGTTGGCTGGGCAAGAGATGAGGTGCCCTTAATTGTGATGAGTTTGGATTTGTCTTTTTCAACCCTTTTAGGAACGAGTAATTTAAGGATAAAATATAACTATCCAAATCGAATATGACCCGACCCAATCCAACCTTTTGCAGATGACAGGTGGCTCACTCACTCAGCAGAATGTGGTAATCCAAAGTTGCATTAACCGACTAACAACTAACCACCTAACCACCTAACCATGACCCTACTCACCCTGGACCAATGGTCCTAACCGACTACCTACTGACCAGACCAGCTAAGCCAAGGAAGAAGACCCCCTCGTTCATAAGCCTCTTTCAGCCATTGTTGTCCAACCCAAATGTGAATGATGAACTATGAAGCAAACAAGGCCTTGAGGCCAAACGGATGAGAACGAGCTAGCTACAATTAGGTGTTTGACTATGACAACTTAACTTTCGTTATGATACCATTAATGTATGAGGTGACAGCAAGTTGGGTTGGTCCAGTTCAGCATTGATGGCACAAGCAAACCCTAATTTGAACCCAACACATTTTATAAATGGGTTGAAAATGCAAAATTGTACCCGACCCAATAAGGAAATCCTCAACCCTAAAGAAAAAAGTAATTTTATTTTATTTTAAATTAAAATATATTTTGGGGGGAATTTTTTTTCCTTTTCTTTTGTTTTAGTGTGGGGTATTATTTATCTACATTATGTTCATGTTAGTATTTGGAGTGAGGGGCCGTTGCCACATCACCTATGGAGAACTACATTCGAGTTCCAATATGTTCGGAGTTCTCTCCCAATGTGACTTGATCAGGACCTTTCTCAATGAGGGACACACTGTTAGCTGAGAGGTGAGTGCCAGGATTTCCAACCTGATCGTGAACAAGTTGAGAATATCAAATCATCCATACCTTCTAGGGAAAAAGAAAAAAAAAAAAAAAAACCTGTACTGGAAGTAAGAAGTTACCACCGACCAAGTAATTTTTTTAAAAACAATATCAATTAAGTATGTTAGTTGATACTTGACACTTGTTAATATGTTAATAAATTGAGGGCTTTTTAATAATTTTAATATTAAGAGATTCAAACCTCAGTCCTTCGTATCTTATGAGGACATTTCCTACCCAGGAGGTGTGTGACTATGGAGTTGAGTTTATCTCTATAGAGAAATGCTGGTCTGTATACTTCCACTTTCAAAGTAGTGATATGTGTTACTATTTTTCCTTATACCTTCAAAAAAACCGGTTAAACTTAACTTTTTTATCTAAAAAAATTATTTATTTAATAGAGTAGTTTGGAAAGTTTTTGAAATCTCCATAAGGGCTAGCCTCCTCTTCTCCTATCATAGACAGCTTTCTTCAAACTTGCTGATCTAGAGAAAATGAGCCTTATTTGTTTAGTGAGCAGCTATCAGTAATTCATTTGTCTAGTTCCAAGATACCTAGGTTGTTGGCTATTAATACGAACCTTCGTGGTTTAATTCCTTTTGGTTCGATAATTTGAGTGAATTGCATGGTTGTCCCATATAGTCTCGGTTGCATTCGAGTTTGGAGAATTTTTTATTTGAGTTAGTCCAATTAAGCACAAGTATGATATAAGAATGTAAAAATATATATAAAAAAATTAGGACATAATTATCATTTTAATTAAATTATTTATCAATAAGCGAACTAAGTTAAGGAACCAAACTAAAGAACCTAATCGAAACTAAGAAACGAATTGTCAAATTCTACCCATAAGTAAACTGGTTCATTATAGAGTGGTGAACTGTGAACCCAAATTTGAACGGAGCGAACTGACTAACCAGGTTTTTTAACAAAGATTAACCATCCCGTAGGACTTTCAACACCAATTCCACGTGGTGTAACATTTCTTAAGGTTATTTATGTCATTTTACTCCGACTCGTGGATAAACTTTTATTTTGGAATTTTTTACGGAATTATGGAAATTTCCAACTCTCATAATCAGATTTCCGGAAAAGTAGGGGTAATTTAGTAGTTTTACATGTCTCTGGTTCTGTAATTTAGAGCTTTGTAATAGAGAGTGTGTGTATGCTTGTGGTGGGTAGTTGTAGCACTACAACTTATCTGATGATTTCAGAGACAGGAAGACCAACTGAAATAATTACCTGTAAATTTTCTTCTTCTTCTTTTGTCTCAGAAATCTCGTCCAACTCTCCTCAAATCCCTCAAAAATCTGTTCATGGCAGCATTTTAGCAGCTCTTTAACAGTCTCTCCACCTCCTCAACCCTCAAATCTCTCTCTCTCTCTCTGTGTAACATCTGTATAAGCAACCATGATTTCTTCTAAATCCAAGTAAGTATTCATTTCTTTCCAGATCTGAGATGGGTTCTTCTTTTCTGTATCTATTTGGGTTCAAGCTTTGAATTTTTTTTCTTTTCATTTTGATCCATGCTTGCTATTTCCTTTGTTTTTGTTTACATGGGTCGTTATTCATTTGGGTTTTTGTTCTGCTTTCCTGCTTGATGGTTTGGATCTGGATTAAGAAATCTGATTGGGGGTTTCTGTTTTTCTTGTTTTGAGTTCAAAAGGGATTTTTTTTCTTTCCAAATTTCGTTTTGTTTTGGGCTTATTTTGTAACTGTGTTCTTCTCATTTAGATGTTTCTTCCTTTTTGTTGCTTGGTGAGTTTGATCTGGCCGATGCTCATTGACTAATCTTTTTTCTTTTCCTTTTTGATCTTCGGTCCAAGATAGATCATTTTCTAAATTTTGGGCGTGGTTTGTATCTGGGTTTGTCTCCATTTCGTCTGTTCTTCTTTTTTCTATTTGATGGTTTGATCTATTTTGGACTTTTGATGCCACTCTGTATTAGCTTTTATTTGTTTTGGATTCCGAGCGGTCTTATTTTTTTACTGTTGTGTTGCTTTCTGCCATGATATGTGTTTGGGATTTTTACATTTCTGTTTTGCCTAATGGTTTTTCATCTGGGTATGTAATTATGAGATTTTGGATTGGAACAGATCTGGTTTATCTGAAACTTCCCAAAACAAAACCTCACCAGCAACTCCAAGAGTTAGTAAATTAGGCAGGGGAGTGGCTAAATCAGATCCTGATTCACCTTCTTCCCTGCAAAACTCACGGCTTTCAATTGACCGGTCGCCAAGATCTGTTGAATCAAAGCCGACAGTAGATCGTCGATCCCCGAAGATTGTTACTCCTCCCGATGTAAGTTTAACCAATACCCGATTACCTTGAAATTGTTCTCCTCAATGCTGATGTTTTCTTATGAAATTAAACTTTTTCCCCATTGGCGATTTGGTGTTATCGTTTGGTTTTGATTTTTAGAAACAGCAACCACGATCCCCGAAGATTGTTACTCCTCCCGATGTAAGTGTAACCAATGCCCTAGTACCTTGAAATTGTTTTATACTGATGTTTTCTTATAATTTTTTTCCGTTGGCGATTTGGTGTGATCTTTTGGTTTTGATTTTTAGAAGCAACCACCACGAGTGTTGAAGGGATCAGAACTGCAGGCCCAATTGGGTATTGTTCAGGAAAATCTGAAAAAGTCCAAGGAGCGGTTAGCTTCGGTTGAGAAAGAGAAAGCTCGGCTTCTTGAAGAATTGAAGGAAGCTAAGAGACTGGTTGAGGAGGCAAATGAGAAACTGGGGGAAACATTGGTTGCTCAAAAGCAAGCTGAGGAGAATTCTGAGATCCAGAAATTCCGGGCTGATGAATTGGAGCAGGCAGGTATTGAGGCGACACAGAAGATGGAAGAGGAATGGCAGAAAGAGCTTGAAGCTATCAGGAACCAACATGCTGTGGATGTTTCTGCTCTACTCTCTGCTACTCAGGAGCTCCAAAGTGTGAAGCAGGAACTGGCCATGACTGCAGATGCGAAGAACCAAGCCCTGAGCCACGCCGACGATGCAACTAAGATTGCGGAGATCCACGCTGAGAAGGTGGAGTTTCTCTCTGCGGAGTTGGGTCGGTTGAAGGTATTGCTTGACTCCAAGCAGGAAACAGAGGCTAGAGAGACTACCAAGATAGTAAAGAAGCTGAACTCAGAGGTAGATAATTTGAAACAAGAACTCGAGAAAGCAAAAACTGCCATGGCTAAGTTGGCTAAAGCAGAAGCTTTGATTGAACAACTCAGAATTGAGGTGGACGCTGTGAAGAAGTCTGAATCAGATGCAGGTAACTTAGTGAATGAGTGGAGGAAAAAGGCCGAGGAGTTGGAGATTCAGGTTGAGGAGGCAAATCAATCGGAGAGATCTGCTTCGGAGTCTGTGGCGTCATTGATGAAACAACTAGAGGGGAACAGTGGTTTATTGCAGGAAGCAGAGTCTGAGGTCGCTTCTCTAAGGTCAAAGGTGGAGTTATTGGAGATCTCAACCGAGAGACAAAGAGGGGATCTTGAGGAATCAGAACGTTGTTATGATATGGCTAAGCAAAAAACATCAGAAATGGCGATGATAGTTGAATCTCTCAAGTCTGAGCTTGAAGGTGTGAAGGAGGAGAAAATGCAAGCTCTGAACAACGAGAAGCTTGCAGCTTTGAGCATTCAGAGCCTCCTAGAGGAGAAAAACAAACTCATAACTGAGTTGGAAGCCTCTAGAGACGAAGAAGAGAAGGGTAAGAAGGCGATGGAAAGCTTAGCTTCGGCCTTACATGAAGTCTCTTCAGAAGCCAGAGAAGCCAAAGAAAAACTTTTATTAATTCAAGCCGGGCTTGAACATTATGAGAGTCAAATAGAAGATCTGAAGTTGGTTTTGACAGCAACAAGTGAGAAGTATGAAGCCATGCTTGATGAGGCGAAACACGAGATTGATCATCTTACAAGGACAATCGAACAATCCAAGCTTGAAGTCCAGAACTTCAAGGATGAGTGGGACCAAAAAGAGCTCAATTTGATGAGTTGTATAAAGAAATCGGAAGAAGAAACATCTTTCATTAAAGGAGAAAAGGATAGGTTGGTTAGTTTACTTAAAGAAGCTGAGGAAGACGCGCGTGTGGCAAAGGAGCAAGGAGCTCAGCTGCAGAATACTCTGAATGAAGTTGAGTCTGAGGTTACTTCTTCTAGAGAAGTTATAGAGGAAGCGAAGACTGAGAACATGAGACTGAAGGAGATGTTGTTGGACAAAGAGAATGAGTTGCAGAGTATTAGCGAAGAGAACGAAGAGCTCCGAACAAGAGAAGCCGTTGCTCTCAAAAAAGCTGAGGAGGTGTCTAAGTTGCTTGAAGAAACAGTGGCCATGAAGAAGAGTGAGGAAAATGGGGATCTCTCTGATAGCGAGAAAGATTATGATTTACTCCCCAAAGTGGTAGAGTTTTCTGAGCAGAATGGACATGGAAGAGAAGAGGAGAAGTCCAAGCAGGAACTTCCATCTTGGCAGCTTGAGAAACCCATAGAAGACAAACACCAGGAAGACAAAAATCTCTCAAAGAACGTGGAAGTTCCTTTTTTTGCGAAGTTGGAGAAAGGGAATGGAAATCCCAAAGAAGAGGAGAACAAAGACGAAGAAGATGACTCAGTAGAGGTGGACGCTAAGATGTGGGAAAGCTGCAAGATTGGCGGTGAGAAAGACTTCTCGCCTGAGAGAGATCCTGACCCAGAATCCTTCGAGGAGGAGCTCGACTCCAAGGTGGATGGTGAGAGCTTCAATCAGATTAATGGGTTATCTTCATTGGAGAACTTGGACAATGGGGTTAGCTCGCCATCAAAGCAGCTACAACATAAGAAGAAGAAACCATTGCTCCACAAATTTGGGAGCCTATTGAAGAAGAAGGGCAGCGGCAACCATAAGTAGGAACATACCAATGCGGCCGGTCACAGCCTCGAGTAAGCCCAACCAGAGAGGTATGCTTGATGCTGTGTTACACCTGAATGTGTTTTATGCTTCTCTCTTTGTGTTTTCAGAATAGCATATTTGTGTGTATACACATACTTTTATTGTTTTAGATTTTTATCTGTTGTGGTTCCCCTGGGGAGTGCTGTTTATCTGAAGGTTTTCCTTTCTTATATACATGGAGAGGAGTATCAACGTCTAAAATTTTATGTTCATATGTTTCCTTCTGTACATAGGAAGATCCTCTATCTTAAGCTAATATTTTATACTGCAAAGTGCTACTGAAGGTGATTTATCAGTAGAGAATGTTTACAGATGTAATCATATAATAACTTACAAAGAACCACCGTGTTTAGTGGAATGCACTTTTTTTTAAATTTTTATCGATAATCAGTTATTATATAAATAAGAAGATATCAGAAACTACAAGGGGTTCACGAATAGTGAATCAAAGAAATAGTTGCCAAAAAAGCTTCTAAAGAAGAAGCAGAAAAAGAATAACAAGGAACTCCACTTCTACTGACGGAGAGTCAAGAATCAATAGGTGGTGATATTTGGAGGTCTCCAAGATCACTCCATGCTGAAATCTCCCCCCCCCCCCGCTTCAAAAATGAGATGGCAGACCCCTATCTGAATCCTGGCCACAGGAAGAGCCACATTCTTGAACAAACACTTGTTTCTCTCCTTCTAGATAGACCACACAATCACCTCTGGGAGACGAGGCCACACCTTCGAGACCTGAGGGATTGGCTCTAATGAGACGCAGCCTAATAGGAAGCCTTGGAAGGACCCAGATGACACGAATCATGGAAAAGAAGTAAGATCAAGTGCCCTATGCTATAAGGCAGTGCAAGATGACATTTATCTGGGAAAGGAAGTAAGATCAAATGCCCTTCACTATAAGGCAGTGCGATATAAGATGATATACAGTTTCCTCCGCTGAGAGGAGTTTAATAAACTCCAGCCTTTATTTTTGAGGTGATCGGCTGTCAATATTTTATCCAATGCCGCAGTCCATAAGTAAGATGATACTTTGGATGGTAAAACCGGATACCACTCAGGCACACATGGGAAAAGGTGAAGCTCGGACGGGCTTGCAAAGTCTGCAAGAAGGAACTAACCAATAATCGACCCTTTGTGTCCTTAGCCCAGACACGCCTATCGCTAACACACCTGGATGGGGCAACCAATGACAAACAGGCTAGAAGTCTAACAAAATCCTCTACATCTCAGTCATTAAGGCTATGTCTATCTTAGGGAGCGAAACTGCAGATCCACTACGCACTCTAACAAGGAAATTATTGAGGCAATCTTTTCAACCGCTATCAAGAAGTGATTGCCAAAATCTTCTTGTAATAGGTTATTCTGGGGATGCACTCTAAAAATTAGGATGCACTCTTCTTGTATTAGGGTAGTCTAATCCTAACAAAATTATCGTGTAAGAACTAAGAACGTAGCCTTTCTATCCTCACCATCCAATTATCAAGCCAATCAGATAGTACTAAATTACTAACCATAGTTGCACAAAATCTATGTACAAAACACAAAGATCGCGTCCCAGAAATCTTGCTTCCCATGAAGCTCGCTTCCATCATGTTTCATTTAGTTGTTAAAGAGGGCTATGCATGTGGGACGTTATGGGATTGTGATAACTATGTTACTAACCACTCCGTTTGTTTCCATATATTTCGCAATTTGTTGTTCTATATATAGTTAACTCATAGTAGTTTACAATTGGGTTGAAAGGATAGTCCACCAATGGGTTCAATGCAAACCACCTGGGCTATCGTCAAAGACAGAATTCTTCCAGATCTAGTGTTTCTAATCATCTGATCTGCTGAATTCTTTTAGTTGGTAAAGGTCCTAAAGGAAAATTACAACTGGTCCACAAAATGTTTTGAGATTTTTCCTCACATGGGGTACATATCAGAGAGTCAGAAGTTTTAAACTTAACACAGCCAAATAGTTTGAAGGCATTGTTATATAATCGTGTTGTCGACATATGAGCACACACGAGATCATTACCTTTGATTTCCAAGTTGTAAAATTCTGAATAGTCCATTTAGGTTTTGTTCATTTTCCGGAGTTTGGCTTGGGAACTAGGAATTCTTTGAAATTGTTTGAATTCCATTTATAGTTTTATCTCCTAATTACAAACCATACCTGTTAACAAGGAGAAGAGACATGCTGGCTGTCTCATTCTTGTTAGATTTGAGCTAGTTCTGGTTTTCTCTCATGTTTCTACTGATTTTTGCTCAATCTTTGAAAATCTGGTTCATGAATTGATGAGAGCCTTGTATTGTTTTGTGTTTCTATTGGTTCTCACGAGATCCATAATACAGAATCACTGAAGAGTTCTGAAATCTCATATTATTTTACCCTTTCCCCTTGGATTCTTTCAATTATCGGTTATAAATTATGATTGTTTGTTCTTTATGTGACCTAGGGTTTTGTTTTAAGTCAAGTTTTCGGTCTCTCTGATTGATTTACTTTTATGATGGGGAATTTCAGTCACCAGAGATTTTTCTTATTGTTCTTCCAGGGAATATGAATTTGGATCATTTTTATCCATAGAAAGTAGCTTAGGAAATTTTTTCAGATAACTGACCTTTCTGGTTTTCCATTTGAGTCCCGGTGTTTTCATGATTCAACAGATTTTATGAGAGAATGAATGTTTTGCCAAAGAACGATTGTTATGAAAGAGAAGCTAATGTCTTTTCTGTTTTTGTTTTGTTGGATTGCTCTCAGCGATTTTGATTCTTTTGGTTCTTGCTATCTAATATAAGTATAGGACTTCTTTTAAGTCATCCTATTGAGATGTGAATGCATTTTTTTTTTTTGATTGGTAATCAAAGATTATATAAATAGAGGAAAACAAAGGGTATAAGAGTGCTAAAGAAGAAAAAAGAGTTTACATGCACATAAACTCAAAAACCAAAAAGAATGCCTTCCAAGCCCTCCTCCCTTGGGAGATCAACAATCAAAACAATATTGCTCTGATTTCCTCACCATCAATTCTGAGCCCTGCCCACTCTAATGCAGCTGCCCTGATGCTGGCACAAATACGAGAAGGGGACGAAGCAGTGTTCTCAAAGACCCTGAGGTTTTTCTCTTTCCATATCATCTAAGATACTATGCCCGGGAGGACCGCCCATAGGACCTCGCGTGCCCCCCTCACACTTACCTGAGGCTAATTAGATAAGAAGTTCAGAAAGGAAGAGGGAAAGACCCAGTCCACCCCTATGCGGGAGAGGAAAAAACCCCATAAACCAAACACAATGAGATAGTGTAAGAGCAGGTGGTCCACGGATTCTTCCGCTTGGAGGCACAAAAAACACCGGTAAGCCAACCTCCTCCCTTTATGTTGTAAGTGGTTAAACGTGAGGATCTTGTTTAGTGATGCATTCTAGAGGAAGAAAGAGACCTTAGAGGGGATCCTTTGATTCCAAACAATCCGATGAGGAAATGGACCCGAGGGAATTGGACCAAGCGATTGTAAAAGTGATCTAACTAAAAATCAACCATGGTTGCTTCCAGACCAAACAAGATAGTTATTACATTGGGTTTCAAGTATGTCCCTTTGTTTTAACTTTTAACTTATATGGTAGATTCCATGTGGACAGATTTTCTTTTGTATATAATTGTCGGGGTTCTGCTTTCTTTTGACAAAACACAATAGCCATTAAGATTTATAATTGGAAAGTTCAATTAGCTGGAGTTTCCTACTGAAGGTGTGACAATCCTACTGAAGGTGTGACAATTGTTCTAGCACCCATTGTTTTTGTTCTGATGCACCACTTGTTCTCTCTACCTCATTGACTGTGACTGTTATGAATCATGTCTTCATTAATCCAGCTTTACCTCTACAGTAGACCCTCTTGTAATTAATAACCTTGGTGGAAAGAAATTATATTAATTATAAGAGAATATTATATATAAGAATCACTATATTGGTCCACCAGTTTAATTTTTTTTTCATAATTTCTTTTGAATGTATTTTATTTTCCATATAAACTTCATGTAGATACAAATATATGAGGCTAGCACTCCAAAACTTTATACTATATATGGTAATCTATTAGACTATTACACACAGCCAAAATATCTAAAATAATTTTATCCCTTTCTCTTCCTGATACCTAAACCATCAAAGTGTTTATAAGATCCATATAACTATGTATTAATATAGTCTAAAAACCTCTCTTATAATTAATAATATACTAGAATTTTCTTTGAAAAATATTAAATAGCAAGTATAAGAGATTATTGATTAATTATACACTATAGAACCAAGTTGGTTTCTTACAAATTTATTAATTATTTGTGATTATTAAGTTATAAAATATTATTATAAGAGGGCCTACTGTAGTACTTTTTCTATTTGTCAGGCCTTTTCCCTCTCTTTTTGCAATCCAAAAATTGTTGAGATGCAGCTTCTCTGGTTACAATCTCTTAAAGATCAACATTTTTTCCTTAATATCATTATTTTCAAATTCAATTTTATCAGGGATATGAATTATGTATGGGTTTGAGGGAGCGGATAATTCTTGATTAGTTAGATGCTATGGATAAAGCTGTGCTTGTTCGAGTGTCTGAAGAGGCAAAAGCTATTATTGTACTAGTAATCACTGTAATGATGGGATTGAGTGGAATGGTGTTTAATTGTTAAACCCTAGATCATACTGAATTGCTATGACTAATCTACTCCATGACTCTTAATATAGACTGTGGTAATGAATTTGTAATGTTGTAATTTTATTATTACTTTTGTTTTGAGCATCTAGTTATGGTGAAATTGATGATTCTACCAAAAACCAAAAAAATATTGATGATATTATTGAGGAAAATAGTTTAAGAGCTTGATTCCTGGACGTCATAGCGGGCTGTTAAAATGTGTCAATTTTTCAGGATGCTTCCTGGATAATGGTGTAGATTGTTGAAATCTTGGTGATCTTACTGGTGCATTTTCTTTTTCATATTTGTTACTGGAAGAGGCTATCTTCATGGGTGGGGAAGATGACAGATTTTATTGGTTAAGACAAGTTTTGATCTCTCATGATGATCTAGATAGGGGATTCATGGCACATTGATCATCACTGGTAGTTATGATTAGGCTTTGAGGTAAAGACCTGCTTTGTTGAGAATGGAGGAATTGATTGTGTTAATGGGTCCCTCCATGCTCCATGCGATCATCTAAACAGTAACTTTTGACTTTCAGAATCCTGATTTTAGAATAATTAATTCCCAAATCCATGGGACGATGAAAAAATAATGGCAGTGACAAATAAAAGTATAATAGTAGTGGTAGTAGAGGTTCTCACTCATTTCCTCATAGGTTTGTGTGGAATCCTAATATTCCTCTGAGGGTATTGTTTTTCCTTTGAACTGCGGCCTGAAACAAGATTCTCACTTGATACAATCTGGGAAAAAAAAGATGATGGATGTTGGCCAATTGCTGTTTTTTGTGCCTTCATGCGACAGAATCGATGGATCATCTACTGATGCACTGCCCTGTTTCATTTGGAATTCCTATCCAGGCTAGGTGTGAATTAGGTCTTCCCTTCGTCATTTCAGAACTTTTTATCTTGTTGGTCTTTGGAGAACATGGATAGTGCCTGGTGAGCGATCAGGTCTGTTTTACCTAGAGTCATTTCCTGGATGATCTGGAAAGAAAGGAATCTGTTTTACCTAGAATATGTGATTGTATTAGACCTCTGGTCTTAGAATAGTGTTTTGTAAGACGTATCAACTTAGACATGAGGGATCTCCTAGGGTGAGTGGAGACATCGACAAAGGTTCTTTGGGGGTTTATCGTGTAGGCTGTTATTTTTTGTCTGGCTCTTTTTCTGACTTGGAGGCTACTACTCAGTAACCTCTCGGTCTTATGGCTTATGTACTTGTACTCCTTTTTCATATATATATATATATGAACTCATCTTTACCAATAAAAAAAACATGGTTTAAAATATAAATAGATGAGAAATATAGGTTCAGTTAGCTATATGCTAGGCCTATTAATGAATGGGACAATGGTTGTTTGGCTTTTGGATTTGAGTATGGGTTCAATAGGTTGTTAATTTCCAAAGTCATCTTCATGTCTTACTAAAACTCAAGCTAGGTTGGAGTTTAATGGTTTGATTATCATATTTTGAGACTGTCAAGCTTATTCTGGTTGTTTAGTGATGGGGATATCAATCCCAGGTCCCTGGGAAATCTAATAGCCCTCTAGGCTCTACCACCCTACAATTACATGGAAGCTGCTGTGAGACCGTAGAGTCGAGAGGGGAAATCAGTTCATGTTGGTTGGTGGAATCTCTTGAAACAATAAAGAACATATAGGTAAGTAGGCAGAATTATGGGACTGAAAACTTCTGAATTTGGGTTTTTTTTTTCCTATTTATTATCTCAAGTTCATCATCAAGGTGTTGCCTACTTGTTTTCATTTGCTGGAGTTATTCAAATATTAATGATTGGCAACTTCAAAATATTTGAACACTGTTAGAGAATAGCTTTATGCGTTCGAAAGCATAATTGTTAAGTAGCCAGGCTTTACATTTGCGTGATTGCAGTAATTAGACAAGTGAGCATGAGTTGGTTCTGGTTTTTTGTTGTTGTGGACATATTATCATTTGGACATGGTTGTGGTTTTTAAGGTCTATTTCTTTTTAGAGCAATAATCCTCTCCTTGGGGCGATGAGAGGACTATTGTTCTTCGCCCTCACAAAGCCCCTTTAACTGCCCTTGAACTATGGTTAACAAGTTCTAATCCCTGTGATTTTTTTAAAATTTTCTTTGCTAAAAACCAAGGTTGAAGGGTTAGTGAATCTTAACCAAAGTTAAAAGGGAGTTAAAAAGGGGACACGTGGCACAAAAAATAGGGGGGAGAGATACAAAATCCCCTTCTTGCCCCGAGGAGGGGATTATTTCCCTTCTTTTTTTCGCTTACATGTTGGATGGTGTTAGACTGATACTGTTAATTGGGTGGATGGTGTTAGACTGATACTGTTAATTGATATATGGTTTGTTTAATTATTTTGCAAGTTATGGATGTTTATATCTTTGTATATACGATTTGGCAGGATCCAATGGCTCCAAAATGAGGTTATGTAGTTTTTGTAAGTCTACTGTTCAGGAATATATTCAATTGGGAGGAATATAGCCTCCAGATTTATTGGATATAGAGGAGCGACCCATTGCTCGTTTTTCAGGAGTGAAGTTGGAGAAACATTTTATCAAATTCCAAAGCTCAATTTGGGAGAACACAAGGACACAACAGGCCATGATCATTCTTCCATTTTAAGTTCATGTGGCTTTAATTTGCTTTCTTATTACAAGGAATTGACATCTTATCACTTTGTAGGGCTAGTTACTTTCGGTTGGTGATTGTTTTATTTTTAAACTTTTTGGACGTTTTTTTTTTGATGGGTGGAGATACTTGTATTTTCTTTTTATTTGTCAGACAGTAATGTGAATGGTTGTATCGTGTTATAATGCATGGTTTTGTAAATGTATATATTTTTGTATACAGAGAAATGTCTGTTCCTAGTGGAATTGTGATTGTGAAATATTAGCAATGGATTGGTGTGATAGGGCTCCTGAATCTTGCAGGGTTTGATTGGAAGCAGTGTAGTCAAGGCGTCGCTTGGGCATCGCCTAGGTGGTTATGAATTATCACTGCCTAGGTGTCTCTCTAGGCAGGCAGAAATCACCAGTTTCATTTAACAGTGATCCTGTTTTACAGTTTTAGAACTTATTTACATGTAAATATCTTTAAAGTAAATGGTTACTCAAGATATTTATATGTAAATAAAGTTATACTTCTCATTTGAATTCAACAAAAATTAATAGATCTAAATTTTTGGAGAATAAAAGTCAACTTTCTAATTCAAGAACAAAATTCGTTTTTCAGTGTTTTTATCAAAATTTCAACTAACAATAATTATTTTTCAAAATTTAAAATTTCATAAATTAAACTATAACAAAATATTACTAAAACTCATAAGTCTGATAAAAAGAGTTATATTTTAGTCTTTAAACTTATTTTTATCTACAAGGTTAAAAAATCAATTAATAATTTAGCAGAGAGACTTACATTCAAGTTTTACAACATTAAATGTTAATTTGTCTATATTATTATCAATCTTAAGAGGTTTGATTTGTTTAGTGTATATTAATATTATATATATAAATAATTTAATTATTTTTATCGCCTAAGCAACACCTTACTTGGTTAGGCCTAATCGCCTAAGTATCGTCTAGACGCCTTGACTATAATGATTGGAAGTGATGTTTTTGAAAGTGATGTTTTTGAAACTTGACTATACCACCTTCACCGCTCTAAAAACCATTCATTTAGTGAACCAGTGCTTCACTCTAAAAATCATTCCCCGTTTGGTTGCACTTCTCTTTTTTGTTTTTAAAAACAAAAATTGGAAATTTTTTACAAAAAACATGTTTGATAAATATGTTTCCATTTTCTGTTTTTAAAAATTAGTAACAATGAACCAGTGCTTCAGAATTTTATTTTCAGCCATTTTGATTGTGATATTTACCAAAACTTCACTTGAAAAAATGTAAAAAAAGAGTGACACTCCCTTCATGCAAAAGGAAAGAGATGTTCTTCTCTTGAATATTTGATTAATTAATTGATTAACTTCAGACTACATTGAAGCCACTCTTTGAGCTGCGATGCCAGTTCTAAGCCCGGATTAAAGGAGGAAGGTTGTGTCAGAACAACTGGTATAAAGTAATTCTGCCAAATCCTTTGACATGAATCTCAAATTGTTATCCAAGATCATTCATGTTTTATGGAGTAGAATGTTGAATGATTAAGATATGATATATTAATATTAATATAATAAGTGCAATCAAGATGCCAATGTTGCTATCCCAAAATACATAAGAATGTTGAAATAGATAAGGAGAAAAACAAGGAAATATAAGTTCAGAAATAATGAAAGAATTTGTGAGTGAGTCCGATGCATGATAATATATAGGGAAATGCTTTTGAGACCGTAGAAGGGCCAAGACCATCGAGACCGTGCATCCGTGCACGGGATTTCAGGTGGGGCCCACGTTCTCATGGTTCCATCTCCATCCCCCCATGCATAATACTCTTGAGTGATCCGTCCGGTTAAGCCCCGGTCGAAGCAATGACACGACACTAGCCATACAGATTAACATTTTTTGTCAAAATCTCAATAGAGTTACCGTTAACTTTAGGGTTAGTACATAGATATTGCGCAAGACTTCACCCTTGAATTAGATCCCATAACGTCTTTCTCGGGAGCACACCATTACATTATTGCAGCAAACGGTAAGTGTTTTCCTTCTAATAATGATATTCAATCATGGAATTATGCATCTTTTCCATCTGACACGCCTTATGTGGGTGTAGGACTCAAAAAATAATGCCACTGGTGCTTTCGTATGGAGGCTCTATATATTGTTTTATCCGAAGAGGAATACAAACATCTCTTCTTCATTATGTTCCCTGCCTTACTGTCCTTGCAGAATGCAGAATAATAAAGAACCCTGCATCTGCATGAGGTCCTGGTTTGGAATCCGTAGCCGTAAGTCCACCCATGTGTACGTACGTAGGCACATAAACTTGGACCTTTAGAAAGGGTTTTTTCCTGATTGCCCCTCTAATTTAGGGTTGTCTCCTCAACACCTATCTTTTAAAAACTATTCTATGAACACTTTCTCATTGTTCAGCATTTATAAAATATCTTAAATATCCTTCCACTACCACCAATACTTAAAAGAATTGTTTCTTATTTTATTTTTTTTATAAAAAAAGATGCAAATAGGAGTGTTTTCGTACGTGCATGAGAGGGAGAACCTTCAACATACATGCAGGTCTCGGAGAAGTTTATCGGTAAAAGAAGTCCACACAAAGCTCCTCACCTCTCATCCTCATCTCTCATAAAGCTCTTTACTCATTTTTTGTGTGAAAATACATGTTTGATTTTAATTTATCCTAATCTAAAAAGATATGTTTGATTTTTCTTCACCTTTATTGTTCATTTTAATTAATAATTAATGAGTGTTTTAGAACAATTTTATTAGGATGTTCCTTTAAAAGATGAAAAATCTACAAAATCCCGAATTTCAATAAAATTTTTAGGCATAGGATTGAGGCAGGTTGATACAAATTGATACATGTCGATACTATTGTCCATATATGTAACTACCTATCATCTTCAACATTGGAACACAGGGCTAACGACATTAAGTATTGACCCGAGTATCGATAGTATATTGTAAATTATAAAAAACGAAAAGAAAACACATGAAAAAATTCATATAACATAGAATTGAAGGTTCAAAATCGTACATGCAATAATTATAAGCCTAGTTTTGGACTAACATAACAGTTACGACCCGCTAATGGAAATGACAAAGGGGCTTTGTCAGGTTATGAAATCTCCTAAGGGCATCATAGTCATATTATTAACAATTACATATGAAAGTACGAAACCAAGGGCTGATTCTATGTGTAACGGGTGGAAAACATGTTAATTTGTATAACAGTGTATTTGCAAATTAGAGCCTTTTAAAAACCAAGGTTAAGTTTTTTAACCACAATTAAAAGAACACGTGTTGTGCGGGGCACTCATTCACTTCCATTCTTGCTCCTTTTTTGACATAAGATTACTTTCACTGTGATTTTAGGGTATGTTCTTTTGTTAAGACTTATAAAATCTGACATTATGCAAGTTTTATCCTATTAACAATATGCATTTTCTTTTGATGAACTAGATGTATCATGCTTCGCATCTCTTGGTTGTAATTCTCACAAGACTTCAAATGTATGATTTCAAATCACATAAAAAATAATAAAATTTGAAATTTCATGATGGTAAAAGTTAATGTTATTAAAAACCTTGACAAAGTAACTCAAATTTTCTACCAACTACGAAGTGTAAAGTATCGAACTTTACAAGTCTCCGCAAAAGAACGGATAAAAGAAAACGAAGAGCCGATTCCCTTCCAAGTTCCGTCTCCACCCCCCATACGTTGTTTTGACCTCTTGAAGTGTAGTAAAGTTTTGCCGGAAATGATGAATGAATTGCCTTTTCTCTTTTGGCTACAATTTCAACATCGTTGCCCTAACTCGAAGCATCAACTCCATATTAATATCGAAAAGAAGAATGCTAGTCCTGCTAGTCAACCCTTACCCTCAACCTTCACCAACAACCTGCCTAATTTGAAATGATTAAAACACTCTCTCATACAAAATAGACAAGTGGTTGGTGAAGGATGAGAGTAAGAGAACGGTAAGAGTAGGAGGTGACCGAGAGTAGGACTGGCACTCCTCATTAGAAAATATTTAGCTTGCCACTCAATCCGCTAGATAGCGTACCTGCTCATTTGTCTACACCCCTTTTTAAATGGGAAATGCTTTTGAGACCGTGAAAGGGCTGAGACCACCGAAAGTGCGCACAAATGCACGATTTCAGGTGGAGTCCACCATGTGAATGAGGGTCCCACCTAAAATCCCATGCATCCGTGCACGGTCTCGGTGGTCTCGGCTCTTTTGCGGTCTCAGTTGCAAAATCCTTTTTAAATAGAGCACTGATAAGCAGACCCATAGGTCCGCTACTTAACTTTCCTCCGTGTCCCTTTTAATACCCTTTTAATCCTGATTAAGCTTAATTCAATTAAAGTTAATTTTTCTTTTTTTGAAAAACTGAGGTTGGATTGCTTAACCCTAATGGTGAGTGAATCTTAACCACCATTGATGAATATTTAAAAGTGAGGCATGGACCAATGAGTACTGACCATTCCATCACATAATAGAAACCATGGGTATGTTGAGTATTTTCTTTTTAAATATCCACTATCTGAGTAATTGTGGTTAAGATTCACCAACTCCTAAGGTTTATTCATCCAACCATGGTTTCTAGAAAATGAAAATGATTTAAAACTCTTGATAGGTGTTTGGGCGTTTGATTGAAAATCTCACTATGCCAAATATCAAGTTGGGCCCACCATTTAAAGCATGTAGGTGAATTTTCAATCCGACGCTCAGCTCTTGATGGAGTTTTAAATTTTTTTTTTTTTTTTTGGGGAAGAGTTTTAAATTACTTTCTTGAGAGGTTTTTTTTTTTTTGGAAATATTAATTTAATTAAACTTAACCATGATTAAAAGGGACACCGGACATGGTCATACGCTACATAACGTACCAAGCGGTACGCTAATCTATCGATATGACTCTTCTTCTTCTTCTTCTCCCATCGAAAATCTCTGAACTCTCCCTCCTTTATCTCCATTAAAGAGACTCTCTCTCTTTGTTCCCACTCCCCTAACTCTTCACCTTTCCCTATATATAGTATAATCACCTCATTGTATATCTTCTTGAATCAACATCCTTTTCATCTCTTCGATAATAATAATCCTCGATTACTCTTCAGCTCTTGCAAATCCATTTAATAGCAGCAGCAGTAATAGTTTTCAGAAGTCCGAGAGTCAAGATGGTTTTCAAAGCACCCCTCTTTCTCTAACATTAGTTAATGCTTTCCTTTCGTTATCTTTCTCTACTTCTCAAGAGTAAAGATATCATAGAAAGTTCTTGATGCTTATTCTTTAGGTTGTTTAGAGATGTGTCCTGCTACAAAGGGTGTCTCTTTTTGTACTACGTACAGGTCTTGTTTAGTTTGAGTTTCTATTTGGGATGGTAGGCTTTGTTCATACCAGTTGCTATAATATATCGTTTTATCTATTTTCTGCTGACTTGACATTCGATTAGCTTGCTTTTAATATTTAATTAGTTTGGTTATGTTAATGTGTGAATTGTTGCAGCGTCTCTAATGAGTAATGATCGTCTTCTGGGGAAATGGAAAGAAAAATCTGAAAGTACTCTGATAGAGATCTGGTCGTCGTCCGATATGAAAAAGAACGCCTTGGATATGAAAGTTGTCGAAGATGAGGACTGTTTCATCTTAGATTTTGACCCGTTTGAGTCCATCGATCTATCCAAAAAGCTCAACATCTCCATGGATGATGATAATGATGCTTCAGATCTCTCCGTCATTGCCGAAAGAGGACAGGTATGCAAGTAGAAGACAAAGTTCCCCTAAACCCTAGAAAAACCCTAATTTCTTCTGGTTTGGCTTCTGTTTCAATTATTCTAAGTTTTGGTTCGGGTGTTTCATCATTTTTGAACTTTTCTTCCGTACTTCCTGATTGATGGAGGATTCCGGGAATGGGTTATAAGTGATGTTATTGGCAAGCAAAACAAATTGCAGAGAAGGTGAGGAGATAAGAAGTTCCTACAGCCCATCTTGAGAAGTTCTTGCGAGAAATCAAAGTATATATCTATATATTTATTTATAAAAATCCGGATTTAGTCTTAGAAAATACGACCCTCGGAATTTTCTTCATAGAAAATCAACCAAACTCATTAAAAAAAAAAAAAAAAAAGGGTTTTTGCCTTCTTCCCACTTTGCAAATACACTGTTAACAGTTTTGCAAATTAACTTATTGCTTTTCCAACAGTTAGACAAATAAATAACCCGAACTCATGGTTCCATTTAACTCCTTTTGAACTATGGTTAATAAATTTTAATTCCTACGACTAATTTTTTTTAATATTTTCTTAAAACTCAAGGTTAGTTTACATATTTATAAAAATGACTATTATAACCTTAAAATATTTCATAACTTTGCAAAACCTCTTTAACCACTTTGAACTATGGTTAACAAGTTTTAAACCTTATGGTTAATTTATCCCATTTTAACTCCCTTTAAATGTGGTTAAGATTCACACCCTTAGGGATAAAGCATCTAACCTTGGTTTTAAAAAAAATAACATATCCTCATTTAAGAGCATTCCTAGCAGCCTCACCAAATTTCACTCACCAAAATAGCCAAAACCCACAAAAAGTGGTTTTGGTGAGCCACTTTTTTAAAACACTCCCAACAGCCTCACCATTTTAACCAAAAAAAAGAGGAGAGAGAAATAATATTTTATCATTTGTGTGGGAAAATGAAAAAGGAAGAGAGAAAAAAATATTATTTTATTATTTGTGTGAGACCAAAAAAAGAAAGGGAGAGAGAGAAACCTTATTTTATTTTTTGTGTGGGCCCAAGGGTGAGAAGATTTAACTTTGGTGAGTCTACAGTACTCACCAAACTTGGTGAGTACTGTAGACTCACCAAATGGATTTCTTCATTCTGTTAAGGCTGCTGGGAGTCATTTTAACACCTTTTTAGAGCCTGTTTGGTTCGGATTATGAAAATCACAATTGATTATACAGAAAACGCTGTCATGAATAATCACTGTCTACTGAAAGTGTTGTTATAAATAATCCTGTTTGGAAGTATCCTGTCTATAATCGATTATTTGCAAGAAATTGATTCTGTACAAAATAATCGCGTTTGGATCAACCTAACATAAAACTGATTACTAATCTGAAATTTTGAAAATGTTATACATTCCTTAAAATTGAACAAAAAAGACTCCTTATAAACAATTGTTACTATAAAAAGTGACATAAGTCCATACTTTGAAAATAATAATTACAAACTATAAAAAGTGACATAAATTTCTACTTGAAAACAATGGTTACAAACCATAACAGAGACATAAAAAAAGTGATAACAATCAGAATTATTATGCATCCACATGATGCATATAGAAGCATTTGGTATCTCCTATGTTCCTCCACCATATTATTGTTATGGTGGACCGTTGTGCTTTGTGTACCAACATCTTCTTCATCAACCCACATGAAAGATCCAGGGTGATTCTGCATTCAATATACAAATAATGATAATAATATACAAACATGAAATTACAACTATATTACTTTATTATATTTTTTTTTGTACCTGCCAAAGTGGACATCGATAGAATAAGCGACCATAGTTTCGTTTTGTTTTTGCCTCATGGACTCGCATGTATCCCATACCACAGGGACACATCAAGTTTTGGAAGCCTCTTTTCGTCATAATACTGTAATATCAATCATGCATCAATGCAGTTATAAAAAAAAAAAATATTCAAAAGCAAGTTAACTTGAAGGAATAGTAACGAAGTATAGTAATAATTTCACTTATAATAACAAAATTGAAGAACAATGTCATCTACACCATATATAATAACAAAGTATAGTAATAATTTGCGATGTGTTATTATCCAAAACAAAATATAGTAATCCGCCACGATCTAATGGAAAACATAATTGCCACTTAGATATGTATTCCACATTCGTTCAGTGAGTTTATCCCTATACGCTCCCATCTCTGGTTGTTGCTGGTTGCCTTGTTCATCCACATTTGAAGTACTTGCACGAGATGAAGCGTTGTTGTCTACAACCAATTTTTCTACCTCATACTCTTCAAACAAATCATCTTTTAGAGCCTCTTGACGAATAAAATTGTGTACAACACATGCAGCCACTACAATATCTCTCTGCCTCAGATATGGGTATGGAGCCATACGCTTTAACATAGGAAATCGTGCTTTCAATACGCCAAAACAGAGGAATTGAGAAATTGAGATATAGGTATACCAAGCAAACAAAGTAATAAAATACAAGTACACATACATGTATAGACATCAAACTTATGCAGAAAGTGATATCCTTTTCTTTTAAAATAGTGCAAAAACAAGTGGTACACATACATGTATCCATGTCCTCTATCCTTTTCGAAGAATGAGATGCGAAAAATGAGTTTGAAGGGGGGTCGTTTTACGAATCGGTATCTCCGTCAAAATCACCCCGCATAATCGGTAGAATACCCAATCTAACTATTCAGAATGCAGAAAACAAAAACATTGTTGCAAAAACATTGTTGCTTACAATATAGAAGAGATAAATGGATGAACTCAACAACCAGGAACAAGAACTCTGGTAATGGCCTAATGGGTTCAATCCCATCTTACTTCCCCTATTAAACAAGAGTCCCAAAAAAAGTATAGCTCCCAAAGGCAAAGTCTGCAAGAAGTCAACAACCAGCAACAAGAACTCTTGAGGTAATGGCCTAAATGAGTTCATCCTTACAGAAGACATGCAAAGTCTGCAAGAAAGACACCAAAGGCGAGACAAGGCAAGTGGACAACCTTGAAAGATACGTTCATGTTCAATCTAAAACAGGGAATTACTAGACTCTTCTCAGGATATCATGAATTCGTATTATATTGTTCTCTTTCCATGTGATTAGGGGATAAATGGATCATTGAATCACAATAGTATGAAATATTGTAGAGAAGCCAAAAGGAAATAACCCTAAAAAAAAACTCAGCACATAAATTGCAGAGAACCCATTTTAGAAACCCAAGAAGGGTGACCAAACCATCTGATCCATACAAGAAAACCCCAAGAAGAGTAATCCATGTTGTATTTCAAAAACCACTAAATTCAAGAGCAAAACCTTAACATGCCATTTACAGAAGAAGAAAAAAAAAAGAAAAAGGAACAAGAAAAAGAAGAATCAGAGAGAAGAGAGAAGAGGAAGGAGGAAGAGGGAGCCGATTACCTGTACCGACGGCGTCTTCTCGTCTCCTCTTTCTCCCTCGCTGCTTTTCCCCTTTCGTATAGCACAGAAGTGAGATGCGAGAATAGCTGGCGGGTTCTTTTTACGAATCGGAAGTTCCGTAAAAAACGCCCCGCATAATCGGTAAGTTGAAATCGATTGGGTTGCCATCGGTAATCACCCCCACAGCCGATTCGCATGACACTGGTTTTTAATGAAATCGATTTCATAATAATCGATTACTATAACCGAACCAAACATGATTAAGGGTTGCTGATTACCATGAAATCGGTTTAAAACGATTAAATCGCTTGATTTAATCCGAACCAAACAGGCTCTGGAGTCTTTTGGCTCACCAAGCTGCTAGGAATGCTCTAACTCTCTTTAGTTACACTAATCAGGTTAAAGCATCTAACCTTGGTTTTAAAGAAAAAAAAAATATTGCGTCTTCTTTTTACTCCCTTTAATTGTGATTAAGATGTACTAACCCTTAGGGTTAAAGCATCTAATCTTGATTTTTAGAATTTTTTTTAAAAACTTTAACGTTTCCCTTTTAATTCCCTTTATCCGTGGTTAAGATTCACTAATCCTTAGGGTTAAAGTATCTAACCTTGATTTTTAAATTAACATATCCCATTCAACTCCCTTTACTTGTGGTTAAGATTCACTAACCCTTAAAGGTAAAACATCTAATCTTTGTTTTTAGAAAGAAATTTTTTTTTATCACGTTCCCCTTTTAACTCTTTTTAATTGTGGTTAAGATTCACTAATCCTTATAGTTAAAGCATCTAACCTTGGTTTTTAGAAAAATCAATGTGTCCCATTTTAACTCATTTTAACTATGGTTAAGATTCAATAACCCTAAGTTTTAGGAAAATATTAAAAAAAATAATAATATGGATTAAAATTTATTAACCATGGTTCAAGAGGAGTTAAAAGGGACTTTGTAAGGTATGAAGTCTCTTAAAGGCATAACAGTCATTTGATTAAAAAATATATACGAAAGTCTAACGGAACCATGGATTGAGGTTCTTAAATTAGTCTAGGGATACTCCCAAGGTGTACTCCCAAATCCAAACCGTTTATCTCAGTTGTTAAACGGTTAGGATTAGAACTGATGTGACATTAGAAAAGACAAAACAAGCCAACTCAAATCCTGACTTTTAGTAGGTAACTATAAACGGTTAAGATTAGGGAGTGGATTTGGGAGTTTATTTGGGAGTTCCCATAGACTGACTCGAGGTTCTTTGGCTAACTGCTGAAAAACAATGGCAGTGTATTTGCATGCAGCAGCTGATATGCAAAAACCCCTTTAGTAAATCCAAATCTGTATTCCATACCTTTATTCTCTTCTATATTTTATACTCCACATTTAATTATATTTTCCCCTATTTGTGATGGTATTGTAATTTGCTTCTTTTTCATCTTTTTGTCTTTTTTCCATTTCCCATAAATACATTTTTGTGAGTTTATGTTTTATTGTTCGGTATCATCTTTTGTGAATTGTTTTTTCAATAATCCACTGCCAAGAAAAGGGTTTTTTAAATTAATTTTTTTTTCTCTTGCTTCGGTTAGTTCCCATGATTATTCGATCAAATTGTGTTCGGAATTAGGCTACTTATCGTCAACGTCTGACCGTTTGGGTAGCCAAAGCATTGGTGCAACTTTGACGTTAACAGCCTCTTCCCTTAAGGGTGTGTAAAAGTTAGGGGAAGATGATGAACAGTGCACCTATGTATTTGGATACCTGAACACGAGCCCCTTTAACTACCCTTTTTATTTAGGTTAAATTGTTTTTAGGATTTTACTAGCCCCAATCGCAAATTTTCTAAAGACGCAACTGGGTGGCTACAAATGTCAAAGACAGTCAGATTTGTACTTTTTAAAACTATTATAATATGAAAAATCTCCACGTGTTAGACACCTATTCTTGTGTCTATGGAAAATATTGGAGTAAATGCGCCTGGGACTAGCACTCCTCTTGTTTTTAATATTTTTCTAAAAACTAAGTTTAAACCCTTAGGTTTAATAAATTTTAACCACAGTTAACGGTGCTAAAAGGTCTTATTAATTATTTTCATTTTAGTGATTGTATTATCATCCTGTGCTCGCATCGCATGGGGGATTTGCTAGTGTTAATAATACCGACGGTTTGAAACCTTGGGGTTTCCTATATTTCTTATAGTGTTGATGGAGTCAAGATCCAAGAAGACAGATCCAGCTACTTAAAATTCGAAGTTTAAATGACTGCTTATGTTAAAAACTCCAAAAGGCCATTAATCTCTTTGTATTGATTGATTTCTGCTGCTAAATTATACATTTGATGATGGTTATAATAGGTGGCTTGTAGAGATTATCCTCACTCGAGGCATCTATGCGTGAAATTTCCCTTCAACAGGACATCTCATGAGAGCTACTGCGAACAGGTAATGGGTTAGTCCCTCATATACTTGTATGGATTTCAACTTCAAGAACATTAATTAGTTTAATCTCTACTACTAAGATGGTTTTAATGATTGCAGTGCTACTGTTATGTCTGTGATTCAATCGCTCCTTGTAAATACTGGACTGGATCGGAGATCAAACAGGACATTGCCATGCAACCGAGCACGATGACCAGTGGAAGTGCCTAAGGAAATTGAAGAAACCGGTCCCGGTAATCTCCAAAGCCAACAATTCTAATCAGTAGAGGCCCTTCGCGCCAACGTCGTCTTCGGATTGTGGACCCATTGAGAGATAGAGAGAGACATGGATAATGCTTCTGAGACCGTCCAGGGCGGAGACCGCCCCAATACCGTATGTGACAGCACATATTAAGAAAACAAATGGCAAAGTGCACGGGTCAAATCCCGTGCTGTTATGTTCGGTCATGAGGCGGTCTCCACCTTGGATGGTCACCGTAACAAAGTCCTGAGAGACATTTGTACCATATGGACTCCTCTTTCGTTCTTCTATTTTTATTCGTAACCTTTTTTTTTTTGATATTGGTAAACTAGTGGGCTGCACGCATGAGATACAGAGAAGGAGGAGAGATAGAGTGAGAACAAAGACCCTAATGGTGTGTTTGGTTGTTAAGAGAATGTGGAAAAGGAAAGCAGAGAAGATTATAAATTTTTCATCGTTTGGTTGTTTAGAAAATTAGAGAAAATTTGTTAATTTTTTTTTTAAAATTACCAAAATTCCTGTACTTTTTGAAAATTATCAAAATACCCCTATTCCTTTAAAATAACTTCAAAAATTTTAATTTTACTCAATTTTTTTTTTCACTTTTTAATATTTTTTTTACATTTTTTAAAGCTTTTTTTTAAAAAAATCTAAAACAATTAGACAAATACCGGCTATGTTCCTGTCTTCTTCCTTATGACAGGACATCCCAACTATTATTTAGTTGTTTTTTTTATATATAAATCTTTGTTTATTTCAACTAAAATCTAATATGGAATTTCTAAAAATCATTTTAAAACTTAAATCCTTATCAAATCAAGATTAAAACCTATTATAATCTTATTTTTAAATCAATCCCAACCCCCACTAGTATTAGTTTTTTTGAAATTTTTTTTTGCTTATTCCAATTAAAATTCAACATGAAAATTTTAAAAATCATTTCAAACTTAAATCCTTATCGAAATCAAGAATAAACCCTATCATAATCTTATTCTAACTTGTTTAAATCAATCCAAGCTCCCAAACCATGAGTTCGGGAGAGAGAGATATAGAGGTGAGAGAGATAGAGGAATATACTATTGCCATCGTCGGAATCGCCGATGTCTTCGCCGGAGCCGCCGCTGGAAATCAACGTTGGAGACTTGGAGTGGGGAAGAAGAGGTGAGAAATAAGAACTGATAACTTTTTCTTTTCTTTTCTCTTCAAAATCCAATGTTTTTTTAAAGATTCTAAATCCATCAAATGAGATAAAATTTTAGAAAATTTTCTCCCAATTTTCTTTTCCTTTTTTTACTTTCTTTGTAACCAAAGAATAGGAAATAAGATTTTCTTCCTATTTTCTTTTTCATCCCTTATTTTCTCGGCAACCAAACAAAGCATAATGAGACAATAATTTTGTTATTAGGACAATTCAATCAACGTTTTTAATCTGCTCACTCTCTTTATAATAATAAATAAATATAATAGTGAACCACAAGTGCAATGCTTGTAAGAAATAATATCCTTGTACGTGTGCGCATGCATGTGCAATGAATATATAAAAAGAAATTGAGGTTTTGTTGGGTATTATATTTTGAGGGACATTATTTAGAAATAGAATTGGAGCATTAGATTAAGGTAAATTTTCATCAATATAACTTTAGTTTTTTAAAAAAAGGTAGATTAAAAAATATTAACTCTTAAAGGGTAAAAAATCTTTAACTATAGTTTAATATATTTTTAATATTTGTTTTAAAAACTTAGGTTATTTTGTTGAGCCTCAAGATTTAGTAAATTTTAACCACCGTTAATAGGGGTTAAAAGGGACACATGCTTGCTTGTTGGTGTGATTGAACTCTCCCCAAGTTTAATCGCGATTGGTTGTTATTCAATCTCAGGTTGGTACCCCTCAACTTTTGTATAACATGATTCCTTGGAGTTATTACAACCCACAAGTCAACACATATCCCTTTTATTACCTTTTAATTGTGATTAAGATTTACTAACCCTTAGGGTTTAACTGCCTAACTTTGGTTTCTAGAAGAAAAAAATTAACTCTAAAAGTTAAAGTTGTTAACTAGAGTTCAAAGCATTTTATATTCTAATCGGACTCCATGGAGTTTGGTTATACTGTAGAGTATTAGTCATGAGGCAGTTGTCTCATTGAATTTTTTTAAAATATATCTTTTAACTATTTTGTTAAATAAATTAATAGAGACAAGGGGATAATTATTCCTTGAACTTTTCAAAAAAACTTTTAATATATTATTTAATAGGGCATAACCATAGAACAAAGGGACGACTGTTCGAGTAAACAAGGAGAAACAACTCATGTAGTATATATAGAAAATTTATATATGAAATGATCCACAAACTTAGTCGAATTTTTTTTGATCGGCCAGAGATAATCCATTGCCATGATTTTGTATCTTTGTTGGAACCAAATTCTCTATGGTTATAATTGAATTTGGGGAATCCGTAGGTTATGCCAATGAGGTGGCCTCGTGTTCCTGTTGACACCCCTTAATTGTGGTTAAGATTCACCCACCCATCTTTGGTTTTTAGAATTTTTTTTTTTAAAAATAAATAAGGATGGTAAGTAAACCATAGGGGTGGGTGAATGTTAACTACAATTAAGAGGTGTCAAAAGGGACGGGCATAACCTGTGAATCCGGTTATAAACGTAAGAGGTTTTGGTTACATTCTTGGAAGCAACTTGGGATTCGATGGAGGGAAGCTAAGACAATAATTAATAATATATATCAAAGTTCTCAACCAGTCGTTGTAGTATAGTGGTAAGTATTCCCGCCTGTCACGCGGGTGACCCGGGTTCGATCCCCGGCAACGGCGTGCATTTTTGTTTCCTTTCATTTTTATTCATTTCATGTTTTGAGTTGGAGATGGGCACCCAATCTTGGTGCAAAAGCCCTCGACAGGAGTCTTATGGACGGGAAACTTGGTGCAAAGTTGCCTTCTATGAGGGCTACATTTTTATTTTGAGGTCTGTTTTCTGCATATTTCTGGTGAGCAATAGTTCGCTCCTCACCATAAGACTCCTATCGAGGGCTTTTGCACCAAGGTTGGGTGCCCATCTCCAACTCAAAACATGAAATGAATAAAAATGAAAGGAAACAAAAATGCACACGTTGTGCTCCTCGCTCTCACAAAGCTGCCCTGCCTTGACTCAGGTTAATTTCTAACCTTAAAATTAAATATTTTTTATTTTATTTTTCTAAAAACAAGGGGTAGATGGGTGAACCCTAGGGATTAGTGAACCTCAACCACAATTAAAGGGAGTTTAAAAAAGGACACGTGACATGAAAAGGAGGCCCAAGACACCCCCTATTTGAGTTACCTACCTACCGAGGAGGTGAATATTTTCCATTTCGGGTGACTATAGTAAAATAAAGAAGGGAAATATGAGTAGGGAAGAAAAGGATGTTACTGACTGGGTCTCTATTTTCCCAATATCAATACCACGTTCTCGGATTATTTTTTTGAAAAAAAAAAAAACCATGTTCTCGAATTTATTTTGGAGGGAAATCTCGCGGGTTGCAATCGATATGATCAAACTGCAGCAAACAGTTGCTATTTCTCCCTGTACTGAAATGTGAAAGGGTTTCACTGTTTCACAGCTTGTTTTCTTCTGTACGTGGTACATGGCTGCAGGCATATGGTTAATACGGATTCTTTCAAGGGCGGAGCCAAGGAGCATCAGAATGATGCCACAAAAGGATTTCGGAAAAGTGCAAAATGCGCCTCATAGCGTCTTTTGTACGCTCGCACATCGAAGATATGGTCTAAATGCTATGAATATAAAAGTTTCTTACATTTTAAGAAGTTTCCTATACCATAAGACTACACTCTAGTAGAGTTTTAAAACATTTAGAGACTAAAAGCTAATATTGAAAACATTATGAACTAACTTTTAAAAACTTTAAAAAAAAAAAAAACTAACTTTTAAATAAAATTACAATTAGATTCAACAACATATGCTAGAAAATTGGTCTCAGGCTTAGAACCTAGAACCAAAACCAGAGAACTAGAACCAAAGAACCAGTTCATCTAAGGGAAGAAGACAGACCAATCTAAGGAGGAAGAATGCCTTCATATCTAGCCATCAGAGAAGGTCGAGTCATAGGCCCTTTCGTGATTCAGATTGGACTAGATCCAATTGAACAAAACATATTGTGATATAAAAAATGCATGGTTATTCACAAATTGATTCTACTTGTAACCTAATCATGGTGGTAAGCCCGAAAGAGTTAGCCTTTAGTAGTATATACGATTGACTCACTCAAACAGATCAGTCTAATCGATTAGTCCTTGTACTAAACCAACTTGACTGATCGAATTGAGATGGTTCAAATGGACTCAATTAATTGGACCATTCCAATCCATATACCGTTATGCTGCCAAAATTATGATAAAAAATTGTATGGCTGGCCTAGACTCTGGATTAAAATAGATTAATGATTTCATCAATTTTTGTTAAGTTAAATAAAACCTATTTAACTTATAATTTAATTGAATTTCAAATAAATGATTGTTTTAATTTAAACAAAGTGTTAAATTAATTGTACAGATTATTAAAATGATTTTTTGGACTAAAAATCATGTTTTAGATTAATTATTTTTTTGAAATGAATTTTTCATATATTCAATTAATCTATCGTAAGATTTTATTAATTTAGTGGATTTTAAATTAATAATTCAGTCATAATCTAAAAGAGGTTTGGTGCACGACAATCCATCGAGTAGTACAAATTCATAGGGATTGATCGGTTGAATCCGAGTTGAGTTGTATTTTGGAGATATGACTACTTTTTCCTTGCACACAGGAGGCTTTGACTATCTTCAAGAAAGACTCTCTTTCGAGTGTCTCTCAACTTGCGGGATTCAGTTATATATATATATATATTCAATTTTTTTTTGACTAACTTGTGCAGAGATTTAGGAAATAAATCCAACATCTGATAGAGACAATCTGATGCCAGCTCGCAGTAGAGAGTAGGGGTGATATCGAGCCGAGCCGAGCAGAGTTGTGGTGTGTTCAAGCTTCTTCATTTATTAAATGAGTTCGAAAATCATGTTCAAGCTTGACTCGTTTATTAAATAAACGAGCTTGAGTTTTATTAGCTGAACTCGACCCGAGATCGTGTAGTTCACGAGCAACTTGGTTTATTGGATTATATTAGGTAAAAAATTCACTTTATTATCCTATGCAAAGAAATCACGGTTTTAACTAAAATTTTTGTATAAGATTATAATTATATAAAATCACGGTTTTAACTAAAATTTTAATATAAGATTATAATTATATAAAGGTTATTCTTATCATACAAAATACATTATATACTATTAATCTTTACTAGTATATAAGACTTATACTTAAATTTAATATTTGAAAGAAATAAGTATATTTTAGTAGGTTTATATGCATATATAATCGAGCTGAGTTTTTTCACGAGCCGGGTAGGGGCGTGTTCAAGCTTGGCTCGTTAACTAAATGAGCTTGAAAATCATGTTCAAGCGCAACTTGTTTACTAAATAAACGAACGGGCTCGAGCTATTAACCAGCCAAGCTCGAGTATTTCTCGAGTACTGTGGTTCGTTACAGGAGCAGAGCTTCCGGGGGGGTATATATATATATTTTTAAATACATAATATATAAATTTTATATGTAGTGCCCTCCAAAAAATATTTTAATTTTTTTTATATGTATAATATAAAGCGATTAATTCTTTACTTGTCCCTTTTAACTCTAGTTAAGATTCTATGAAAAAAAACCCTAGTTAAGAATGGTTCTCTTAGGAGTTAATTTTTTTTGTTTTTAATAAAAACTAATTGTAGACTAGGAAGCATGGATACTGATACGGGTACGACGATATGGTAGAACAAAAAAAAATAGGATATGGGTACGGCCAGGATACTTCTACAGTTTAAAAATAAATAAATAATAATACTATATTTTGTATTATTATTATTATAAAATAACCATTGGTTCAGTTCTGGTTATGTATAAAAAAGACCATGTCCATGCAAAAGCAAAAGAAATAGGGTCATCTCATCATCCACTAAGCAAAAAAGACAGTTATCCTATCACCCACTAAGCAAAATATAAAGATGACCATGCTCATGCAAAAACAAAAGAGATAGGGTCACACCCTCGGGTCTAAAAAAAAATTAAAAAATCATGTCCATATTCCGTCCGTATCCTCGTGTATCCATCCTGTATCGGAGCCGTATTCGAAATAAAAAAAACTATTTTAAATTAACTGGATACGTCTAAGCCATATCCCGTATGTATCCCACTGTATCAGAGGTATATCCATATCCAATACATACCCGATACGTGTACGAGGACCTATTTGAAATATCCATGCTTTCTATATTGTAGATGTATAAACCCTAGGGGTGAGTAAATCTTAACCACAATTAATGAGTGTTAAAAGGGACATGTGTCAAGCAAGGAGTGCACACTTCCTCTAAACACAGAACGATGAGTGAAAAAACAATCTTCATAATATAAAAATATAGTAATTTTAAAGTAGTGATAGCCCACCCCACATTTAACTACATAATCAAATGCCTTCCCATTTCATCCCCGTTAACCATGGTTAAGCTTAACCGACTTAAAGTTAATATAATATTTTTAGGAACCAAAGGTTAAATGGATGGACCATAGGGATGAATAAATCTTAACCACAGTTAGTGGGTAGTAGAATGGTAGGTAAGAACCAACTTCTTCTTGTTACTAAACCCCTTTTGGAATGCAACATTAATATTTTATGACCACGATGGACCCTTTACTCAAAACAAATTCCTGGCGGCTATGCCTCTGATCCCCCAAGGCCCCATACTCCAATCCCATTAATTTTCTTAAAATATGTAGTTCGGCCTCCAAAGGAAAATTTTCTGGCTCCGCCTGGTTAACCACCCCTAGCAGGGAGACAAGATCATAATTAGGGTTGTTTAACGAACCATAGTGCTTGCGAACTACTCGAGCTCGGCTCATTAAAAGTTGAGCTCGTTCATTTATTTAATTAACAAGTCAAACTTGAACTTGATTTTTGAGCTCGTTTAATAAACGAACAAGCTAGCTTGAACACATCACTACTCAACTCGATATCACCCCTAATAACAACCATTTGCAAATGAATTCAATTGCAAATGTAACACATGTTGATTGAAAGAAGAATTTTTTTCAAAATTTGAATTTGGCAACTCTAGCATATGCCCCATTTGGGACACCACTCTTCAACTGACGCGTGGGAAGGCATTTAACTAGGGGAGTGATAACATGCATTGCACATTTCATTGAGTGGTACACACACCTCCCAAGCTCACCACATGTTCTTTTTGACATCCATTACTCATGGTTAAAAAAACTAAGGTTAGAAGATTATTTAACCCTACGGAAGGGAGAATCTTAACAATAGTTAATGGGTGTCAAAGAGCACACATGGCAAGCTTGAGAGGTGTGAATGCACCACTCAACAAAATGTGCAATGCATATTATCACTCCTCTAGTTAAATGCATTTCCACACGTCTGCTAAAGAGTGGTGCTCGGGCATCTACCAATGGTAATCTGTTGTCATTTGAATTTCCCACCTTTTCCCTTCATCCAATTCACGTGTCACATGGAATTGGATTTAATCATGATCTTATCTCGGGTAGGGGACACGTCCCCCCACACCAAACTTTTGAAAAATATTTAAGAAAGATGCGTGCCCTACTCTTAGCCATAGGGCATGAGGGTAACTGGCCACTTAATTTTTGAAAAAAATTATACTATATTATTTAATTATTTAATAAGACATAACTATTGGACAGTGGAGAAATTGCCTTTAAACTTTTGAAAATAAAAATATCTTTTATGCTATGTTATTTTATTATGGGTGCTGCTATGATCAAACTAATATTTTCTTATTGTACACCAAATTTATAATTTACTAACTATTCACCATTAAATACATCATATTCTAGAAGCACACCAAAATAAAGAATTTATCTTATAGATTTTCTAATTATATACAAAACTTAATTTAAAACTTAAAACATGATTATACATGAAATTTTCACTTATCTTTAATAGTGAAGAAACTAAAGGGATTTGGGGGAGGTGGTGGTGGTCAGCAATGGCATAGTAAGGAATCTCTTGCCGGGTAGCTAACAATGGGTATTCGACCCCTGATTTTTTTGAGGGCCAAGTTCATGGGCCATAGCTTTTGTTTGTGTCCGTTTATAAAGAATATATATATTTTTTAAAAGTTAAGGGTGCCCCCAATTCCGCTCCTCTCCCAAGTTAGAGATTGAATCACAGCCAATTGCAATTGAACACAGGGAGAGTTCAATCACACCCATAGGCCAACACGTGTCCCTTTTAACCCCTATTAACCATGATTAAGATTCACTAAAACTTTGGGTATAACCTTTGCTTTTAAAAAACAAAAAACAAAAAAAACATTTAATTCTAGTTAAGAATTTTTAACTATTGGATTAGGACTTCTATAATATATTTTTAGAAATATAACCTTGGGTTAACAACTTCGGAAATCAATCAAGGGGATCCATCTAAAGCTATCCCTTTTCTAGTTTGGTTTGGGTTTTACCTTTTCCTAGCCTTTTTATGTAAGTCTCAGGCCCTGTCCAAGATCTACCAAGAACTGTTAAATGATCAACTCACCCCTAATCCATCACCACCAAACCCGTTTCCATCCTCACCTGTATTATAGTCCCCATTCCTACCTGTTCTGACAATCATCACAATCCAACTCCTACACGAACGCCATGTGTCCAGATCAGTAGCTTATAGACAGTCATTACTATATGTATTACACAGATTATATATCAATGTTTAATTCGCTTGACTCTCCGGCCTCAGCTTCAACCACCCTTGACATATATGATAAATAATTTACCCAAAAATGAAATGCCTGCATGTATGAAACACTGATTCGCTATACTCATAACAAAATGCTAATAAACCATCCATTACTGAGTAGCCTAAACTGCAAGGTTGCTCCGGCAGGCGGCATTTGCAGGTGTCTGATTTCGGCAAGCAGAATTCAGCGGCATACTACTAGAATTCAGAACCAAACTGATCATTGTGGGCTTGTGGCATACATTGTGTATATAGAAAACTAGAAGGTTCTAGTTAATCTTGAGGGATAACTGTTTCCGGTTTCTTCCTTTGGGACTTCCACCGGTAATCGTGCTCGGTGGCATGACAATGTCCTGTTTCATATCCCCTCCAAGATTTACAAGGAGCAATTGAATCACAAACATAACAGTAGCACTGCAATCATTGAAAACATCTTAGTAGATTCAACTCTATGTTCTTGATATTGAAATCCATATATGTATAGCGCATTACCTTTTCGCAGTAGCTCTCATGAGGCGTCTTGTCGAAGGGAAATTTCACGCATAGATGCCTTGAGTGAGGATAATCTCTACAAGCCACCTATTATCACCATCATCAAATGTATGTATAATTTAATAGCTAAAATCAATCAATACAAAGAGATTTAATAACTTTTCCATGATTTAGTTAGCATAAACAAGAATTGTTTACACAGTGAATTTTAAGTAGTTGGGGTCTGTCTTCATGGATCTTGACTCTACCCATCTGCCCCCTCTCCTCCCCTCTTGTCAGCGACCAGGACTCCCAATTAAAAGGGGTAGGTTTCTTTTTAATGCCCAATTACTATATTGCCCCTCTATTTTAAGCATAACTACAAATAACCCGGAATGATTTTTCACCATTTCTTACAAGAAGACACTTTTTACAATATAGTATGTGAATAATACGGAAATATGTGTTTTTTTAAATATGGGTTTAAAACAGTGTATACATTGGCTGACCTATTATACGAATGGTATAATACACATTTTTTTTGAAAAAAACAACATATTTTGTTACTCTGAGATTGGCCCACTTGAGCCAATTGACCAAGATGACCCTTCGGGGTTCACCGCCCAAGGGTGAGTGACATGGATGAGATGAACCCACCTGATTCTCTGAATGGGGCTCATGGGTCAGTGAGCCCATTAATGGGGGGGCCAAACCCCTTGCTCCTATATATAATTGGAAGTAGAAATGTTTCAGCCACTAGAACTTGTAGAACCCAGTGAAGCTTTGCAGGATTCACACCAGATCAGGTTCACAGACTCAGTCCAGAGCCTAGAAGAAGAAGACCAAAGTTGCAGAGGTACAAAAGGCCTAGTTCGAAATCAGACTGCCAAACCGGATCAAGCTACTTCACTGTCTGATCTAGTCATCTTCCTAGGCCTGCCGGAACTAGGGGCTGAACACTGCCAATAATGACCACCATGTCTGAATGCTCTTGAACCGGACTTAACAGTCCAGGCCTTTAAAAGAGTGACCCGCTAGGGTCGTCTTCTTGAACAAACCTACGGGGGACATTTTGACTGAAAATCTAACAGGTCTGTCTCATGACTAATCTAGATGGATAGGTCCATTGGATCTGTCCAACATGATTGGGTATTAGTGTAGTTAAGGCATTGTCTAGACGTTTTTGGGGGTGGGGCACCCGACTAGATGATTAGGCAGTCGGAAATAGCTAGGCGGTCGCCAAGGCGACGCCTAGACGCTTAGGCGTTCGATATTTGGGTAGTCGCCTAGGCGGTCTGCCTTATAAAAGTTCTTTTTTTTTTGCTTAAAAAAAATCCAATAAATCCCAATAAATAGAAAAAATATATATATATATGTAATGAAGAAGTTACAAGATTTTAAATCCTTTTTTTCACTAAAAATATTTTTTTCATTAAAAATATCGTTTTCGACGAAATCTGAGCCACCCCCTTGGTAATCTGCTGAAGGTTGTACCTTCCAAAACAAACAAGATATATCTAAAGCCAATATGAAGCTCAAAATTTAGAAATAAGAAAAATAGATGAGTCGAGGGTTGAAACATATACATAATCTAGTCTAGATAGGCAAATACACACTGTTGGGACAGCACACGATGAGATTCTTCTTAAATACTTTACTATTTCCTGGGTTCAAATGATGAAGCTCTTTTATTATTTCTATATTCCATAATCTTTAATCGTCATGTTGTAATTCTGAATACATTTTTTAGGCTCTAGGGCCTAACATTATACATGTAACATGGACAGTGACACGGATTTGGGTATTTGGCCCAGATTTTGAAATGTTTAATACTCCACTATGTCAACATGTCTTTGGTTATGTGATATGAATGATTGTAATAAACTTTTTAATTTATGTTTTTGTGGAATGTGGGTATGGAGTTTTGGTCTTTTGGATGTTATATATAATAATATATATACATGATATATATATATATATATATATATATATATTGATATTAAATTTATCGCTTAGGCAACGCCTCGCCTAGCCGGGGCTAATCGCCTAGGCATCGCCTAGACGCCTTGACTACACTACTGGGTATTTGAGATAGTCCAACTGTCCAACTAGACAGTCAGACCAGTCCATATTGGACTAGTTCGACAACTTGAAATAATAAAAGGTTGAAGGTAGACTCTGTCAAGTTTTGATATAACTTTCTCATATTAATCTAGTTTATCAGATTTTTCTAGGCCTATTGGAACTGTTAAATTTAAACAGAACATGGAATATTGAATTAATGAAAGAACTAAAATATAATAATTAATTAATTAATTAAATCAACCATTCGTCTTCAAAGACATAATCAAGACCATGAGACCCAAGTGCACTAAGCAAATGTTAGAATAATTATTGAATTGTACCGAATCAGGACCAATTTTGCAATTGAGATATATATGGACAATATTTCCATGAAAATTTAATAATAATTTTAATTGAATAAAATTAATTCAAATAGCTTGTGTGAGACTAGACTAAATAAATCAAATTTAATGAACATTCTATAGGACGTTGGGCACCCTCGTCTTCCGCCAAGCATTACTAGCTTGGACGGAAAGACCGGATGAATCCAAATTGAGTCGAATCCCGGGGATATAGCTATCATATCCCTTGCATAATAGGAGGCTTGACTATCCTCAAGGAAGACTCTTTGAGAGACTCTCAATTTGATTGTTTCTTTGTAATAAATAAATAATTTATTTATGTAATTTTTATTCATTTGTTTTTCTTGATCGGCAAAGCAAATCTCATATCATATATAAGGATAAAGCAAATAACAAAAAGCTTACAACAAGTTTACAAGCACATAAACTTAGCTAAGAAAAGGAAGGAAAGACACAAGAAAATAAGAACCAAGTATGGAAGATATAAGTCCCTACACAATGGGTTGGATGTAACAACCTAGGGCCTTTGAACCCAAAAAGAGTCTCACCCCAACAAAGTGACAAACCACCCAAATCCCCTCCCCCGTGCTAACTGCACCCCAATCCAATAGAAGAGAGCCTTAATTCTCCCGTAGAGGCGAGAGGGAAGGGTTTGAGAGTCATCGAAAAGTCTCGAATTTCTCTCTTTCCACAATGTCCATGATATTGCTCCTAAGAGAAATAACCACACTGTCCTTCGAGTTCTGTCCATTCTAGCCAAAGACCAACATTATAAGAAGTTGATAAAGGAAGAAGAAAAGACCCATTCCATACCTACAAGAGATAGGAAATGACCCCAGATTCCCGACACAATATGACAATGCAAGAGTAAGTGGTTGACGAACTCTTCTGCTTGCAGGTACATATCCATCCTCCACCCTCTACTTTTCAGATGGTCACAAGTCAAGATTTTATTCAAAACAATATTCCAAATAAAGAAAGATACCTTATATGGAATTCCCGGGGTTCTAAACAGTACTATGAGGAAAGGAGACTAAAGGTGCCACACTGATGAATTGGAGAAAAGATCTCACTGATAATTGACCCTTATTGCCGCTAGACCAAATCCTAGTGTCTGAACTAAGGTGAGCTAAAGCCGCTGGAGGTCGTCAATTTCCCAGTCGTTCAAAGCCTGATGCATTCTCGATTGCTCGGGCACCACACAAGCCTTTTTGGGCGGCGATCTATATAGTCTGCTACAAGTGCATTCCTATCGATGGACAAGATGAAAAGATTGTTGAATATTTGTTACAAGCGCCTTCATTTGTTACAAAAGCTTACCAGTGAATGTATTTTGTTTGTTTTCTCTAGTCACCAACACTAATGCAATAATATCTTGAAACCACATAGAAGAGACTACGAAGAAATGTCTACGCCAAGAAAAAGGCATATAAGAAGAATGACACTAAGTGCTCAAACCAACATTGTTTTGAATGATGGTTCATGGTTGACATAGAAGGGCCAGAACACTCCCGGGCTTCTGAAATTCATATCTCTAACATAAACCCAGATCAGATTTTTGATTGTTGCGTCTTCTTGAAAACCCTAATCAGCAAGAAACCAAGATTTTTTTTCCGTAAACTTGCAAAGTGGCAAGACTTCAAGTACCAGGCTTTGCAAGTCTAGTCATTTGATGATCACGCGAAAATCTGCATCAATTTACTTAAAGTGCTAGGCTTTGCAAGCTATTATCAATGGCTTCTATGGAACTAAAACCCCATCTCAATGATGTCTAGAGAGAGGCAGAAATAGAGACCACATTGAAGAGTTTAGCATAAACAAAAGCGTTAAAGGCAAATTTTTAGTAGCTGGATCTGTCTTCTTGGATCTTGACTCCACCCATCTCACACCTCTCCTCCTACCTCTTGTTGGCGACCGGAAGGACAATTTCCGCTCTTGCAGTAACATCTTGATACCACATAGAAGAGACTGCAAAGAAATTGCTACGCCAGGATAAGCCATAGCACAAGAATGACACTAAGAGCATAAACCAACACGGTTCTGAATGAAAGTTGACATAGAAGGGCCGGAACTGTCCCAAGCTTCTGAAATTCATCTCTCTAATATAAACCCAGATCAAAATTTTGAATACTGGGTCTCCTTGAAAACCCTAATCAGGAAGAAACCAAGATTTTTTCTTTTAATGGGTTTGGTTGACTTCCTAGGAAGAAAATTCCAAGGTTGGTTTGGGGGTTTTAAGCCTAATCAGGATTTCGATGATGTTTTTTTTCCTTAAAACTCAGAAATAATTTCCGGATTGATTGATTGATTGATTTCTCGCAACAAATTCTCCAGATGGGATGTGGGAAATTTCTGATCTCTTCATCTTCTCCGCAATTTTTTCTGCTTGCGAACAACATCACTTATCACCCAGTCCCCGAAATCATCGATCAATCAGAAATTACGGAAATTACGGACGAACAGTTCAAAAGAGATGAAACAAACTAAATAAAATAGAAAAAAGAAATTAGGGTTTAGGGGAACTTAGTGATCTACTTGAGCATACCTGGCCTCGTTCTGAGACGACGGAGAGGTCTGGAGCATCATCATCATCATCATCTGGGGTGGAGATAGTGAGGATTTTGGATATATCGATGGATTCGAAGGGATCGTAATCTAAGATGAAGCAGTCCTCTTTCTCTTCTATAAGTTTGATGTCAGCGATGGAGCTCTTTTTCAGGCAAAATATGGATCTTGGAGGACTTCCATCATCTTCCTCTTCGTCTTCCTCTTCGTCTTCGTCCTCGTCCTCGTCGGACGACGACCAGATGTCTATCACGATAATCTCTTTTTTAATTTTTCTTTCCATTTTCCCTCTAGACGACCGTTGAAGACGCTGCAACATTTGGCATTAAAACCCCCTCCCCTCTTTTTACTTTAGGAAGCAACACCCCCCGTCCCACTGTTCTACACTCCTTTAGAGATTATAAAGTATAAGAACCATTTTAATTAGTTCTGTCCGAAATAGATAAGACCATAGAAGATTTGTCAAACGAACCCTATGCATGTTAGGTCCTGGCCCACCTCAATTATTTTTTCTTCTGTTTTTGAGGAAATGACTTTTTCTTTTTTCTTTACTATTACAATGGGAGAGGCAGGGGTAGCCTGAATTTTTCGAAAATTCCTACACTGCTCTTATATAAAACAAAATTTTATTTTAATGTTTTACTTTAATTCCCAAACTATCCTCATCTATTTATTTAAATAATAGAATCACAGTCAATCGCGATTGAACTCGGGGAGAGTTCAATCGCACATGCAGGTTAACACGTGTCCCTTTTAACTCCTATTAATTGTGATTAACTCATTCCCCTCCCTCTCACGTGCATCACACTATTATACTGCGAGAGGCAGCCGTAGATGATTTTTCCGAAATTCCCATACTACCCTTGTATAAAAACAAAACTTTGATTTAATGTTTCCTTTAATTCCCAAACTACCCCTTGCTTTTGATTTAATTTCCAAACTACCATCGCTCATCTATCTATTTTGAATCACACAATCGCAATTGAACTCAGGGAGAGTTCAATCGCATCCACGGGTTAACACGTGACCCTTTTAACTTCTATTAACTATGGTTAACTCCTTCCCCTCGCTCTTACGTGCATCACACGTGCCACTAGCGAGTTCAATCGCACACGTGGGTTAACACGTGTCCCTTTTATCTCCTATTAACTGTGATTAACTCCTTCTCCTCCTCTCACATGCATCGCATGTGCCACCCGCTGGTCTCTTATAATACTTTTCTAAAAGGGAGTGGATTCTCTCAAGTTGGAACCCCTAGAGGTCGCCATGTGTCTCCTTTGACACCCCTTAACTATGGGTAAGGTTCACCCACCCCTAGGATTCACTCACCCATCCTTGGTTTTTTTATATATATATTAATTATTATTTTTCAAATTAAAAAAAAACTGTTTTTAGAGTTTTTTAATATTAAAAACAGTTTTTTAATTTAAAAAATAATAATTAATATAAAAAAAAACCAAGGATGGGTAAGTGAACCCTAGGGGTGGGTGAACCCTACCCACGGTTAAGGGGTGTCAAAGGAGACACATGGTGACCTCTAGGGGTTGCAACTTGAGAGATTCTCTCAAGTTGCAACTTGAGAGAATCCTGGGCCTTTCTAAAAAGACTTGGGGAGTGTTCCTTTTATTAATTTAAAATTAATTATAAGTGATTTTGGACCTAAGAATCTTTTTTAGTTTATTTAGAATAAATTAATTTTGGACTCTCTTCATTGATCTCGGATCAAACTCTTTCTCCTTCTCATTTAATTTTTCCTCATTATTTGGGAGAGAGAAAATCACATAACACAACACAAATCCAAGGACGACATAGCCTGAACATATGTTGAAACTGTGACATATATTGAAACTGTGAATGTAAAATAGAGAAGGGAGAATGACGGTTAAGACACCCCACCCCTTGAGCCAGTGGTGGGGTGTGGCCTCGCCGATAAAGGGAGATTTGGGGATCCAATCCCCTCCTAGGTGATGAGTCCGCAAGAGTTCCAATCCTCAGAACTAACCACTAACCATACTAATGTAGGTAAATGATATCCGAAAAAAATAATAATAATGCCGGTTCAGGGGGGAATTCACAGAAAATGGTGAGAAGAAGAAAAAGTGTGTTGGTCGGGATCCAAATTGACAGCCACCATCGGGGGTTGGGTTGCTCTGTTGAATATCGAAGTAGCGGAAACCCAAATAAAGAAGCTTTTATTGATACACTAACTCAGAAAATGTACAACACTCAAGAGACACTCAAGAGACTCAAGTGACACTCACACTTACACTCACACTAGAGATCATTCCTACACACTTAGGACTTTGTGTGTTGCTAGTATGCTCAAACAAGGGGACCCTACCCTCTATTTATAGTGGGCATGTGAATGTTCTAGATTTCTAGAACATTCTTCCCACCTCCTTTCTTAGGAAACATCTAGAGACTACTACCTCCTCTTTTTCTAGAGATAGAGATAAGTTTAGGGAGAATTCTAGAGATAGAATATTCTAGAGAGATGAAATAAGAACCTATGAGAGAATATTCTAGAGAGTATTCTAGAGAGAGTAATCTAGAGAGAAGACTCTAAAGAAAGAGAGACACTTGGAAGGGAGAGAGAAAGTTCTAGAGAGTTGGTGGTGACTCTCAACATGCTCAACTTAGGCCCTTGTTAAGGTTGTCAAACAGGACACCGCATAGTTGTAGTCCATGGTTGTCGAGATTCTGGTATGCTGTCTCCCTCTATAAAGTTTTAATATAATTTTTTTATATAGTAAAGTAAGGTGAAAGGTAACTACGGCCATATAAAATTTGGTATACTCTTTTTATTTTTATTAGTAGAATGATATATATAACATCAATGAAAATTGCTGATTTAATAGCCATTTCCAACTTTAATTAAAATTTATAATTTAGTAGTCATTCCTCATTCCCAACGGGGTGTTACAGGTTTCATCCACAAAATACATTGAAGTCAACTTCTTATTGTCGATATACATCCATCTATGATGTTTAATTATCTCAAACACCTCAATGATAGGTTCTAAAAAAATTGACAATCTACTGTATTTGTTTGGAAGGAAATTAGGTGCACGAGAAAAGTTAAATTTTGTGTTTTGCATCTGTAAAATGAGTTTTTTCCTACAAGTAATTATCTAATTTTACTTTAAAATCAAGAGAATTTATTTTCAAGAAAAGTTTCTTTTCTAAAAATCGATCACCGATCTTTTTTAGTGCTTGAACTATATAATATTTATCTAATTCTTGGAGTACTGTTGATATGCAAACTCCTCCCTTGGTTTAACTTTTATAAATTAAATCATGGTTGTTTAGGTGTGGAGACTATTTTGAACAATCAACACTACTCAGTTAGTCATTGCGACTGCCCATATGGCCACCAGGGTACAACAATCATCTAACTCAATCTCCTAAGTGAAACCATGGTCAAATGGCTAGACCACCGGGTATAAAAGTTTGGACTCCGAAAGCCAAGATCACAATGGAAAGCTGGTATGATGCACAAGCACTGAATCGCTTTTGGTGTACTCTTTTACTTTATATACACAGATAAAGTAAAAATCTCCACTATCACAAAAGCTTCTGTGTACTCGATCAAAATTTTTTGGTGATTTTTCAATGCGAGACTTATATATTTAAATATAAATATATTTTTTTTTTGGGAAACTTGAAGGCCTCGGATTGTCTCCGGCGAAGCCAGAAAACCTTCGCGGGGTTCCATACATTGTGCACAGTTGGCAAAAAAGTGGGAGAAATCATTCCATTTTCTCCCCATAATTTTGACTTCTCCCCATATGATATCTCTCCCCCTTATTCTTATACACTTATCACCACATGTCATGTGTGGAAAAGTCAAAATCATGGGCCCCATGATTTTGACTTCTCCACCACTTGTCACCTATTCTATGGAATTCCGAGACAAGCCCTTTCTAGTCAAAGGTTTCAAGATGTAAGCAAGAACTTGAAATCTTTTTCTTTAACGACCCGTAATCTTCTCCATTTGTAACTGGTTACCCCCCTAGGTAGTCACATGTCCCTTTTGATACCCTTTACCTGTGGTTAAGATTCACTCACCCCTAGGGTTCACCCACCTATCTTTGGTTTTTAGAAAAAAATAATAATAAATTTACTAACCGTGGTTAATATTTACTACTCTAGGGTTAATTTTTTTTTTCTTCTAAAAACCAAGGATAAGTGGGTGAACCCTATGGTTTGGTGAATCTTAACCACAATTAAGGAGTGTAAAAAGGAACACTTGGCAAAACCGGTTACAATCGGAGAAGATTACGAGTCTTCTTTAATCCTATGTTTGATTGCCGAGAAAATGAATGAAAAGAAAAGAAAAAAAATTTGACAAAACATAATTAAGAATTGTATTAGAAATATTTTTTTTCTCTTGACAACCAAACATATCATCTTGGGCTTGGATCAATCGGCTAGTTTAACCAAACGAAACGACCCAATCTTGAGCTCAAGCTCGATCAATGTAATTACCGACCACAAAGGTATATGTGATTATAGAGCTGACTTCAAAGACTCGTGTTTGATGAGGAGAAAGATGCTCTGGTTTTTTAATGGACTTGGTTCCAAGTACGAAAGCTTTACCACATCCATGACTATAAAGCCATCACTGCCTAGCTTCTCCCTAGGAGATGGGGCCTCAATCTTATACTTATTCAAGGGGTGGCAACCGATTTGGGCTGACCTGAAGCCCGATTATTCGGCTCGAAGTTTGGGTAAGTTGAGCCTTCTTACTTTGGACTGAGTTAAGTTTGGGCTCTAATTAATTTAGGACTGAAGTAAATTTTGGACTAAGGTTAGGCTGCCCTTAGGTCAGCTCGAATTCAACCTAGCCTGAATTACTAATATATAGATATATAAAATATTCGTAATCCTTGTCCTAGCAAATAAAACTGGCCCTTAGATTTTATCTAACAGTTTTATAATAGTTCATGACCCCTCATATTTTTAATTTCTCATTTTATAAAATTGTTACATTTGTACAAAAAAAAGAAAAACACTAAAAATTGTAACCTATAGAAAGGAAAGGGTGAGCGAAACTCTGCCCACAATTTGCTTAATTTGGGGTAGCTTGAACTCGGCCTGAAGCCCGAGGTTATTTTCTTGGGCCGAGGTGCTCGGGCTGAGCTTGGGCTAACCCCAACCCAACCCCGCCCGGTCCGATTGCCACAACAACTTTTACCCATGGAAATGACTCTTGGGCCTTTATGGGGCAAATATCGATGGAGGGAGTTGCAATGATCAGAACTAGTTAGTCGTAGTAGGTTCACCAATGGAGAGAGAATGGTTTTCCTCTCGTGGACATTTTGGGAAATAATGGTGAAATCTAGTAAAACGACAATCCAAATAAAAGAGCTAAGTACCAAGCAAGGTGTTGGCAGCAACACAAGGTGTGACACCTTATTCAAATGAGATCTAACGCATGGGTTTTTAGTAGGTAATATAATGAGTTGTTTTGGGTAGATGGCACACTATAGTTGGTTTCACATAGGTGTGTCAAGGGCCGGGCTACAAAAACCTCTTGTAAGTGGGTTGTGCCTATTAAAAAAATTACAAAATGCATGGTCAAGCCCAGCCCATTAACTCCCCTAGGTCCACACCAAATGTTCTACATATGATCCATATTATTCCAAGATGGCAGTGGTATTTGGGATGCTTGATTGCAATCTTAGGAGTTCACATGAGCAGTAGAAGGCTTCCTCAGCTACTCAGCTTCAAAAGCAAGCACAACCTAGCTACCATATCACCACTTAAGGCTGCCACATCAGCAATTAGTGCAAGATTGGAATACCTAACCCTATCTCTAATAGGGGAAAAAAAAGTAAGGTATTTTGACCCTAACCCTAATAGCTGAAGTAGCACACTATCCTTGCCTCTGCAGCTGTCATGTTGCAAAAGCATTCTACTACTGATCTGAACTATCTACTTCCTTCTATTATTATTACTATTATTTGGTAAGTATCTATTCTAGGTTAGTGCTTATTTTTGCCAAGTCACAAAAAAAGTTTCTAATTTTTCACGTACAACAAATAGGTTTTAGTAGGGGACTGCCCGAAAGTGGTTATAGGCTCAACCTATTGTGGGTCTTGGTTATCAAGTGCATTGAATAGCCCAAACATGTTAAGCCTAAGCTTATTCTAGGATGCATTAAATAGAAGGGGTGGTCATTTTAAGTACTAATAAAAAAAAAAGTAAGAAAAAACCAGCCATCGGAAATATTTCCATCACTATAGTTGTTATTGTCATTAATAGGAGTTATCGTCGCTACTGCCTTACAATTAACTGTAAGTTTTTGACTATTTAATGAATGAATATGTTATCTATAGCGACAGAAAAAAAATTGTCGCTACGTGAGTGACGGATTGAAATTACTGTCGCTAATACCTTTAGCCATGGTGGTATTTCCCACGGAAGGGTGATAATTTATTTTTTGATGGTAATGGCAATAGCGACGGTAATATGAACAATAGAGACGGTTTATGACCATCGCTAAAAGTGATATTTCTTGTAGTGGTTAATGATGCCTATGATCAACTAGAGATTATTAGCAATGATGCTCTCAATCTTCTTCGAATTTGATGCACAAATAGATGGAATAGCAGCAAATAGCATCGTCATTTCCTCCATATCCATGGAACTCAATCTCATTTAGAAAACTTATCTCCATCTTTCAGGAACAAAAAGGGAAAAGATTTAGGAAAGGACCCTTACGGATGTGCTCGCCCAGAGAGAAAGGCCCTGACCCTGGAGTGTGCTTCTATCGCCCAAGCAATCGAAGGGCTGCAGATGAGCTATCAAGTCGTACATTTCTCCCGAAAGTGAGGACAATACCCCGGATATCCTCATAGGTGTCAGGTTTACCAGGGTAAGGTAACTATGAAATCCTAGTTAGCGGATTTCCCTCCTTCCATGGCATCTTGCTTTCCTGGGTAACTATTCTAAGACGAAACCCCTCGGTTTTCTTCTTAAAGTAAGCTTTCCTTTCCGGTTAGAGGCATCTCATGCCAATTTAAATTATTTAGAGAAAAGGGAAAGAACAATGATGCTCAAATGTCTCTCTTTTCTTCTATCGATCGAATAGATAATTTAGAGAGACAAGAAAGAGTTTAAATTTAGAGAAATTTTGACGCCTCTGATCAACTAGAGATTATTGCTATAATCCCCACAGAAATGGATCCCAGACATTACTACCAAATCCGTAACCAGAAAATGACACTGCACTGAAAGCTTTAGTACCAGACCATCACTAGCTCGTATTAGGAAATATCCTATTGTAATAAAGTGAATGAGATACACTGTATCATTATTAGTGTATCTCTTCACAATTAGATAGTATCAATTAAATTTGAATTTAGGATTTGATTAGGTATGATTAGATTAGGATTATCTTTGAGAGATCTTTCTATATTAGGAGTCTTGGCATGAAACATCTATTTAAACCCTTTATGGGGTCATTGTAAATCATTCAAGAATTCTCAATAAATTCATTCACTTTATGGTATCAAAGCGGGCGATCTGCCTGTATTGATTTTTTTTTTCCCTTTTATTACGTGTTTCCGGCGGGCGGCATTGCCGCCGCCCGTCGGGACTGAAGTTTCTCTATTCTCTTTCTTATTTTTTTTGTCATCAAAGCCAACATAGATGTTAGCATGGTTGGTCTAGTTTTTTTTTTTTTATTCCTCTTTGATGGTTGTTGTAATAAATGTATTTCCTTTTATTTTATTGAAGACCTCTCTAATGAGAGTTTTTCTTCACATTGCAAATCAATCTTCGGGTGCTTTGGGAAGACGATCATGACAGCTTGATCTAGTGGGCTACCGGCTCCGACAGACTCATAAATATGAGCGGGATGCGACAGAGATAGACTTCACAGACTGGCGGTGACTACCAAGCACGGATGTTTTAGCTCTTCATGCACAAAGGGAGTACTCAAGTTGCGCAAACCCATGAAGATTTTCAATCCACATGTGTTTGAGGGGGAATATTAGGAAATATCCTATTGTAATAAAGTGAATGAGATACACTGTATCATTATTAGTGTATCTCTTCACAATTAGATAGTATCAATTAAATTTGAATTTAGGATTTGATTAGGTATGATTAGATTAGGATTATCTTTGAGAGATCTTTCTATATTAGGAGTCTTGGCATGAAACATCTATTTAAACCCTTTATGGGGTCATTGTAAATCATTCAAGAATTCTCAATAAATTCATTCACTTTAGCTCGAACCCTAATCTTCATCGAATTTGCAGGATGATTTTCTTCTCCTTCCCTTGGCCACCACTGTCCACTGTTCTGCCATTGCAGCTTCAATCACATGCACATTCATGAAATGAAAGTATCAATCGCATGGAATTTTTTCCCCACAAACCATGAAAAATTTCTTACCTAAATCTCTTTTTTTTTTTTGTGTTGAAGAGGTAATCTAAAAAGTCCTATATATACTGAACTGTATTTTACACACCAATGCCACCCTATAGTCTCTATTCCTTGATCAAGAAGCACAAATCAATCACAGTTATTTCTCCTCTTACGGCGATGACCTTTGTCCGAGTCTAAGCTCTAGGTCTAGCTCTTCAATGACCGGTTCCTTGTTATAGCCATTGTTATTGTTATCTTCACCCTTATTGTCATCAATAGACACTGAAGGTTCGACTTTGTCAGAGTGATACAGAGAAGCATGGATGGTTGTCGCCACTGGGAAATCATTTGAGGGTGGGCAAGATGATATTAAGTTGTTAGTATAGGGTGATGGTGATTCCATACACTGACATAGATGTGTAAACACTAGTGCTTGTGTGAGTTAAAGGGTAAAGAAGGCACAAGGCACCATTGGTGACAAGTACTTGAGTTGGGCTGATTAGAGTCGACGAGGAAGAAGAAGAGGAAATGGGGTCGGCTGTCACAGATAGCAATTGACGGAGTCTAGCACGTTCTTGGCGGTACAAAAGGTGCAAGTGTAGGAGCGAGGAGGCCATGTCGTGCCCATAATGTTACCAGTATCTTTTGCAAAGGCACGTAGCTCCCATGAGTCGTCTTCCGGGAGCCATCGGTCATGCTAAGGTTTTGTTGTTGTTGGGCCTGAGCATGTTTCTGCTCTGCAGTCATGGTTCTTGTAGCATATAAAGCAATATTATAGATATACTATGGATTGAATTGGAGGAGAGGGCTTAAATACAAGGGGATGGGTTTTTGGGGAGGAGAAGACAAAAAACGGTGGCACCGATTATATCACCAAGGTTTGAAGTAAGCAGTCACTAGCTCTCTCTCTCTCTCCATGTAAGGACACTCTTACATTGGCTTGAACGCCCATTTTAGTTACTGATTCAAATTACCCATTGTCACTCTCTCAATCTTCCAGAAAAAATAACCAAAATGAAATACTATAAGTTAAATAAAACTGATAAATCATTATTTTTTTTTGAGTAAAATTCAAAAAGTAAAGTCTCGATGCTTCATTAGATGACTGGCATACTCCATTTTAATATAATTCTTGAGAGCAAGATACTCTAGTTACCCTCATTTTTGTTGGAGTTCTGATGGGCAACAACTCTCACGGTTGTCCCTTTGTGTCTTACAAAAACATGGAGCCCACCTTTTTTGATCTGGAGTACTTCACTACTGTTGAATGTGAGGCCTACCTTTATTAGACACAAAGGGGCAACAACGCAACAACGAGCGTTGTTGCCCATTTGAACTCTTTATGAGTTACCCTCATGGAAGTGTTAGTACTCATCCTATCAACTATTAATCACCATCGATCAAGTAAAATCAGAATACTTTTTTAGTGGCCTCACATTTAAAAGATATTTGACCTTTTTATTTAAGAGGTGAATAATAAAGTTGGATTACTTCTTTTTTTTTATAAAAAAAAATTGATGTTTAGCTATCGAATTAGTTGTTCAAGACACCTCTTGGTTGCTCAAGTGGTAGGATGTGTATCGCCATAGGGTATGGATTCAGTTTCAAGTCCCTTTGGGGGGTGAGATGGTTGATATGCCCATCGATTTACTAACCTTAGATAAATCATACATTATATATGAAAAAAACATAGTTGCTGAAGAAAAGATATGCTCCTCCACTCCCTACCTAGCTTCTTTCACCTTCAACTTAGCCATAAAGTCCCTTGACGTCCTACCAAGGACCTGGATCGAATCCCGCCTATGTTTCTCTGATAGTGGTCTGCCTAACCCCAGCTTCCTTCCAAAAAAAAAAAAAATCACTATCACACTTTCTAATGATCATAGTTACTATCGTCCTCTTGGGGAGACATGCAATTGTTGGCTGAAGATAGTCACTTTTCCTACATCATGCTTAGTTAAGTCTAACACACCATTCCCCCCTTCATACAGAAATCTTACTCTGTAGAGATATTGTAAAGAAAGGGTCACCATGAATTAAACTGTTTGGTGTATACTAAGATATGCTTTCTTTCTCTTTTCTTTTGTTCTCATGTCTGATGATGTTGGGAAAGAAATGAATAAAGCTAATATCTGTCTTATTCCTGGTTAAGAGATATTGATCTTATCGTTTGAAAGGATATTGATCTTGATGGTTGGTATGTATAGCATATCCCTTTCCTTCACTTGGAATATACAATTCCATATAGGATTTTGGTAGCTATAGCCACCATATTGCACTTCCAAGAAGGCACGGATTTGTGGTGAGGCCCACAAGGACCCAACACAAAATCCTTGTCTTCTTCATGGAAAATGGGAGAGTGCAATAGGAGGAGAGTGATCGAGGCTAGCACTCTCTATTGGGTATAATATGCCCGATGGGGAGGAAAAAATAGAGGCATTTTATTAAGGAGATCGGAGGAAGGTCATGAAAAATACAATAACAAATTTTAGAAATGAACGATTTCTCTAATTTTATGAAATTGCATTGATTCATCTTGTACTATTCAACAGCATCCTTAGTTTCTTGTCATAATCCCATTTCACAACAAGCAATAAATTTGTAAATGTTCAGTGAAATCTAAAGCACATAAGACGCCTATGAGTCATGCATGCATATAATTCCTTGTAGCTGGCTCCATAGTTGATTCCCTGACAAAAGATACACTAGGTTTGGGTGGAAGAGATTATGTCAATCAAAGGATATAGGGAGAATAAGCTTTAGAGATATGATGTTATTTCATGCTTGCAAAATAGGCTAGGAGATTCAATAAAAATCCTCCAGCGCTGTGGTAACAAGTAATGCGAAGTATATATCATTGTCACTCAGTTCTTTCGTTAAGAGTAGAGCTGCACAAAGCCTGATCGCCGTTTGTGCGGCTCGGCTCTGCTCAAGATCGGCTTGAATTTTAGGCTTGATGGGATTAAGCCGAGCTTAAAAAAAAGCTTGAAAATTTAATTAAGCCGAGCTCGGGCCAACCACTGATTGATTCGGCCCGCTCGAAGCCCGGCTCGATTGAGGCTTGGTTCAACTCGAATATTATTTAAAAAATAAACAAAAAAAAACATTATTTATATATATCATTATTATATAAATTAATAATATAAAATATTATTATTTTATTTTTAAAAAAAGTATTCAAGCTGAGCTCAAGCAAAGCCAAGCCCGGCTCGAGCTTGAATCAATTCAGGCCAGGCCGAGCCGAGCTTCGAGCCAGGCTTTTAGATTTGGGCCGAGCTTTCAAGCTTTATTTCGGGCTGAACTGGGCTTCGGGCCTAGAACAAACCCTTTCAAGCTGAGCCGGGCTTAGCCAAGCCCGGAAAAGCCCGGCCCGAATACAACCCTAGTTAAGAGCAAGTTATAAGGTATCATGGGGTTGGACTTTGGAGGAGTACATTATTGAAATAATCTATTTTTTTAATTTTATTATTAGATGATCTTGGATTGACATTCATTGATTCCAAAATTAAGCTAACTTTTACTTAATTTTATTAGCTTAGAAGAATTATACTTGCATAGCTCTTCAAGTGTAGAACTTCCTTGTTGATCTACATGAAGCTTGAAGACTTTTCTTCAACAGAAGTTAATGACTCTTCCAACTTTGATAATGATTGCTTTTCTTTTTCTTTTTTCTTTCAGTTTTTCTACTTTTGAAAATTTTCGAGCTCTTACTAGGGTTGGACAGTCCAAGCTAGAAGATGAGAGAAGAGATGCAAATTGTAACTTCTTTTTTTTTGGTAGTCGATATCATTTACTTACCTACGTCAGTTGAGTCAGCCGGTCAGAAGTTAGTTTGGGCAGTGGAGCTCTTACTGCTCGTAGCCCGGTGGATTAGATCCCCAGACGTTCACCTTGGAAGGCCACACCCCTACCACTCACGCAACTTGAGAATAGATTAGGGGATTTTCTCCTTTTGGAAAACACTCTCTTATATTATTGGGGTTGGACATAGCATCCTTGGGAAAGAAATTAAAGAGTAGTGAACGTTCAACACTATAGATAGATTTCTATTTTTGTCTTCAAATTAAAAGCTAATTCAATCTAATTAGATGTATTTTGAAACAATTAGGAAACCTCCCTAATTAATGTAGGGTTAGGGGAGACGTCTTAGAGAATTAGGATTGGGACGTACCCAATTACGGAGGAGTTTTCCTTCTTTGGTTCTTCAACTATATATATCTAAACTAATTAGATGAGTTCTAAAACAATTGGAAGACTTTATTAATTAGTAAGATCCCTTACTCCATCCAATTCCTAATTATTAAGAGATTCATTTCTAATTCCTAATTAGACTAGGAATTCTGTCTATTGACTAACTAATTTCAAATTAAAAAGTGAGAAGGAGAGTGGGATGCCCCACTCTTACGCACCATTGCTTTATCATATCACATATGAGAGAGAGCTTTACTATACTATATAATATTAATAATTTATAATGCGAAATTAAATAAGAAGATTCTAGTATGTTGGATCCAAAGGGATTTCCTATATATGGTTGTAAGATTCCTATATATGGTTGTAAGATCCGGGGCTTTTTATTTTACTATTGAACTAGAAGTAGGAAACACTTTCCATAAATGATTCTATTAGGTATTTAAATCCATAGACTTCCACTAATTATAATAATGTCTATTAACACATTATAATTGAACTCATGAAAATTGATAATTACATGTAAGTAGTTTTTATTACAAATAGATACGTGTAGTCCTTCCACCAAACAATATAATATTACATATAAGCTTACGGGACAATATTTTATACTGTCAAGTCCCTAGCTTATTTTGAGAATTGATTCACTTGATACTTTCGTCAAACTAAACTTTAAGAAACTAAATTGAAACTCATTAGAAAAATATTATAATAACTAATTTTCTATAATTAGAAAATAATCATTTCAATAAAACTATTTTATATCAATAAACACCAGTTGGATTTTTAAGTCTAGTCCGACAAGTACCAATTCAATATTTTACTCCATTATAACTAGAGTGGTGAAATCCTTAAATGAGTGTCCATACACTCTTCTAAATATTGTGTACATAACCCAACGAGTCTATATTTAGTTGGCTATTGGACATTGACGACTGGTTACATTAGAGTTATATAGATAGATATTTAAGTAGATGTCAACCTCTCAAGTTAAGAAAAATCGGTCAAATGAATCTCCCTAATACAACTAGACAATATATTTTAAAGGATGTCCACTAGTCCATCATGTTCAATACAAGTATCAACTACTCATACCAGCATTCTAGTCAAGATTGTTGGAAAGTTGTCATGAATTCTACCCGGATACATGATGACCTGTTGACGACCCCATTGAACCGAAATTTTGACCCAATTAATAGCCTGACCCGTTTTGGGTATTTGACCCATCTTGTCTCTTATGTTGTAACTCAAATTGTATAAGATGTTTTCATTTTTATTTTGCAAGTGTGAAGAGAGAGCCGTAAACTGGGTGTAAAGGGAAAAGAGTGTCTGAGTGATTATTTTGTAGAAATCTCATTGTTGAATAGTTAAATTGATCATTGCTACACATGGACGTAAGTATCTTCTCGAACCACGTAAATCGTGTCTTCTCTTATGGTTTGTTCTCTATTTTTCGCTTTGTTTGATTTGTTATTTTGGATCATTTCTATTGTCTCTGCACGCTTTCACACAACAAAGAGACCCTTTTATTTGTGATTGAGATTCACCACACCATCTTATGGAACAACTTTAGGTCTCCAAGGGACTGAAAAATCATATCTCATGAAAAATCATATCTCATTTGCATTTGATTCTTAGCCAATTGAACAGTTTCCTACATGCTATCTAAGGGACAAAGTGATCTCATCCTATGAGATACTTACAATATCATACCCAATATAGAAGCAAATATGTGAAATTAATATATTTGTAAAAGTAAGAGATAAATACAAGTCCAAAATGGCTTTCGTGAGCATATATATGTCTAACAATTTTATGATGGAGCCTTCTATCAAAAGTAATAATAAAACAAATCGTCAATGAGCGCCGTTACAAGCATCTGGAGTGATCCATGGGTTCCTTCTCTTTCTGCTTTTAAGTTATTTTCTCATGCAGACTCACAATTTTTCACCATTGAACAGATTTCGCAATTTCTCTCCAAGATCATGCAGTTTGGAATAAAGAACTACTCACATTGATCTTCTCTCCAATGGAAGTTGAAGCTATCATGATGACTCAGCCAAGCATATCTGATCTACCAGATAGATGGAGATGACATTATACAAAAAAATAATTTTTTTCCTACAAGATCAGTGTACCATTTGGTGCGCAATATTGACATTGTCAAGGAAAATGCTTCTTTTACATCGATCAGCAAATTCAGATCGTGATCCTTTATGGTGGGAGCTATGGCATTTCCCTATTCCTCCGAAACTGCAGGTGTTCTAATACCCAGAGGGCGTAAGGAGACTTTGAAGTGATAGAGAATGTTCCAAAAAAAAACTTATTGAATGTGCTTTTGCCATGAACATATGGTTTAGCTCTTAGAGCATGGTGTTGGTGGTCTCGGCCCTAAGAGGGTCTCAGAAGCTCTATCCTCTTAATTTACTGAATATAAAGCTTCCTCCACATACAACCTATTCATTTCGAGCTGTGAAAAAATTATTATTCAAGCATGAAGAAGGAAGTCTCCACCATGGACTATAATTCTTGGTATGTCATTAATATGGGTGATTTGAAAAGCAAGATAGAAAGCAAGGTTCGAGCATGTGGTACCAAATCCAATTTAAACATTATGAATTGCTCAAAAATTTGGCACGAAAGTACAGTCACAGTAAAATGAAAGGGAAGATCTTGTTCATCTGTTACTTTCTGAAATGATCTAAATCAAATTCCATGCATATGAGTGTCACCTCTAAGAGATCGGATAAAAATTAATTGTTGATGATGCTGCTATTTCAGATTGAAGAAAAACTGATGCATGTGTTAATGCTCGAGATCAAGAGGCTATACGTACTTGATGGCAAGGTCGACCATTTGGGCAGACAAGTGTAGACTATGACAGAAAGGCATGATAATTATCAGGAATCGATGGTCACCAAACACTCGCTAATGTGTAACACATCTTCCCAATGAAGGAGAGCCGCCTTCATGGGGCTTCAACGATATCCCCGTGGCAATGTCCAAAGCATGAAGGGAACTATTATCACATATACAAGGTTCTTAATTTCTACTTGAATGATGGTTCGCCAAGTATATATGGTAGAGTTAAAGGCTATACACTTGGACTTTGGGATAGTGGCAAAACACTACTTGAAGGAAATGCCCATTTCATCATGGAGTATCTAGAAGGAAGATGAAGCAATGCAAACTCGGATATTCACATTTTGCTGGAGGATACAAAACAACTCATAGAGAAGGCTACCAAAATGTAACATTTTAGGTGATAAGGAGCTCTGATAATTTGTTTGTATATACTTGGGCTCGCTGAGACATAGAGACAGTCACGTATGATTCTAAAACATTGTTACTAATTTAATTGTACGAATTTGCCCCAAAGTTTTTTGGTCACTATTTACTTGGTTGGGCTTGAACCAACAACTTGTTAGGTCTTGACTAACTTATGCCTTGAGTTCTTTTTATCCTTTCTTTAGACAATGATTAATTGTTTAATGAGTTACCACGGACTCCTACATTGGTAAACTAGCTCCACGGTAAGAGATCAAAATAATTGAAGTGCCATTTGGATTGGATTTTTTAGTCGATTTAATTTGCTAAAATCGATTTTGATGATATTGTGCCATTAGAATATCGTTTGGTTTGCCTGAAGAAGAAAAAATTTGACTATAAGGAAATAAATTTCAAAAAAATTATTGTATTTTGGTACCACAAAATTGATTTTAAAGGGACTTTTAGCACCCTTTTTTGCACAATTATTTATCCCAGAAGTATATTTTATTGACCAAATCGTATTTTTTAAATAAATAAATCAAATACTTTCAACTTTTTTCAAAATTACTAAAATGTCTTTACCTTTTAAATTTACCAAAATTTCATTACTTAGAGATTGGTTGAGATGTGTCTGTGCATTTTGTGTACACCTTAATTCATTTGGACCCAAATCATACATCGTTCAATAAGTTCTTGATTAACACAATTTCCAAACACATGGTTAGGGGTGTATCCAAACCAAGCTAGCTCGAAGTTCAGCTTGGTTTGGCTTGATCAAGCCGAGCTTGAGCTCAAAAATTAGGCTCAATCGAGCCGAGCTGATTTTTTGAGTTTGAAATAGGTTCAAGCCGAGTTCGAGCCAAGGCCAGTTTGATTCGGCTCCGCTTGAATGTTAAATAAAAATTTTAAAATATTATATTATATATATATATATATATATATATATATTATTTTTATTTAAAAATAATTTTTTAATAAATCAAGCCGAGCTCAATCCGAGTGAACTAGATTCAAGTTGAGTTTTTGAGCAACTGATCAAGTCGAGCTCGAGCCTAGATTTTCATATTTCAAGCCGAGCCGAGTAGCAAGGCCAAGCTTGTCTCGAATACACCCCCTACACATGGTTGAACAAAAACTTAAGTAATTCTAAAATTCAAAATTACTTATTTCTTTTTATAATTCCTATGCGAACAAGTATAAAAGTTAAAACCCAAAGGCACACATTCCCCTAGGGTTAATCCAACTTTGGTTTTTAGAAAAAATGAACTACGTGAGTGAATCATAACCGCTAAGTTAATTTGTTTTCTAAAAATCAAAGTTAGATTATTTAACCTTAGGGTTGAGTGAATCTTAATCAGAATTAATGAGTGAGTGTTAAAGAAGACAAGTGGCAAGCGTTCCAAAATATAACGAAATGGGTTCCAAGATGTAGGCCAAAGGCGTCATGACTCATGCCACGCATCATACCACGCATCATAGGATTATGATTTTTTTTTTTTTTTGGGTAAATTGGATTATGATTTATGTAGATGTATTACAAAATCTCGGGCAGCATCCTCACGGGGGGCATTTGGAATCCATATATATATATATATATATATATATATAAAAGGATATATATCTATATCTGTGTACGCCTCGTAGTTCCAGTTTGGAATTGGATTGAGGATTTGGGGGCTCCTAAGCAATATCCTAAAGGACTTTGCTACTGAGACCGTAAAAGGCCGTTTTCATAAATCTGATTTTACTTTTTTGAGATCCACTCATCACATAAGCGATCTCGGCCCTTTGTGGTCTCACTATCATTTCCCTATCCTGAAACTCGAAAACTATTTTTAAGCTACATATGATATGATGTAACCTAAATACCTAATATATAAATGGTGAAGAGAGCTTGCCAGAAAATAGATAAACAATGAAGCTAGTAAGACTTTGAAATGATTTAATTCTTTAAATAAATAAATAAAAACCAGTTCAGTAGAGCCAGATTTTTAATTTTAGAGCCCCATCCCATGATTTCCAATTTAGTGGGTAGCTCCTTGGTTTCTTGGATTTTGCTAACCCCAGTCGCAAATCTTCCAAAGAGGCAACTGGGCCCAAACAAATGTCTGTTTTTATTTTATTTTAATTGCTAAAATATGAAACATCTCCACTTGCTATCCCCAACTTGCATAAGTGGAAAAATATGGAGTAGATTAGACTGGGCTAGCACTCCTCTGGTTTCTTTAATGAGGCAGAGTTCGCTCAATTGAAATATCCCCTAATTAAGAGAGATTCCAAGTGAGGTAATAAAGGCTCTATTTTGATTTCATCTCAGCCGACCATTGACGTGATGCCATTGATCGATATTGTGTACGTCACAGATGGCCACATGTCCTAATGACTTGGAAGCGTGTTGGGTGATGGTTAATCTCCCTCCAATACCTGGATCCTTAGGGCTTACTGCCCAGTAAGAGGTAGCCATTTACTGCAATGAACCCATTAGGTTCACTGCTAGTGACAAGGCCCCAGATGTAAAGGGAAAAGCTCTCCTACATAAGTGGAGGTAAGGGTGTCAACGTGCTGGGTTTGGGCTGGCCCGGCCTCAACTAAGCCCAATTAATAAATGGGCCGGACTAGGCCAACCTACTTATTAATCAGGTCAGGCCGGGCCATCTAAAATATCATGTGGAATTTTTTGCCTATAAGCTAAACAAACCTAATCGGGCGGATGAGTTAGGCAAATACCAAAATAGGCCACATGTTTTAGACTCCAAGCTCCAGCCCAACTCAATTAATAATCTGCATAACCGAGGAAGCCCCATTGACGCCCCTAGGTGGAGGCTAGGGGGACTTTTGTCGCTACTCACAACCTTTGAGGAAGAGGACAAGGCATAGACAAAATCAGACCTTAGAGAAGAACCAAAAGCGTAGATCTGAGCCAGACCTAAACCTGGATCGATTAGAGAATTGAAACAGACCACAGTCTTATTTGATTATCTGATAGAAAATGAATTTTTTGAATAACTTGAATGATCTTTAAAATGAACATATATATATATATATATATGATTTAACTCTATTCTAATCAATCCAAACATATTTAAATTTCCAATTAAATTATTAGAGATAGTCTTATCAAATACAATAGAGTGGTTTATAGACACCCCTCCTCTTGCGCCAATGATGGGGTGTGACCTTTCTCAATAGAGATGTCTGAGGATCCATTCCCCAGGTGATGAGAAGAAATCCAATCTCCACGGCTAACCACTTACCCTGTTCTAACGTAGGTAAATGATATACTCCAGATAAGTGAAATTGTATTATCTAAGACTATGTGTAATATTATTGCCAGAGTTGCAGAGGCCTTACAACTTACACCTCAAACAAATCCGAAACGTACCCACAACTTGAAGAATAATAAGACTTAGTGTCATACAAAAATTTTGTCCCCAAAATTATTTTAAAGAAAAAACTATTTTTTGTGTTTGGCATGCTGCAAAATATGTTTTTTCCCGCAAAGAATTTTCTAGTTTTACTTTATGTTAAAGGGATTTTTTTTTTAAAGGAGGATAAATTATTTCTGAGAAAATTTTATATTCCACAATGTTTTCCCTTCAAACAAACAAAATCATAGGAAAAAAAAATGCAATTTTTGCATGGCAAAAATACCACCATATAAAACTTTGAAGCATTGCACTCGATCTTTACCTGATATATGGCCAAAAAAATATCACCTAATATATCTCTGCATCTAAGGTCCCCGGTCGGGTGGGCTATTGTTTTTGGGCAACACTGCAGGACTTGCTGTAATTCCATGGAGCTTAATGTGTGATGGGTCCAAACTTGGAGATATCTTAACCCGATTAGACCGACTGGATGATAACAAATTTTTGATTATTCATATTCCTTTGGATGATAAGAGAAAAAAGTAGAGTGAAAGTTCATATATTAGATAATATTATGATCATCAGGTCAGATCTCTGCTAGAGATCATTAAGGTGAAACCTAATGAATTGCTATATATGTTGGTTGTGCATTTGTAAATAATCATACTATTAGATAATCAGGGGCGGAGCCACATGGGCCCGGGGGGCTGAAGCCCCTCCTGATTTTGAAAAAACAAAACCCTTTTTGTAAAACTAGGGGTGCAGCTTGGGAAAGGGGCGGTGCCGGGGCGACGGGGGACTCTAGCCCCCTCCTAAACTTCCAAAAATATATATATATTCTTTATAAACGGACACAAACAAATGTACTGACCCACAAACTTGGCACTCAAAAATAAAAATCGGGGGCTTCGCCCCCGAACTCCCATTGTTAGCCCCCCTGCAAGAGATTCCTGGCTCCGCCCCTGTAGATAATTAAAGTTCAATTAAACTTTAAACCAAATATAAAATTGCTCATGTGGTATTGGTTGAGAGAATCCAACTGTTTCCATATGCAGTCATTATCACCCACGTGGGCCGCTCGTGGGTCATGGTTTTTGTATCTATAATTTTCTATAACTTGACTTTTTTCTGTTAATTAAGATTTTATAAACCATGGAATATATGCTGTATTGGGTGTGATTTACAAATAATTTATGAGGAGGCCCATTTCCATGGAAAAGGTTGATACAACCATCTTGCATTGATTATTAAATGGGGCTCCACATTGGCAGGTATATATATAATTCAAAAGCTGAATGTGGATGTGTTTGTCAACTTGAAAAAATTTACAATGAACCCATAGAGGGTTTATAGATATTACATCATCTCAAGATAGAAGCTCTATCAAATCAAATCTTACTCAAATCAAACTAATTGATCATAATTTTTTTTAAATTCAAATCTATTTATTAAGGTTAGTTCAGGATGTAAATAGCTTAGATTGTAACTCATTTTTCTCTTTTATGCATCTAGCCCCAGCTTACTCTTAATAATAATAATAAATAAAAAAACAGTGTATCTCATCTCACCATATTACACCACTCTGTATTCTCTAAACTATCTCTAATAGAAGTTCTACAAGAAAGCACAGGTAAAATGATTAGTGAAGGTTTTTAGCCAACTTGTTGGCAAGGGCATGGTCCTTTGGGGGCTTTAAGGCTCATCTCTTAGCCTGCAAACTACCACATAATGTAGTCATGCACAGTGAATTTAGGAAACTTTTAGAGAATAATAAGAAACTAATATGAGGGGTGTTAAAGGATTTTAGAAGAGAGTATAAAAGGGTATTTATGTAATTCGAGTCAAGATAGGAGACATTGAGTGAAGTCTACACAAGGGGTTATGCACATGGGCAGAAGTGAGAGGTTTTTTTTTTTGTAGGAATTTATTTTATCAAATATAGTTGTTTGGGTAAAAAAATCTATCTCACGGCAAGAACACAAACCAGAGATCAATTTAAGCGATGGATTTTGAGTCAAAAATTGAGGACTCTTATTTGATATTCGTGTACTTTCCTTAAAAGAGTTTTTCTTACCAGCCCCTTATTTGAGGGAGCGTTTTTCTTACCAGCCCCTCATTTGAGGGTGTTCTTGAGATCAAATCACTGAGAGGGAAACTCGCAATAGATTAATTGAAGTTTTCCCTAATGGTGATGTAGGATGAGGACCCACTCTACTTCCCCTCCCCCCACCAGGCAACGTGGCACCAAAACAATATAAGTCACTTTTCTTGTTCTATAAATTAATCCACTCATGCTCTAAAGAGACATCTTCCATTACTCTATCCCAACATTTAGAATTTAAATGCCGAACTTGAATAGAATAAATGAACCTTGTCACGAACATCCTCTATTTTCTTACTAAAATTTTTGCGATAAACTACTTTTTGAGAAACCAATTCATTTTCAAATATTTGACCTTGAAACTGTAATTGTATTCCATAGGCTTCTAGTGTTCAATTAATTTGTAATTACATACGTTTTCCGGCAAAACAAATAAAATACTCAGGCAGCTAAAACAAGAAAAATAAAATGGTACTTTGTAGTAGCTAGATCCAAGTTAGATTGCGATTTTCTAATTCATTATGTTAAAGCATAGTTATGTCTGAAGACCTTGCGCTCATCATTGAGGGATTATAGGTCTAACCATTTCTCACATCTCATAATCAAAAGGAAAAGACAATTAATATAAAAGAAAGTACTTTTTAAATTCATGTTCTCCACTACTATCAATCTCCCTTTTTAAAATTCAAAAAATAAATTAATAGAATCTTTGTTATTGTTTATGAATTAATATATGGAAATGTTTAAGAAATTAGGTTTAAACATTGGTCGATTGTTCAAGAAATGTTTAAAAATTTCGCATAACATTATTTAATTAAAAAACTAGAAATCATTGTTTATATTTAATATATCTGGTGGCTCCTAACATCATAAAAAACTAGAAAATGTTAGTCAAATTATACGAATTTTATATTTATCGCTGCTCAATTAGCCTGTAAATTTTTGAAGGAAGGTAGTTAAGTTTCAAATCGAGGGGATAAAAGATTCAACTCTCTCGTGCGAACAAAGACGTTTATGTCTAATTTAAATGAAGCTTAAGAACTAATGGCTTGACAGTTGAACTAAAGAAAACCTCCAATTTCTTGCAGTTGGAATCGGTTGTTGAATTATACTATGAGATTATATGTAGTGGGCATTGATAAAAAAAATATATATGCAAAAAAATATGGTTCTGAAAACAAAACCTAAGGTGGCTTCGGACTTGAGCATAGATTGGAGGAAGTCGAATTACTTTTCTTATGTCCGAAGTCAATGGTGTCAATTGGCCTGATGTTATCATGGCGATTATGAAGAAGATTTGTTGATGTAGAAAGGAAAAAAGATGACAAATTAGCACAAGTCTTTAGGCTCCATGGGAGAAATTACATTGAAGAATAGCAATGACTCAAGTTCTCTGAATTATTCAGAATAATAAAATTGAGATGACAAGAACTATGATTCCAACAATTCGATATTTCACACTCTGAAGGTTCAAAGGTGTTAATTAGTGTTTAAAAAACTACACGAATTTATACCTATGCCAAAAATGTATTGTATCGACGAGTTGCACTAGGAACAAATTCATGTATCCTCGAACCATTGATAAACTAAACTTTTAACATTATCCAAAATCTCTTTCACTAAAAGAAATCACACTTGAAAAAATGCTGCTAAAAATTGAAAAACTATCGTTAAGAGATTTTAGCGGCAAAAAAAATTTATGTCGCTAATCCATTGCTACCGCCACCTTTACAAAAACTGATAGCGACAAAAACACAAATCGATTGGTAAAAAATGTTTAGTAATATTTTTTTTTGCCGCTAAAAGTATAAAGAACTATCGTTAAAGGTGACAAAATATAGAGTATTTAGTGATGAAAGAAAATTGTCGTTAAAGGTAGAACTGTCGCTATAAGTAATATTATCAACGATTTATTTCTTCCGCAAAAGATATTTTAAATCAAAACAATAATCGCCTCTAAAGGTATTACTGGTAACGGTTTGTTCCATCACTAAATGCAAATTCCTGTGTGTGAGCGTGGATTTTTCTACCCACTTTCACATTTGTGGTTTGACTAAGAGTCGCCACCTATTCATTCTTAGGGATAGGTCCCGGATTGATTTGGATAAGGCAAATGGTCTATTAGAGTTAGGGTAAGCGGTTCGATTAGTCCTGGGGAAGGTGTTAGGCACCCCAAGACCCCCATTTTGTAATGGTTACCTACTCCCTAAATTTAAGCCAAATTTAATTTCAATATTAATTAAAATGTCTAAATATTAATCAAATGCTAATCCAAGAAAGAAAGAAAGCTAGATGGGCTAGGGTCGAACCCGAGTTTGGTTGCCTACGTACTCACATTGGGGTGAGATCAGACCGAGCGTAGTTCTGGCACATGAGCCCATGCCAAGGCTAAGGGTGCGTGTGTGTGTGCATAAGGTGGTCAAGGGTCTAGCCTAGGGGCTAGGGTTTAGTTGACCGGGTTGGTCAAGTGCAAGGTCTAGGTCTAATCGCGGTTAGAATGGTGTTAACCATGGTTGAGTAGGCTAACTAAGATCTAGCAAGCATGTTTTTGGTCTTTTGGTATTTTTAGATTTTTTTTGGTATTTTGAGATTTTATAATGTTTTTGGTATTTTGAGATTTTATCATGTTTTTTTTTTTTTTTTGAATTTCATATAGGTGAGATTTTGGCAAACTTAACTAAAGTCAAATTTAATTCAAGAGAAAGACTAAGGAAAAGTTAGGCTAAAATATTTAGGACATAAAGAGGGGTGTGCATTGTGAATAGTAAATGGTCTATTGCCAACACCTATTTTGTTGGATTGGTGTTGATAATAAATCAAATACCATTGTCTTTGATATGAGGCATTTTTGATAAAGTCCTCTTTAAGTCCCTAGGTCCTTAAGTCATCATTTATCCATTCAAAATAGAACATGAAGAAAAAAGAAAGAAATGAAAAAGTGACAAGTGAATAAAATGAAAACTCATCATCTCCTCTCTAATGTAGTCCCTTTACACCATTATGAATGATGTAATGAGATTCAACAATGAAAATTGGAGTGATGATGAGTTTCCCAAATGATTCTAGAAGAAGGATTAGAATCAAAATGAAGAAACAAAATAAAAAGAGAGGTATAACTTTACCTTCCACTCTCTATGGGCCTACCCATATCCACACTAGTGGGTACATATGAAAGAAAGAAATATTTACACGAGATAAAAAATAAGACATCTCCTTTCTTCTGAGGTGGGGTCCCTCTACACCATTAGATTGGTGTAGAGAGACCCAACTAAACTTGAGAAAAGAAGAGACCCAACTAAACTTGAGAAAAGAAAGGTCTTCCCAAATTATTCTAGAAAGAATACTACAAATAAAAAAAATAAAAAAATATGAAGTAAAGAAGAAGATAAAGAATAAAAGGAGGAGTGCATACTCCTCCAAGACTACTTCTCAAATGCTCCAAGAGGTGATGAGTTTTTAGAGTCCACAAAGGAAGAGAGTTTGTGAAGAACTCTAGGCTTTTAGTCCTAGAATTCTCTACACACTCTAAACCTTAGCTTCTTCTAAATTTCTTCAAGGCTAAAAAGAAATAAAAGGGATGAGAGGAGGAAGAGCTAGGGTTTCCACTTGGGATTTTGGAGGTGGAAGAAATGGCTTGTGAGGGTCTTGTATTTATAGAGGTTTCAAGGGGTTGTGGCAATTTGGTGATTAATAGAGGGTTGGGTGAGAAGAAGGGAGGTGATTGGTTGGTCAAAATTGATGTGGTTGGTGATTGGGTAATAAAAAATGTATTTACTTGATGAGAGGTGATTGGGTGGTCAAAAGGAGTGTAAGAGAATTAATTGTTTTGTAAGAGGTGTAAGAATGAGTATAAGAGGTGTAAGAGAGTAAGGGAGGTGATTGGTTAGTCAAAAAGATGTGTACTTGGTGAGAGATGATTGGGTGGCCAAAAAAGTGTGTAAACACAAAAATGGGGCTATTTAGGGTTTGAAGAAAAAATAAAAGGTCTTTTGTAGGAAAGTGGGAAGTGGGCTTGGGTTTATGGGTTTTGGACATGGGTTGAATGAATGTGGGTATGTGGACTAGATCTTATGGATTATGGGTTGTTAGTAGATGGGTCATGGGTTATGGTTATTGGACTTTAGCTATGAAAATTGGGCTTGAGCTATGGTAATTAGGCTTTCACTAAAGCAACTGAGCTTTGGCTAAGACAATTGGGTAATTAGGCTTGGCTCCTTGGGCTTGGGTAATAGAATTAAGTAATTGGGCTTGATTGAGGTTTTTGGGTACAAGTTTGGTCAAATGGGCTTGGGCCTTGGGCCTTGGGTAAACCTTGAAGCATTTGAAGAAGCGGGAAGAGGGATAGGGGGTGTAAAAATAGGGTGCTTATAGCTGCCCCTCTTTGTCGGAGGGTGCGGACAAGCGAACGACAAAGACTGAAATCACTACTATTTTTGCACCTTAAATCTGCGAAACTTGAAAAAATATAAAAGATAAGAATGAACTAACTTGAAACTAAGTTAAGTTTGCCAAGACAAAAATGTGAAGTGCTGGAGATGAAGATGAATGCATGATGGATGAGAGGAGTGAACACGCGTCCGTTTCAACGGAGATGTGGTGAAGGTTGATCACACAACCATTTCACTGGAGATGATGAGGTGAGGGTCGATCACACAACCATTTCACCGAAGATAGATGAGGTGAGGGTCGATCATACAACCATTTCACCGAAGATAGATGAGGTGAGGGTCAATCACACAACCGTTTCACTGAAGATAGATGAGGTGAGAGTCGATCACACAACCGTTTCACTGAGGATAGATGATGAGGTGAGGGTCGATCATACAACCGTTTTACCGAGGATAGATGAGATGAGGGTCGATCACACAACCGTTTCACCGAAGATAGATGAGGTGATGATCGATCACACAACCGTTTCACTGAGGATAGATGAGATAAGGGTCGATTACACAACCGTTTCACCGAAGATAGATGAGGTGAGAGTCGATCACACAACCATTTCACCAAAGATAGAGTGAGGTGGAAGCCAGAATGAAGTTGATGGGCGCAAGACTAACATCCCGAGGCCGTAACTGACGTTCGATCGTATGAACGACAATACTCCTTTAACAATGAGTTAGTCAAGCATGGATAAGATAACGAATACAAAATGTAAGGTGATGGGTGCTAGACTAACATCGCCAATGCCATAACTGGTGTTCAATTTCATAAATGACAGTACTTATTTAATAGTGAGTTAGTCAAGCAAGGATGCGGGTGACAGGGATAAAGACAACCGCCCGACTACTTCACCAAGAATGCAAGATGATAGGGGTAAAGATAGTCGTCCGACTGCTTCACCAAGAAATGGAGTGGGATGACAGTGTAGACAATCGCCTGATTGCCTTATTGGGGATAAATTTGATGTAATGGTTGATAGGTAAGCAGGATGAACTCAGATATGCGGGGGAGAGCCGTAGCCCTGAGCCATTGCACGAATCTTGTCTTTCTGTATGTATAGCCTGATGGATTTCATATACCCCTTGGCTTGGATGCCTTAACTGTATGTACTTGCCCCTTGGGATATACTGATCTTCAAACATCTGTATCACCCAAAATAGTTTACCGATTTTGCTTTGTCCTGGTTTCATTGCTCCTCTTGTGCTAACGGAAATGAGCTGACTTTGAACTGATCATATTGGGGAGTGATTGATGATGGATTAATAACAAGAGACCGATGGATTGACTGACAAGAGATGTGACAGACTTACTGACAGAATGACTGATAGGTGGTTTGACGATAGACTGGCGATTGACAAGTAAACTGACTGTGTCTGAGATTGCCTGCATTGGGAAACCTAGCTAGGTCCCTCTGCCTTTAGATGAATAGTTGTGCTGTATTTGATCATCCTCACGGTAGATCTGTATTTGCTGAGGATGGATGTCTGCAAAGCCTGTATTAGCTTATTTTTCTCTCTTTTGCCCCTGGGTCATTTCAGGTTTTCACCAGGACTGGGTTCACATAATTTTTGTGCAATAACAAGATTGATGATTCCTTACTATGCCCGTGAAGTTTGATTTATCCCCTTTTTGCCCCTATGCCATTTTGGGTTTTTACCAGGACTGAGAATACAAGTTTTGCACTTTTCTCATTGTCTGCTCTTTTCTTTAATAATTTTCCAGTTTTCTCTCATCATTGCCTGTCGACAGATAGAGACGAGTGCTTCTGACCATTTATGCTCAAGTCCTTTCGAAGATCAAGCAGAGCTTTAGGACGAAACGTTGTTTGGTTAGAAACGAGATAAAGCTCAAACTTCTCTGTTTTATCAAGAGTAGGGCACCCTGTGATGTTTGTTCAGTATTGGAACGGAACCAACTTCTTCAGGCCTTGTCTTTTGGTACAGCTTTGCTTTGTAACCAAGTACCTTTTTCTTTATTTTTATTTTTATTTTTTTTCTTTTTTTTGGCACATGGTTGTCCTGTACTGTGAACATTTGCTGTGTTATGACCGAACCTGATTTCAGGCTGCCTACGTACCCAAATAGGGATCAGGTCATGACGTAGTTCGACTAAAAAGCCACTCTTATTGTTACTCTTTGTTGGTTGTTCTTTTGCGTTGTTCTTTGCCTTTCATAGGGTGCCCCTGTATGGGTTTTGAAAGAAAGACTATTAGACTTAAAGGTCTAGCTAGTAGATATATAGCACGGGTAAGAGAGGTCTTGTGAGGATTATCCAAAGATGGCCTCCTATCATTTCCTTGATTGGTCAAGAGCATGTATGGTCATTGCATCGTTCTTCATCTCGACTGATGGACATTTGATGGCTCAAAGAGATCTTCAATTCTTGTATTGCTTTTGTCTAGGTTTGTTCAATCTCAGGAGGGCATCCATCAACTTCTTCCTTATAAGCATTAGAAATTAGTTCAATTCCCAAATTAAGCATCTCAGAGCACAATGAGGCTTGATTTCAAAGAGTCATTTCATTAAGATAATATCGGGTGAATAGAATCAACTCGACAAAAGACAAATGAGACAAGGGCCATTAGCCACTGACCTGAATACACAGCAACTGAAGTAAGGGCCATTGGCCACTGACTGACTGGACTGATGATAAAGAGACTGACATGGGCCACTATGGCCAACTGCAAGACAAAAAGAAGAGATAGACATAAACACTGATATATGACCGAAAAGAGAACTGTTCAAAGTTTAGCTATAGATACTGGTTGAAGCGCCTTAGCTTACAGGAGGAGTATGATTAGGGAGGGGAGCTTGAGTGATGTCCGTGTTCCTGGGTGCAAAGCAGATTCTGTCGGTTTCCAGTAAATCTTGAATTGCGTGCTTTAGATCATAGCACCTATCTGTAGAGTGCCTTGGTGACTGATGGTATCTACAATGCTGATCTGCTCGGTAATTCTTCAGGAGATTTGTCGGTGGAGGTTGGGGCTCCTTCAATGTGATCAGTTTCTTGTCCACCAAGAAGGACAGGAGTGCTGTCGGAGAGTATGGTAGTAGAGTAAATGTCCGGTTTCTCTTCTGTTCAAGAGTCATCTGATGAGAGAGTAGCTTCCCTTGGGTTGCTGAACTTGTTGGGGGCGTTGAGCTTGTTGGCGAGGCAAGTTGGGCAGCCGGACTGGTATGGCTGATACTGTATGTCCATCTTCCTTTTTCTTTTCTGGTTATCTCTTTTCGGATGGATGAGAGGACGAGAGAAAGATGCACCATTTGTTCCCTGAAAAATGTCGACTGACTCGCTATCACCCAATGTTGATTCAATTCTGGCACCGCACTTAGCCATGGTGCTGAAGTCTGAAATTGGTTGTGCCGCCAAGAGAGTTTTGAGCAGATGCTTAAGGGTGCGGAGGAATGTTGTTACCAATTCTTCTTCCGGTAGAGGGGTAGTCATTTTTCCATTCATTTCCCTCCATCGAACTGAGTATTTGATGAAGGTTTCATTGTCCCTATGGGACATTCTCTCCAGGTCCGCTCTCTGTGGAACCAGATCCACATTGTATGAGTATTGGGCGATAAATGTCTCACAGAGATCTTCCCATGTCTGAACTCTGTTAGGGTCCAGCTTGGTGAACCATTGTAGTGCGGGCCCCTTTAAGCTCTTCTGAAACAACTGAACCAGCAGTTTATCCCCGTGTTCAAGCTGAAACAATTCTCCACGGTATGCCCTCAGATGTGTCTCCGGAAAACCTTTTCCATTGTATTTTTTGAAGTCGGGAATCTTAAAGTCCTTTGGCATTTGAATTCCAGGATGTATGCACATATCTCTGAAATTTGTGGACTTGCAGGATCCCTGATTTTGTTTTATCAGCTCTTCTAGTTTCTCGATCCTTTCCCGGTAGGCATCCGGGATTTGGGCAGTGCTTGAAGATACATGGGCGGACCCCGTATGAGGTTCACCGCCGGCCCTAGCCTCTTCTTCCTCGTATTGGTTAATGATGGGTAGTGAGATATGGTGAGTAGGTTGGGGTTGGATTGGTGGAGGAGGGATGTTAAAGGTGGATTCCAGCTGCTGTTGGTTTGATGTTGAAGGGATGTTGAGGGCGAGTAATGGTTGAACAGGTTGTGGTGTGGTGTGATGTTGATGGTGGGTTGTGATGTGATAGGGTTGGTAGTAGATGGTGGATCTGGTTGTGATGGCCTTGCTGCCTCGACCGGTAGGGAGTTGGAGGAAGAGAGGGCATGAGTCACTGCCCGCTTGAAATCTTGGACAATGTTTGTCAGGTTTTCAATGCTCCGGGCATTTTCTGTTAACCTTGCTTCAAAATCCGGGACTTGAGGTTGTGATCTCGGGGTGTCAGGATCTGTCTCTTGGCCGTCTCGGGGATCCATGTTGCAATTGGTTGATTAGGTATCAACTGATTTTGTTTTTTTGATACGTGCTTGACTCAGGGTCCACTCCTGAAAAGATAGGAGGTGTGGAGTAAGAGTTGGAATAGATACAAATGAGATAAGATGCACAATCTAATTGACATAGAGACGATACCCCTAGTCTGGAAGCTTAATATGGCATGCAAAAGGGAGGATTTTTTTATTTTTTTTTATTTTTTTGATTTTTTTACTTTTTTTTATTAGGTGTGACAAGGCATATGTGATCTGATAGGGAAGACGGACGGAAATCCGACATGCTTTACCCGGGTTATTAGGAACCGAGGGCCTATCAGGTCAAAGTTGAGGGTATGTCTGGCGAAGACCTATCTACTTGGGATTTGAACCCCATATGCTATGTTGAGATGCAGGGTAGGGTGTATTTTATTATAAGCATAACAAAAGGCTCAGTACGTGCCCCCTAGATGGGTGTTTATCTGGACAGAGCGTCCTAATATTCCACCATGGTTGGGGGACAGGTATAGGCTGTAAGCAAGTTAGGATTTTGAGTATCCCCCCAGGTGGGCTACTCATAGACTATACCATAGCCTAATCTATATGTATGCATGCAGGTGTAATGCAAGGGTGTTCCTAAAAGGATAGAGTCACTTAACACCGTATATGCGACTCCCCGGTATAAACATACCTGAAAAAGGACGATTGGTGTAAGCGGGAGCGTTCAGAATCCTTCCCTGAGGGTAATCACCTAGCAGGAGTAATTCTGCAGACCTCCAAAACTGTTAAGCCTCTGTCACTAAGGATAGTCATCCAGCAGCCGTAAGCGTAATAAGCTTCTCTACTGGGTTTAATGGGTCATTTACACTACAATGATATGTATGAAATGCACATTTACAAAAACACACAAGAGATATAAAGAATTAGCAATTAATTAAGCTCTTAAGCATTTTGATTAATGTTGAGATTAATTTGGCTTAAGTTTAAGTTCCGGCTTAAACCAAGTCCCCAGCAGAGTCGCCAGAGCTGTGAGCATGGATTTTTCTACCCACTTTCACATTTGTGGTTTGACTAAGAGTCGCCACCTATTCATTCTTAGGGATAGGTCCCGGATTGATTTGGATAAGGCAAATGGTCTATTAGAGTTAGGGTAAGCGGTTCGATTAAGTCCTGGGGAAGGTGTTAGGCATCCAAAAACCCCCATTTTGCAATGGTTACCTACTCCCTAAATTTAAGCCAAATTTAATCTCAATATTAATTAAAATGTCTAAATGTTTAATCAAATGCTAATCCAAGACAGAAAGAAAGCTAGATGGGTTAGGGTCGAACCCGGGTTGGGTTGCCTACGTACTCACATTGGGGTGAGATCAGACCGAACGTAGTTCTGGCACATGAGCCCGTGCCAAGGGTAAGAGTGCGTGTGTGTGTGCATAAGGTGGTCAAGGGTCTAGCCTAGGGACTAGGGTTTAGTTGACCGGGTTGGTCAAGTGCAAGGTCTAGGTCTAACCGCGGTTAGAAGGGTGTTAACCATGGTTGAATAGGCTAACAAAGATCTAGCAAGCATGTTTTTGATCTTTTGGTATTTTTAGATTTTTTTGGTATTTTGAGATTTTATAATGTTTTTGGTATTTTGAGATTTTATCATGTTCTTTTTTTTTTTTTGGATTTTCATATAGGTGAGATTTTGGCAAACTTAACTAAAGTCAAATTTAATTCAAGAGAAAGACTAAAGAAAAGTTAGGCTAAAAGATTATATTTAGGACATAAAGAAGGGTGTGCATTGTGAATAGTAAATGGTCTATTGCCAACACCTATTTTGTTGGATTGATGTTGTTAATAAATTAAATACCATTGTCTTTGATATGAGGCATTTTGGATAAAGTCCTCTTTAAGTCCTTAGGTCCTTAAGTCATCATTTATCCATTCAAAATAGAACATGAATAAAAAAGAAAGAAATGAAAAAGTGACAAGTGAATAAAATGAAAACTCATCATCTCCTCTCTAATGTAGTCCCTTTACACCATTATGAATGATGTAATGAGATTCAACAATGAAAATTGGAGTGATGATGAGTTTCCCAAATGATTCTAGAAGAAGGATTAGAATCAAAATGAAGAAACAAAATAAAAAGAGAGGTATAGCTTTACCTTCCACTCTCTATGGGCCTACCCATATCCACACTAGTGGGTACATATGAAAGAAAGAAATATTTACACGAGAGAAAAAATAAGACATCTCTTTTCTTTTGAGGTGGGGTCCCTCTACACCATTAGATTGGTGTAGAGAGACCCAACTAAACTTGAAAAACGAAAGGTCTTCCCAAATTATTCTAGAAGAAGAGTACAAATAAATAAATAAAAAAGATATGAAGTAAAGAAGAAGATAAAGAATAAAATGAGGAATGTCTACTCCTCCAAGACTACTTCTCCAATGCTCCAAGAGGTGATGAGTTTTTAGAGTCCACAAAGGAAGAGAGTTTGTGAAGAACTCTAGGCTTTTAGTCCTAGAATTCTCTACACACTCTAAACCTTAGCTTCTTCTAACTTTCTTCAAGGCTAAAAAGAAATAAAAGGGGTGAGAGGAGGAAGAGCTAGGGTTTCCACTTGGGATTTTGGAAGTGGAAGAAATGGCTTGTGAGAGTCTTGTATTTATAGAGGTTTCAAGGGGTTGTGGCAATTTGGTGATTAATAGAGGGTTGGGTGAGAAGAAGGGAGGTGATTGGTTGGTCAAAATTGATGTGGTTGGTGATTGGGTAATCAAAAACGTATGTACTTGATGAGAAGTGATTTGGTGGTCAAAAGGAGTGTAAGGGAATTAATTGTTTTGTATGAGGTGTAAGAACGAGTGTAAGAGGTGTAAGAGAGTAAGGGAGGTGATTGGTTAGTCAAAAAGATGTGTACTTGGTGAGAAATGATTGGGTGGCCAAAAAGGTGTGTAAACACAAAAATGGGGCTATTTGGGGTTTGAAGAAAAAATAAAAGTTCTTTTGTAGGAAAGTGGGCTTGGGTTTATGGGTTTTCGACATGGGTTGAATGAATGTGGGTATGTGGACTAGATCTTATAGATCATGGGTTGTTAGTGGATGGGTCATGGGTTATGGTTATTGGACTTTAGCTATGACAATTGGGCTTGAGCTATGGTAATTAGGCTTTCACTAAAGCAATTGAGCTTTGGCTAAGACAATTGGGTAATTAGGCTTGGCTACTTGGGCTTGGGTAATAGAATTAAGTAATTGGGCTTGATTGAGTTGTTTGGGTACAAGTTTGGTCAAATGGGCTTGGGCCTTGGGTAAACCTTGAAGCATTTGAAGAAGCGGGAAGAGAGATAGAGGGTGTAAAAATAGGGTGCTTACACTGTGTTCACATTTTTCGATAAAAATTTGTAACATGTTTCATTCATATTCATGCAAACCATACATGAATTACTAAACATTTCCACCTTCAACGATAGTTCTTTATACTTTTAGCGGCAAAAAAAAATATTACTAAACATTTTTTACCAATCGACTTGTGTTTTTGTTGCTATCAGTTTTAGTAAAGGTGGCGGTAGCGATGGATTAGGGACATAAATTTTTTTTGCCGCTAAAATCTCTTAAACGATAGTTTTTCAATTTTTAGCAGCATTTTTTCAAGTGTGATTTCTTTTAGTGAAAGAGATTTTGGATAATGTTAAAAGTTTAGTTTATCAATGGTTCGAGGATACATGAATTTGTTCCTAGTGCAACTCGTCGATACAATACATTTTTGGCATAGGTATCAATTCGTGTAGTTTTTTAAACACTAATTAACACCTTTGAACCTACAGAGTGTGAAATATCGAATTGTTAGAATCATAATTCTTGTCATCTCAATTTTATTATTCTGAATAATTCAGAGAACTTGAGTCATTGCTATTCTTCAATGTAATTTCTCCCATGGAGCCTAAAGACTTGTGCTAATTTGTCATCTTTTTTCCTTTCTACATCAACAAATCTTCTTCATAATCGCCATGATAACATCAGGCCAATTGACACCATTGACTTCCTCCAATCTATGCTCCAGTCCAAAGCCACCTTAGGTTTTGTTTTCAGACCATATTTTTTTGCATATATATTTTTTTTATCAATGCCCACTACATATAATCTCATAGTATAATTCAACAACCGATTCCAACTGCAAGAAATTGGAGGTTTTCTTTAGTTCAACTGTCAAGCCATTAGTTCTTAAGCTTCATTTAAATTAGACATAAACGTCTTTGTTCGCACGAGAAAGTTGAATCTTTTATCCCCTCGATTTGAAACTTAACTACCTTCTTTCAAAAATTTACAGACTAATTGAGCAGCGATAAATATAAAATTCTTATAATTTGACTAACATTTTCTAGTTTTTTATGGCGTTAGGAACCACCAGATATATTAAATATAAACAATGATTTCTAGTTTTTTAATTAAATAATGTTATGCGAAAGTTTTAAACATTTCTTGAACAATCGACCAATGTTTAAACCTAATTTCTTAAACATTTCCATATATTAATTCATAAGCAATAACAAAGATTCTATTAATTTATTTTTTGAATGTTAAAAAGGGAGATTGATAGTAGTGGAGAACATGAATTTAAAAAGTACTTTCTTTTATATTAATTGTCTTTTCCTTTTGATTATGAGATGTGAAAAATGGTTAGACCTATAATCCCTCAATGATGAGCGCAAGGTCTTCAGACATAACTATGCTTTAACATAATGAATTAGAAAATCGCAATCTAACTTGGATCTAGCTACTACAAAGTACCATTTTCTTTTTCTTGTTTTAGCTGCCTGAATATTTTATTTGTTTTGCCGGAAAACGTATGTAATTACAAATTAATTGAACACTAGAAGCCTATGGAATACAATTACAGTTTCAAGGTCAAATATTTGAAAATGAATTGGTTTCTCAAAAAGTAGTTTATCGCAAAAATTTTAGTAAGATCATAGAGGATGTTCGTGACAAGGTTCATTTATTCTATTCAAGTTCGGCATTTAAATTCTAAATGTTGGGATAGAGTAATGGAAGATGTCTCTTTAGAGCATGAGTGCATTAATTTATAGAACAAGAAAAAGTGAATTATATTGTTTTGGTGCCACGTTGCCTGGTGGGGGGAGGGGGAGTAGAGTGGGTCCTCATCCTACATCACCATAAGGGAAAACTTCAGTTAATTTATTGCGAGTTTCCCTCTCAGTGACTTGATCTCAAGAACACCCTCAAATGAGGGGCTTGCCAGAAAAACACTCTTAAGGAAAGTACACGAATATCAAATAAGAGTCCTCAATTTTTGACTCAAAATCCATCGCTTAAATTGATCTCTGGTTTGTGTTCTTGCAGTGAGATAGATTTTTTTACCCAAACAACTATATTTGATAAAATAAATTCCTACCAAAAAAAAACCTCTCACTTCTGCCCATGTGCATAACCCCTTGTATAGACTTCACTCAATGTCTCCTATCTTGACTCGAATTACATAAATACCCTTTTATACTCTCTTCTAAAATCCTTTAACACTCCTCATATTAGTTTCTTATTATTCTCTAAAAGTTTCCTAAATTCACTGTGCATGACTACATTATGTGGTAGTTTGCAGGCTTCGAGATGAGCCTTAAAACCCCCCAAAGGACCATGCCCTTGCCAACAAGTTGGCTAAAAACCTTCACTGAATCATTGTACCTGTGCTTTCTACCTGTGCTTTCTTGTAGAACTTCTATTAGAGATAGTTTAGAGAATACAGAGTGGTGTAATATAGTGAGATGAGATACACTGTTTTTTTTTTATTATTATTATTATTAAGAGTAAGCTGGGGCTAGACAGACCTCTATTAGATGCATAAAAGAGAAAAATGAGTTACAATCTAAGATATTTACATCCTGAACTAACCTTAATAGATAGATTTAAATTTAAAAAAAATTATGATCAATTAGTTTGATTTGAGTAAGATTTGATTTGATAGAGCTTCTATCTTGAGATGATGTAATATCTATAAACCCTCTATGGGTTCATTGTAAATTTTTTCAAGAATTCTCGATAATTACAACTAAATCACGCATAAACTAATTCTTACAACCAACCATATATATATCCAAATATATGTCAATTATATCAAAATTGTATATAACACTTTCAAAATACAACTAAACAATTGATGATTGATGTCTATGAATGGCACCACTCCATCATCAACCACATTCGGTATCTGTGGGAGAAACATTGTAAACCTATTAGGAATAAAAAAGTGATTTAAGTGTGACACTTAAAAAAATTAAATCCAAATACAAATAAGATTTTAAATGCATGTTACCCATAGGCTCAGGCATAGAAGACTGCTACTGACCATCTGCCTTTGAAAGAATGTTCTCCACTCAACCAATTCGCTTTGTAAAGTACTTAGCTCAGACAATTTATGTGTATGGTGTGCAATTCTTCTTCCATGACACTCATCATCTGCTCAGAAGCTATCCTCTGAGACCCCTCAATTGTTGTCATCTTCATAGCATTAGAGAGTGTAACTCATGGGTCATGGATATCGGAAGGGGTGACACCCAACCCAAAAGTGCAGACGTGGTGGCGTCTATCTTCTTCTATGACTTGGGCAACGATGTCATTCCTAGCAGTGCTACTCTCTGAGCTCTTCAGCTAGCGGCTAATTTAATTAAGTATCAACTCTAATTGCATAAATGTCAAAAAAAAAAAAAAAAAAAAGTTTATCATAGATGAAAATTATAAATTAAAGGCTTAAACATACAATCACGTCCGACGATGCCTAATGCACAATCTGCCCATCCCTACGTGTATGGGTTAACCTAAACATCTCTATCCGGTTTGGCGCATCCAATCAGTGTTCCTTTCTCGCTATTCTCATGAATCACATTGTGTCCAAGATGGAAATGCAATTTAACTGAATATCAAACAATTAATATAGTAAAAAAAAGGATTAACTAACAATACTATTTTACAATAGATAAACAGATTTCAATCCAAGAAAAAAAAAATCACTTCAGAATAATCTAGTATTCCATAAGAATAATCTAGGAAAATCACTTTAGAGGATTGAAATCCCTACGATCACCCAACCTCCTAATTGAAATCGAAACCCTACAAATCATCCTCCAATCATTCAATCTACCGAATAAAAATGGGAATACATTAAGTATAAACCCTAAATTAGGAATCCTAACTTTTTAGCGAGAAATTAGGAGGCAATACCAGTCAATAAGGAGCTAAAAAGAAAAGTGAAAGAATATAAAATGATGAGTTGCAGAGGTTCAATTTCACTTACTGATTGTCTGATTTAACTAAATGGATCACCAACCACCAAACCGTCGAGGGAGATCTGCAAAACGAGTCAATCAAAGGAATACGGAGTAGAAATTTTATCATTCGTTAGATTCAAGCAGAAATTTTATATCATTCAATCGATTCATTCTTAAAAGAGAATAATAAATTTTATCATTCGTTAGATTCTTTTTGGCATGTATCTCCCAAAGGATCCAGCATTGACATCCAACGGTTGGATTCAAAAATAACTGACGTACCATGTGTCAAGTTTTAGGTTGCGGCTCACTAGAGGTTCTAAGTAGTGATCATGCACCATCCACTTTAACGTTACCATATTATATATATATATATATATATATGTGTGTGTAAGTGCATATAACACACAGTCATTAGGTGAGATCGATATTCTTCAATAAATCATAATTTTTTTGTCACAAAGCATCATTTATCTACCCTTGCTATTTTTTTAATGTGCTCTTAGTAATGAGGGCCTTAAGAGTTAGTAAATGGGTGTGATTTACATATAATTATTTATGCTTGTATGCCCCTTGTGGGGAAATATGTTAAGCATTCCTATTTGAAAATTTAAGTAATGCAATCATCTTTCATTGAACATATGAGATGAAGTTGGGATGAAGTTCCAATTTTTCATGGGTATATGCAATTCAAAAGCTAATTTGTATATATTTATTAGCTTAATGCTGGTAAGTTTTTCCGTAAGAATTCACAGCTGACATGATTGAAAGCAGTTTCTTATCCTATTGAGCTATTTTTCCTTTGCGTGGACCTTGCTGGCAAGGGCAAAGCATGGTCTTTTTGAGTTTTCAAGGTTCATTTCATAGCTTGCAAAATACCATTGGTGGCCTTACAGCTTCACCAGTGTCCATTTTTTTTTATAATCTTTTCGCTACTTATATATTTTTTTTAAAAAGGCTCAATCGCTTTGAATTGATGGATCCATGACTTTGAAACTAATAGATAATTGTGAGATATAGATTTGAAGTGTGTTAAAGGATTTGAAGAAGAAACTATATAGATTAGAGTGCTTTTATAATTCGGGTCTTCATGGATTTGAATCAGTGCTCCCACTCATATTTAAATTCTTCATTATATTAATGAAATGCATAGTTATGTCTAAAGATCTTAGGGAATTACTCATCATTAAATGACTAAAGAAAGAATGTAGCCAAATTTTAAGCATTTATATCATCTGCCTCTCCTTTATAATCAAAAGGAAAAGACATGTAACATTTTTTTTAAAAAATAGTTCTTTTTGAATTCATGTTCACCAATAGTAACATGAACCCTTTTAGAACAAACCATTCTTTGTGATTTCTATTTTATTCATCATCCATTGTTTGTTAAGAAATGCTTAAGAAACTCCATAAAACTCCATCATCATCTCCAAAAAAAAATGTTATGCTTAAGAAACTCCATATATATAGTATCCACTATTTCACTATAAAACTAGAAAATGTTGGTAAAAGAGATTTGTCTTATTAAGTAAAGATTAGTGGACTAATGATCTGACAGTTGAGTACTATCATATACATAAAAACTCGGATTTGCTCATAGATGAAATCCCTCCAAGAGTTCCATGGTGAGTTGATATGTACTGGGAATTGTTAAAAAATATTGAGTATATATGTAGAAAAATAATTGTGTCGAGGACAAAACCTAGAGGGGGGGGGGGACCGGCCTCGGACTTAAACATAGTTTAGATGAAATTAATTACTTTTTTGTGTGTACGAAGACGTGGTTTCATTGGTCCTCGGTGATGTTATCATCTAGATTATCACAGTGATTTATTGATTTTATAAAGCAAAAGACAACAAATTCCATGGGAGAAATTACATCGAAGAATCGCTAGGAGCGGGGTGCTCGGAATTCATTCAAAGTAGTCAATGAAAACTATGGTATCGAGTTACCGACATTTCTAGGCACATATTTCACACCCCCTTGAAGGTCATGGTCATAATTGGCTTTCAAAAAATAATACTCTTATTGATATGTATAAGCAAAAACGTATTGTACATATTAGAAATGTCATTACACACCATAAACAACCTCATGTATCTCCTAATCATTGTAAACTAATCTGTTAAGACTATTCAATATCAAACTGTAGTTTTCACATAAATTATGGTTATTAAACTAGAAATAAATTATTTAATCTCAAATAAAAGTATAAAAAAAATCAAACACTTGCTTTAATCAAAATAAGACTTCTTTGCCTATCCACACAACTGCACAATTTTTTGCTTATTGAGGAAAAAAAAAATCAAACATAGACCTATTGTACAAGATAACAAACTCAAATAAAATAAATTGCAATTTTACATTAACGAATTGAAATATGATAGAAGTTTCTCTATTAATCCACCACCTTGTTGCAAAGGGATATAAAAAGAAGCTGCAATAGAGGAATAAAACTTGTGAGACCTTACAATTAGGTTTTTGAAAATTAAAAATACCAACTATTTGTGTTTTAAAATAGGGTGTTCCAATTACCCTTAGGGGCGTCCCAAAATAGGGTATCAAAAATACCCTATAGGGGTGTAGCCCAGTGGTAGGCTACGAACCGCAGATCCGGAGGTTTCGAGATGGAGTTTAGGAATACTTAGCACATGGGGATTAATATTTACCAAAAAAACTTTTCTTACAAGCAAAATTCAATCTGGAGGGAATTTGAATCATTTGATAGACCTACCAACCGCCACACGATCACCCGTGGAATGAAATCTGAACAGCACTCCGAAGGGCTCCGAAGGGAGGTTCATATGGGGGTAGCACTCCGAAGGGCTCCGAAGGGAGGTTCATATGGGGGTAGAAATTCAGTCGAGATGATCAGATATTGAAGAGAGAGATTGATGAGTGTATGATGTGAGGTCTCAGATGTGACGTTTGAAGGGGAGAAAGGGAGGAGGGTGATGGTGATATATGACATAGACATAGACATAGACATGGATGATCATCATCATGATATGGTGTGGTGTGGTCTGGTGTGGGGAGCGTGGAGGGAGGGGTTGGTGGATGGTTCTCCCAAGGATTCATGAAATTTCGAGAGTGATACCATCACGCGCATTTAATACCCACTATTTCCTATTCGTTTTTACAACGGAAGGAGTAAGGATACTCGCTGTGTTCGAAACACGCAGTAACTGCACGTGATGCCAAAGACTTTTGAGGCACAGGCCTAAAGAGAGAGAGAGGAATAGGTGTCTGGTACCCTAAAATTGGGGGGTATTTCCTAGGATAGAGACAAGGTACTGAATTATCTCCGCCCCAAGCAAAGGACGTCTCACTGACCTGCTGCCCGGGTGAGATTTTGAGATACAAAGTACTAGAACTAAACTATGAAGTAAGAGTGCTGGTTGCAGAAAGACAGACCCATCTGCCCGGATTTTCAGGGCAAGTAGGTTTGACCCTTTCCCAATGAAAGCGACTTCTACCTCGTGGCCGACAGCTTGAATTTTGACTTGAAGACTGCACGTGATCCTTCACTAAAACCCTAACCCTAACCCAGCCACTTGGAATTAGCCGTTGCTCTAAACACAGCTGGCAAATAAAGTTAAACTTGGCGTCAGAAGGGAACCGCCGAGGCTCGCTTTGTCTCCGATGTTCTCGGTGTTTCTTCTGCCCTGGGTATTGGCAATGGTTTCTGTGGGCAGAGCTCCTAGGATTCGGGGAAGAGGGTAATGTCGTCATTTCTCAATTACAGCATGGCATTGCAAATCTAATCTAATTTATACTAAGCGTAATAACCCTTACGTGCATGGATTTATCTGATTGGATAATCCCAACCATTTATGGATATGCAATGCCTGCCATCTGATTGAGTCTATTTATATCGGATAGTATTTTTTTTTTTTTTTGGGTTTTTCCCAAATTGCCCCTTTAGTATCGGGTTCTTCCCCAAATGATCAAGTTTTAAAAATCCTTCTTTAAATGCCCTCACACACATGTGCATCTATTCGCACATGCGATTTTTTTTCATTTTATCCAAATCATTTGAAGAAAAGATTTTGGGTATCCCTACCTCATTTCCGACGAGTTCTTCATTCTCATCCTATTTCCGACGAGAAAACTTCGTTCTCATCCCATTTCCAGCGAGAGATCTTTGTTCCAAGAGCGTTCTTTCCATGATCTTTTCGTGAAAAAACGTCATTAACCGAAGAACAACCCTCATTTTCGGGTTTCTTGTGTTTTTAAAAAAATGAATTCAAAAAAATCATTGCATGTATGATTAATTCATGAAAAATTGTTTATAATCATTGTATTTATGGTTCAAAACCTTAAATTTCATATTATATATGTGTTTACATGTGTTTTTTTTCAATTTTCTATAATTTACAGTCATGTTTCTGAGCTTGAAGACGACGGTCGATGCATTTTACACGGGGTCGATGCATAAAATGAACGAGGTCGATGCACTGTATTGACCTATTGCATTTTGTACACGGTCAACGCATTTTGCACGGGGTCAATGCATTGCATCGACCTAGTGCATTTTATACGCGGTCGATGCATTATATCGACCTAGTGCATTTTGTACGCAGTCGATGCATTTTGTACGGGATCGATACATAAAATGCACAAGGTCGATGCACTGTATCGACCCTGCGCACAAAAAACTTCGGGAAATTCAGATTTTTGCGATTTTTTTATTATTATTATTATTCTTTTTTCAAAATCAATATAGATGATAATAGAGAGGTATTTGGAAGATGAGGGAAGTGGGTGAGCTTCATTCATCTCATCCACGTACGTATCTTCTTCTTCTTCTTGGAATGAAGAACTCTCGCCGAAAATGGGGTGAGAAAGAAGATCTCTCATCCACGAACTAAGTCCATCTTTTTCTTTTTATTCTTTCAAAATCAATAGAGAGATATTTAAGACTTTTCATAAATACTGAATTATGAAAAATGGATAATAAGGGTATTTAGAGAAGGGTTTTCAAAACCTAGTTATTTAGGGAAGAACCCCATACTAAAGGGGTAATATGGAAAAAAAACCCCTTTTTTTCCGTGGTATTGCACGTCTGGTAGTACTGCAGCAAATACTAACAGATCTTCAGAGAGGATAATTTCGTAAATTTCACGTCTTTTCAAAATATAAATCACTACGTGGCGGGGATCAGGAAGGTAGAGTCTCACCTTCCTCAGTTGAGATTACGTGGAGAAGGCATTAATAAATTTTTTTGAGAGACGTGTTAGTGTGGAAAGCCAATTGTGTGTTTTTTTTTTTTTTTTTTTTTTTTTTTTTTTTTTTTTTTTTTTATTGAAACGGATTATGCTTGCTTACGTCCTGTAGTATTTTGGGCTATAGGGAGGGCTGTCTATTTGGCCCTTTGTTAAGGGCCAATTTAGTCCTTAGGTAGAGGGCTTTGTTTTTGTTAATAGGTATTAGGGTCATGTCAAGTCTAATTTTCATTCTAAAAGATCAATCTTACTAGGGGTAATTTTTGGAACTAAAAGATCTCAGGACATTTTAACCACGGAAAAATAATTGAGGGTATTTTAGGTATAAAAACTTGATATTGGGGAATTTTACGAATCAAAAAACTTTAGAAACATTCTAATTATAAAAAAAATTAGGACATTTTGGATATAATAACTTAATTAAAAGGCATTTTTTAGAAACAAAATATGAGTATTTTTAAAATAAGGAATATTTCAATCATCGTTTTTTAGTCTCATTCTCATTAATTAGTTAAGGTGGACTTTCTTAGACTACATTACCATGTAATAAAACTCGCGTAATTACTCGAGATCATATTATCTTTTTTGATGGAATTATTATCATGTAATTAACACACACTTTAAACTCACACGCACAGCCAAATCTAATGTAGCCGCTAAGGTGTCCTAAGGGTAAGTCCAAACAACCACTCCAATAGAGTCTATCTTAAAGACGGTTGATGCGCCTTATAGAGATCATATTATCAGAAATACTATTTGTGATTCATTTAAGTGAGGCCAATTGATTAGGCATTCTTAATTTGACATTAATTATTTGTGATCCATTTAAGTGAAGCCAATTGATTAGGCATTCTTGATTAGACATTAATGATTTGACTGCCCGCACAATTTATAATGCAAATCATAGACGAATTCGTATATAAAATGTTTACGAAGTTCAGGACATAATTGGATACTACAAATTGGTAGGTATAATGTTTTTTAAAATAATTATAATTTGAGCATGTAAAACATTTATCATTTTTCAATTACAATTTTCGTATATTGGATTCACATGTTTTATAAATATATCATCTTTATCATCATCACCATATTATAATGTACTATCTTAATGATTCCATGTGAGGAACACAAATCATTAACCATATCTTGGTTGCATTCTAGTGTGTAGGGTAATAAAGTGTATTGAGAAGGGGTTGAATATCTCACCCAAAAAAAAAGAAAAAAAGAGAAGGGGTTGAATAGGCCATCATCGATAAAAACGTGTCTCTTTTACATATTCAAAAAGGAAAAGGCGAATGGTCTCCTATGTTGATTCAAACCATTAATACTGTGTCCACTTGCATCAATAATGCACAACCCCAAATTGGACTGTACCCCAAATTACCTGTTTTGGATTGTTTGAGGAGATCATTCCTTGGTTCGGATCCTACATGGAAAATGAGAACCTCTCAAGCATTGACCAAAACTGAACAGTATTTGAAATTTTCAGACATTTTGTGATTGTTTTTTTAAAATTTTATTAATCTAATATTAGTAGCATTAATTAGTTTTTTGGGGAAGTGGAGTTCTTGCAAGTCGTCACCAAATGGACATGGATCCTATGACCTCTCTCCATAGACCACCACCTACCATTAGAGCAAGCGGGGTATTGATTTTCTAAAATTTGTGAGTGGATTTTCTAAGATATTGTATTAATTCTCGAACTTAATGCTCATCCAATTAAGATTAATTAATATGTGATGCAACAGTGGATGTGCTTTAGTAATTCCCCGTTCCAATTCAAATTATCATTGATAACTTCAGCTTGCTTTAATTGCTCCAATCTTAACTAACCAAATCAAAAAATGATTCATTTATACAACAAAATAGAAGTATACTTTTGCAGTCAGGGCGGAGCCAGGGGCAAGGGGGTAGCTGCCCCTAAACTTTCTTTAAAAAATTATTTTTATACTAAATTAATTAATTAATAGGGCATATCCATGGAACATGGGGCATCTATTTCCTAACATTTGAAGAAAAAAAATATATATTCTCCACAAATGGATAAGATGGCCTACAAACTATGTCCTTAAAAACAAATTAGGGCTATATCCCTGACACCCCCCTTAGAGTCAGAATATTTCGTAATCATTTATTCATTCTCTATAAATTCATTAATAATTATTGATATTATCACTTGCCCTTCTAAGAAAATTCTTAATATCGTTTCACGGAATAAGAATGGCGACTTGGTCCATAAATCAACATCATAAGTTGAATTTGGAAGGTGAGGGAGGGTGTGTAGAGTCCTTTTACTTTATTTATTTATATTTAATCTTTATTTCCTGGATTAGGTAAGTCATGGTCAAGCTTAAGTTAGCTTCTCATGTAAGAAAAACAGCCTCTTCTCTTTGGACTTTCAGTGCTTTTAACGAACCTGCAAAGCTCTTTTCCTCCCAGCTTTTGAAGCTTGTTCCTCTTTTCATATCGCATAACGAAAATCAGATGTCGCTGATGGACCCTACTGTTAGAAAATTCTCTTAACTTGTACTTTCTTCTTTGACTTTGTTAAATCCTTGAAACACCTCCGCCTGGGGCAGTGCTATACATACAAACAAATGCGGTCATAGTAATACAAGAAATCCTATTTTTCAAGTACCAAATAGTCAGACTATTAGTGCAACAAGATCTATCTACTAATTGGATTACTGGGATTATGAGTGTGGAATATATGTCCTCCCCCAAAAAGGGTGTTGAGACACGTATCTACCTGTGTAGGGCATTTTTGAAGGCCTTAGATTCTCTTCTCTCTGGCAGATGCCAGAATGGTGCTCTCGATCACAATGTGTGCGACAAGTGACTGTGGTAGTTATTTCATGGGCCCCATGATTTTGACTTCTCCAATCATTAAGTAACATGCGGTGATATAGAGGGGGAGAGATATCAAATAGGGAGAAGTCAAAATCATGGGAAGAGAATGAAATGACTTCTCCTTTTTTCCAGCCAAATGTGACACACATTGTGGTAGCTCGAAATCACCTTTCTGGCATCCGCAAGAGAGAATCCGATGCCATTTTTGAATAACATTAACTAAGAAAGATGTTTTCATCTCATAATTATTGTGCTCTTTAAAAAATACTCCGTACAAGCATATTCTCATAAATTCTACAAGAAATTCTTATAGATACCTCTACCAAAAATCCAAACTTTGCAATACTTCTCTTCTAAAGCATTTAAATTTCTACTTTTGAATTTATTATTGGGGTGGACCAATTAAAAATAGTAAAAACAATCTGCAGGTGGCATCTCACCTCCTAAATTGCCAAGACGTATCTCATTTTAACTCCTTTTAATTGTGATTAAGATTCTAGTGTTTATATTTTTACCTTTATTTTAAAAAATCATGGTTTAAAATATTATCCACAATTAAAGAAAGTTAACCACAATTCAAAGGGATACATGTCGGCAATGCAGGAGGCTCGCTCCATCAAGCAAGGATCTTAAAACTATTGTCTTAATTATAAGGTTCCATTTGTTACCATCTTAAATTATTGAAATGTGAAATCATTGTTGCCTATTCCCCGCTTGTTTGCTATATGGATATTGTTTTAGAGAGAAATCATTTGTCAAAAGAGCAATAGTTCGCTCCACGGGCGAAGAGCAACTCTTGCTATGCCTCTCTCACAAAGGCCCTTCAGTGGCCCCTTAATTATGGTTCAAATTATTTTAACTCTTGTGGTTAAACAAGGATAGATTGGTGAATCATAAGAGTGAGTGAATCCTAATTATAGTTAAAGTTAAAAGTGACTTAATAAGGGACACCAGGTAAGAAAAGAGGCCCCCAAACGCCCTCACCGACCGAGGAGGCCAAAAATACAACTTTTTTTTTAAAACACATTTCTTCCTGACTTAATTTTCATAAATTTATCACTGTATTAAATAAGTATTTCCCCGGCTCTCTCTTGTTCTATGTACAGGACCCTACAATGGTCAACTGTGGTAGCATTAGCAAGCTTTTGATCGACCCCTGCGCTGGTCATTTATCAACTTTGGCAACCTTCTAGAAATTTGAGAAGCATATTCTAACAAAAATTTCCATTGATGAAGAAATGAATGAACTGAAATTCAGGCATGTGTAGATTTTTTTTCCCTAGTCGTTTCTTTTAAAAAGATCCAAACACCATAAAATAAAGGGTAAATTATACTCACCTTGCTTGGGGTTTGGTGAAAATTAAAAAATCTCCTCTCTAGCTTTTGAAATTATACTGTCCTCCCCTCAACTTTGATTGTCTGTAACATATACCCATTACCCCTTCCCCCTTAAGTTTACTGTTACTTTATGGATGGACTTTGATGATGTCATCATTTAAATATTTTAAAATGTTTAAATTACCTTTTTTAATATAAGGTTAGTTAATTCAATAAAATAAATGATATTAGTTTTTAAATAAGGTTAATAATATCAACTTAAGGTCAATATATATTTCCAAAATTATATATTTTTTTAAAAACCAATGTTAGATAGATGAACTCTAGGGGTGAGTGAATCTTAACCATAGTTAGTGGCAAGGGCTGAGCCAGGGGGCGCCTCCCCCCCCCCCAATTTTTTTTGTAAAACCTTATTGGTGTAGTATGAATAGTGAGCCTCTCAATTTTTTTTTATAGCGTACTTGGCCACCCCAATTTTTTTTGTCCTATATAATATAGTGGCCCCCCCAATTTTTTTTGTCATATATATAGTTGGCCCTCCGAGTCCCCTTATGTCCTTCAGCTTGCTACATCTCTCTATTGACACCCCTTCACTATGGTTAAAATTCATCAAATCTCAAGGTTCACCTACTTATCATTGGTTTTTAGAAAAAAATATTTAAATAATTTTAACCTTAGGAGTTAGTGAATTTTAAACTAAGGTTTGAAAAGAAATTTGATATTTTTTTGAAAAACGAAGGATATATGGGTGAATCTTAACCACAATTAAGGGGTATTAATAGAGACACGTGGCGACCTCAAAGGCATTACCGGGGAAAAAAAATCTCAAAATAGAAAAACTACCCCAAAAAAAAATTTCTCGGGAGCTATGCCCCCGAACCCCCAAATTTCATACCCTCAAATCAAATTTTTTTTTATACATGTATGTCGGCCTCCCGCCCCCAATGAAAAATTCCTGGCTCCGCTCCTGGTTAGTGGGTATTAAAAGGGACACAGGACGATTTATAAAGATCCTTTAAGGTTAATATTTTTAATTTTTTCTTAAAAGCAAGGTTAGATGGATTAATCTTAGGGATGAGTGAATCTTAATCATAGTTAGTGGGCGTTAAAGGGGACACGTGGCGGCTTGTAGAGTTCCCTTTACTTGTGGTTAAGCATAAGCAACCTATGGTTTTTTTTTTCTAAAAACCAAAGTTTGATGCTAGAACCCTAGGGGTGAGTGAGTTTGAACCATAATTAGTAGATGTTAAAAGGGACACATGGCAGCATATAAAGATCCTTTAACTGTGGTTAAACATAATTAACCTAAGATTAATTTTATTTATTTATTTTCTAATAACCAAGGTTAGATTAAAGAATCCTGGGATGAGTGAATCTTAACCACAGTTAGTGGATGTTAAAAGGAACACATGGTGGCTTGTAGAGCCCTCTAATTACGGTTTAGCATAATCACCCTAAGATTATTTTTTTCCCTAAAAATAAGGTTAGATGGATAAACCTTAGGGGTGAGTAAATCTTAATCATAGTGGGTATTAAAAGGGACATGTAGCGGCTTGGGAATTTATGTTTTTCTTGAGTTCAGATGGGAAACAGCAGCATGCGGCTGCTGTTACCCCTTTGTGTCTTGAGAAAAGTGTGGCCTACCATTTTTGGATGTGGGGTCTACCCTATTGAATGTGGGGCCACTCTTGTAAGACACAAAGAGCTTTCAAACGGTAAAGATGTGTTTCCTCAATCAAGTAATAGGGGTAAAATGGAAAACAGATAACATTAGTTAACAGTGTTAATATTAAGAGTTTGAAAGGGGAGGACAGTGTAATTACAGAAATTAGAGGGAAGGTTTCTGAAATTTCACCAAGCCTCAGGGGAGGTGAGTGTAATTTACCCTAAAATAAATCAATAAAGGCGTCGTTTGCTTAAACTATTTTATCGAATATAATCGGTGAAACAAAATCGATTAATCGTTAATCAATTAAAATAACCAATTATACATAAATTGAATATTGGTTTTATAATGTAATCAATGAAAAAATAATAATAAAATTAAAATAATTTGTACTAGACTTCATGTGAATTTTATTTCCATCATTTCTCCTTCCCTACCCCTATTACTCATTTTCCTTTGCTTCTTCTCTTCTCTTGCATAATTAACTTTTATTTCCAGCCAGTTGACCGAACAAGTATGCTCAATGCAACATATGGGCTGGATCCTCTACAGTAGTTATCGGATGACAATTATTCGTAGCTCCAACAAGTTGTCATGTGTCCAATTAATTTTAGTAAAATCAACATTAATCTTTATTGAATCAGCTTGAATTTTAATAAAAGATGATCAAACACTAATATATCTTACACGTGTCACATTTTTGTGGTAATTAGATGACTTTCATCTAATAGCTACCATAGACAATCAGAGTGTTTATGCAACTGTTATTTTTTCAGTGATTATAATCTTGATAATAATAATCTCATTGATTATGGGATAAATAATCTTACCCAAATGTTTCCTAATTTTTCAGCCTATGTTCGGTTTAAAACCAAATATTGTAAGAAAAATACCTCTTTTCTATTAATCAAAAATGGTGTGTAATGGTACTGTTTGATCTAAAGTTTAATTATGATAAGTGTGATTCGTGATGATTACTTTCGGAGACCACTTGGAGGAATGGCAGCTGCTATTGAGAGGGGAGGCTTGTAATAGTAGTGGTAGGGGTGACTCAAATTTGTAATAGAGGCGCCAGCAAACAGATGTGCAGTTCTTTGACGCATTTGGTCCCTAATAGAAGATGAGTCGTTTATATAGGTACTTCCAAATATACTCTCTAATTCTAACCGTCAATGACAACTAAGTGTTCGATTCGCCTTATCTTATTTTTTTTTCCTTTTTAATGCTACATCAGCTTTAATATTTATCATATAATAATTAAATTAAAGAGTAAGAATTTAGGAGTACACTTTAAGGAGTAAACCACTTTCACACTGAAGATTATAAAAAAAATCATTCGAAGTCGGTGTTTAGGAGATGTATTAGGTGTGATGTGCTATGAGGGTCTGTAGCCAAGTTGTGCCCTTTAATAAAATGCTATTTTTAAATACAGTTTAAATACGAAGCGGAAATCTGCTTCACGGCATTAAAGCGGAGCTTTCTTTTGATTGTGTGGCAATGACATTTTTATGGGAGAAAATGTGTTTTACAAGCTTACTTACACTTTTTTCATAATTACAAAAGTGACATTGTCCTAAGCTAAAAAGGGGAGCTCAAGTTCAACACCGTGAAGTAGTGAAGTAGAGCTTTACCTCAAAATTATTCTCTTTTAAGCAAACTATCATGAGAAGTTAGAGAAAGGCTAGACTTCTAATTTTTCATTGTTGTAGTAACAAGCTAGTGTTACTATTTTTCTCTATACCTTCAAAATTATACAAATCATAATTTCTTCATTGGAAAGTTTAATTTATTTCAATCTGTAGAGGATAGCAATGCCATATGTTGCAATAACAGTAAGAGTTCGAAAATAATTTGATGCATACGAAGAGCAAAGTGGAGGATTTTTGTAAGGCCCAGTTTGCCCTTTTCCAATAACATAATAATTATAAGCTAGAAATACCTTTCTTAATTAGTTAATATTATTTGGAAAATGCTCTTTATAGGTAGGTACATATGGCACTCGATGTCCTGAATTCTATTTTGGTGAGGCTAGGAATGCTCATAGAAGATCAGAACTTATGACTATGACCAAGTAAAATCACAATAAGCCAGCCAAGCTGGTCAAGTAAGAAGGCGGCGGCGGCGGCGGCTGCTGCTGAACGGCTTAGACGAAGGAGGGCCGTCGAGGGTGGGTAAGAACTAAGAAGACAAGAGAGGGCCCATCCGCCGCACCATCATCCACCCCCCACCCTAACGTTTAAGCTTAACCCAACCTGGTCAACTTCCCTTAACCATGATTAAAAGTCTAATCCACCCTTGTTTTTTATTCTCCCTCTTTTCTACAATAAAAAATTAATTTTTCTATCTTTTTCTTTTTCCATATATTTAAGCTTTTGGGGTATGAGAATAGCTGCGTTAAGCTTCTTTTATCTCCCTCCATCTCTCTGCACTCGATGCTTTGTTATTGTTTTCTATCCCATCCCATCTAGGGTTTTGAATTCCTCTATCCCTTCTTAAATAATCATAAAAAAGAAAAGAAAAAACAGTTTTTAATTCTCTTATTTTTATTCATTTTTCTTGTTTTCTGTTTTCTATTGATGTGGGTATGGCGGGGTTGGATTTAGGCACTGCGTCTCGATTCATTCATCAGCTCCATCACCCGGACTTGCACCTACAGAGCCAAACGGAGTCCGACGATGACAACAACCGGGGCGGTCAGTTTTCAGGCGACCCCGACGATAACACTCACCAAGGCCTCGAGCTCGTCACGGCAAACTCCGGCTCCATCGTTGGTCGTCGACCCAGAGGCCGACCGCCGGGATCCAAGAACAAGCCCAAACCTCCGGTAATCATAACGAGAGAAAGTGCTAACTCTCTCCGAGCCCATATTTTGGAGATAGGAAGTGGGTGTGATGTGTTTGACTGTGTAGCGACGTACGCTCACCGGAGACAGCGTGGGATCTGCGTCTTGAGTGGAAGCGGGACAGTGACAAATGTAAGCTTACGGCCACCGGCGTCTTCTGGTGCGATTGTGACGTTGCACGGACGTTTTGAGATATTGTCGTTGTCGGGGTCTTTTTTACCGCCACCGGCGCCACCGGGAGCGACAAGTTTGACTATATTTTTGGCCGGCGGGCAAGGTCAGGTCATCGGAGGGAACGTCGTGGGTCCGTTGATTGCATCTGGGCCTGTGATTGTGATCGGTGCTTCGTTTACTAATGTTGCTTACGAGAGGTTACCGTTGGATGATGAAGAACCACTTCAGATACAGCCACCAGTTTCTCAATCTTCTGGGGTTGGAATCCATAACCCATTTCCTGATCCATCTTCAGGTCTTCCATTCTTCAATTTGCCGCTCAATATGCCGAATTTGCAGTTACCCGTTGACGGTTGGGCGGGCCGTCCTTCATACGGTTAATGGATAATCTCTGGGTGAGCAACGAAATTCCAACTGGATTGAGGCTAATCTCGTTAATTGGATCAGAAAGGTCAGCTAATTCATGGATCATCATCATGTAAAATTAGTTCTTTCTTCTGGTTTTGTCTTTGATTTCTAGAAATCCTCTTGTAGTTGTCTTTTGTGTAACTCTCTTCTTGATAAGGATTCGGCTGCTTGCAAGCATAAAATCAATATTCAGTACCTTGTTGAATTACTGGCACACTACTAAACATTAGTAATTGTTGTTAGTGAAACCATAAACTGTCTTCTAACTAATTCAATTTTTTTTCTTTTCTGGAATTTTCTTCAGTAAAATGTTCTTATGTAAATATTGCAGGATTAAGGGTGCTGGGTTTCTACTACTTTTTGAATTGTTTTCAAGAACAAAGGATTTCTCTCATGTGCAAGCTTACTTTGGTCTACTTCTTTTGGGGAGTGTAGCTGTACTTTCCTTCTTATGCACTCTCCCCTTTTTGGGCAATTAAGACATGATTTTTGTGTTAGGTACTCGTAGGCCCCGCAAAATCCTTATCTTCTTACCCCGAAAAGAGGATAAAATCCGGAGGGTGATGTTTGAGATATCCACCCGCTAGCCGAGAATATATACGCTGTGTTGGTTGAGATGTCCACCCGGATAGTCGAGAACATATACTAGTCATACTTACCTGGTCGCGGCCTACTCGTTTAGCGTGAACCAAAAAAAAAAAAAACTAGTCCTCTACCAGACAACTTACCCCTCCCTCTCTCTCTCATTTCCTCCCAACCTCTAATGTAGGCAATTTTCTATAAAGTAAAATACTCTTCTGCATATGGAAATAACCTATATATCATAATGGTTTTAATTATGATTTTAATTCACTAAGAGTATAGATTTTACTGCCCCCCAAATAGTTGGGATAAGGCACTGATGAAAAAGAAGAAGACAGGCATAGATTTTGCTGCCAACCCCAAATAGTTGGGATGAGGCACTATTAAGTTGTTCTTGAAATATTTTTGATGTTTATTAGACCTAACACTTTAGGAGTGTATGTTAAATTTCTAATTTTTAGCATTATTTACAAAGAAACTCCCATAGCATTGGCTCCTTACCGAGTTTAGTTATTCAGTTTTGAACTAAGTACTTTCTGCAAGTGTTAAACTGAAACACTGTAATTCCTCCTCCTCCTCTATTGCCTATTTAAATAGGATTATTTGCAAATACTGAAAATATTTTCAAGTTATTTTCTCCCATGGAAGCCAGTCATACAAAGCTCAACCAGAAATATGGATTCTCTAGTCTTGGTATCCGTTTTCTTGCCTGAGTAAAACCGATCATCTATATCATGTAACTTGCACAACTTTGCCTAGTAAATTTTTTTTTCCATCTTGAAACAATCACCATTTTAATTACTTGAAGCATCTTTTGTATTAGGGATGACATTTTATACTGATGTAGCATGATGCACATTTACTGAAAATTCTTAAAACTTGCACCATTCCACCACTCTAGTTACCAACCTATAGAGCTTCCATCAAAGCCAGTGTGTCTCTTTCCTTCACAAAGAACATATTGAGAATTTTTTTCCATGGATAATTGATAGAGATTGTAAAGCAGTTTATGTGATTGACTAAAATATCCACTTGCAACATTTATGTTGAAGCGCCATAAGTCCAAAAGAAAGTGGCCATATATATCACATCCAGTTAATTCCTTGTGTTATGTTACTGATCACATCAATTACTAATTCTTACTACATTTGGATCAATCAAACTCTGGTAGCCTTTCTGTCTTTGAAGAAGACTGTCCAATTTGTGTTTGCTCCCTGAAAACTACTTGTAATAAGCTTTGAATCTCGGTGAAAACAAATGTTCTTTAACTGGATTTTAGTAGTCATCTATGAAATCCTGGAACTGTCAAGGATTTGGCATTTAACACAACTAATAGGGTCTGCATAGCAAAGAAAATGTAAACTCGCCAGAAGTTTGGATCCAAACACATTACGACAAAGATGCACTTGATAGATTTGGGACTAGTTAATTTTTTCTTGACAGTTTAGACCCGAAAAATGGTAGCACATACAGCCAAAGGTGCATAAAAATTCATAATTCGGTTGATTTCCAAATAAAACTTGTAATGGAGATTTGTGTTGTAGAATGGCAGTTTGCATTATGTTAATAAAAAATACCATGGAAAGAGCTTCCAACCGAAAACTTTTTCACATGCCAGCTTGAACTAGTAGTGTATTGGTTTCAATTAAACGACAAAGTTTACGCTCTGCTAATCCATATTTCTTGGTTGTATGAGGACAAGAAACTATGTGGATGATGCCATGGTAATGAGTGTATTTTCCAAAAGCTGAACTAGTATATTATCCCCCTCCATCTCATTACTAGATTTTTATCACGGTAGAAAATAGATTTTCAGACATTTGACAAAATCGCATAAAACAATCAAGACTTTCAAATTTTTTTGTCATACTGAAATCATTAATAATATAATATCTAAATCCATTATGAGTCAACGTGGCGATGGAACCCAAACATGACTATAAATGAGAAACAAATGATGAAGTGAATCATGAACAACTTCTCCAAAGGAGAGTTTAGAACTCTTAGCTACTCAACAATTAGAACAAATAAAATGCTTAGTACTAGCATTCTAGGGAAGACATTTATTCGAAATAAACTCTGCAACAACCGGAGTAGAAGGGTGACCAAGTCTCTTGTGCAAGATTGAAGTAGGGATTTTATTCTAACTAATGCCACTCTCTAATGTAAATGACTTTGAATGACTTTGACGAATAGGGCACAGATTGTAGGGATTTGAACTACACGTTTAATCCATAAACCCTTTGGATCTTGAAAACTATGAATTACAGAAATCACATAGCAAATATAAAAAGATTGCAGAGAATAAAATAGAGACAAAACACAAAGATATACGAGATTCGGCAACGTGCCTACGTCCTCCAGGAGCTATACCAATTCACTATATTGAAGATACATAGTACTTACAGTTTTTCTTCTCTCAGAATTATGGCCACTAATCACCTTCGTTAACCTAAAAAATAAGCACATTGCTATATGTTTAGGGTTAAAACTGTAAGGGCAATCTGGGCCTACAAGCCCAAATTGCAGACGCACTTCGTGCATCACAGGGAGGCTCTGCCTCCCTACCATCTCAACGGGCAATCTGCTGAAAGTTGTCTACATTCCCAACAGAGATCGCCATCAATTAGTCTCTCAGGTAGTAGCTTCCTTGTGTGTAAGTCATTTACACAAATTTCCAAGGATTTAATACAAATGTACACTTATCATCCTTTCTAAAGTTGGCTATTGATATAATATTTTTAAGATATTGTTTAGATGCAAATCATAATGAAGGGAATGTGGAGTGGAATTACCAATACAAGTAATAGAGGCAGTTGAACCCACTGCAAGAAAACTACCGCGCAATGACGGAATAGTTGTGACGGAAAATTTTCCGTCACTAATACATCACTTATAGTGACGGAAACACATGCCGTTACTAATGGTTCATCTCTAATTACTTACAAAGTTTTTTTTAATTAAAATAGTCAATAGTGGAATTACTTATTAGTGACTGAAGCAATTCCGTCACTAATACTAAAAGACCATTAGTTAAAATTCCCGCTTGCGCTCATTTTTTTCCCGCTCCCTTTATTTCTCGTTTTTTGCTTGCCAACTTGAATCTTCTCCATTAAGAAGAATCAGGCTATTTGTTCTTGTCTTACTCAAAGCCCTAAATTTATGCAATACTCTCGTACTCTCCTTCTCTTGGTTTATCATCGCTGGCGTCTAAAATTCCGGTCATCACCACTGGCGACACTCTCTGGTTCACGCTAGATCAGGTAATCTCTCTCTCTCTATCTCTTGATCTAATCCTCCATTCTTCCTCTATTTTCCATGTCCTTTCTATTTTATTTTTATTTTCATATTCCAGACCTAGCTTGTAGAGGAAGAGAATCCCCAATCATCCCTATTTCTGACGAGCTTTACCATCTCCAAATCTGATCTGATCATCACCACCACTCGCAACTCTAGCCAGCTGCTCCTAATCACTCCTTGTTCTTGCGATTTCAGGTAAATCCTTCTCTCTAGTTCCCCTTTTTATTTTATTTTAGTTTCTTCTTTATAGTTTTCTAGATCTGCAGTAGGGAGAGGAGTCTGTCCATCTCCTCTGACTAGATCGCCGGTGACAGAAGCCCTCATCTCTCTCTATTCTTCTCTCTTGCCTTCTCTCTCTCTGGGGGAAGAAATTAGATTGAAAAATGGAGAGGAATCTGAACCAACTCACCATCAAAGTTTCTTTGTTTTCTTGTTTCCACCTCAAGAACCAGCTTGCCATCAAAGCTTCGTCAGAATCCGAAGAATTTTGCTTCAGATCGAACGGACAATGCGAAATATTTTTTTTTTAAAGGGCATTAGTGACAGAAATTATTCCGTCACTAATAACCTTAATAGTGACGGAAATTGTTTTGTCGCTACAATGGTTATTAGTGACAGATACATTTATGTCACAAATGCCCTTTCCGTCACTAAATGCGAAGTTCAAATTGCCAACATTAGTGATGGAAATTTTCCAGATATTTACATCACTAATAACCTTTATTAACGGACACAATAGTAACGGAATGAGCGAGGTATGTTTTTCCATAACTATAGTAATATTGACGGAAAATTTCCATCACTGCTCGATAGTTTTCTTGTAGCGACCATTACCGAATTCAACAGAATCATGAGTGCCATTGTATTCAATTGATTGATGGAGATTCGAGGGATATGATTATTTGTCATGTGATTAGTGGCGCCAGTATATGGTTACCAATTGGTATCACATGGCTGCTAGATTGTATACCTGCAAATGTAAATCCAAATGCAAATGGTGGTTTTAATTGTAGTTTCAATGCCTTTGATTGTCATGTTCATCTCCTGCCTTCTTGTTATTTATGTTCATCTCCTTGTTGGAGGTACGATGACCGTCTACAGTCACACTCCCTGGTGTGGTTAATTCTTCCCCCCTCTCGCTTAGCTCTCCAAACCCGAGCAAGAAACAAGCTCCGCTACCCCAGCTCTCATCATCTTCACTGTTTCTACCTTAAAACTAGCATCTTTCATGTTTGTCCTCATAAATGCCCTCCGATACAAAAGAAACCTCATCGCCATTATGAGTTGTAGTTGAAGAAATTTCTCAGTCGTCGTCCCTTACTACAACACCTATTCAACTTGTGGTAGGTCTCACTCAACAACCAAAAATCATGTCTTCTAATTTCAGCCAAATGACATAGTTTCAAACACAAACAATCATCCAATGACCACTCGTTCAAAAGATGCAGGCTACCGAGACCACCAAAGGACTACGTTGTCTCTCATCATCCACTACCGGTTGTGCTGCTTGCGGCTAGTTCTCACCTTCTAGCTACTCCCACATGCTTTATAGAGTCTACTAAGGATAGTTGGTGGCATGAAACAATGGTGGAGGTGTTTAATGCACTTATTCAAAATTAAAACTTGGTCATTGGTTCCTTTTTAAATAAATATGGATCTTGTGGGCTGCAAATAGATTTTCCATTTCAAGCAACATGCCAATGGAAGAATTGAACATTGCAAAGCACGACCAAGGATTTTACTCAACAAGCTGGCATTGATTATGAGGAAGCATTTAAGCCTCATTGTCAAGTCATCCACAATCGAATAGTTCTCTTTGTTGTTGCTGCTTGCAATTGGATGGTTAGCCAACTAGATGTGAAAAACACATTTTTTAATGATGATTTCCAAGAGGAAGTTTTCATGGCATAGTCTCCAAGCTTCACAGACAAAGCTCATCAACATTATGTATGTCTCTTACACAAGGCACTCTATCGCCTTAAACAAACGCCCGAGCTTGGTTTCAAAACTTCAGCACATATCTTGTCAAATTTGGTTTTTTGTGCAACAAAGTATTCATCCGTGTTTATTTTTCAATCATCCAAATGTATGCTGGTTTTGTTATTATATATCAATGATATGATCTTCACGAGAAGCCACAATTCCTTAGTTCATGAATTCATCTCTCGACTTGCCCACATTTTTTATATGATGGAAGTTCTGCGCAATCTTCATTTTTTCTCAGCATAAAAGTTTCTAAAACAGATGATGGTTGTCTCTCTTTATCTCAAACCAAGTATTTTCTTTCTCTTCTCGCAAAGTATATATGGCATGATTGATGCCAAACCTTATGCAATCCCTATGAGCTTTGGATCTAAATGTAAGGGATAAAATTCATAAAAATGAGTAAAAGAAAGGGTAAAATAGGAATTTCTCATGCTAACAAATTCTAACAATTTAGCCGACATAAGCCCATTTGGGCTATGTGCTGGCTCTCTTGAGTATTGTCTGACAGGTGACCTCATCATGACTACACAAGTCATAATAACTCCAAATGCCTATAAATAAGCAAGAATCACCAGAGGAAAGGGGATGGTGTGGAAGGCAAGAGAGGAAATAAAGAAAGGCAGAAGAAGAACAAGAAGATGGAGATCTAGGAAGCTTGAGTCATTCACACCCCTACCCCGAAGGGCTATGCAGGCGGCCACTCACCAGATTCTCTTATCTTCCTTTGGTATTCTTCAACTACTTGATGCTCTTTATGGCCTTATAATCGTTTATGACCATCAGATTCTCTCAAATAGGCTATGTCCGTCTGATGCTCTCTCTGAACGGCCACACTGCCACTTGCACAATCTTACAATTGATCATCTGTTGAGTACAATGATAATTGAACTTGTGTCTAATGCTATGAATAGTGCCGAATCCGTTGTCATGTTGTCTGCTGTGAATAGTACTGAATCCGTTGTCACGTTGTCTGATGTGAATAGTGTAGAATCCATTGTCATGTTGTCTGGTTGTCTGCTGTGTATAGTGCCGAATCCGTTGTCACGTTGTCTAATGTGAATAGTGCCGAGCTCGTTGTCCGTTGTGAGCTGCACAATGTACTCGTTGTCTGATGCACAACGTATACGTTGTCCGAGAGGTACGTTGTCCGAGCTGCGTTGTCTTAACCCGTTGTCCGAGAGCTACGTTGTCCGAGCTGTGCCCGTTGTCCAAGCTGCGTTGTCTGAGCCCGTTGTCCGAGCTGAGCCCGTTGTCCGATCTGCGTTGTCTGAGCACGTTATTCGAGAGCTACGTCCTCTGTGCCTCCCGAGCTACGTCTTGTGTTGCACTCGAGCTACGTCCTATACCTCTCCACAGCTCATCCTCCAAAGCACAACACCAGTGCCCATCCTCAAGCGCATATGCTCAATGACCTCACGATAAGTATCTCTACAATATCATGCTCATATGCTTGTGCCTTATACTGACTTTATCATCAGAGCCTATTTCAGGGTGCACACCCGCCCCTTCTGACTCATTCACAGGTGGAGTTTTGCTATCTTCCTCCTACCAATGAATTAGAGATCATTACAGCTACTGACGCGTGGCGAGTCTGGGAATTTTCCCCTTCAAAATAGCGCCGTCTATGGGAAAGAGGCAAAGGAGCTTAGACAATCGCAAATGACGAGCGTTTTCTACGTCTAAATGGGGCTTTCACTGCATGGCAACAATCAAGAGATAATTATTGAGTGCATTCTCATTCTCAAGTGCTTTATCAATTGAACTGTCCAGTGCATGCTCTAGTGAATTTTCAATATCAAGTGAATTATCGAAGTGACTTATCAAGTGAAGGATCAAGAGAAACGACCAGTGCCATATCAAGTAAAAAAACATCGTTAATGCAATGTTAAATGATGTCTTATCTGATATTGCTGAATACGGTGACGGGACACTTGTAGCTTATCAATGACATGTCATCCGAGTAAGGTGTCTTACCACACGGTTCAACATATATCTAAGCATGATGCTCACTACAAGACCTCTGTGACTCAGTCAGATGCATTGTCCCTTAAGCGACCAATTGACTTATCTTCATGCAATGTCATCTGAGCATGGTGTCATGATGCCCTGTTACGAGTCATTCGCGTGAGATAGCATTTGTCTATATTTATGATGGTTTTTACTACAAACTCATACATGTGTTTATCAAGTGAATCCTTGTGCTCATGCAGCTTCACGTGTTCATACCCCTTCCCGTGCTCGAAGTACCTAATGACTTCATTTTTCTTGGTATTGTAATACATGTACATTCCCGTGCTCTCTGAACATGCTCTGAGGCACTATGCACGAGAAGTAATTGCTCTAACCTGACTAGGGTTGATACAAACTCGTCTTCGCTGGCACAAGCTCGTCTTTGTTGATGAAAGTTCCTCTTTGTTGTTCGCAAGCTCAGCCTCATTGTCAATGATTCGCTCTAACTCCTCGGCGAGCTCTGCCTCCACAACATCAGTCTTCATGCGAAAGCACAACGTATCAATGAGAACGAAGCATCTACAACGGAAGAGAGCAGAGAGCGGAACACAATCAACGTCTGCGGACCGGGTAGATCCATGTTCCTTTTCACGCTCTAAGCAAGTTACTTGTTTGTTTGTGCATCATGTAAGATATTGTCTTTGAGAATTTTACCCATGAAGTATTCTCGGCACCTCGAACGAAGTCTAAGGCACCGAGAAGGGGCTAAGTGTAAGGGATAAAATTCATAAAAATGAGTAAAAAGAAGGGGTAAAATAGGAATTTCTCATGCTAACAAATTCTAACAATTTAGCCGACATAAGCCCACTTGGGCTATGTGCTGGCTCTCTTGAGTGTTGTCTGACAGGTGACCTCATCATGACTACACAAGTCATGATGACTCCAAATGCCTATAAATAAGCAAGAATCACCAGAGGAAAGAGGATAGTGCGGAAGGCAAGAGAGGAAATAAAGAAAGGCAAAAGAAGAACAAGAAGATGGAGATCTGGGAAGCTTGAATCATTCACACCCCTACCCCGAAGGGCTATGCAGGCGACCACTAACCGGATTCTCTCATCTTCTTTTGGTGTTCTCCGGCTACTTGATGCTCTTTATGGCCTCACAATCATTTATGGCCACCGGATTCTCTCAAATAGGTCATGTCCGCCTGATGCTCTCCCTGAACGATCACACTGCCACTTGCACGACCTTGCAATTGATCATCTGTTGAGTGCAATCATAATTGAACTTGTGCCTGACGCTGTGAATAGTGCCGAATCTGTTGTCATATTGTCTGCTGTGAATAGTGCCGAATCCGTTGTCACGTTGTCTGATGTGAATAGTGCCGAATCCATTGTCATATTATCTACTGTGAATAATGCCGAATCCGTTGTCACGTTGTCTGATGTGAATAGTGCCGAGCTCGTTGTCCGTTTTGAGCTGCAAATGTACTCGTTGTCTGATGCACAACGTATATGTTGTCCGAGAGCTACGTTGCCCGAGCTGCGTTTTCTTATCTCGTTGTCTGAGAGCTACGTTGTCCGAGCTGAGCCCGTTGTCCGAGCTGCGTTGTCTGAGCCTGTTGTCTGAGCCCGTTGTCCAAGAGCTACGTTGTCCGAGCTGAGCCCGTTATCCGAGCTGCGTTGTCTTAGCATGTTGTCGAGCACGTTGTCCGAGAGCTATGTCCTCTGTGCCTCCTGAGCTACGTCTTGTGTTGCACCTGAGCTACGTCCTATACCTCTCCACAGCTCATCCTCCAGAGCACAACACTAGTGCCCGTCCTTAAGCGCATATGCTCAATGACCTCACGATAAGTATCTCTACAATATCATGCACATATGCTTGTGCCTTATACTGACTTTATCATCAGAGCCTATTTCAGGGTGCACATCTGCCCCCTCTGACTCATTCACAAGTGAAGTTTTGTTATCTTCCTCCTACCAATGAATTAGAGATCATTACAGCTATTGACGCGTGCAAGTCTGGGAATTTTCCCCTTCACTAAACTCTCTTTGCAGCAAGGCGATCAGTTGGATGATCCATCCATCTATTAAAGGCTTGTAGGCACATCATATATTTTTTAAGAAAAAATACCAATTTATTAATAAGAGATAACAAACAGGGGTATATAAAACCTTACCCCTACAAAGACATAAAGACATAGGTCTTAATTGAGAAAATAAAACTACTACTTAAATCAAGTAGGTTTCCTAACTTCCCTCTTAGGTCTGGCTTGAGAAGAGTCATTACTTGTTGATGCTTTATTATTCTTTTTTATTTTTCATTAAATTCATTAGTTGAAACTCATCTTCTTCACTGAAAGAAATTGGCTCATCGCTCACGGTTTTTATCCTTAACTCTAAGTCATTGATCACAATTATAGCGCGCATAATGAACTGTGACCTTTCAAGGCATGATCATAAGTTAAATCTCAAATATCATGATCATGTAATAGTGATTGTAGATGTAAGTTAACTGATATTATATATTCAAAATACGGTCATTTCGAGTTATTCATATGATCAAGGTTTAAATCTTAGTCGTGATTGTTTAAAATTAAAAGCCCATAGCTCTTTAACTGTGATTGTAGATGTCAATTAACTAAGATTGAAGGTCAACTTAAGATCACGGTGTTTTGATTAACCATGATTATTGATCCTCTTTTTTTTTCGTGATCTTTCTACATTTTGTTTTCCATTTAAAATCTTCTATCATACAACTCCTACTACCTATAGCTCCTCACAACTACTTTTAAATTTATACATGAATAAAATAAAACACTCATCCACACACCAACTTGTAAATAATATAATAAATTAACCTCTGTGAATAAACTATACAATCATGAATAATAAACACAACAATAAACTATTCATCTATGAATAATATAATAACAACAAACTATATTTTCATGCAATAATATAAATTTGTTTACAATGTAATTAGATTACATATATGCAAACATGATAATTAATGCTGACAATAATACTTCTCAAGTATTCAACTAGATCATTTTTAAGTTCTTTTATTGTTTTATCACTATATGGTTCATCACTCTTAACAAAACAATCATTAATTTTATCATATATTTTTATTTCATTGATGATAATGATGTCATTTTGGTACAAATGATGTAGTAACCACAATCTCAGTTAGCATTTTGTTTGAGACACGGATAATGAACGAAATGTTAGTTATGTTTAATACATAAAATTTCTGAAACAACAATTAGAATGATTAATTATTGTCGAATAGACCTTAATATTAATAAATCTCGATTTTGTGGGTTTATATGTTTGTCTTTCAAACAACTCGACTTGAATGCAATTACCCTTTACAATAATAATTTGATCAATTATATAAAAATAGTACAAAACATTTATATAGACGTAAAACGTGCAAAGAAATTAAATTACTTATCGAAAACATTTCTAATTTTTTTTGTATACATATATGCCTTTCTGCAATGGATCAAACCAGTACATTGAAGATATTCGTAAAAGGATTAAACTCAAGCATCAGTATTCCCTATAATTCAATAATGAATTCCAAAATTTTAACGTAAAAGGTTTTTAGTTATTAAGTTATAAATAACGTGGTTATCGATAAAGAGCACAAACGAGATAATTTGATAGTACATGCCTTGAGAGATAAAATAAGAGAAAGTCAACTGAGATAATTTGAACAAGTCCGGTAATGGCCAATGAGGGCACAAAAAAAAAAGATAAATTAGTGTAAATTGAAGATTTATTTTTTGGTCACTGTAAATTGAAGATTTTAAAAAGATAATGAAATGATCAAATATTATGAATAGAGAAAATAAGAAAATATTTGATAGCGAACACCTTGGCTTACTTTTAATCTTTGATAGAATGAAATGACCGAACAATATTTGTGTTGCCAGTCCCAAATCATTGGGCGAAGGTACTAACGGTGATGGTGATGAGATAATATAAATAAGCCCATACATTTAAACCAATTTTGATAAGTACGGAATAAATGAGTTAAAAAGCACAAAAAAAATGTTAACACTGAAAATTGAACTCGTGGGTTGATTCCTTTCGTTCTATTCGTGTGTGCGCGTCCGTGTATGTGTGTTATACTGTACTTTGATAGAAAAAAGATAAATAAATAAATAATATAATAATGCTTGCTATGAGTAAAGTAGCAAAGCACCATCTCATATATGATGGCTTGTCGGGTCATTGTCGATTTTGATATATAGATACATGCATGTGATTGTGCATGTATTTATAAATTGTTAGAGGCCGATTTTAGCATCACTTTCTTTCAACTCACTTTCTTGTCTTCCATTAAGAGAATGCCACTGTTTTTTCACTAACAACTTTCTTGTCTTCCATTAAGAGAATGCCACTGTTTTTTCACTAACAACCTCTCCAATCAAATCAAATAAAGAGAGAGTCTTTAAAAGAAAAAATGATCCTACCACTATCCATTGTTAGAATATGTATGGATTCATTTGTACTTATAAATAATAATAATAATAAAAGTAGTACCAAGTTACTACTTAGGAAAATCTAGGCTTAGAGGCGTGTAATCGCTTTGCATTGGGTAAGGGAGTTCTTGCAACTCATACCCGAAGGGATTCAATCCCCTGACCTCCCACATCTGGAGGCCACACCCCAACCATTGGCACAAGAGGGTGGGTTGGCGCCAAGTGGGCGGGTGTCAAAGCCTCCCACTTATGGAAGGGTAATGGACACAAACTCTAAGATACGATCAACCATGGAATTCAGCTAAGACTCTTTACGAGTTGAGGAGTGTCAGCACCAGATGCAATAAATCATTTTTTGTTTTTCAAACATAGAGTATGTGCAACACGTGATATTGATATCTTATAACACGAAGATTTTTATTTTTTTCCGAAGAAAGGAAAGATAGTATAAAAATGAAAAGAATTTACATCCGAGCATAATCCTCAGAAAAAATATGACCGAGGGCCCTAGGGGATAGGTTACAACTCTAGACAAGAAGTCTGCCGCGGGACCTGAAAAGTGAAGGAAAGAGTGTCAAATAACAAGTGTGAGTCTTCAATCTTTGAAAGACTTATTTCCACCACCTTGTGTTTGGGAAGTCTGCGACTGGGACTAGCATTTCTATTACGAGTTTGCACGTACGATGCAGTACTTGACTTCTACTTAGACGCTTACAAAATAAAATAATATTATAAGGGAGAAAACTTAGCCCACTGGTGATGGGCCAGGTTGAAACGAACAGGTCTAGGCCTTATATGTCCTTGATTTCAAAATTAGATTTTTTTTTCCTTCATGAACTGAACTACAATAAATCTCACTCTCTTCTCTCAATTTAAGCAAGAGAAACTTCTCCTTTTGGGATGATTTGATCCTACTCGTCATTTGCTTTATATAGATAAAGATTCTTGGGACTCTACTTTTCTATAAGTGAGATCGGTTCATCCCCTCTTATAATTGTAGGGTCACACCTTTTAATTTTCATTATGAGGATTAGGTCCATCTCTTTTCAGAATGTGGACTCCTATCTTTCTCCTAGGAATGTTGGCTCACACATTTTCGTTATAAGGAGTGTGTTTATCCCTCATAAATGGTGTGCCTGTATCAATATCTATGTTCATTTATCACAGTTGGGCCTAATTGATCCATGGACCACACATGGGTCAAACCCCAATTCAGATCATTTCTGATCTGTTGGCCTTCATTTCAATGGGCTGGTCTCACTCACATTTTCAATTCAAATCCAGCAGTAGAGGTAGCTCAACATGTACATTTAAAAATCACCCACATTTAAATCCTAAAACATTAACATATATTCAAATCCTAAAACATTAACAAATATGCATCTGGGGGCAATCCAGACCTTTGTAATTCATCAGATATCTGTACCAGTGCCCGCCATCGAAAATATTGTTGCGGCAAAAAATGTGCAGGATCTTCGCGGTGATCCATCAACATCAATTGGTGCCCTCATTGACTTCAGCACTAAATTTTTGTGTTGGGCAATGTGATGTGTGAATATCATTTATCGACCATCAGAATTAGTGGGTGAATGGCCGCCTGCCACTTGATCTCAGGACCTCCCTCTGTACCCGTGTGCATAGTTAGGGATGTTGGCTTTGCAGTCCCTGAATCCTCTTAAGTTTTGGGTTAGAGGGAGAATAAGGGTGCAGCTTAGAACAGGCTCAATCCAAATCCAACTTGCCCAATTCCACGAGGTCAGATTGGGCTGGCCATTTAAGACCTATGCTCAGGTTTGGGCTCAGAAATAAAAAGCTCAATCAAGATTGAGTTGGGGTTGGGCTAAAGCCTCAGGCAACCATGCATATAATTACACATGCCGGCATGCACGCACAATAGAAGTGTCAACGGGCCAAATTTGGGCTACAAAAAAACTGTTGTAAACGGGTCGGGTTTGGGTTATTAAAAAATTACAAAAATGAATGCCCAAGCCCAGCCTATTGAAGAGAGAGAGAGAGAGAGAGAGGGAGAAACTCAGGTTTTCTACCTCCGAGTTGATGCATGCGGGGGTATGGTTGGTCTATGGGCCAACTGCCCCTACTTATAGGGTTGGGCTTGGGTTGGTTCCTATCCGAGGCCGACAGGCCTGAAATGTACCCATCCTTAATCAAGTAGAACGATTATCTGTAACTTTCAATCTAAGCAAGCTTTGATAGAGTGCAAAAATTACTTACATTCCAAGGGAAGTGAAGAGAGGCATTGATGCGCAAGCTTTGGTTGATGCCTGGCACTTTTTCCTTTAATTAATTCTCTTTTACTTTCCACAAAATAGGATAAATAGTTTTTTATCAAGAATCACGGGCTGCACCTCCAAAGCGATGCACAAGAACCACGGATTTTGATACTCTTGTGACACCATACATTCGGAGGGCATTTGGTAAATTTAATCTAAATAGGTAGAGCTTAATTGAAAATTGAGTGTATTTAGACTTTAGATTGTTAAGTTAAAGTTTAATTGGGATGTCTAGATCTTTTTGTAGTAGATATTGTTGAGGTAAAAACCTCTACTTTAAAAAATAGCTCATAGCTACTTTTTTTCTATAGAGGTAGAACCCTATTTTAAAAAGATGTAGACATCCAATTAACATTCAACTTAATAATCTAAAGTTCAACTAAACACAATTTTCAAATAAGCTCTACTTATTTAGATTAGAGTTACCAAACGCCATCTCAGAGTATACTATGAAGGGCACAATAGTCAATCGAAATACCTGTTAGAAGACAGGAGTGGATTCCTAAAAGTGCCAGGAAGTAGAGTGAGTATTTCTAAAAATCAGAAAAATAAATAAATAAATAACAACAATAACAAAAAAAGGTGTTGCTAAACGTCAGAAAATTGTAAGCATTTATTAAAAATAACTAAAAAATAACAAATTAAGAAAAATACTAGAGTTAATTGCATCAATCATTAATCATCCTTCAAAGAATAAAATTAAAAAGATTTTGCTAATTACAATCGCAAATCTTCCAAAGACGCAACTGAGGCGCTACAAAGTTCAAAGATACTTTGATATTTACTTTTTAAATTGTTCAAATAATGAAACATCTCCACGTGTTAGCCTCATCTTGCGTCTATAGAAAAATTTGAAGTAAATGCACCTGGGCTAGCACTCCTCAAATTAAAATACTTTTAGATGTGGGCCCACTAAATGGTAGTTTGAAATTTCCATTTAGTTAAAGGTTTACAGGATTGGCCCTGTCATAACCCAATGATTAAAGGGGCACATGATCTCCCAAATTCTTTTTTGTAAAGACAACCATTTTGTAACTTGTTTTACACCCACGCCTAAGCTCAGATTGTGAACGTGTGCCCTGGATGGTCTTTGAAGATAGTTGTATAAAGGGAATCTTAAAATATATTGAAAGAAGTGTAACCCCAAACTCAAAATTCAATTTTTTTTCATACTTTCATCATAGGTGCAACACTTGATATTGTTATCGTTTTTTTTTCTTTTTTTTTGGTAAATGACATTGTTACCCCTTCAATTGGTTAAGAAAAAAAGTTTGTATCATGTAATGATTAATACCGGTTCTCAAGGTTACATGTTTATCAAAACTCCAATAATTATTACATGTCGACGGGTGATTCTCTCAAGTTGTAACCGGACTAGGAGGAGTCCGGCTACACCATTGACACTACCACATGTCCCTTTTGACACCCCTTAATTGTGGTTAAGATTCACCCACCCCTAGGGTTCAACCACATACCCTTGGTTTTTAGAAAAAAAAATAGTAATTTAACCTTGGTTAAAATTCACTAACTCTTAAGGTTAATTTTTTTTTCTAAAAACAAAGGATAGGTGAGTGAACCCTAAGGGTGGGTGAATCTTAACCATTGTTAAGAGCTGTCAAAAAGGACGCGTGGCAGCGTCAATAGTGTAACCGGACTCCCCCGAATCCGGTTACAACTGCAGATGATTACGAGTATGTCTGATCTGAGAACACCCCTTTTGAGAACTCACGAGTATGTCTGATCTGAGAACACCCTTTTGAGAACTAAGAACACCAAAAAGAAACAGAAAATGTGTGTATATTGACATTACTCATTACAATTATTCAAAATAACATCATCTGGTCCTTGATCAAAGGACATTTTATACTGGAAATAGAAAAAGGGTACCTTTTCTTTTCTCTTTGTTACTCTTCTTCCAAAGTATCTTGTGCATAGAATTCTATAATCTCCTTTAGATTGAGCTGAAATAGAGAAGAACAATCATTACACATCAACCACAGCATATGCTCAAACAAAATTGAATCCACATCCACAAAAATCACTGATTTCTCTTCATTTGCATCAAATCTCATCTTATTATCCTTCCTCAAGATCTCAATCAAGATCCGAAATGGGTCTTCTTCAAGAACAAAAGGGTCCACCAAGAACTCCCTCCTCTCCTTCCCAACCACCACAATCACCGGAGAATTCTCCGAATCACCACTGACACCATCTTTCAACAGAGGAAGGTATCCTAGCCGCGACCGAGAGGAGCGACGACGCCATATTGTAACAGGCAAAATCAAGCAATCCATGTGGGTGTTTTTCTGCAAAGAGGAGATTGAATTCTAGGAGAAGATCATATATGTATGTATATTTCTACATTGAGTTTGGATTGGTTGTTTGGAGATGAAAGAGAAGGTGGCACATTGCGATTGAATCGGCCACCAAACGGCTATGAAAGTGTATATTAATATATTTTTCTGGCAAAAGAACCGTTGAAGTGAGGGAGAATTTCTTGGAAGTAGAGATAGGAATATGATTGCCGACTTCTATAGCTCTATCTTTGACAAGGTTTGTTTTATTCTCTAACCATTATTTCTGTGCAGCTACAGAGCAGTGCTAGTCGCCCCTCGTGTACTCCCCCTTTTTTCAGGAAAAAAAAAATTAGAAAATCATTTACAAAATCCTTCTTAAGATTATCCAAAACAAATATATATTTTTACAAATTCCTGGGCTTTTGCCCCAAAAAGGAGGAGTGGGGTTAGCAAAATCCATATGCTATTCTAGACAAGCACACAGTTCATTAATCTATACTGTTCAATGCCTATTAAGCAAGAGATCTCCTCTCGGAGTTTTGCTTGTAAGGAGACCGCCAGCATTCCCTCTCAAAGCACCATGTATTCTTGTACACGCCAAGAGATGTGAATAGGGGTGACAAATTGACAATAGGTTGGATCTGGGCTTCAATTTTAGTGATTTTCAATAGTTTCGATTCCAAGTTTGACACATTTTCAAAGGTTTTGAAGTTCGAAGATGGTTTGATTGCAACCCCTTAGATGTTTATGTCAACAAGAGCGTTGGTTGATATGCACAATCTATTAATCTATTAATGATCATAGGAATACATTGCAATCATTTGACATGCAATTTGTGGTATTAATTGTCTCCTTGCTAACAACTACCAGATAAGATCCCAAGTCAATCGTTGTATTGCGACAGGGTTTTGAGTTTGACGTTATACGACGACAGTTGTTTTGGACATGGGTATGGAGACACCGTCAAACAAGTCACAGTCATCTCTTTGGTATCACCGACCGTCCTATCAAAGTCTTCCTACACTATATGATATGACCCTTAGAATTCAAGGGGAAATACATACAATCCAATAAAATGCTAGCCATACTTGCAGCATATACCCTACTCCGAACGGTGAAGTGTCACCTTGTTTTAACCGGTTGTTTTTAAGTAGGAGGAAGTTGTTGCTTCACACAAAAAATCGGTTAAAGCAAAAAAGTCACCTAACTTGTTATGATTGCATCTTAATCTGGTTGATCGTCTATTAACCTTATCAGTTATTCCTTTATACATAACTTGAGAGTATGATTTATGAACACTTTTTTGAAATCTACCCACTAACAATTTCCAATTAAAGGGTGAAGCATACATTTATGGTGGAAATTTCTAATATGATCCATCAATAAACCCGAAGTAGCCCCAAATTCTCACAAGATTGGGTTGGGTTGTAGACACATGGACAGTGTTTGGTTTCTCCAACCCAATTTTCTCTAACCCATTTATAATTGGGTTGGTTTCGGATTGGACTCACTGGTAGTGTGTTTATAATCCCATGATCCGGGTTATACTCCAAGTAGATGTGGTGGTTGAGAAATTCAACTCTAAGCCCAACTATAAATGCTAGTCATCTAACAATAGATACTATCACCACTAACTGAGCGAGTACCAAAAAATAGTTTAGTAAACATAGGATTATATGATTAATACATTCAAATAATATTACATTTCTATTTGAATATTATTATGATTATAATAATAGGTTAGCTCGGTTCAGGTTGAAGGATCTCTCAGTGGATTGGATCAATTATAGACAGTTTACTTGCCCTAATTTTACCCAACCCGGTCCTATTGATTCTCACATTTTAAATTGAGTTTTTCAAAATCCCTTTTTACCTATTTGTAGAAGGGGAATCTTTTTTTATGAGTCAGCATACCCATATTTAGTAATTCAGTGTACTGTAAAATTTCGGCATGAGAATCAATCGAGTATAATTCACAATAATCTTTTAAAATTTCAATCAAAAACGCAGAACGTCAAATGTATGGTACAAAAGCAATTCAAGCATAATTCAAACCAATATTTAATTATTCGTTAAAAAATTCAGCTAAACATATATAATTGTCAATTACATATATAAAATTTATGAGATAATGCGATAAATCTTTAACCTCACATTGTAGAAAAAGAACTCACATTGTAGAAAAAGAAGTACAGTGAGAAATAGAGAGTCACACTTGAAGGAAGATTGAGAGGTGGCAATTGTTGGCGTTGACAAAGTTACACAGTCGGAGATTTGGTCCTCAATTGTTGGCAGCTGGTTGTACCGTTCTAACGAGTGCTAATTGTTAGTTTAACTCTCATGATTAACCTAATCCAAATTAGGATTTAGAATATTTTTTCTTAAAATAATTTATAATTTGCATGTGATAACCCATTATTGCATGCATAATTCCAAAATTAGGAAGTGCATGCATAGAGAAGCTGACCTCTTCCAAAGATCCTTTGTCACCGTAGTAAATAGGAGATAAAATAAAATATGTCTTTGTCATCCTTAGGTTATTGGCAGATTGGTCCCAGTTTTATGAAGGTAAAAACAAAGGGTGCAAATCCTCTCCAGTGATAACCGGATGTGGCACATCCGGTTATAACCCTAGAGGTCGCCACGTGTCTCCTTTGACACCCCTTAACCGTGGGTAAGGTTCACCCACCTATTTTTGGTTTTTTTTTTTGAACTATTAATTCTATTTTTAAAATTAAAAAATTGTTTTTAATATTAAAAAAACTTTAAAAACAGTTTTTTTATTTTAAAAATAGAATTAATATTTTTTTAAAAAAACCAAAAATAGGTGGGTGAACCCTAGGGGTGGGTGAACCTTACCCACGGTTAAGGGGTGTCAAAGGAGACACGTGGCGACCTCTAGGGGTGATAACCGGATGTGCCACATCCGGTTATCACTGGAGATGATTTGGCACCAAAAACAAAATCTCTCTATTATTTTGTACTCATTCATTTACTTCCGAACCTTTTGTAAATTAAACAAGGAATGCTATTCCCAAGGCACATTACCAAACTCTCAATGCGGTGGTGACACTTTTTGTTGCTCCCAGGGCTGTCAAAGGATAGAACCTAAGTCTTACCAGCCCCAATCCTCACTTATAAAGGTGACGCCCTAGCCCTCAAAGGGCCTGAATTAGCTAGGTCTAAATCCTACTCTCAAAGGTTAGGCCAAGGAAAATTTTAAGTCCTATGACTTAATGGACTTTTTCCTACACTATTTACTACCAACCTGACGTGTAACCCTCGTCCTTTATATAGGCTTAGGGACCGATAATGCAATACAAGAGTAGTCTGACAGAATTAATTGTTATTTTTTTATCGGTGGCAATTAGACCTAGAACAAAGAAATATTTTGATTAAAATATATAGGATGGTACTACGCACACATCAACTATTGCTAATATACACCAAGCTTATAAAAAACTTAATATTTACTGATATACGCACAAAAAGAAAATATGAAAAGACAATAATGCCCTTGATCTCTTCTTCTCGTCATTGGAGAAGAATTAGATAGCCGCCCTAGCCCTAACCCGAAATAAGAGCACAAAGTACAAAAGAAACTCCATCTTCTTACAATTAAAACAATGTGAATATCTTTGGAAAAAAAAAATCATGAACAAGTCAAAAACCCTAACTCACTCTTAAAGTTCAAATATTTAAAAAGCCGCAATTGATTCAAACCCATTTCGTCTGAAGGCATTTCAGATTTCCATAAACAAATGTTAGAATCCTCAACAACCACCAACAAAAACCCTAACTTCCAATCTCTTTCAGTATCATCCAAATAGAGGATCCACATCATCTTCTCCTCCCATGCTTGTCCATTCGAATGCCAAAAAAGAAGGGAGATTGAGGAAGGTGAGCAAAAAAGGGAGGGTTCATGATGAGAGGAAGGAAGAGGTAAATAGTCTTTTTATAGGTCTATCAGTAAATATGTTTTTTTTTTTAAAATTTAATGTATTTTAGTCTTTCTTGGTGTCCGTTAGCACCACCCGATTTATATACTATAATTAGTTTCTGCTAAACTATCATATTCTGTTGTCATCATCTCTTAAAATTAGTGCCATCAAATCAGATTTTTTAAAAATATTCATAATTTATAGTGCTCATTAATCACCTTAAGATTGTTAGTAAACATCAATATGTAACACTATATTCTAAGTAGAAAGTATACAAAATAATACTTGAATTTAATAGTAAATAAATACTCCAACGCATCAGTAGAAAAACTTGAATCAATCAACAATATTAATTTGAAAAATAAAGGGTAAAGCACTAATCAATATGGAGATCGAGACACATGTTGAAAACGTTGTCCTTAAGGTGATAACGTCCTCGCTATGGTGCTTATAGGTCTCTAGCGTATACCCCAAAATTCATCAATCTCAATCTGTCAGCAATGAGCACTCAAAAAGAAGCGATCACAACGAATTCGATAGTAGTAAGAAGAAATTCAGAAAATAGTTGAAAGATGAGAGAGATACGCGAACTCATGGTAGTAAGAAGAAATTCAGAAAATAGTTAAAAGATGAGAGATAAAATTATGTAGAACTTGTGAGCACGGGTTTCGGGGAAACTCTGGTTTGCATCTCACGGGGTGAGTTAAGAGTCGCCACCTATTCATTCGGAAGGAATAAGTCCCCGGGATTTGGATAAGGTCAAGTCTGTGGCCCGAGATTAGGGTAAGAGGTTCGGTTAAGTCCGGGGAAGGGGTTAGGCACCCCGGCACTTCCACTTTTCAGTAATTCTCTACTTACTAGGGTTAAGCCAAATTAAACTCAATGTTAATCAAATGCCTTAAGTACTTAAGATAATGCTAATCTAAGAATGAGAAAATCCTAGACTAGGGTCGAACCCGGGTTGGGCTGCCTACGTACTCACATAAGGGTGAGATCAGACGGAGCGTAGTTCTGGTACATGAGCCCGTGCCAAGGCTAGAGGTGTGTGTGTATGTGCACCAAGGGTGGCTTAGGGTCTAGCCGGGAGGCTAGGGGTGGTTGACCGGGTTGGTCAAGTGCTTGGTATTGGGCCCGGTAGGCCTAAGGTAAGTCCGATAGACTAGGGTTGGGCCCGGTAGGCGGAAGGTGAAGCCCGGTAGGCTAGTTTGGGTCCGGTAGGCCGAGATTGGGCCTGGATAGGCCAAGGATGAGCCCGGTAGGCTAGGGTTTGGCCCAGTAGGCCGAGATTAGGCCCGGTAGGCCAAGGGGTGAGACCCGGTAGGCCCAATGTATCTTAACCAAGGGTTAGGGTTGCCAATCGGGGTTAAGAAATGTGATTAACCCTGATCAGAGGTACTAACCATGGTTAAAAAAGTCCAATCTCAGATTTTTTGGTCTTTTTGAATTTTTCTTATTTTTTTGGAGTTTTCTCAGATTTTTCTGGGCGGTCAAAGGAGCTTAACCGCAGTTAAGGAGGGGAGGTCACCATGGTTAAGGGTCTTACCTATGGTTAAATGGTCAAAAGTGACCATTTTTGGGTTTCTTCTAATATTTTGGATTTTTTGAGCATTTTTCCAGATTTTTTCCGGGTCAGGATTTTTTTCCCGTGGTTAAGAGTCAAAAATGGGGTCGACTCTGATTAAGTGTCTTAACCACAATAAAAAAAAATGCAATTAAAGACATTTCTGGATTCCATGTAATATTTATGATTTTTTGATGTTTTTTCCAGAATTTTTGCTGTGTCATGGGTCGCTTAACCATGGTTAAATGTTAACCACGGGTGAGTTTAACCATGGTTAAGGGGCCGACTAAAGCAAAAGTGGGCCCAAGGTTCATGGCAGGGCTTAGACTGGCCTCCTACCCGGTCTGGGCCCCCACAAATATCCGAAATTGCAAAAAACTCTAAATTTTCATCAAATTTTTAACCATAGTTAACATGCATTTAACTATGGTTAACGGGGGAATCGCGGGAATCCGAGACCACCAGTGGGTAGCCTGATATGTGGGGAACAATTTGAGCCCTTGTGGGACCCAAGGGGATGCCGTATGTGAGCCCCATAGTGGCCCAAAGTTGCCCCAAAAACAACACATAAAATGACGATTTCCACCAAAACAGATTTTGTTTCAAACTTTGTGGCGATATTTCCGCTGATTGGCTCAACCCCCGGGGGATCCGAGACCATGGTCGCGAATCATGCTATGAGGGAAACAATTTAGGCCCTTGTGGGGCCCAAGGGGATGCCGTATGTGGGCCCCACAGTGGACCAAAGTTGCCCCATCGCACAGATTTTCACACTGTCGACCCCACTTTGGGGTCGATTTAACTATGGTTAGAGTGCGAGTTAGGGGCTGAAATTGTACAAGGGGATAGCCTGGAGTATGATGAGTCTAACCATATCCTCAGTTTTCACCAAGGCCGGGTCTAACCATGGTTAAAATGGGGTTAAAGGTAGTATCCTGAAAACGATTTTTTTAAAAAAAATTTTGAAAAAAAAGCTTGGGTGGCTGATTGGGTTGAGCAATGGGAGTCTAGGGGATCACTCATTGATTGAGGACCCCCCCAGACCTCCGGGAGTGGTCGTGCATGGTGGTGAGGGCTATGCCCGTGGCCACGCCTCAAGGTCGGCCTATTGATTTTTTGTTTTTTTTTTTTTAGCTAAAAAAAAAACAAGAAAGAAAAGGCAAAATGGGGACCCCTGAAATGGGACCAGGGGTCCCTTACAATATCAATTTAACTGACAAGGAAGGGGATAGGAAGCGTATACCCTCACAGCTCCTTTGCGACCGTGGCGAGCTGGTGGTGACGACTTCAAGTGTTGAAGGTAGTTGAGGCGACTCCGGTGGCGACCTATGAAGCTCGGGAGGGGATTGCAGGTGACTTATGGATCACCGGACGTGAAGTGGAGGGGGTCCAGGCGTAGTAGGTTGGCTGGCCGAAGTGGGAGTGGCCAATGTAATTTTTTTGAATTCGGGTCTCTGCCGTGGACAGTAGCTATGGATGGGTTGTGGTGATGTTTATGAGAGCTTGTGGAAGGCTTAGGGGGATATGGGAGTACTCTGGGATAGTCTAAGACCTAACTAAGGCAATGGCTAAGTGGTTAGGTAGATGGGAGATGGGGTCGAGTGGCTGTGAGTTATTTTTTAAAAAAAAAACCTTTGAACAGTGGGTGTTGTGGTGGTTGAGGGTGAAGCCTAGAAGGGTACAAAGGTGATGATATGCTTATGGGCCAACCTAGGGACTTAGTTGAATGGGATGTGAGGGCTGGGAGAGATGGAGGAGCTGACTGAAGTTTTTTTTTTTTGAAAAAATCCCCCATGAACAGTGGCTTCGTGTGGATTTTATAGAAGAAGAAAAGAGATCGAGATGGAATGATAAGGATGGGGGTGAATGGTGATGTGGCTACGCGTGGGGGACACGAAGCAGGGGGCAGGAGAGGCAAGGGCTGTGGCAGCAGCACTGTGCATCGTCCCTTTGACAGGGACGATGAACAGTGGGTTTTTTTTTTTGTTTTTTTTGTTTTTTGATTGGCTTTGGGTTTGTTACTTTGGGCTCAACCCGTATGTGGGCCTTGCTACATGGGGTTGGCGCCCAAAGTTTCAAACCCTTTTTTTTTTTTTTTTTTCCAAAAATTTCTTTTTTTTTTTTTTTTTTTTTGATTGGTTGTTTGGTTCCTTTCTTTGGGATATATTTTTTGAAATTTTTTTTTTATATATTTTTTTTGTTTGTTCTTTTTTTTTTTTTTTTTGTTTATTCTTTTTTGTTTTTCTTTTTTTGTTTTGATTACCTATTTTGGGCCCAACCACCACATGTGTGAGGAAAGCCAAAAGTTTCACCCTAAAAAAATTTGAATTTTGAAATGGGGTAATGTGGGTCTCACTTGGATTGGGCTTAGTGGGCCCATGTTTGGGCCCAAAAGGTTTTAATGTATTATTTTTGGATTTTTGGACTTCGTAAATGGGTCTTGAGCCCAAGGGGTCTTGCCTAGGGTTTGGGCTAGGGCTAGGGCTAGGCTAGGGTTAGACCTAGGGTTAAGTCTAGGGTTTACCTAGGGTTTAGTTAGGGTTAGTCTAGGGTTAGACTAGGGCTTAGGCCACTACCTGGGGTTGAATTAGGGTTTGGCTTGGAATAACCATGGTTAATGGAGGTTAACTATGGTCAAGCGTAGTGTAAAAATTGGGTGCTTACAGAACTCACTTTTTTCTACCTATTATTTTATCAAGAGCGATATCTTTTCAGAATCAATCTCAACAAGTCAAGGAACCACCAATAATCCAATAGATCACATGAGCTGGATGATCTGTAATGCCTTTATTTATACAAGAAATTCTCTTATTCGTTAAAGAAACAAAGGAATATGAACCTATATATAAATGCAATAGATACAACAGCGATAGAATTCTTCTTATGGTAGGATTCTTTAAGGTTTACACGTTATAAATCCTATTTTAATATAAGGATTCTAAACATCTCTTTAGGAATCATCCGGCTCATGTGATCTCTTGGATTAGAGGTGGTTCCTTAATTGGTTGAGATTGATTCTCGAAAGATACCTCTTGTGATATGCTAACAGTTTCCTTTTATATAAGAGACAATAGAAGATCACTTTCCTTTTTAGTCTCTAACGATTTACACCTAATAAAGAAAATAATAATTCTTAATACTCAAAAAATGTTAGAATTTAAAAAGAATGATAAAACTTAAGGGTGGTGATAGGTGCACCCCACTAATTGATGATTAATATTTATTTTCTGTACTTTCAATTTTCAACATGTTTTATAACCACACCCCAACCTTGATCCTCCAAGCCTTTTCCATTTGTTTGAGGAGAGCAGCTTTGATATTAAACAGGTTTGTCAATGACAACTTCGGTTAAGCATAGATCATGATCATGATTTTTTTTTCTCATAAAAGTTGGTTGTACACATATTATGCAATGGAAGCTCTGGCAGCTCAGCTCTGGCAGCTCAGCTCTGTTATCACTGTGAATCTTACTTATGCATGCAATAATTTATTTCACATAGTCGAGCCCATAAAGTGTCTTGTAAGTTGCAAAAAAAAAAAAAAATTTATTTGCATATGAGAATTCTGGAGCACTCTCTCGTGTATGTAGCGCACATCATTTGTGTTATTTGATTTTGTAGAAATTCACAAATACCCAATTACTTGCACACACAAAAAAACAAAAAAAAAAACTTCTCCAATTCAATTTTAGCTGGAGTTTGTGTTTTCTTCATTTGTGGGAGTGCTTCATTTCGCTACTTTTCGTCTTTGAAAGATTCCACAATTTGAGTTAAAAGATGATTACTTTGGTGTGTAGTCATAAATTTTAGGGCTTTTTTTTTTTGTGTATACTAGTAATTTTATGAATTTAATGGTATGTAGTCATCAATTTTAATAATGGGGTTCAGTCATCAAATAGTGGGCTGCACCTAGAAGCACCCAAACTTAAAGAGCAGTAATTAGTGGACCCTTGGGTTCGTTTCTTATCTTACCCCTTGTCTTCGTGTCCCTTTTAACACCTCTTTAACCATAGTTAAGCTTAAATAAATTAAAGTTATACTTTCAATTATTTAAAAAAAAAAAAAAAAAAACAATGTTGGATCACATAACCATAAGGGGTTAGTGAATCTTAACCAATATTTATGAGTATTTTAAATTGGGGTGTGGACACAGGTCATTTCGTTACAAAATGGAAAAATCTTTTAAGTATTTTTAATTGATTGGGTATGAGGAGTGCTAACCCTATTCTTAGGGCATTCCTACTTTCGGTGTAAGCCAACCATTTGTCTATTTTCATTGTTAAAGCCTTACAACCGAAAAATTATGTACTTTGATACTGAAAATAAACAAATAGTTGACTCATACTGAAAGTAGGAATGCCCCCTAATAGTAGGGTTAGCAATCCTCATTGGCTATTAGAAGAAGTAACAAATTTTATTTTAACATCAAAATCTACATTAGGGAGTGACACTTTCATCCTGGCAAAGCTTGATCCCAGTAAATTAAAGGCGCAGGTGTCGTCGATGCGCACGTTAGACACAGGCAATGAGGCAAATACGGAGTACATAGCGCACGCGTGAATCATGTTATTTCCTTTCCGAGTCTTGACGTATAACTTCTCTGAGAATCTCAACTCCCAGTTCTAGCAGAGAGCTTCCACCAGAGAATCATGGCGTCTCTCACTTCAACTAATGCCCAGAATGACCAGGTTTTTATTTTCTTTTCAATTTTATCATTTTGCGCTTCTACTTTCATTTTATCAACTTTAATAATATCACATAGTATTTTTACGTATTCTTCTTCTTCAATCTGATTCTTCCCTGAGAAATGGAAAAACCCAGAATCAGATTTCTGTGTTTTGCACTATTCTGGAATTAATTTATTTTTTCTCTACATTTCGACCTTTGATATTATTAATTTATTGGCTGGTTTTTCATGGGAAATACAAAGACGTTGAAGTATCATTGTCAATCAAAAGAAAACAAAAACCCATAGAAGTTATAACGGATTCTATCATCGGATACCTGTTTTAAGGTTTCTGCTGTACGTACTATTCACGCCTTTCTGTCAGAAACACTGGTTTGAAACATTATCTTAGTGCAAAGACTTTAGCTGATTTTCTTCATTATTTTGCAGAATACTGTTTTTGTTACTATAAAGTTATAGTTTCATATCTCTGTTTCCCCACTCTCTGAGTATCTAGGCACTAATCTTTGATTTAATTTTCTGCTCACAATAAACGTATTTTGTTGAATAAATGGATAATCCTTTGTATATGCTCTAGTAAGTATGGATTTGGATTTTTACAATTCGTAGACCGAGTTAAGACAAACCGATATGCTATTTATGTCTGAAAAGTACTTATTTGGCGATTTATTTTACATGATATTTCCTTATGCTTGTTGCAGCGTTTTCGTTGGACTTTTTTTTTTTACCTTCTTTATCATTTGTTAATTTGATGCTTACTTTACACAATTTAGTATGGTTCATTTCACTCTACATTTTCTTGGCTTGACAGATTTTGGTTGAACAGATATCATGTGCGAGAATATTTATACTAAATAGGCCAAGGCAATTGAATGCCCTCTCGTTTCAAATGGTATGCTAATTGGTTCTTTGGATAATTTTCTTGGATATCTTAATATCCTTTTGATCACATATAACCTATTAGGAAATATAGCTAGCATTTGTAATGAAGTGAATGAGATACATTCTATCGTTATCAATGTATCTCATCACAATTAGATAGTATCAATTAGATTTGAATTTGATTAGATTATGTAAGATTAGATTTGATTGAGATTTATTTCTATCTTTAGTTGTTCTCATCTTTATATAAACCTTATGGGTCAGTGTAAAAATTATGGGTGGTGCTAGGTGCACCGTGCACCCCCAACATTTACTTATATACACCGCTTTAAAAAAAACTTCTAATGAAACACCAAAATAAAATATAAAAGACTAATTAGCCCTTGTCTCTTTAAACCTTTCATCTAACAGAAAAAATTATTCCTGCAACTCCCTTTTCTACCCAACTATAGAGAAAGGAGTTCCAAATCTTGCTTCTATCACCTCATTGAATTACCTGCACTATCTCCACGCTGGAAAATTGAGCGATGAACCACTTCGGTATGTGCTTCCCAAGCGGAGCTCCATTGAGATCTGATCACCTCTAACTGCATCATCACTACGACAAGCGGCAGTGACACCGGCATGTATGTCACAGAAATTAAGGCAGTCGAAGAGACAATATTGTTGGAGGAAATTTCATTAAACATGCGATGTGCATCATTAAGATTCCCCAGTGCCTAATAGAAGTTCAATTAAGGCTGTTTGAAGGAAAATGATGGGTATGAAGCCGGGGCGTATAATGACTAATGAGGGCATGAATCTATTTTCCTTGGATGAAAGAAGACTTCCTGTACATGCTTTGAGGACGAAAAGGAGTGAAGCTATTAATGGAAGAAGAACCTTTATTCCATAAGCATCGTAAGGGTAAGAGGGCATAGCTAGAGGCTAGAAGACATGCTGGGCAAGGATGAATGTGGTGTCAGTAGCAGAGAGACACTTAGAAACTCAACTTCACCAAGGAATTCAGATGGCAACCGGTGACCCGCGACGAACAGTGGTGTTTAAAAGGAAATGGCTTTTTAGACTTTTTATTTGTTTTTGGTGTTTCACTAGAACTTTTTTAAATTTGGTGTTTATAAGTAAATTTTGGGGTGCTCGTAGCACCACCCAAAATTATTCGAGCATTATCAATAAATTAGATTGTTATCATAACCATGTTACATAGATTAAGATGTCAAGTGTTTTGATTTTGAAAATTTTAAAAAAATTTATTTACTTATATTCCTAAAATTATGGACATTAATTTATTATTTATTGTAATTTTATATTTCCTTTAGTTGGATGATATTTTTTTAATTGCATGTTTTGTATTATTTTCCATACTTTAATAATTCACCTTCCATATATGGACATTTTTTTGTGTTGTGTACTGTATATGGTAGTAGAACACAATTGGTTTCAAGTGCTGCAACTTTGACCTTGGCTTTTATATGAAGAGGAAATATGAGGAACTAAGGCCAAATCAAAACAAGAACATTCTTGATCAACATGTAGAATACCATAAAATAAACAGATGTAAAAATTAGGACTTATTCAAACTTTCATTCCCCAACAAGTGTCAATCTCCATTGATGTTCGATCTTTCAATTCTTTGATTTCCCGGCTTACATACTCGTATAAAATTAGTCATGATGCTCGACGCCAATGTTTATGATCTAGAGTTCAATTCATGTATCAGTGTCCATCAACACTTATTTGTGTTTTTCTCTATATTTGACCATGTTTTCGAAGTGCAAGAAAAGTTCAGGCTTTAACTCTAGATCAAAGATTTATTGGATCTCTATTAAACTAGACCCAAACTTCAATGTTCCATTTGTTATGCATTTTTCTCTCCATTTATTTATTTTTTGATCTTTAAGCAAGAGATTTAAAATTTTCTCAAGAAAGGAAATGTACAAAAAAGGGTCACTGACCGGTGAACAAAGATATAGCTAAGAAGGATTCTAATGAGAGATCAATAATTCTGTTTGATAATGGCTTTTCAGGTTTCTCGACTTCTGGAACTATTTATTGCTTCCGAGGAGGATTCTAATGCCAAGTTAGTGATTGTGAAGGTATTCTACCAAAAACACAATTAGTTGACATGGCCCATGTTGGAGTTACAGTAAACAGAAACTACATAGGAATCAACTAATCATCATTGGAATCTAAAGAGAAGAAACATTGCAAACACAGCGACGCTTTTATTCATGAGCATGTAATCATCTTTGTAGCAACATTTAATGGCTTTAATGCAGTGATGTGCATCAACTAAGTATACGTGCTTATATAGTTTGGTGCATCTGCAATTGTGTGCATATATAAGATTAAATTTGATTACCATTTCACAAAACACTATCAGAAATTATAGAGAATACATTATATACTGCCCATATTATGAACCTTTTGCTTTAACAAGTTTTTTTTTTCAATTGTATATCCTATATGCCATATTTTTGCTACACAGGGAGTATTATGGATTTCTATTTTACATAATTTATAGTGTTTTAAATTTTAATCTCCCCAGCCAAACAATTTGTGCCATGTTGTCCACTATGAACCCAAAATTATTTACTTCGGTTTTTAATTCCCTTTCATATTTTCTGACTGATAAATTGTATTTCTGGTTTTATGTTGTAGGGAAAAGGAAGAGCATTTTGTGCTGGTGGTGATGTTGTAGCTGTGGTTCGTGATACTACAGAAGGTAAAGGTTCTTTTTGTCACTCTAGGTAGCATTTATACTGATCGTTAAGGTCTACAACACTCATGAGCTACAGCCCTTAGTGATGGTGGATGTAATTCTCTCTCTCTCCTTTTTTTTTTTTCATTTGTTCCCCTTTCTAGTCCAATGAGATTGCATCGCCTGCACTGCTTTCATTGGAAGATGCTAAATTTTTATGTGAACATGAAGTAACTTAATATATTGTATACAGGATTACTAGAAATCGAAGCATTGTTGATATTACATTGTAGCCCATTTGTATGCATTAGGTAATTGGAAATTAGGTGCTCATTTCTACTGGAACGAATACATCTTAAACTATATGATGGCAACATATAGTAAAACCCAGGTGACTCGTCTTACTATTTAGGTATTATTTTCCAGGTTATATCTGTTTGAATTTTCCTATTGAGTGTTTCTTTGTCGAGTTAGTTCCAGATATTCTTTATCTGGAAATAATATATTCAATCTTACTTATTAAAGAGCAAACATGATTGAAGGTTTCAATTCTTGATGGAATTGTCATGGGAAGTGGGGCTGGAGCTTCAATACATGGTCGATTCCGAGTTGCCACAGAGAACTCGGTACTTGTCTTTCCCTTTATATCAAAATTTATAACTATTATCGGATTCCACCTGCACCTGCCAAAATGAACTTAAAATAGTAAATTGCATTTCCACCTGGGATTCTCTTAGAATAAATAACTAAAAAAATATTTCATCATTTAGCTTGTTTAATTTCAGTGTACTAATAGTTTTGAATGCCTTCTCCTTGGAATTTAGAAAGCTTAAGGTTCAAGTTATTGTAGTGCTGGGTCTTAAGGTGAAAGCTTTTATGATCAGATTTTGCTGATAAAATTCTGACTGTTGATCACTTCAGAAATTGAGGGTCAACAATCTCAAACATGTGTTCTATGTCTAGAAAATATTGGGTTAGTTTGGAGTTTTTTCATTTATTTGGTTGGCTTGTCCTGGTCCCACTAAAGAAGTTACAGAGGTTTCCTTTTGTGTCTGAAGGTCCATTTCAGAAGTAGGGAGAGGATTTTATGAAAGGTTTTCGCCTTTTGCGCTTTGTTAAGGAAGTGGAAAGGAAGAACCATAGGATTTATTAAGGATCAGAGAGTTCACTTCCAGAGTTTTGTAGTGATATGACCATATTAAATAGTCCCAATTTAGTTAGACGTATTTTATTAATGATTTCTGTAATCTCTGGTACTAGGAGTGCTTGTTTTGTACATAACTAGAGTCAAAATTTACAAAATGACTCATGATTTGGTGAACCTTAGCAGTATTAAGAAAATATTATGTGAGGGAAATAATTATGTAATATCTATGAAATACACAATATCTCATAAATAATCTTCGATTAGTATCTTTAATATATTATGATTATTTTTAATATTGTGTTTCCAAGTTAAGAGTTGTGAGTTATTTATTTAAACCCTCTATAGGTCATTGTAATCCACCCAAGCTTTTCAATAAACCAGTTTATTTACAAGCAGTCCCATTTATGTTGTAATTTGCATTTTCATATTAATGCAATTACACAAGATCCACAAAGGAAAAGTTACTATCATGTTCTGTCCTTGTTTTTTGCATTTTTTCAAATGTTTTTGGAGTAGGCCGTTTCAAATGTGTTGTTGACCAGACCAACCGATTGAACCAGAAAAATCGGGAACCGGTCCCTTGCCGGTTCTTAGAACCGGAACTCTTTAAGAAGCCAGGACTAGGAAAAATGAAAATAAATTTAGTTTTTTTTTTTCTGACAAAAAGTACACGATCGAACTGGGAACAGGCCAGAACCAGGAAAAATTGGGGAAAATTAGTTTTTTTTTTACAAAAAATACACGGTTGAATCGGAACCAGCCAAAACCGATGGTAGAACCGGTTGGGAACCGGCTAAAACCGGGAAAAATGAGGGAAAATGATGAAAAAAATAGCTTTTTTTTTTTGACAAAAAGCACATGGTCGAACCGGAACCGGCCACTCTACCGGTTCGAGGCCCAGTCTAGTTATGAAAACAGTGCCTTTAACATCAACACTGAGCAGTATCTAGCACAGGTTGAAGGAAGGGACAAGGTGATGACCAAAAAGGGACAATAAATACCAGAAAACGAGGCAGGAATATTTTTGTGTGTGCGCGCTACCAAAATTCAGAGATGCAGGAGAAAAACTTTAGAAATGAAGAAAATCTGCAAATGTATTAGGGCTGATTTCGACTAACTTTTTTGGTTTGGGAAACTTGGCCGCTTGGAAATCTCGAAGTCTCCCTCCTACGCTGGCAGATGTGAATTGATCAGAACAGTTCTAAAGTATAGCACCTTCAAGCTTCCCATGGCCACTCTCCTTCCTCCAAGCTTAATTAAGTCACATTGGCATCCACATATTTTAAATGGTGGGCAGAATTAGAGATCGTATATGATGGGAGATTGAGATTTATGGGTCAAGTGGGGGTTGTATTTGTTGATAGGCGGATTGTAAAAAATGCAATAGATGAAAAATACTAGGAAATTGAGGGAGGATGATGAAAGGATGCAAACATGTCCACAAAAAAAAGTGGCTTTATAATATTTTTCCCACTCACACTCACAGTGAAATCCCTTTCGGATCTTCAAAAGTTAACATTCAACTGAGGTAGAAGGATTTTGACTCAAAGAGTGGAATTGTGCTGACATAATTTTAATCATTAATTAACTTCTGTATATTATCTGTGATGGTATGGCTATTGGGGTTTCATAGCTGAGACTATATGGTTTGAACATTTAGACAATGATATGCGAGCTAGCTATCCAACTCTCTGATGAAGACTGTGGTTTCAATATGATTTATACTTTTTAAGTTGTTCTAATGTAGCAAGGGCCATGGTGGGGTTGAAATCTGCCTCATTATTTAGGTTGATCTAATAATATTGCTACATTGTTCAGCTTGTATGCTTCTTTCTTTTAAATAGTGAAGACAGGGATATCCTGTTATTCTTCTCGAAAATCAGCACCGTAAGATATAGTCACTGATACTTTTTTTTTTTTAAATGACATTTCCCTCACAGTACACTTTTTTACAGGTATTTGCCATGCCAGAAACAGCACTAGGAATATTCCCAGACGTAGGTGCTTCATATTTCTTATCCAGACTCCCCGGTTTCTTTGGTAATTCCGTTCCTATCCTTGATTGGAATATTTTGCTTTAATAGTTACCCAATTATATCTCCAGAATCAAGTATTTCTCAATGGTGTGTCAATTTTTTATTTTTTTATTTGGTTCGAGATATAGGTTTAGGCCGCAACGCCGATTAGGTGTTAGTATCTGTTCAGTTAGCTAGTGGGCGGGTGGAGAGTATATACAAACTCCCACCCTCTCGGCAATGGAACCCGGTACCTCCCCCCAAAGCAGGGGATACACTACCACTGGGACAAAGCCCTGGTGTGTAATGGTGTGTCAAATTACCCCTGCCTTAGGTACAAATTAAATAACCTTTGTATGGGAAGGAAGAAGATGAGGAATTAGGCTATATCCTAATTAGAGGTGTCCTTCCCAAGAAATCTTTCCAAATTTTAGTTCCATATTATTTACTAGGTTTAGCGAAGAGGCCTGGTTTTGTCTGTCTTACATGTTGAAGATGACTAGCTATGCTATAACCATCTTGTACTGTGCTTAAAGATTTTGTTTTTTTATATTATTTTTTGGGACATCCGGCTCTTTTTCCATTCTAGGTTGAAGTCTGGACCTTAGATAACTTTGTAGATATCTAGATTTCACTTATTCTTAACCATATTTTCCTTCTCTATCTCTTTCCAGGAGAATATGTCGGTCTTACAGGTGCAAGGTTGGATGGTGCCGAAATGCTTGCGTGTGGCCTTGCAACCCACTTTGTCCCCACAATGGTAGACTACTTGTCTAGTTGAAATTGTTAGACTAAAAGTTCAAACTTTTCCAAACAAAATTATGCAATATAATTCACATGGTTTAAGGACTCATACTAGTTGTAACTTGTAACACAGTCAGTTTGGTTTTGTTGGGTGCAAAGTCAAGAATTAGTTACTTCAACTTGGGTTTTTTTCAGAGGGTATAAATTTAAGTTACTCAGATAACTTGATACTTTCATTATTACGTGTTTCAAACTTTTTTTAATGCTATGTAAACTGTAAGAGAAGTATATTCTGTAAAACTTTATACTATTTGTATGGTTGAGTGTATATAGGTGATATTAGTTTTTAAATGTTGTTTGTTAATTTCTACTCAGACCCTACCAAGTTGTGTTAGAAATTGGAAATTGACTCTAAAATCCATTCTTTGTCCTTGTTCACCACACAAATGAATCTCTTTAACTTATAATACTAGTAGATTATTACCACAAACTAGGATGCTTTCCACAAGTGCTACTTACAAACAAATAGTACCTTTTCTGCCACGATATGAAAATGTCATCTCTGATCTTCCTCTTAAGAGGACATTTTCCATATGAATGCTTTTTTAACTTGTCTTCTATCATCCAACAGAGATTGCCTTCGCTAGAAGCGGCACTGTTTAAGGTGAATACAAGTGATCCAGCTGTTGTTTCTGCAATTATTGATGAGTTTTCACAGCAACCCCATTTAAAAGACAAGAGTACTTATCACAGGTAAGTGATAAGTCTGCTCTTCTTTGTATTTATGGATCAAATATCTGCGCCTCCAACTTAATAGAAGTTGGGACATCTGTGGCATGGAGATAGTTAGTTCTGTAATTAATGGTTCTGTATGTTTACGCTGTTGATGCAATGCATGAGTTATTCTATAATTATCTGTGGAATGCATAACTATTTCCAGTGGTTTTTCCGTGAAATGATAGTTAGGAATACTGGATATCATTGGGGTAAAAGGGTGTTATGATAAGCCATATATTTAAAATAGGTTGACAGTTACAATAGTGGATTTGCCTGATCCCAAAAGAAAAAAAAAAACAATAGTGGATTTGCAGCAAGTATACTTTCAGCATGTTGTTAATGATATTGAACCACCCATAGGTGACCCACCGATTGAATAGTCAAGATTTATGAAATAGGTAGTATAGAAACTGATGAAGAGGTGGCCTACAGAACATTTCTGGAGTGATTGAGCGAATCACTGTTGTCATAAATATAGACTAAATGACTTCTTCCTTGACTGTCATGGAGCAGGAAGTCTCCAAAGCCACCTAATTTGACCATAGTTACCAAGCGAAGCGAAAGCGAGAAGCGGGAAGCGAAGCTCAAAAAATCCTTAGGAAACGGGAAGCGAGAAATAGATATAGGTGCATTATTCTCATTATGTTAGGATGACTAATTATACCTTAAATTTTATTTTATATGAGATATTTGTGAAGAAGTAGGTGTCTTAGAGTCTTAGGTTTCAATTCAACGATACTTGCCTAGGATATATGTCGTAGGCTTAGACTCAGGTCTATCTCATTACTTCCTAAATAGGAAATTCATAACCCCCTTGACCACTAAATGAGAAGCGAGTGAAGGCGAGTCTGAGAAACGAGCTTCCCACCTTGTACATAGCTTCCCGGCAACTATGAATTTGACAGTAAACGATCACTGGACCAGATACGTTTTATTTTAAATTCGTATCTTCCTAGACCAGTTGAGAAGGGAATATGGAGGTAATCCACCTTCCTCATTCTCATTTCCAAAGAAATAAGGCCTGCTTACCTTCCTCAATTTCATTTCCAAAGAATTTAGGTCTGCAATGAGAAGCATAGTGTAACTCACTTTATAAAGTCAAGTCTTAAGGCACCAGGGAACCATGCACTTTAATGGTGTAGGCAGTAGGCACTCACGAGTAATATGTACGTTTATGATGCTCAATCAATGACCTATAATAAATAGTAACCATTTAATTTTTTAATCGGTAATTATGATCATTGATGAACAGGATTCGTGTTGCCAGCCCCAAATATTTGGGATAAGGCATTGATGAAGATGATGGTAAGAATGATCATCCATAAATAAATAAGAATATGTACAAAACAAAGTTCAGCAATGGGCAATGGGTGAACAAGAAGAAAGGAAATATACAAACTGAATAAAGCCTACTGAAATCAATAGATCACCAACCTATCCTTAATAAAACACAGTGACCAAGTCAAGATCTTCAAGGTCGTCCCTAATCAAGCACCAGGATAAAATAAGCTTTAGCTAAATGAGCCCAAATAACACCAAAGAGGATGAAGAGTTCGCGACCAATTCCTCTCTTTCCAAATGTACCAACAAAGAGAGCTGGAATCAGTTGCCAAAGGGTCCTCAATGGTTGTACTACTTCGTGAATAGACAAACCTGATAGGAAGTCATTGAAACATCGTGGAAACACCCGATCAATCCTTGTATGAGATAGGATAATATGCCATAACTCTTTTGGCAGAGGACAACGAAGAAGGAAATGATCCACTGTCTCCTCTTCAGCCAGACACATATTGGATCTGTTAGCCATCCTTCACCCTCTATTTTAAATGGTCCGTGGTGAGGATTTTGTCCAGTGCAGCAGTCTAAAGGATAAATGCAACCTTGGATGAAATTCTCGACTTCTATACAACTCTATAAGGAAAAGAGGTGATAGAATTCAACCCCAGGAATTTGTAGAAAGATTTCACTGAAAAACCCTTGTTGTCTCACAACCTTCTATCACTCACAGAGATATTAGGACTGATCAAGGATAAGCGGGCCAACAATCTACTCAAACCCCCCATCTTCCAGTTACTAACATTTGTTCTCAATATAGGGGCATACATTGTGACATTATTACTAGAATCCAAGCAGCTACTAACCATGCCACATTTGTCAGAGGCGATCAAGTACAAATCGCCAAAATCCCCTCTCAGTGTTCTGCCCACGCCACAAATCCTCCCAAAATCTAACTTCGTCCACACAACCAACTCCAAAACTAATATGCTTCCCAAAGTTCTCCTCCACCAATAACTTATCTCCATATGCCAATTCCATAAGGTCTCCTATCCTATGTTGTTAAATCGTAATTGAATCGTAAAATCGTTTTAGGACCGATTCGATTCAAATCGGGATTCAAATCGTAAATCGTAAGATTTAATCCATTTTTTTAAAAATTGTTTAAAAAATACAAAAACTTATTTAATAAATAAAAAAATAGAATAATCTATTATCGAAAAGATTTCATTCATATCTATTGATAAAAGAAAGTAATGAATATTTCATTGCATACTCTATAAAAAAACGTAAACGATCTCCAAAAAATGAAAAAAAAAACTCCAATATCATTAAAGATAAATCAACAAAAATAAACTCATATAATCATGTCGTATGAGATCAAGCACCCAAAAAAAAAAGACTTATACAATCGAAAAGACTAATAAAATAAACTATCATTTTTTACCAAAATCCAACTCCATCATTCTCCTTCCTCCTTTCTTCTATTTTCTTTCTCTTTTTTTTCCCGTTTCACAGCAACAGAGAGACAACCCAAATAGGGTTTTTGGCATGTTCGTAACAAGAGTTTTCCTGTTTCTTCTCTCTTTTTAAAGGACATAAAGTACCTTTAGAAAATCAAAAGAATAAAAAATATTTTATAAGTATTGGTTCGTAAAAGGGGTTCGTGCTCGAATCATTTGAATCGCATGAATCGTACGATTTGAATCGCAAATCCTAATCAGAATCGCAAATCAAATGAGATTTATTCAATTAAGATTTTCAACCCTGATTTGAATCGTTTTGCATGGGATTTGAATCGAATCGTAGGATTTGAATCGCAAATCGCAAGGATTTAACAACCATGCTCCTATCCTTAGTTCCCAAGCCAAAACATTTGATTTGGGTAGTTTGATAGGATTTAGGTTTAGGGTTTTGAGTATAAGAAGAAGAAAAGGGGGAAAAGAGATGAAGGGGACGTAAGAGAGAAGGTAGCATAGAATATGTCTTTATTATCACAATAGAGCGTTATCTCGACCCCTTCTAGTTCTGCATGCTGGTTATCTATGTCCTGCTTGAGGGGGAGTTTTGTAATGGGCCTTCTAAATAAGTCCATTACCTCTTTAGTCTAGTTACTTTATTATTAGTCATTTCATCTTATTGAGTGATATAAACTGAGATCTAAAGGGGATGGAGATATTATTCCAAACCCTATTCTTCTCTCATTCTTTTTCTTCTCTTATATTCTTCTCTGCTGGTATTAATCCCTAGTTTTCTACTGCAAGTGTCCAAGATCTTTTAGATTTTGGTCCTTGCGAGATTTGACAACCCCTATGGTAGTAGCAATCCCAATACAACTTAAATACCTACGTTGCTTTGTATAAGTCAAAGGAACAAGCTTTGGAGACTAGAGTTGATACTATGATAATCATCTCTACAAATAGTAATATTAATTTCACTCACAAGTTGACCAATCCCTGCAGCAGAATAATTCATGAACAAAGAATACTCTAATCCACTCTATTAAAAAGATGTCTCGGAATCCATATCTCCCATACTCCCACTATTTGTTACATCCATGTGCAAGAAGGCTGAAACTCTCTAGCAGAAATCTTAATTTATCCATTAAATTATTTATAATCATTACTTGTTCAGTTATATATACGCTTTTTGTGGATGTCAATATATGAATATAGCCTTACCCTACATTTTATAGATGCTCACTCTCTGGTGGTTGCTTGGCACAGACTGGATATTATTGACAAGTGCTTCTCCAGTAGAACAGTTGAAGAAATTTTATCTGCTCTCGTAAGTTGCTGCAATAGATGGTCCCATAGGGAGAGAACAATTTGTTTGATTATATATCTTCTGTCTTTCATATTTGAACTGTTTATTGCTTATCTTTATCCTCTTCGCTTTTGTGCCTAGTGCTTATTACATGGCCATGAGTATGGTTATTAGTTCTTATTGTTTTGGAATCGTGTGTTGGTCATTGTTTGTTATTGTAGGAGAGGGAGGCTATAAACGAGGTTGATGATTGGATCCCTTCAACGATTCAGTCATTGAAGAAAGCATCCCCAATGAGTCTTAAAATTTCTCTAAGATCGGTATGGATGCATCATGCCTTTTTGTAGAATATTTTGTTAATATACCCAAAGTTAAATATGAATCTGTTAATAGTGATGATTTATATTGCATGTGATAGCTAATAATTTTTATGAAAAGGATAAACATTTAAAAAAACGTGAAAGTCATCCTATTGAGGAGTTGGTTACTGTGCATGGTTCAAAATATCGGTATCGGGTGCTATATCAATAAGTCGAATATAGGACACGTATCGGATTGGATGGATACGGCGGAAAAAATTAGGACACGCTAAAAAACGCTTGAATACACAAGAAAAAACTTGGATAACTTACATAAAACATCTTTTAATGCAAATGGAAGCTAAAAACAAACTAAATGAAGGCCTTCAACTACAGTTATAACCATACATATATGAGACTTAATAATTTTATGATTTAAAAAATGCGATCATGCTGATAAACAATAATCACTTTGGGGAGTGGAGTGTATCTCCCTTTGGGGAGTGGAGACTCGTGTTCAAGTCTTTCGTGTGGCTGTTGACGCCCACCATGAGTGCTAACCCTGTTGACCCCTAACCCCTTGACATAGTTAGATAAATGATTAGAGCATAGCAAAAAAAAAAAGTATAGGCAATACAATCTAAATATTAAAACTTTACATTTAATGAATTAAATAAGAATGTACTAAATAACCATAAAGTATAAGCTTGAATCAGTTGAATATAAGTGTTTTTATACTGAAATGTTACTCTATTAGTTGACTTTTAACCTTATAGATGAAAATATTTATGAAGACTGAAACATAAGACTGTTTTTGCCGGACTTTTGGTTTTTAATAATGTTTTGATATAGTAGAATTTATGAAATTTTAAGACTTGACAAATACCTTAGAAAGTTGAAATGAGGGGTATAACCTTATTTGGATCTAGCATAATTTTTGTTGAATACATATGGGAAGTATAACCGTATTTAATTACATATAAATATCTTAAGTAAATAAAAGTAACCATTTACTTAAATAATATTTATATGTAAATAAGGTACTGTAATTAGGCTTGTAGTGTAAATGGAAGGAAAAAGGGTCCATGCCATAAGCGTATCGGCTCCGCATCGAGCGTATCGAGTCCGTATCATGCGTATCAGTGCTAATACGGGCGATACGGTACTGATATAGGGGATTTTTTTTAATACCACGTACCGGGCGTATCGGCCAGTACTATTGGTATTTTAAAAGGAAGCATTCTATGATGCGAATAGTAGTCAATAAGTTAAATTGGAGTTTATTGGTTTTGGATCAAACAAAGTTTTGGTCTTTTTACTAATACATACTGTTTGTTGTTTGATTAAAAAAAGAAAACATGAGAAAAGTTATAAGAAGAAAGCTTCAATTAAGTAGATTATAACTACACTAGAAAGTTATTGTTCAGAACCTTTGATAGTTTAAGATGTCATGTACTGATTATTAATGTAAAATACTAAGAAAAGGAAACCAAAAGGTACAAGAAAAGCACTAAAGAAGAGAATCTCTTACACTCAATTGTATGTACTATCTAAAGTGCCCATTGAGTCAACTAACTGGTCATTTTTCGACATCCATGCTAAAAAACAAAGATAAGTTTTGAACTTTCACTAGGTTCATGAATGAAGTTATATATAAACATTTATAGGGAAGTTCATCTTCCTTTACTACGATTACATACTCAATCTTCGAATTGTCATATTTTCTTCTGCTTTTGTTTTCTTCTTCCGATAGATAAAGAATGTAATTAACCATTCCACAATTCTTTACAGAATTCTATAGTTTGTCATATCTAGACCATTAATGGATGTATTGATGATTTATCTCTTTTTATTTAATATAAGGCTAGCTTAATCTAACAAATTCTCGGATGATCAAATTTAATCCTTTTTTTCTCGGTAACAAGTTGTAAGCTTTCAAACTTGTTTGACTTGACTTACTTATTGTGCAATTCCAGATCAGAGAAGGGAGGCTGAAAGGTGTTCGTCAGTGCCTTGTCCAGGATTATAGAATTTGCTGTCATGTCTTGCGAAGTGAAGTCAGCAAGGATTTCTTTGAGGTTTCGGGAGCTGATTTTTAATTTCTTTTCTCAAGTTCCTTTCATGTAAATGATTCTGAAAGCCAACCTTCAAATGCAGGGTTGCAGGGCTATACTTCTGGATAAGGACCAAAACCCCAAGGTTGATGGATATTTTTTCCCCTCTATCCTGTGGTGAAAGCTTTAAATGGGGATTTACATTATTGATATCGTTTTTCTTGAATTTTGCAGTGGGAGCCTTCTAAATTGGAGCTAATTAGTGACGATATGGTGGATCGATACTTTTCAAAGGTGGAATATGACGAGTGGGAAGATTTAAAGCTCCCTGCTAGACCCAACTTGCCCGCTTCTGCCATCGCAAAGCTGTAAAGGTCATTGTAAATTCTGTCAATTTTAGAACACCTTTGGTTCGCGATGAATGTTGGCAATGGACACATGAACTTCTCAGTTAAATAATTGGCTTAGTTCCATTTAGTTATTGAACATGTATTAATTTTATTTTTTTTAAAGTTTGGTAATATGGCATGCAATTCAGATAACCATCTCAGTCAATCTTGAACTTGCAGTTAGCAATAGGAAAGAATCTTTTACAGGAACACTTAGCTGTATAACATAAAATTTTATAGACACCGTGGAATTTTTAATTATCTCACCAGTAATCTCTGCAAGAACAAAAACCATCCTTGAAATGGTGGAAACGACTTCGATCCCTAACAGTTATCTCTCTTTGGAAAACCTTTGAAATAAGTTTAATTGCAGAATGGCAATCCGTGCAGACTCTCAGGTTTTTCATGATGACAATCTCGGTCCCTGCTCTTGTCTTCAGCAGCCCAAAACAGATAGCCAGCTTTTCGCTGTGCTGAGAAACTGAGCCTTCCTTCTCTTCCTCATCGATATTCAGTAGCACTTCTGATGTTTCTGCTACATAGCCCGCCAGCTTCAACTTTTGGGTTACATGATCCAGCATCAAATGTACTTTTTCTGATTCCGGGTGAGAATGACCTCCAACCAGAAACTCATGGGAAACTCCATCAACAACAATGGAGCTGCAACCAGGTGTTTTCCGAATTCCTCTTTTGTGCATTAAACTTCTCACCATCCTCACTTCTTCCCACTTTTGCTTCCGGGCGTAGATGTTTGACAGCAACACATAAACACCATCATTTTCTGGTTCGAGATTTAAGAGGTGGTTTGCTGCCTCCTCACCTAACTCTACATTGTTATATACTCTGCATGCGCTAAGCAAAGCTCCCCAGATTGCTCCATTTGGCTTCATGGGCATTTCTCTGATATATTCTTTAGCTTCCTCCAGAAGTCCAGCTCTACTAAGAAGATCAACCATACACCCATAATGCTCCAACTTTGGTGGGATTCCGTATTGCACCTTCATGTTTTGAAAATGACGGCAACCTTCTTGGACCAACCCTCCATGGCTGCAAGCTGACAACACTCCAATGAAGGTGATATCGTCTGGCTGAATTCCAGCCGTCTGCATAAGAGTAAATTGATTGAGAGCCTCCTTACCAAGACCATGAAGGGCTAGTCCAGTGATCATGGCATTCCATGAGACAACATCTCTTTCTGGCATGTCATAAAAAATTTGGCAGGCAGTATCTATTCGTCCACATTTTGAGTACATGTCAATTAGGGAATTCTGCAAACTGATATAATTTTTCAGTCCTGCCCTACCAATATATGCATGAACCCACCTACCTAAATCCAAATCACCCACTTGGGCACAAGCTGAAAGCACTGCTAAGATTGTGATTTCATTCGGGTTCTGGTCAGATTCAGTAACCATTTCCTTAAATAGTCTCAATGCCTCTTTGCTTCGATTGTTCTGAACATACCCAGAAATCATAGCAGACCAAGCAACGACGTTTCTATCCGGCAATTCATCGAACACCTTTCTTGCAGAATCCAATTCCCCACACTTAGTATACATATCTACCAAAGCAGTCCCTAGAAAAACACAAACCTTCATATCCGATTCCCTGATTCGTAAGTGCAGTTTCTTGCCATACTCCAAATCTTTTAATTCTGCACAAGCAGAAAGGAGACTCACCATGGTCACTTCATCAGGATCTTCCCCTTCTTCTTCCATCTCAGTGAACAGAAGCAATGCCTCTGTAGGGTAGTGGTTCCTAGCATACCCACCAATCATTGAAGTCCAAACAACTTGGTTTCTTTGGCCCATTTTCTCAAATACAGCTCTAGCTGAGTTTAGATCCCCACAAGCTGCATACATAGTAATCAATGTAGTTTCTATGTAGAGGTCAGAGACAAGGTTAAACTTGATGATATGACCATGTAAGATCTTTCCCTCATGGAAATCCAAGGACTGGGCACAACCCTTTAGTAAAGAAGGAAATGTGAACCTATCAGGAATGGTTCTGGATTCTTGGAGCATATCCACATAACCTAAGAGTGCTCTTTTGGGCAACTTATGATTCACAAAGCCTCTTAAGATGGTGTTCCAAATTACTATATTGGGTTGTTGAGTGTGGTTAAAGATCATGGAGGCATAAGTTAGACCTGTTGAGTCTCCTGAGATGGAATGGGAGATGAGCTTGGTGAGGGATGGTATGTGATGGATGAATCCTGTTATAATCATCTGGGCATGTATTTGCTGGAGATCTCTCATGTTTAAACACTTCTTCCATTCCAAGAGATGAAAAATGGTTTGAGATTTCTTGGTGGAGTTCAAGCTGGGGGTTATTGATACTGGGGTTGGAGAGTTGTGATGCATAGAATAGAACAACAAAGGCATGGTTTCCTTCAGATATGAGATAAAACAAAGGTACACTTTTTTGGTTTGAAAAGAATCAGGAATAACCTCAGATCTATCTTGATATCTAATCTATCAGAATGCCTTTCTTACTTCTTCTTTTTTTGTTGTTTTTTTTTTTTTTGTGTGTGGTTATCTTCATGAATGAATGTTTTTGTCATGTCCAGATCATCCAAGAACAGCACAACACTGTAAAAATATCAGCAATAGCTATTTGAATTATATATAAGAGACAACATTGCAGACAAATCAAGTTTAACTTGCCATCCCTGTCATGTATAGGCAAATCTAGTTAACATTAAACATCAAGTTGGGCTTGCATGTGATAAAGATTTGGAAATTACTCTCTGTGGTGGAAGCTTTTTTGGATGTTTCCTATATTTTCATTTGGATAAGAGTGAAAATTTACTGTTAAGAGCTAAGAGGAGTAATCGAGTTCGGACACACTTTCGATGGCACCTCTAGCTACAAGGAAATATGTGGGACCTAAATTGGGTTTCTTAAACTCCCAGAGTTCACAGGAGGAACTGATTTAAGTTGCATAACTATATCTATCAACCATATAAGCATAAATTTACCTAGTACAATCTTCGCCTCAACATCCCTTCTATAAAGTTAAATTTCTGTCACCAATGTCTGCAGTATTCTGGCATTGTTCAAACTCGATCAATTGTTCCTAAATGGCTGAAAAGCACATCACTTGATAGTTAGTTTTAGTTCACAACGCCATGGACAATTGATAGTTAGTTTTAGTTCATGATGCCATGGACTTTATTCTACTGACATAGACATGAATTTGTAAATCTGAAGCAACTGCATTCACAATCTAACAGTTCCCATAGAATATTTTTGTCATAACCATCCTGCCAATAGAAAATTGAAGTAAGTGTTAACACGACTCTATACATTTAGCTAGAGGGAGCGTTCTTGTTCAGTTGTTCTCGTTCTCTGCCAGTTCAGAAACGTATACATTTAACATCTGTTCAGTAGTGGTAGGTGAAGCCTGTATAATCCAATAACACACATCAATGGAACCAATGGATTTCCTGGATGACACAATATGATATGGAATCAGCATACCTCAAAAATAAGAGGATCTTAGTTCTAATATACTAACAAGACTGAACGGTAAACCTGTCGAACAGCCATGGTAGTTTATCTAAGCTTGAAGGAATCTACAGAAAAGAAGTAATCTAACAGAGATGCGGTGAGGGTTTTCCTTGGTGCGTCGATGAACAGCTTTAAAAGTGATTCTACATCCTGTATCTTCTCTTGTTTTAAGCTCTTAAATTATTATTTTTTGGTAACAATTAGTCTCCCAAACCCTTCGAGGCGAGGACTAGTCCCTTCTTCTATTCTATCTTGAATTGTGCTTGAGCGTCTAGGAATGTGTCTGTCCATTTGGCCTAATTGTAGATTGTGGTGTTGTTACCTTAACCAAAAAAACCAGCAGCAGTTGGGATAGGCATATATATATCACTCTTCAGCTCTCGAATCTCTAGCAACTCGTACCCTGGGGGATTGGCTCCCCAGACCTTCTTCCACTGAAGGCTAGACCCCTACCTCTCACACAAGATTGTCACTTGTGGCATCACAGTTTGCTTGTCCCCCCCCCCTCATTTAGATAAGGAAAATAACCACCTCGGTTGGTGACGCGAGGAGGGGCGTCTTGGCTCTCATTTTCTCCCCATGTGTCCCACTTCTAACCCCATTTAACTGTGGTTAAGATTCATCCACCCTTATGGTTCACCCGTCTACCCTTGGTTTTTAGAAGAAAAAAAAAATTAACTAAAGGGTTAAAAAAAACTAACGCTAGTTAATGGGAGTTGAAGGGTCAGCTATGTGAGAGCGAGGAGGAATAGTCCCCTTCTCGGCCGAGGAGGGGACTATTGCTCATTTAGATAATTGCCAATTCGATCTGAAGCTTTCTTTTTCATGATCTGAATTTGACGCAAAGTTTGTGTAATCTTGTTCCAACGAATCCTCAGTGAGCATAATCTGTACAAATCCTTACTGCTGAAGTGCCCGGAGTTGTATTAAGGAACTGAGCCATAATCACAAGTAAGCTAAGGCATAGAGCATAGGGGTGGTTATTGAACAAAATGTTCGTGAACTACTCTGGCACGGTTTGTTAAAAGTTCAAGTTTATTTAGTAAACAAGCCAAACTTGAACACCATTTTCGAACTCGTTTAGTAAACAAGTTGAGCTTGAGCACACCCCTGCTCGGCTCGATAAAAGCTCTATATATACATATTATCCCACTAAAATATTTAAAATATACTTATTTCATTTAATATTAAAATTAAGTATATCTATTATATACTAGTAAAGAATAATAGTTATAATGTATTTTATATGATAAGAATATCAAGTATATAATTATAATTTTATACTAAAATTCTAGTTAACACCGTGATTTCTTTGTCTAAGATAACAAAGTGAATTTTTTACCTAATATAAATAGCTATATCTATTAAAACAAGTTGCTCGTAAACTACTCGAGTTCGGCTAGTAAAGCTCGAGCTCGTTTATTTAATAAACGAGTCAACCTTGAACATAATTTATGAGCTCATTTAATAAACGAACAAGCTTGAACACATCACTACTCGGCTCGGCTCGATATCACCCCTAGTCATGGCTAAAGGCATCTATGATTTTGGCTAAAAGCTGATGTGAGTTAGAAAAAATTAAATCACATGAGTGAGTAAATCATAACCAAGGTTAATTATTGTTAAATATATATGTTTTAATAATCAAGGTTAGATTATTTAATCTTTAGGTTAAGTACGTAACCTTAGTGTTTACAAAAAATATTTTTAAAAAATTTAATCTCAAGAATTAAAATTTATTAACCATAGTTAAAAGGCCAATTAAAGGGCTCTGCGAGTAGGTTAGGCCATCTGAACTAGAGGCGCACGCGTGAGGCGTCCATGTGCTGATGTGCACGTTAGACTCCCCGAGACACAGGCAAATACGAAAACAAAATTCCCTCTATTTTACGCCACAGTATTATTCTCTGAGACTCTCTCAACTCTCAGTTCTTGCAGAGCTTCACCAGACAATCATGGCGTCTCTCAATTCAACTAACGGCGAGGATGACCAGGTATTTATTTTCTTTCATATTTCTTCATTTTGTCCTTGTAATTTTATTTTATCAACTTTAATTACATCAGATTTTTTTTATTTGTCTTCTTCTTCCTTATTAAGTAGAAACTACCTGGGTAGTCGTAGATTTTTAGCATTCATCCTCAACTACATGCATGTTCTGCTTATAGATTCTTCTTGAATCTGATTTTTCCCCGAGAAATGGAAAACCCCAGAATCGTATATCTGTGTTCTGCACTATTCTGGAATTAAATTTATTTTTTCTATATTTCAACCTTTGCTATTAGTAATTTCTTGGCTGGTTTTCATGGAAAATACAAAACGTTGAAGAATCATTGTCAATCGGGGGGAAAAAAAAACAAAAACTCAAAAAAGTTTATGACGGATTCGGTCGTCGGAGACCTTTATTAAGGTTTCCTCACAATCAGAAACACTGGTTTGAAACATTAGTTTAGTGCTAAGACTTTAGTTGATTTTCTTCATTGTTTGAATCTGATTTTGCAGAATACTGTTTTTGTTAATTTAAAGTTTATCTCTGTTTCCTCATTTTCTCTCTGAGTAGCATTAATCTTTGATTTAAATTTCTGGTCACAATACATGTATTTGGTTGAACAAATGAATTACCCTTTGGCTATGCTCCAGTAAGTATGAATTTTTATAATTCATAGACGGAGGAGTTCCAAAGTAAGACAAACCCAGATGCTGTTTGTGTATAAAAAGTTCTCATTTGGGGATTTACTTTACATGATATTTCCTTTTGCTTGTTGCAGCGTTTTCATTGGAAAGTTTTTCTATCTTCTCTATCATTTGTTTAATCCCCATTTAACACAATTTAGTATGGTTCATTCACTCTGTACCCTTTTCTTGGCTTGACAGGTTTTGATTGAAAATATATCATGTGCCAGGATATTTATACTAAATAGGCCAAGGCAATTGAATGCCCTCTCGTTTCAAATGGTAAGCTGATTGGTTCTTTGGATAATTTTCTCACATATACTAAAATCCCTTCAATCCCCTACAAACATGTTACATAAATCCAGATATCAAATATTTTTGAGTTTGAAATTTATCAAAAATTTATTTACTTATTTTCTTAAAATTATGGACATTATTTTATTATTTATTGTAAGTTTATATTTCCTTTAGTTGCATGCTATTTTTTTTTTATGTTTTGTATTATATTCCACACTTTCAGAATTCAACTTTCATGAACATTTTTTCATGTTGTGCGTGACACTGTATATGGTAGTTGCACACAATTGGTTGCAAGTGTTTCAACTTGGATCTGGGCTTTTATATGAAGTGGAGATATAAAGACCTAAGGCCAAATCAAAATCAGAACATTCTTCAACATGTAGAACATTATAAAAATAAACAGAGGTAAAAGTTAGGACTTATTCAAACATCCTTTCCCCAACAAGTGTCAATCTCCATTGATGTTTTTTCGGTTTTTTGATTTCCTGTCTTACGTACTCGTATGAAGTTAGTCATTGACTTATTATGCTTGACGCCAACGTTTATGACCTAGATTTTAATTCATATATATAATTACATGAATAGAGAGAGAAAGTTGGACATCTGCACTTCTTTCCTTGTTACCTTTTAAGCATCTGAGTCCATCCATCAACACTTGTTTGTGTTTTTCTCTATATTTGTCCATGTTTCGAAGTGCAAGAAAAGTTCAGGCTGTAACTAATGTATTTTAAAGATTTGAAAAACAAAATAAGAAAGCATTTTCTATTAGAAAATCCTGGTCATCCCAATCCTCTTAAGTTTTGGGTCAAGCAAGTTTGACACTTGGACTCGTACCCATACCCTACACCCGTACCCTTACTCGAGTAACATATGTTATCTTTATGGTGTTTGAGCTGGGGATTCTTAGACTGTTCTGATATTCTCATGGCTGATTATGAGGGAGAAGGCTCAAAAGGGTTGTAGATGCCCATTGAGTCATGGACTCATGGGCTATATGATTTGATAAGAGAAAATATGTTATGGTATGGCGTAAATCGGGTGCAACTCGGTAGGGTTGACTCGACTTGGTTGGAAACTCAAGCTGAGCCCGAGGTGCTCAACCTGAACCAAAATGAGCATCTTTGTTGGGTTCACTCAGGTTGGAGGAGTTAGATAGACTATGCTTGGATTACAATATCATTGAACTCCTTTTAGCGGACTAAAATCAATTTACATAGGAACTATGTGAATTTAACTTACATCTCCTCAACTTATTCTAATACTCAAAATATTGAACTAAGCACTTTGTTGCTAATGCTATTACAAATATATGCATATACAGAATGCAAATATACATGCACAACATAATTTAAATCACCGTGCTTGGGTTGGCTTGGATTGGCGGATTAACCCAACTCCAACCCACCTCTGAGTCAGTTTGATTCCCAATTCCAGCCCAACCCAAGTTTAAAAGGCCAACACAAGCCTACCTAAAAGTATGGTTGGGTAAGTTGGACTTGAGTTGAGCTCGGCCTGAGTCCACCCAATAGGTTTAATACAATAGGATTTTTCGGTAGTGGATTTCTCTGAAACTAGACCCAAACTTCAATGTTCCATTTGTGATGCATTTTTCTCTTCAATTATATATTTTTTTATTTTAAGCAAGAGACTTAAAATTTTCTCAAGAAAGGAAAGATCCAAAAGAGGTTCACTGATCGGTGAACAAAGATACAGCTAAGAAGAAGACAAAAAAGGCAAGAAGCAAAAAACCTTTAACCATTGGCAAAGAAAGACAATAACCCCAACACATCAAAATCAGCCCTAGAAGAACACCAAAACATTAATAATCAGGTAAATGGACAAGTTGAATCTCTCGCCAGTGATGGAGGAGTTTTCAAAAAACCGCCTGTTCTGCTCTTCCCAAACGCTCCAGAAAATGGCACCTAGAAGGATCCTCCAAATCACTTGTTAGCCACTATTTGCCTTGCCCAAGTACCAGTTGGAGATTAGAACCACAAATCTGGATGGGAATACCCACTGCACCATCAGACAGGTTTGGAAAACCCCCCAAACCCCTCTACCTAGAAGACATTACATCAACAAATGATCAACTGATTCCTCATCAGCCATACCATTGTTAAATTGGATTATCGATTAATTTAATTTTCGAAAACATGCATGGGTTAATATTCCATAATTCTCCTTCAGTTGATCACTCCTGTCCAGAGTGTTTGTGCTTGTAAACAAATTGACCATTTTTTAACATGCCTGTTTTGCCAACTATGATCTATTACACTTATTATTATGTTTTGGTTTTTTCTTATTAAAATTGGGGTATTGTACAACTATGCATCGCAGTGATTCTCATATTTGTCACAGCTTCCTGCTCTGTGACAGGAAATAGAGCCTTTATGAGGTAACTAACCTACTCTGACATGAACTCAGTGGAATGAGAGATCAATAATTCTGTTTGATAATGTCTTTCAGGTTTCTCGACTTCTAGAGCTATTTATTGCCTACGAGGAGGATTCTAATGTCAAGTTAGTGATTGTGAAGGTACTCTACCACCAAAAACACAATAAGTTGACATGTCGCATGTTGGAGTTACAGGAAACAGAAGCTACATAGAAATCCACTAATCATCACTGGAGTCTAAAGAGATGAAACATTGCAAACACTGTAGCTTTTATTGCTGAGCATGTAATCATCTTTGTAGCAACATTTAATGGCTTTTATGCATTTATGCACATCTAAGTATCTGTGCTTGATTTGGTGCATCTGCAATTGTGTGCATTAGTAAGATAAATTCAATTACCATTTCACAGTACACTTTCAGATATTATAGAGAATACATTATATGCTTCCCATATTATGGACCGTTTGCCTTAATAAGTATTTTTTCAATTGTATATCTATATATGCCATATTTATGCTACAACAGGGAATATTATGAATTTCTGTTTGCCATAATTTATGGTGATTTAAATTTTAATCCCCCCAGCCAAACAATTTGTGCCACGTTGTCCAATATGAACCCAAAAATTGTTTACTTCTATTTTTTGTTTCTTTTTATATTTTCTAACTGATACGCTGTATTTCTGGTTCTATGGTTGTAGGGAAAAGGAAGAGCATTTTGTGCTGGTGGTGATGTTGCAGCTGTGGTTCGTGATATTACAGAAGGTAAAGGTTCTTTTTGTCGCTCTAGGTAGCATTTATACTGATCTTTAAGGTCTACAACTATCATGAGCTAGATCCCTTAGTGATGGTGGATGCTTTTTTTTCCCTCCCTTTTTTTAAAATTCTCTTTGTATCATCTGTTCCCCTATCCTAGTCCAATGAGATTGCATCGCCTGCACGGCTCTCATAGGAAGATGCTAGATTCGTATGTGAACACGAAGTAACTTAATAAACTGTATACAGGATTACTAGACATTGAAGCATTGTTGATATTACCTTGTAGCCCTTTTGTATGCATCAGGTCATTGGAAATTAGGGGCACATTTCTTCTGGAACGAATATATCTTAAACTATATGATGGCAACATATAGTAAATCCCAGGTGACTCATCTTACTATTTAGGAATTATTTACCGGATTATTTCTGTTTGAATTTTCTTATTAAGAGTTTCTTTGTCGAGTTAGTTCCATATATTCTTTATCTGGAAATAATATATTCAATCTTATTTTTTAACGAACAAACATGATTGAAGGTTTCAATTCTTGATGGAATTGTCATGGGAGGTGGAGCTGGAGCTTCAATACATGGTCGATTCCGGGTTGCCACAGAGAACTCGGTGCTTGTCTTTCTCTTTATCAAGATTTATAACTATTATTGGATTTCGCATGCACCTGCCAAAGTGAAATTAATATAGTGAATTGCATTTTCCACCTGAGATTCTCTATAATAAATAAATAAACAAATATTTCACCATTTAGCTTGTTTAATTTTAATGCATTCTCCTTGGAATTTAGAAAATAAAAGGTTCAGGTTACTGTAGTGGTCGGTTTTAAGGTGAAAGCTTTTATATGGTCAGCTTTTGTGGATAAAATTCTGACTATTGGTCACCTCAGAAATCGAGGGACGACAATCTCAAACATGTATTCTATGTATAGTAGGGGCAAAGTGGATGGGGGCTACCTTTTGACCATTATCCAACCACTTGGGAAGTTTGGAGCTTTTTCATTTATTTGTTCGACTTGTCCTGGTCCCACTCAAGAAGTTACAGTGGTTTCCTTTTGTGTCTGAAGGTCCATTTCGGAAGTAGGGGGGAGGATTTTATGAAAAATTTTCGCCTTTTGCGCTTTGTTAGGGAAGTGGAAAGGAACCATAGGATTTTTTAGGAATCAGATAGTTCACTTCAAATTTTTGTAATGATAGGGCCATCATGGATCCCCATTTAGACATATGTTATTACATATTAATGATTTCTTTGGTACCAGAGTGCTTGTTTTATAAATAACTAGAGTCAAATTTTGCAAAATGACTCATGATTTTGTATTTTGATTCCTTTTTGGGTGATCCTTAGCAGTCCCATTTCTCTTGTAAGTTGCTTATTCATATCAATACAATTACATGCTATCGATAAAGGAAAAATTACTATTGTGGTCTCTCCTTATTTTTTCAATTTTTTTTGGAGCATGCCATTTCAGATGGGTTTTTATGTGCATCAAAGACCTTTTACAACAACACTGAGGAGTGCTCTAGTACAGGTTGAAGGAAGGAACATGGTGATGACCTAAAAGGGCATGGATGGAATTACTGAGGAAAGATTTGAAGTCTTGCGTCTAATTTTATGATGGACCACTCATCTGAATATGTAAGAAATTTATAATTGGAAATTAAATCAATAGCAGAAATTTATTATTAAAAAGGCAATAAATAGTAGAAAACGAGGCAGGAGTATTTGTGTTTGGGGGGTGGGCATAAATTCATAAAAGTATAGTTACCAAAATTCAGAGATGCACAAGAAAAAATTTACAAATGAAGGAAATCTAGCATATAGTATATTATGTAGGTATTTTAGAATATTACTTAGGATGTGCAAATGTATTAGGCCATCCCAATCCATTTAAAATACAATTATAAAATGAAAAGGTGTCATCAAGCGTTAAGTTTTAACTTTACTCTCATTCCTCCAAGCTTAAGTCACATTGACATCCACATATTTTAAATGGAGGGCAGAAAGAGAGATCATAAGATGGTAGACTTACAGATCAAGTGGGTTGTATTGTTGATAGGCCGATTGTGTAAAAGATGAGGTGAAAAGTACATGAAAAATACTAGGGAAATGACGGAGGAAAGGATTCAAAGTTCGAACATGTCAAAAATAAACGGTGGCTTTGTGATATTTTTTCAACTCACGGTAAAATCTTTTTGGATCTTTAAAACTTAGCTACAATAAAGTTAACATTCAACCGAGGGGAATTTTGTTATGTAGAAGGATTTTTGACTCAAAGAGTGGAATTAGCTGACATTTTAATCATTTACTTCTGAATATTATCTATAACAGTATAGCTATTGCGGTTTCATAGCTGATATGGTTTGACCATTTAGACAATTATATGCAAGCTATCCAACTCCCTGATGAAGACTGACGACTTATCTAAGGTTTCAATATGACTTATACTTTTTAAGTTGCTACTGTAGCAAGGGCATTCCAGAAGGCTATTTCCAACCTGGTGGGGTTGAAATTTGCCGCATTATTTAGGTTGCTTTAGTATTGCTACATTGTTCAGCTTGCATGCTTCTTTTAAATAGTGAAGACAGGATTGCCCCATTATTTTTCTTCTCGAAAAGCAGCATCTGAAGATATAGTCACTGATACTGTTTTTATGACATTTTTCCTTACAGTAGAATTTTTACAGGTCTTTGCCATGCCAGAAACAGCACTAGGACTATTCCCAGATATAGGTGCTTCATTTTTCCTATCCAGACTCCCTGGATTCTTCGGTAAATCCGATCCTCTCCTTGATTGGAATATTTTGCTTTAATAGTTACCCAATTATATCTCTAGAATCAAGTCTTTCTCAAAGAGGTGACAGTGTTCATTCCCGATCAACAGTGTGTCAAAGTATTTCTTACCCTATTATTTATACCTATAATTGATATACTTGCACAAATTAAATAAGCTTCAATAAACTATTGAAACTTTCCCTATTAGAAACACAAGATACTAGCAGCTGTAGTTACATTTAATGTTAAAAACTATTGGCGTTGAAGTTTTGGTTCATGTTTATACAATGTCAGTAACCTAAGATTTGTTTCATACACACAGACACATTTGTTTGGGCATATTTATTTTGGAAATGTATTTTATGCATGGTTAACCATATCTCTTGCTATGCGGCAAAAGAATGTTTGGCAAAAGCATTGGCCAATGTAGTCAAAATGTTGCCTAGGCAACGCCTCGGTGACCGCCTCACCTAGCCAGGACTCTTAACGCATGCTTTGGGGTCTACAATGGCGCTCATTAAGATAAGATGCGGACATGTCATGGCGCCTAGGCACCGTTGCCCAGATGCTAAAGTGCTAGTGACAAAAGGTGGATGCCCGATACCCATATAAAGTTGGGCTTTGTTTACAAAAGCAAAATGGAAACAAAAAAAAGAAAAAAGATTTTTTCACGGGAAGTATATAAGGGTTTCCTTAATGGAGAGAAAAATGAAAAAATGCCCGAGTGTTTTGGGTTGTCTAGGGTTTCCTCATCTCTCTCTTGATATTTTCGGGGTCAGGCACAACCACTAAACAGTTTTTAGCTTTTTTCCTATAATATATTTGGCATTCATTGCCTCACTTTTAGTAGCAATCTATGTTTTTTGGTTTTTGTGCAATAACATATTGGTCTTATTGATGCTTTATTTTCAAATTTGAATTTTTATGGTCAATCTAATATGAGTATTCTGATATTTATAAATTGAATGATCAAAGAATTTTGGCCACCTACGAATCGCCTAAACAATGCATTGCCTCGGAAACCCCTATACCTATTGCCCATATTTGGAAAACTTAATACATGTCCTAATGTTTCCTACCAAGTTTGTCTGTTTCAATGGATACCGACACGAAACCAACATGCGACATAAAAATTACATATTTCCAGACAAATTTCCCAATGTTTCGGTACATTTCTAATCGTTCGCAATGAAATAGTACTTTCTTATTTATATAAATACAATGTTTTGGTCAATATGTTTGGAAATGTTGAATGGACAATAGTATTTCAAATCATAGTTTAAAGTACTCACACATTTCGATAATTTCGGTTTACATTTGTCGACTTCCACGGGTCCTAAAATGAAATCAACATGTAGTTATAAAAACTACTTGATTTTAGGAAGTATTTTTGTAAACTTTGTATCATTTTAGTAAACTTCCACCAAAATGTTAATTTCGTAGAAAAAAAATATAAATTGGCCTAAACAAGGGTATGTTTCAACCAATACTTATGTTTCAATGAAAAATTCATTTAAAAAAATTATTTGAATGGTAATTTTAGTGATAAATTACATATGTAATGAGCTATTACTTAAATTTATCCTATATTATTATTTTAATAACTAATATTATAAAATATTTAAACTCTTATTGTAATTTAAAAATAAAATTTCAAAAAATTTAAAAGAAATAAAAGAGAGCATTAGATCGAGCAATGCTTATTAATGTATCTAGACCATAACTCTCTAATTAAAAAATACATTCAATATATGAAAATGATATTGTTTAATAGTAGAAAATATAGAAAGAATAAGTTAAGAAATCTTATACGTACATAAATGATATGACTTGCATGCAGGGTTAGTCATAGAAAATACTTTGTAACTTAATTTTAGCTAAATATAATATTTAATTAAAAATTGGAAACTTTGTAAACAAAATGGTATAAAACACTATGAAATTTTATGTTTTTCATATGAGTATCTTTCTTCGAATAATACAAAGTATAGTTAGATATTTGATTGCTATTATTACATGTATACGATAACTTGAAGTTACCTAATAACTCTGTGGATAGAAGTTTGTGGTTATGTAACGCATAGTCACAAAAAACTGTTTTTTTTTTAAGAAGAAAAAACTCATTTAAAACGGGCATTAATACCCTCCAGTAGAAAACAACATTTAAAACCCGTTTTTCGAAAAACACACATATTTTAGTTTAAAACGAATAATACCAAGGAAAAAAAGAATAATCTTGAGAAAATTTTGGCATTCCTAAATGTACTTGGAGCTGAAGGGAATCATGACCTTGAAGATGGAGCACCCTCTTCAAGTGAAACTTTAGAGAATGAAGATGATGCAAATATTGATAAGCTTGATGATAATGCCGCTTATAAGCGATTGATGAATAAGAATTAATGATTATAATATGTAGTTTGTATTTTGTAATACTTTTTGTTGATGAAACTTTGAGAATGCAAACAACCGTCTTGTTTTTTAATCTTGATAGTTGATTTCTTAATGAATTTTGATGGCTTGATAAAAGGGAATTGGATGTTAAAATGATGTTTTGATATATATAAAATGATGTTATGAACTTATTATTGTTGATTATAATTATTTTTCAGTATATTATCTCACCAAATTGGTAAATATATTAATTAGTATCATGTTTCTAATATTTATAATTATTTTAAAAAATTATTCTACATTTTTTCCCAAATTTTTCCGTACTTTACCCTTGCCGAACTAATCTCGAACCCCGACTTTGTTACTATGATGTAATATCTCTTTTTCAGGGGACGTATTACTTCATGATTATGGCTTTTGACCATTAAGAATGTGTAACTTTGATTTCTAAAGCTACAAACATGTGTGACAGTTTATGTCACTTGTTAATTTGTTATTATCTCACTTTTTCAACTCTAAATAATTTTTTTTGTTTTTATATAATGCATTTTGAGTTTGTATTCATTGCTTAGTATATAATTTCTTAAAATTTATCTTAGATTTCCAATCTTTTCTACATTTTCTTAGTTTCTACAATGTTTCATAAACTTTCATAAACTTCCTCAAATGTTTCTACTTCCTCAGTGATGAAGATTACACCGACACTGAAGTTTTAAAAGTTGATAGTGCCTAGGCGTCGCTTAGGTCTCCTGACTATAGTGGAATCGACAAAATTCCACTGACAGTTGGTGACAAGGTTCCTTAGGATGTTCTTTTGCTGAGACTTGCAAAGTGCCAAGACTCTTAAGTGCCGAGCTTTGAAGTCTCGTCATTTGGCACTATTTGTGTTGAGTAAATCGTGAGTAAATTTGCACGAATTTAAAATTCACTGTTCTTTTGACTTGAGAAATTATAGCTAAGATTCAATTAATAATATATGGCTGCCATGAAAAAAAATTGCTTCCCAAACCATATGTAAATCATTGACATAGTTTACACAAAAGTATCAATTCCTTAATTTATCACCTAACAACCACAAATCCAGATGTAAATTTGAACCCCGTTTAATGATCACCCTCCCATCTATGCTAATTACACAAAAAAAGAAGCACTCTAGACCATCCTCTCCACATCACAGACCATCTCCAACACGATAGTGAGAGATACAATTCGTACACAATCCCTCTCCACGTCACAGACCATCTCCAACCTTATAACAAAGAAGATTTAAAAAAGGGTGAAACCATACCTTTCTCTGCAACTTCGGCCTAAAACCCTAGATCTAAAGGCTTCTCTAAAATCTAATCAAGTGTGGGGAGTAAGGTGTAAAAAGACAGAAAAACATTACCAATGGCTTCAATGGAACTAAAACCCCATATTAACAATGTATATATATATATAGAGAGAGAGAGAGAGGAGCAGAGAGTTAGACTTACCGAAAAGATGACACGGACAATCGCTGGCAGATGAAACTTCGTCTACTTTCCGAAAGACTGAATGGTGTCCACCCGATGTGCGATGTCGTTGGACGTGATGTGAGCCAAGGAGGGGAGAGGAGAGAGACGGGAGATCTGAAAAGATATGAAGCCCTGAATCATTTTCTGTTGGGGTCTCTCTAAAAATAAAAAAATCCCAGCAACATGAGAATTGAAGTCCTTCCCTTTTTGGTGGGGATTGAAAATCAGGGTTTCTTGGGTTTTTAAATGACGGGCGAGTTGCGTGTTGTGAATCGCCGAATCCTGAGAATTCTTAACAAAAGAACCACTTCCAAATTGTCAATTATTGAAATCAACAATTCCCGCGAAAAGAACAAGGCCTTAGAGGCGAACTGGGATTAAAGCTCCTGCTAAGGTTTCCACAGAAACACCTAAAGTTCTCAGAGGAATTAAAGGCCTAATGAAGCCAACATTCAATTATTCAAAGTAATCCTCCTCACAGTAAGAGCTAAGAAATTATATTTCAACCATCCACCTAATTTATTGGTATATGTAATATCGATGGTATATTTCTAAAAGGATATAAATGTAATATTCTTAATATAGGATGTTAGTAGAGCTTTCTTTCCCTCACTAAGCAATTTAACCTAATCTTTCTTCTTCCTCTTTTCTCTCTTTTCTCTTCTCTAAACCCTAAATCCTCCAAACCCTTTCTCCAACTTGGTATCAAAGCTTAATAGAAGGAAGGAGCTCAATTAAAGAAGAAGCAACCACCACAAGAAGAGGAGCTCCCTTGTGGTTTCCTAACCGTACGACTGACTCATCCGTATGGCCTAGATCTTTATTTTGGGTCTCTCCGAAGGTAATTTTTTAGAGAGTTTGATTTTAGAGGATTTTTGAATTATAGATCTTGTGATTTGGTTCATTTTTGAATAAGTTACATTGAAGAAAAATACAGAAAAATTCCAGCAAAATAATTGTTTCAGTTCAGATCTATTATTGCTCAAATGGGACAATTTTAATGGCGTTTGTTGATCATAGATGGGCCGGTTTTTTGTAAGGAATGTTTCCACACTTAGTTTACTCCATTTGGTTGAAATTTGAAGGTTCTATGATGATTTTTCTGACCATGTTCTAAATGATTTTCACTGTTAAAGGGAGTTTTATGCTTTGTTTGCTTATTGCAGCATCTTAGATGGTTGTTTTTGGTAATCTTAATACATTTGGATAAGGTTTTGATGAAGTTTTATTACGTGGAGGTGTGATTAATTTTTCCCTCAAGTTTCTATATGGATGTTAAGAATCTTACTCCGCCAGCTCTTTCCAACTCTATTGTCCACTCTATCACCAATATTAAATTCAATGGTGATAATTTTCTTGCATGGCGAAGCTCTATTGAGCTTTATATTGGGGGTCGTTCTAAGATACGGTATCTTGATGGTAAAACCCTAAGCTGGTGACTGGTATTTCCGAGATTGCTACATAGAATGACGAGAATTGCATTATTTTGGGCTGATTGTTTAATTCTGTAGAGTCTCAGATTGCCGGAAATTACATTTTCTATAAGGATTGTTATGAGCTTTGGGAGGCTCTGATTTAGACTTATGTATTAGTGGAGAATGATGTTTGGATTTATCAACTTACTCGTGAGATTGCTCACTTTCAGCAAAGAGATATGCATATTTCTTATTATTTTGGGGCTCTTCAACGTCATTGGGAAGAATTGAGTCATTATGAGCCTCTTTTTGAATTGTCCGCTACTTACACAGATTATGATGAAACGAATTGAGCGACATTGCATTTATGATTTCGTAGGTGGCCTTCGGGCCGAATTTGAGCAGCTACGCACTAAAATCCTTGCCATGTCTCCTCTGTCTTCTCTTCGATTGGTTTACTCCACTATGTTCAGTGAGGAACGCTGGCAAGTTTTTATGTCATCGAGCTCTCCTCCTATGCTCCCTCCGGATCGTACTACCTTTGCTACTGATTTATGTCTTCCTCCAGGATGTGGTAGGGGGATCGATAGGGGTCGTCGAGGTTGTGGTAGATGTGGTCGTGACAGATTTACTACTCCCTGTGCTCATTGTGCTATAGTAGGACATGATTGTGATCTATCCTGAGGGTTACCAGTTTCGTTCTACTACTCATTTGATTACGAATCTTGCGATTGATTCTTCGTCTACTGCCTCAATTGCTGCAAGTGATCCTTTGGAGTCCTTGAGAGCTCAGGTCGCTGAGATGATCTGTACTGAGTTTTGTTTGCAGAGTGAATCTAATATTACTGCTTCCTATTCACTTGTTGCCTCAAGTATCCATGCTCCCTCTGTCTATGCTGCCACTATATCGTCTTTTTCCCCTAGCTGGGTAATTGATTCCAGAGCTACTGATCATATGACTGGTGAGTCACAGGGTTATTCCATTTATTCACTTCTATCTTCTACTGTCAAGGTTCACTTGGCTGATGGTTCCGTTACTCCTGTTTTAGGAGTAGGGCACTTTCCTGTATCTATGTCTCTCTCTTTATCTCATGTTTTACATGTTCTTCGTTATCTTCTCGCCTTCTTTCAGTTAGTAGTCTTATTACCAAACTCAATTGTTGTGTTATGTTTTATCCTTCTCGTTGTCTCTTTCAGGACCCGACTACGAGGATTATTGTTGGTAGAGGCGTGAAAAGGAGTGGACTGTATACCTTGATACTGATTATGCTCCTAATTGTGTCCCAACTACTGCTACTACTAATACTGTTTTTCCTTTTTCTGTTGATGCTACTCATGATACTTATTGTTTATGACATGTCAAGCTTGGGCATGTTGGATCTAAGACTTTGTGTTCATTGATTCCTACTTTTAGTAAATTGTGTTCATCTACTTTTCAATGTGATACTTGTGAGCTTACTAAATATGTTCGCACTGTTTATTCTTCTCGCATGCATAGATGTCGTTCTACTTTTGAGCTTGTTCATTTTGATGTTTGGGATCCATCTCCGATATCTCTAGTGATGGGTTCGTTACTATGTTACTTTTATCGATGACTATACTCGGGCTACATGGGTTTACCTTATTAAGTCTAAGGATGAGGTGTTTTCTAAATTTCACGAATTTCATGCTATGGTTCTTACCCAGTTTTGTGGTCTTGTTAAGGCCCTTCGATCTGATAATTGTGGTGGGTATCTATTCGCCTCTTTTGTCCAGTATCTTCTCACTCATGGTATTGCTCATTAACTTGTCCGTACACCCCTCAATAAAATGGTGTTGTTAAGCGCAAGAATCGCCATTTAGCGGGTGTCACTCGCTCCATGTTGCGAGGCATGCAAGTGCCTAAGCCTTTTTGGTATATGACCCTTCTCACTGTATGTTTTCTCATCAATCGGACACTTTCTCGTGTCCTTGATGGTCTCTCACCTTATCAGCTTCTTTGTTCTCAGGATCCTATTTTTCTCATTGAGCCACAGTCATTTGGTTGTACTTGTTTTGTTTCGGATCTCCGTCCAAGTCGTTAGAAATTGGACGATAAGGCAATTCAATGTGTCTTTGTTGGTTATTCTAGCGCATCGAAGGGCTATCGATGTTATGATCCCCAGTCTCGTCGCTTCTTTGTCTTCCTGGATGTTACCTTTTTCGAGACAATACCATATTTCTCTCATGCTCTTACTATCCCTACCTTTTCTTTGCCTTTACCTTGTCATGTGCCTACTGTCTCTTTGCCTTTACTTGTTCTAGGGGATCTTCTGCGGTAAAAGGAGCTTCTCACGTACTCTCGTCGACAGCCGCCTGGTTCTATCTGATGCGCCTCTAGCACAGTCTTCCCTGCAGGTCACTCCACTAGGTACTTCATCACTTTTATTCATGTTCATACTTCTATTATTACTCATGTTGCTTCTGATCTTGAGTTGCCTAATGCTCATCGCAAAGGTGTTCGTTCCTGCGTTACTCTTTACCTTCTTGCCAAGTATGTTTGTTATTATGCTGTATCTCCCTCGTACTAGGCTTTCCTCTCTGCTATTGATATTGTGACTATTCTTCAATCTATTTGTGTTTCTCTTCTTCATCCTGAGTGGAAGGATGCTATGGTTGATGAGATGAATGCCCTTCATTCTAATCATATTTGAGATATGGTTCCCCTTCCAGTTGGGAAGAAACCTGAGTGCTGCTGTTGGGTTTTCACAGTCAAATATAACTCTGATGGCAGTGTTGCTCGATATAAGGCTCATCTTTGTTGCCCACGGCTTTACTCAAACTTATGGGCTTAACTATAATGCTACTTTTGCTCATGTGGCCATACTAACTTCTGTTCGTGTTCTCCTCTCTCTTACAGTCAATCAAAGTTTGCCTCTCCATCAGTTGGACATCAAGAATGTCTTTCTTAATGAGCATCTTACTGAGGAAGTATATATAGATCCTCCTCCTAGTTTCCTGCTTCAGGGGGAGTCTGGGAAGGTTTGTAGACTTCGGAATTCTATATATGGTTTGAAACAGTCACCTCGTGCTTGGTTTCATTGCTTCAATGAAGTAGTTATGAGTATGGGCTTTCATCGATGTCACTCTGGTCATATTGTCTTCATCCCTTTTGGCACCTCAAGTCGTACTATACTTCTGGTATATGTTGATGATATTATTTTGACTAGTGATCACTCTTCTTTCATCTCTCATGCTAAGAGTGAGTTGGGGCGTACATTTGATGTCAAAGACCTAGGTCATCTGAAGTACTTCTTTGGTTTAGAGATTGCTCGATCTAAAGAGAATTTTTCTGTCACAGCGGAAGTATGCTCTTGATCTATTGAGTGATACTAGTATGAGTGGGTGTAAACCCGCTATTTCTCCCATGGATCCGAATGTCTCTTTACATGATAATGAAGGTGATCTTCTTCCTGATCCTCATGCCTACCAGCATCTCGTGAGCCGCTTGATATATCTCACTCTCACTGGACTGGATATTACATTTGTTGTCAGCATGGTTAGTCAGTTTATGCATGCACCCAGTGCTTACACCTTGTTTTTGTTCATCGTATCCTTCGATATATCAAGTCTAAACTTAGTTGTGGACTTGTATATCGCTCACATGGGCATCTTGAGATCTCCGTCTATACATATGCCGATTGAGTCGGATCTGCTACTGATCATCGCTCCACCTGTGCCTATTGTGTTTTTCTTGGGGGCAACTTGGTTGCATGGAAGAGTAAAAAGCAACTCGTTGTTTCTCGCTCTAGTGCTGAAGCAGAATATCGGGCTCTTACTCATGGGACTTGTGAAATTTTATGGTTTCATTCTCTCCTTTTCAAGTTGGGGTTTGTTGTTAAAGGCCCTATGTCTTTATATTGTGATAATGAGGCTGTCACGGAGATTGCTTCTGATTTTGTGCTTCATGAGATGACAAAACACATTGAAGTTGATATTCATTTTCTCTAAGAGAAAGTTTGGGATTGTTCATTATCTCTTCAGCATGTTTCATCTTCTCAACAACTTGCTGACATCTTCACTAAGCCTGTAGGCCCTGCTATCCTCCAAGATATTACTGTCAAGCTAGACATGCTTAATGTTTAAGCTCCAAGTTGAGGGGGAGTGTTGATATATGTAATATCGAGGGTATATATGTAATGTTTAGTTAATATAAGATGCTAGTAGGGCTTTCTTTCCCTCACTAAGCAATTTTCCCAATTCTCTCTTCTTCCTCTTTTCTCTTCCAAAAACCCTGAATCCTCCAGACCTAATTAGCCATCATCTAACTATATAATGATAAAAATACTCTAGATCCACCCTGTACCTAACACCGTAGCCAAATTTTTAACACTATTTTGAGGCCGAATGGAAAGAATAATGCAAAGAATATCTTAGAAATACATGTTTTAGTTCTTAAGTATATATCTTTTTTCTATCAATGATCTTAGGAACATATTTTTCATCTCATTTTACAGCTCCTTGATTGGATATGTGAGCAAGGGCACTCCAAGTGGAATTTTTAAGCTCCATATGTTATTTCATATTTGATTATACTGACTCCCTTTCCCAACATCTTTTTGATGTTGCTTCAATTAACACTTGATTTTGGACCATCATCTAAAAACTTGCATCATTCTTTCATTTGGAAGATCTGTTTATTAGATTTGCATCAGAATCTTCCAGAGACAAATCAACCCTCAATCAAATTATTTCCATGCAATTAGAAGTTTTTATATACTGCACAACCATTGGAGATATATACTAGTTGCATACATGAATATTCGTACTCTTATGCTTGTATCTGGTAGCTCATGGGAAGGATACACTGGTGTATCTGTATATGCGCAAATATTTTGAGGCACAATTTCTTATTTCGTAGATTACAGGGAATTCATAGACTATTGGCTGCTGGGTCACAGATTTTATCCTGGTATATTAACAGTGTTCTTACTTCTTAGGGCTTTGTTTACATTGGGAAATTACAAATTGACTGTCAGTACCTTCCTTGCAGCATGTTCAAATCATCTGTTGGCATGCCTAAAAGCATGTGGCCTATTTAAGAAATTTATTTTACACGAGTTTTTGATGGATTTTGGTTGTAGGGTGCTTTTTAAGCTAACCTTTGTATGGAAAGGAAGAAGATGAGTAGTTAGGCTATATTCTAATTTAGAGGTGTCCTTCCTGAGGAATCTTCCCAAGTTTTAGTTCCTTATTATTTACGAGATTTAGTGAAGAGGCCTGATTTTCTCTGTCATACATGTTGGAGATGACTAGCTACGTTATAACCCTACTAGTACTGTCCTTAACGAATTTATTGCTCTGTTAATAAACTATTTATTTGAATTTTAGGAACATGCAGTTCTTTGTTCATTCTAGGTTGAAGTCTGGACCTTAGATAACTTAGTAGATATGTAGATTTCAGTTATGCTTAACCATCTTTTCCTTCCATACCTCTTCCCAGGAGAATATGTCGGTCTTACAGGTGCAAGGTTGGATGGTGCTGAAATGCTTGTCTGTGGCCTTGCAACTCACTTTGTCCCCGCAATGGTATACTTCTTGTCTAGTTGAAATTATTAGACTAAAGTTCGAACTTTTCCAAACAAAATTATGCAACATAATTCACATGGTTTAAGGACTCGTATTAGTTGTAACAGTCAGCTTGGTTTTGTTGAGTACAAAGTCAAGAATTAGTGAATACTACTAGTCAAGTCAACTTGGTTTTGTTTCAGAGGGTAAATTTAAGTTACTCAGCTAACTTGAGACTTGCATTATAATGTGTTTATACTTTTTCTAATGCTATGTAAATTGTAAGATTTTAAACTATTTGTATGGTCTGAATGTATATAGGTGATATTAGTTGTTAATGTTGTTTGTTAATTTCTACTCAGACTCGGCCAAGTTGCGTTAGAAACTGGTGAATCGACTGTAAATCCATTATTTATCCTTGTTCACCACACAAACGAACGTCTTTTATAATACTAGTACATTATTACCACAAACGAAGATGCTTTCCACAAATGCTACTTACAAACCATCAATACCTTTTCTTCCATGATATGAATATGTCCTCTCTGATCTTCCTCTTAGGAGGACATTTGCCATATGAATGCCTTTTTAAACTTGTCTTCTATCATCTAACAGAGATTGCCTTCGCTAGAAGCAGCACTGTTTGAAGTGAATACAAGTGATCCAGCTGTTGTTTCTGCAATTGTTGACGAGTTTTCACAGCAACCCCATTTAAAAGAGAAGAGTTCTTATCACAGGTAAGTCTGCTTTTCTTTGTAGTTATAGATCAAATGTCTGTGCGTCCAACTTAAAAGAAGTTGGGACATTGGTGGCATGAAGATAGTTAAGTTATGCATGAGTTATTCTATAATTGTCTATGGAATACATAGCTATTTCCACAGGTTTTTTCGTGGAATGATAGTTAGGAATATCATTAGGGTAAAAGGGTGTTATGATAAGCCATATATTAAAATAGGTTGACATTTATAAATAGGGGAGTTGCAGCAAGTACAGTTTCAGCAGGTCTGCACATGATATGAGCCATGACTTGTAGGTGGCCCACCAACTGAATAGTCAAGATTGATGAAATAGGCAGTATAGAAACATTTCTGGAGGGATCGAACGACTCACTATTGTCATAGACTAAATGACTTCTTCCTTGACAGTCATGGAACAGGAAGTCTCAAAAGCCATCTTTGACGGTAAACAACCACTGGTCCAGATAGGTTTTAAATTCATGTCTACCTATAAATTTTTATCTGCTCACCAGTTGAGAAAGGAATCTAGAGGGAAAAATGCTAGGATCAGATGGATCAGGTCCACCCTCCTCATTCTCATTTCCGAAAAAATAAGGCCTGCTTACCTTCCTCCAGTTCATTTCCAATGATATTAGGTCTGCAATGAGAAACACTGTGTAACTCATTTTACAAAGTCACGTCTTAAGGCACCAGGGAACAATGTATTTTAATGGTGTAGGGACTGTAGGCACACACGAGTAATATGTACGTTTACAATGCTCAATGAACTATAATAAATAGTAACCAATTATTTTTTAATCGCTGATTATGATCATTGATGAACACGTAGACTAGTAGTGAGTGAGGTAATGAACTATGTTAAGTGTGTCTTCTGAGTTCTGAGGAAGCATATGTAAAATTTAGGGGTGTCAACGGATACAAATATAATCCTTATCCGACTCGTATTTGCATCCGATTAGTTGGATATTATCCGATTTATATATCCACCGGACTGAATTCGGTTATCAATTTGCTGTATCCGTTTATAATCGGATCGGATATGGATATTGTTGTCTCCAATCCAATAACTATCCGAACCGATGATGTAATTCATATATATATAGAAAGACAATTATGCCCTTGTTATGTTTATAACTAAATATTAAAGGTGTTAATGTAATATACCAAACTTCGGAGGGCAGCAACGTAATTGTGAAAATAATATAAAGCCTCTTTCCTCTTCTCAAGACCAAAGTTGGCCTTAATTTTTCAATGCCCTCTTCATCTTCTTCTCATCTTCCATCTTAAGTTCATTGCATCAATACTCTATTATTATTCCTTCAGTCCTTCTTCATTACATGCTGAATAAAAACCCTAGATGGATTTTATCCCAAGATTTCAAATGATTATGGGTGTGCGATAGCCGGCTCGAGTCGATCTCCTCCCCACACTAGTACTTTCGCACTAATGAGAAGCCGAGATCTTAGAGTCGCCACCAATCAAGATTATGGGTGTGATTGGTCACCCACAACAAAAACCCTTGGTTTAAGAACCGAGATTGGGTTCGGGGATTCTTTTATGAGTCGGGGAAGGTGTTAGGCACCCCAACTCATCTGTCAAACGACGGTTACCTTTTAACCTTTCTCCATTAATTCAAATTTTCATTAATTAAACAATTTTTTTTTTGAGATTGGAATTCACCCATCTTCAACCGAACCGGGGTGATTTCTCTCTACTTGAGCGACAAACCCCTTTTCCTTAAATCGGCAATGGTCAATCTCTCTCCTCGACCAATTCGAGAGAGGCCCCGTTTACATTAATGGAAAAGGGAATAAATAGTTTATTTTAAAATAATAATAATAATAATAATAGAAGGAACAGTAATGGAAGAGAAATCGAAAATCTCTTCTTCCAACTCTTTCCTTTACCCGGATTTCCAGTTCCTCACGGCCGTTTGGAGGGAAATCTATGGAATACTAGGGGAAAGCGAAGGAAGAAAAGACTTGGATGGGTAGAAGTAGAATTGGAGGGAGTGAATGTGGCATACCTTTTTCCTTTGATTAGATTGTTTCGAGTACTCAAAGCAAATCCTTCAATGAGATCCATCCTCCTAGATCGATGAACTCTTCGAAGACTTGAGAAGGCTTTGATCTTCTAGACTTTTCCAAGGTGAGGTGCAAGATCTTCTAAGGCTTGAGGTCCGGACTTTTCTAGGGTTCCAAAGACTCCAATCTAATTCCCTAGGTCTAAGGTTAGGATCTCCAAAAGCTGGGAATTTTAAAAGTGAAAATGAAAGGTGGGGATGAGGCTCCTTTTATAGGGTGAGGATTAGGGTTTTCACCCCTTTGTGGTCGCAATGAAGTTAAAAACGTTATGAAACCCTAATCCAGGTGGCAACCTCGGATTAGTTTGGCCAAAGGGAGATCTTAAAAAAAATCAAGGGGTGCGCTACCAGACTGTTTTACTCTCTTTTGATGGGTTGTCACGCGCGTAACTCTAAATTTGAAATCAGCCAATCATAAGGTGGAGTAGCGCTCCTAGACAGTTTATAAAAATTGAGGATTTCCTCCTTTTTAAAGGCCCAGATTTGATTGGTTCGAGTTGGGCTTGAACTTGGCTTTGGGTGGGACTTGACCTCAGGTTATTTCTGAGTTCGGATCTCATGCTTGAAGATATCTTATGGTACTTGGAGCCATTGGCCATAAGGGCCCAAAAGGACTCTCGGTACAAAATGGGGTGTCTACAATGGGCTCACGATATCTTCATTTGTTTGTCAATAGGCTTTTCTTCAGAAATTTATCTTTGATCCATCTCGCTCATTAGATCTAACAGAGGTAAGTTTGGATTTCTACCTATTAATTTTTTTTCTTTGAAATTTCTTTACATTTTCTAAGTCCTGAAGTTATCTCCATCATTTTTTTCCTTTGAAATTTCTGTAATCTCTGTATAATTTTTGTGTATATTTTTATCATTTTCCCCTTTCAACATGATACACTTGAATCCTATATTTTTTTTTGCATTTTTCTTGGGAATTTCCTTCACTCTATCATTGTAATTTGACAATTTTGAATATTATCCGAATTCGATTATTTAATCGAATTCAAATTCCATGGATATCGGAGATAGTCAGTATTGCTAAACAATCAAATAAGGATATAGCACTATCAGCTCCCCGAATTCGCTTTGTTGACAGCCACAGTAATTGACCATCAATATGAAGTTATTGTAAGAATCCATATTTGCACCCCTTACTCTTCCTTATTCTCTTTAAGGTTCCAAGTCATCAAGCAAAGCCTAACATCCTCAACCTTTGTCCAACTCGGTGGGTGGTGGTGTAGTGGTAGTGGTGGTGGTGGTGATGGTGGTGGTGTGGTGGTGGTGGTTGTATTGTGGTGGCGGGTGGTGGTGGTGGTTGTATTGTGGTGGTGGGTGGTGGTGGCGGTGGAGGTGGTGGTGGGTGGTGAGTAGTGGTGGTGCGGTGGGGGTGGTGGATGGTGGTAGTATTATGGTGGTGGTGGGTGGTGGTGGTGTGGTAGTGGTGGTGGTGGTGGTGGTTGTATTGTGGTGGTGGGTGGTGGTGGTGGTTGTATTCTGGTGGTGGTGGCGGTGGCGGTGGTGGTGGGTGGTGAGTAGTGGTGGTGGATGGTGGCGGTGGAGGTGGGTGGTGGTGGTGGTGGTTGTATTGTGGTGGTGGTGGTTGTATTGTGGTGATGGGTGGTGGTGGCGGTGGAGGTGGTGGTGGGTGGTGAGTAGTGGTGGTGTGGTGGTGGTGGTGGATGGTGGTAGTATTATGGTGATGGTGGATGGTGGTGGTGGGTGGTGGTGGTGGTGATGGTGGTAGTATTGTGGTAGTGCGGTAGTTGTTGTGGATGGTGGTGTTGATGGTGGGTCCGTGTTTTCTATTTTTGTTTTTTGTTTTCAAAAACAGAAAATTTTTGTTACCTTGATTTTCAAAAATTTTGTTACTAATTTTTTAAAACAGAAAGCAGAAACATGTTTACCAAACATGTTTTGTGTAAAAATTTTCAAAATTTTGTTTTTAAAAACAGAAAACAGAAGTGCAACCAAACAGGGCCTTAGTTTCTGATTTTGTATATCTATTTCAAATTATTTGATTCCAAAATTTGATTTTAAATATTGATTAATCCCCTTTGGCGCCTATAACCCAGTTTTGTTTTTGGATAAAATGTGTGTTGGGTTTCCAATGAGATATCTGCGATGTATTAATATAAAAATAATGATTGTTTTCAAATATTTGTAATTACTAAAAAATATTATTTTTCCCTGGACCAATTCTGATCAAAGTGTAAAGTGGGCTTTGTTTAACAAGAGATTAGCTGCTCAAGATAAAATACTCAAAATACGATATTGAGATTTTAAAAAAAACATTTGGGTTTCCCATTTTGAACCTGAATCTAAGCGATCCAACCCAATAATCTTGTGCTAATGCATCATTGATTCTTAGTTTGGAATTTTTTATCCTCAATTTAAGCAAAATCTGAACTAAATCTAGGAAAAATATAAGAAAAGAGATAAAATAAGATGAAATTTTTGGAATTTTCACCTTCAATTTGAGAAACCCCAAAATAAGCTCCTCTCTTTGATTAGGGGTTCATAATTACTTGTCCTCAAGGTTTCACCTAGAATTTTTAACTAAACACTAGACAAATACCTTAGGTACGAAAATCAGAGAGAGAGAGAGTAGGTTTTGAACGAGAAAAAGACGTTTATAAACTTTGGTCGAGATATATTAATCAAAGCTTATGGCATCCTGTACTCTATCAAGGAAAATATAGTGTTTCTGTTAACTTCTAGGATATTTGAATCAACTGAATGATATAGAAATTTTGAGAGATATTTTTTAATTTTGGTTTTTCATCTAGGCTTTCTATCAAGACCTCAGTTATACAATACAGCTGTGTTTGGAAGCAACAAAATGAGATGGCAAGTGTACTTTCTCAAGAAATGCTCTTTTTTTTCTTTGCATTTGGTTAGCAGGAAAATGTAGTTTCTCAGAAAATCCCTTTCAGCATGCTTGAACCTTCCGAAAAAGGCCTCTTACAAATTTTCCTGTACTTTTTATAAAAAAAAACATTACTATTTCCCAAAAGAAATCATTAGTAATTTCTTTTTTTAAACACCTCCCAGTTCCCACATATTTTCTTGTTAAACAAATACATGCTGCAAAGTTTACCCTGTTTTCCTTTCCTTTTTTGTACCCACTTTCTTGTTAACCAAATGGAGCTTTTATGTCTAACAAAAAATCACAGCACGTGTCTACATTTTAAATCATTTGAGCAACATGAGTGACATAGGTTAAGTAGGCTCTGAAACCAAAACTATTTGTCTCAACTCTCAAGGTAATGGGATCCACAATTGGTCTCCATAACATTAAAGTTGATTGCCCACTATTGCGCTATTAGTAAGTTGTCCAAGGTCTATAAGATTTTGGTCCTTATGAGATTTGACAGCCCCTGGGAAAGTAAGCAATCACGATACGACTTAAATACCTAAGTTACTTTCTGAATGCAAAGGAATCAAGCTTTGAACACTGGAGTTGATAGTTTGATAATAATCTCTACAAATGTTGATATTATTTTCTCACACAAGTTGAGCAATCCCTGCAGTAGAATAATTCTTGAACAAAGAATACTCCACTTTACTCCATTAAAAAAGAGATGTCTCAGAATCCATATCTCCCTCTATGTGTTACATCTCTCAAGCAGACAAATCTTTATTTATCATTTAACTTATTTATAATCATAACATGTTCTGTTGTTTATATGCTTTTTGCGGATGCCAACTTATGAGTATGGCCTACCCTGCATTTTCTAGATGCTCATCTCCAGTGGTTGCTTGGCACAGGCTGGATATTATTGACAGGTGCTTCTCCAGAAGAACAGTTGAAGAAATTTTATCTGCTCTTGTAAGTTGCTGCAATGGATGGTCCCATATGGAGAATACATTTTGTTTGATTTTTTTTTTTAAATCTTCTTTCATATTTGAAGTGTTTATTGCTTTATCATTATACTCTTTGCTTTTTGCACCTAGTGCTTATTGCCTGGCCCTGAGTAAAGTTATTAGTTCTTTACTGTTTTGGAATCTTATGTTGGTCATTGTTGGTTATTGTAGGAGAGGGAGGCTGTAAACAGGGTTGATGATTGGATCTCTTCAACGATTCAGTCATTGAAGAAAGCATCCCCAATGAGTCTTAAAATTTCTCTCAGATCGGTATGGATGCATCATACCTTTTTGTAGACCATTTTGTTAATATGCCCAAAGTTAAATATGAATCTATTAGAATTAATGGTTTATATTGCATGTGATAGCTAATAGCTTTTATGAAAAAGATAAACAGTTGAAAAACGTGAAAATCATCCTACTGAGGAGTTGGTTACTGTGGCCCTGCTTTTCTCTGACACAAAAGGGAATCTTTCTATGATCTGATGAGTAGTCAATGAGTCAAACTGGAGTTTATTGGTTTTGGAACAAACAAAGTTGGGTCTTTTTATTAAAATATACTGTTTGTTGTTTGAAAAAAAAAAGCATGAGAAATATTATAAGAAGAACGCTTCAATTAAGTAGATTATTACCGCACTAGAGAATTGTTTTTCAGAACCTTTGATAATTTAAGCTGTCAAGTACTGATTATTAATGGAATATACTAAGAAAAGGAAAACAAAAGGTACAAGAAAAGCACTAAAGAAGAGAATCTCTTGTACACAATTGTATATACTATCTAGAGTGCCCTTGGTCATTTTATTTTTTTTTATCGATAAGTGCCCTTGGCAATTGAGTCAGCTAACTGGTCATTTTTCCAAATCTATGCTGAAAAACCCCAGATATGTTTGACGTAACACACTACGGATAGATCACAAACCTGAAGCACTTGGGTAAATAACCAGCACCTCTCATCCTTCCATAAAGAGTTAAAAGTCCAGTTATAACATGCTGCAGTGCCTCCTGAATGGGAAAAGACTGACTGAATGGAGAAGAATGCGATGATTTGGTTCAGAAATCAATACGGTTGATTAGTACATGAGTAAAACATGAGGCTGCAAGGTCTATTCCGGCTCATCTTCCAAAGGGAAAAAATAAAAAATTTAAACCATGTTTTTGCAATGCCTAGGACTACTGATGACACAAAGAGAGGGCTACTATTGGATGGCATGATGATTTGGCAATCAGTGACCAGTGTATTCATAATGTCGCCTAGGCTTCCACCTCGCCTAGCTAGGATCTATATCCATGGATTAAAATTTTGGTACGTACCAGCCGATACAGGCCGGTACATATTGGGTTTTGACGTACCCAATACATAGATATGCTTGATTAAAAAAAATCTCTCATATCAGTAATTGTGTTACTCACAGCACAGAGCCGATATGCTTACGACACAGACCCTTTCTCCTTCCATTTATACTATAAGCCTATTTAGAACACCTTATTTACAAATAAATATCATTTAAGTAAATCATTTACTTAAGGTATTTATATGTAAATAAGGTTATACCCAAGGTTCGTAATATCGAAAATATCGGCGATATATCGCCGATATTTTTCGATATCGTTGGTCACCGATGCATCGACACCCTGTTGAAATAAAAATACACGATATCGGTTTGTATCGCCGATATATCGTCGATATCGTCGATATATCGACGATACAAACCCGAAATCGACCAAAACCAGATTTGTCCCATCCAAATCAGAGATTCGGTCAGGGACCCAGGGTTCCCCTTTTTTTCGCATGCGCAAGCATCAATTCGAGAAAGAACAAAAAAAAACCAGTACTAACTAGTAACTACAGAAAACCCGTGAGTGCCATTCGATGTCTTTAAATTGTAAGAAACCACATACCATTCACGATATAGAACCTTGCTTGAGAGTTCACACTCTGATTTAGTAGAAAAAAAAAAGGGAGGGGTTGATTTAGAAGAAAGAAGAAGGAAGAAGAAGGAGGAAGGAGGAAGAAGAGGCCAGAGGGTACCCGTACCTGAGCCAGTCCACCGTCACTGTCCAGCGTCGCCGTCCAGCGTCGCCGTTGCCGTCGCCGTTGCCGTCGCCGTCGCCGTTGCCAAACGACCAAACAGGTTCCTCTTTTCCCCCTCTCTCTCTGCCGTGTTTTTGTTTTCGTTCTCTCAGTCTCATCTCCAGAGTCCAGACTCCTGTCTGTTACGAATTTGTGATTAGTTTGAAACCCTTATAAGGGTTTGCTAAGCTCACTCCTTTAACTTAAAGCTTAAAACCCTTATAAGGGTTTGCTAAGCTCACCCCTTTAACTTAAAACTTAAAACCCTTATAAGGGTTTGCTAACTTCACTCACTCCTATTTTCAACATAACACCTGGGTTTGCTAACTTCACTCACTCCGAATTAAAACTTAAAACCCTTATAAGGGTTATCTAACTCCACTCCTACGTAAAACTTAAAACCCTTTTAAGGGTTATCTAACTTTACTATTACTTTTTATTTTTATTTTTTTAAGGGCTTTATTTTTTCTATGAAACTAGCATTACCTTATAAACCCTTATAAGGGTTATTTAATTGTTAACGCATTTTTTTTTGTAAAAAAGTTATCATGTTAATATTAGGGATTTTAACCTAAAATTTAAAAGGTAATGCTAGTTTCAGACTTTCACTCTCTTTGTAAATTAAATGAAGGCTTTAATTTGAAAAAAGCTTCACTATATTGAAATATAACAAAAAATAATAATTTCCAGATAAAGATGTATCTCTAGCAAATTATGCCCATAAGACCATTGTACTAATATTAAAAAAATAATAATTTCGTAATAATATTTTATAAATTAAAAATAATTTATATGTAATATCTCTAACCTCATAAAGGCTTTTTAAAAATATAATAACACCTTGACTAATTAGTAATCACTTAGCTATTCTTTTTAGTATAAAAATTTAGCATGCTTTCACTAATCAGTAATCACTTTGATTAATAAGTTAATATACTTTTGCCCTACAAAAATATATAAGTTAATATACTATTTTTATTACATAATCTTAAAAAATTATAAAACATACTATTTTGAAGACAAAAAAATTTAAAAACTAGTCTGCCATATTAGAAATTATATTATATGACAAAAAGTAATATGTTATAATCTTTTAAGATTTTAAAACTGGTCTTGGTAAAGATGTATCTCTAGCAAATTATGCTCATAAGATCATTTTAGTAGTATTAAAAAATTAATAATTTGTTAATAATATTTTATAGATTAAAAATAATTTATATGTAATATCTGTAACCTTATAAGGGCTTTTTAAAAATATAATAACACATTGACTAATCAGTAATCACTTAGCTATTCTTTTTAGTACAAAAATTTAACATACTTTCACTAATCAGTAATCACTTTGATTAATAAGTTAACATACTTTTTAGTATAAAAATTTATAAGTTAATGTACTATTTTTATTACATAATTTTAAAAGATTATAAAACATACTATTTTGAAGACAAAAAAATATTAATACTGGTCTGCTATAATTTGTATATTTTTATTTAGTTATGATCAATGTTATAAATATATATATATATATATATATATAACTATTGAAACTTGATTATGAGTACACATTGCAAATAAGAGTTGATTATATCATGTGTTTAACTTTATTATATTTTTTAGTGATCCATTGTACAGTATTTTTTATATTGTAAAAGAATTAGCCCAAGTAATTCCACCACTCTATAATTTGTAAAAGAAATAAGAATCTTTGTATTTTGTATTTCGACGAAGAAGTCTTGCTTGATGACATCAAGCTTGTAATCATCTAAACAACACTTAGTATACATAGATTACATTAAAATAAAAATTCTATATATTTAAAACTTAAACAGGAGTCCCGCACATTTAAATAAAATTGCATCAACTTCTTTTTACATAATTACATCCACTTCATAGTCAAATAAAATTACATCCACTTCTTTTTACATAATTACATCAACTTCATAGTCAAATAAAATTACATCCATTTCTTTTTATATAATTACATCAACTTCATACTGAAATAAAATTATCGTCTTCCTTTTTTCTTGATGTAGGATCTCCGATCAGTTAACCATCTCCTCTCTTTTCCATTAATTTTGTCCTGTAAAAACATTGAACTCATCAATTGCATATAAAAAAAGTTTGAGAAACTAAATTAAAATTCAATTACTTATCATATAGAAACAGTTTGAGAAACTAAATTACATTTCAATTAGTTATCAACTGTAATGTGCATTCATAAGCTTTTCATATTCCTAAAACAACCTGAGCATGGATAATCATTAAAAAAATCACGGGTTTTGGTGTTTGATTATATTATGTGTTTGACATTAATATTTATTGGTGATCCACTAGGAGATGGTACGGGACATAGGTTGGTCGCATGGCAAACAAATAGAAGGGAACAAGAATGGAGCAATATGTAATTATTGTGGCAAAAAAATAAGGAGCGGTGGAATTACCCGGTTAAAGTGGCATCTTGCCGGGGGTGATTCGAATGTGGCAGACTGTCCAAGTTGTCCGATGGAGGTCAGACAAGCTATGAAGGTTAACCTTACCATTGGGGCTAAGCAGAGACTGGAGCATGTCGCAGAGCAAAAGGCAATCCGTCAAGAAATAAGGCGTGGTCTACAGCCACCAGTAGATGTGGATGATGACGACGAAGATGATACTTTATACCCAATCGACTGTATTGGAGATGACGAAAGGCTAGCATATCGACAGGGCTATCGTCAATCTATGCGCCAGCAGTGGGACAGAGATCAGGAGCGTTCATTTGCAGCTCGCATGCGGTCTGCCGATTTCAGAGGCAGTGTCGGAGCAGGACCATCTGGTTCGACTGGTAGGACATCTGATTATGGGACTGGGACACAACCACATGGTATGTTTGGCCGCAGCCAAAGCATGAAAGTCCCGGATCTGCCACATGATTCATCTCTGTACAAAAGTCGAAATGCAAAACAGAAGCGGCTGAAGGAAATGTGGAGTGGAGGAAGTCTGGTGGAAGCGCTTGGAACAGCTGTATCCAAGTTTTTCATACATAGTCATGTGCCTGCTAATGCAGCCTCAACCCCACAGTTTAAAAACATGATTCACGAGGCAGAACGGGTTGGGCCGGGGGTAGAGCCTCCTTCTCCATATGAGATTACAGGAAAATACTTAGACGCAGAGGAGAAGGAGATGAAAGACTATATTGACACTCTAAAACCAACGTGGGAAAACTTTGGTGTCACTATTATGTGTGATGGTTGGACAGGACCCACTAGGCTTTCGATCATCAACTTTATGGTGTACAGTCAGGGAAGGACAATATTTTTAAAGTCCATTGATGCATCTGATAATATAAAGGATGCAAAATATATATATGACTTAATGAAGGGTGTTGTAGAGGAAGTGGGAAAGAAAAATGTAGTCCAGGTGGTGACTGATAATGGGAGTGCCTTCGTGAAGGCTGGGAAGATGCTTATGAAAAAGTATCCCTTATACTGGACCCCTTGCGCAGCCCATTGCATAGACCTGATGTTACAGGCAATAGGAGAAAGGAAATCTGTGAAGGAGGTTATTGACGAGGCAAGAACGGTAACCAACTTCATATACAACCACAGTTGGGTTCTAGCAAAGATGAGGGCTTTGTGTGGTGGTGAAATAGTACGGCCAGGGGCGACGCGCTTCGCCACGAATTTTATTGCCTTAGAGAGTTTGTCCAAACATAAAATTGGACTAAAGGCATTATTCACTGGGACTGATTGGGCAGAATATGGACAAAGGCGCACTATTTTGGCAAAAAAAGTTGAGGACATTGTCCTTAATAACAAATTTTGGGACAAAGTGAATGATACGGCTGCCATACTAGAGCCTATTTACCGTGTCTTAAGGGTGATAGATGCAGATAAGTGGCCGACTATGGGTTCTGTGTACGAATTAATGCGGGTAATGAAGTTGTCGATAAAGAATGTGTCCCCTCGTGGATATAAGTGGGTCCACAAGATTATCGATGCTCGTTGGGATAAGACAATGGAGCATCCCCTTCATGCTGCTGGTAAGTTTGTTGTTTATTAGATGTTTACATTAAAGTTATTGCATGCTTGTAATACTAATTGCATGTCGTATAATGTTCACATTTCAGCATATTATTTGAACCCAAAGTATCACTATAACCACAAATTGGGGAATCGGGATGACTTAATGAAGGCTGTTCACGACGTCTTCGAGACGTTGGACCCGAAGTGTAAGAGAAAGGGAGACTTCGGGAATGAGGTGAAATGTCTTTATCTCATTACCTATAGCATATTTATGTGCATTATTGCATTCTAATATATTTTATCTAATTGGAACATGTTTTCTCAAAATCTATAGCTAGTACGCTTCAGGGATGCGCGAGGGAGCTTTGGAAGAACTGCTGCTAAGGAAGGAAGGTCTAGGATGACGCCATGTGAGTAATTTCTTCTCAATAAAGTAATTATATGTTATTTTCTCTACATCAAAATATATATGAAACTAATGGATAACATCATTTAATTGTCAGCTGATTGGTGGCAAATGTACGGAACCGACTGTCCGACCCTCAGAAAATTGGCGGCTCGCGTGTTAGCACAGACTGCTTCATCTTCAGCATGTGAGCGAAACTGGAGTACATTTGCCCTCATCCACACAAAGCAGCGGAACCGACTTGGCTACAAAAAGCTGCAAAAACTGGTCTTCTGTCACTATAATATGAAGCTGCGACTCAGGCAACTACAGATTGACACTGGGAAGCAACCTGAGCAGGATCCTTTAGACCTGATGTTAATCGGTGCCACTGAGGATCAAGATAATCCACTTTCTGAGTGGGTTAAGGTTTCATCACTTGATGAAGATGATGGGCGTCCAAACGCAGTTATAGCTAGCGCGGCCATTGAGATGGGCATCGATGTAGAAAGGGTTATTGCTACAGAAGTGGGGTCTAGCACTAGCGGCAGCAGGAGCAGCTTTAGCACAGAATCATTTGATGAGATGATCAGAAGTCCAAAAGGTCCTGAGACTTCAAGTGCAAGAACCGCTGGGACAAGTAGATTGTCCAATAGTAATAGTGAGGGTGGTGATGAGTCTGATGACCATGATGAGAGTGACGGAGGCGGCGACAGTCCTGGGGATGGAGGTAACATCGGAGTTGAGCCAGAGCAGAGGCCTCTGAGCCCATTCACCGCAGAGGCTGACTTTGACCATGCCACACAGGACCAAGATCATGGTGCCCCACTTTCACATCCAGCAGAAAGCCAACCGATTCATTACGTCCCTCGTCGAGGAAGCCAGGGCAGGGGCAGGGGCAGGGGTCAGGGCAAGGGCAAGGGCAAGGGCAAAGAACGAGATGTGGGACACGATGCTTGGTTTGGGGGCACGGAACATTCGGGCTCTAGTTCCAGAGGGTCTCAACATACATGGTTCTCCAGCCATGACCAGGATACACAGTCACAGGCATCAGGCTCTCAAGAACATAGTTATTCACATTCCACACAGGATCAATATCCTTATGGATATGTCTCAGGATATGAGCCACCTCCATCTGAGTATGGAGGAGACAATTTCCAAATCCCAGTGCCTGTGGCAGTTGTGCCCAATCACCCACAGTATCCACCAATTGGCGTGTTACTACATCTTAGCCCAGATTACTACCAACATTATGTACATGAGTATACATCCATGTACCATAATGTGATGAGTTGGGCACAGTATTGTACGTATGTGGAGAATCAGCACTCTAGCCAGCCAAGTCAAGACAGAGATGATGACATCGAACCTCCGCGTAACTCCTTCTGGTGGTGATTGTAGGTTTTTTGGTGGGTTGTATTATGTTTTTTTGTATTATTATGAATCTTATAAATTATGAATTTATGATTGATATGAGAAATGAATGAAACATGAATCAATCATACATTATTATCACTCGTTCACGCACATCTTTGCTCTCTTCTTATTGCATCTCTTGTATACATTGTTGTTTTTTTAAATGTTTTTATTCTAAAAGGTGTATTAACATCTATTTTAACATTTCCTGAATTTTCACTACAAAATTCCATATTTTGCCCTATTTTTTGTCATTTTTTCCAAAAATCACCGATAAACGATATATCTTCCGATATATCTCCGATATATCTTTTTTCCGCGGCTCCGACATGTCGAGCGATATCGACATTTAGAACCTTGGTTATACCTTTCATTTGAATTCAATAAAAATTATTCTAGATCCAAATTCCTGAAGAATAAAAAGTTAACCGAAGGTCTACAAAAACAAAGTTTCATATTTTAGTCTTCAAAACTATTTTCATCTACATGGTCAAAAAGTCAACTAACAGTTCAACAGAAAAAGACTTATACATTCAAACTTTACAAATAATTTCTAAGTATATGTTGGGTTACTGGGTACCCCCATTTAAATTCATTAAAAATACTCTCAAATTTAAATTATAAAATAATCAAAATTCAAATTTTTAGTTCAAAGCTAAAATTAGGTTTTTAGTCGTCTGGGCCAAATTTCAACTTTCAAATTGCAAGACCTTTTTTAAATCTTAGGGGGCTCATGATTTTTAATATGCCAACATTATTAAAATACAAAAATCTGGTAAAATATTTCACCCATTGGCTTCTATATGATGTTGGGTCACTACATACTTAGTCTCAAGCATCGAGTGACATTTATGAACAAATTCCACAACTCTCGGATTTACCATAGACATACATTCATATGCACTCGCCCACATACCACGTTCACATGATTTGACCACATTATTTTCAATATGTTTGGCTCAATTATAATGTATCACTTAATTCAGTTCCTAAACCTATACCGTTCGAGCTAGCACGAAATTCAATGTGATTTTGAGCTTGTATCATGTATGTAATTTACTCTATGGTTGGAATTCAATACTTATTTAAGTCATTGAATCTAAGGTTTTAATATCTAGATTGTATTTTCCATACTTGGCTAAGTGACTATGATTTGTATTTTCGAACTTTTTTATCAACACATGTGTTTTTTTTAACTTAAAAATTTTTAACTCACATATGTATGGTTATAAATGTAGTTAGGGGCCTTCATTTAGTTTGTTTTTAGTTTATATATGCATTAAAAAAAATTATGCATGATATCCAAGTTTTTCCTTACATATCAAAGCGTTTTTTAGCATATCCTGATTTTTTCTGCCATATTCAACCAATGCAGTCTGTCCTGTATTCAACTTACCGATACAACATTTGATACCGATATTTAAACCATGCATGTTTCTCCTAATCATTATTTTGGCGAGCACTGGCACTCATTTAGTTTTTATCATCTCAACAAAAAAAGGTAAATTTTGGTCTCGTAGGCATCACCTAAGCAACGCCTTGCCTAGGAAACCCCTCTTATCGCCTTGGTGGTTGGCGTTGCTTGGTTGCTTTGACATATAGAAAGGAAATTGTATAGGGTGCAATTTTTTTCTGATGGATAATGTGTCTTTCTAAGGAATTATCTTAATAGGGTTGCAGATTTGCAATCTAAATATATGAAAAGGACACTAAAACTTCTAAAAACATTCTTGTGTCGTTAAACACTTGATGTAGCAGGAAATTCAAAACTGCTATGCAGCAAGAAGATGGTAAAATACTTCGATCATTGTCAAAGCCTAAGTTTCTCCAAGTGAAATTTAGGAGAAAAAAACCCATGCAAGTTGCTAATCCAAGCAAACCAAGAGTGCTCAAAGGAACTAAAGTCCTAAAGGAAAATCACCATTCAATTAATAAAAATTCTCCTAACAATGTTCTCGTAACATTTATATGTAAGAAAATGATCCCTAAAAACCTAACTTAAGAGTTAAAAAACTAATCTCAATTTTCCATCTAAAACAACATCTGATAATTTTAAAAATAACTAAAATACCCTTAGTTTTTGTCACTAAGTTTGCAGCTAGATTTCGAACATTGTTTTGATGCCCAAAACATTGGTATCATGAAACAATTCATCAGATAACTCTTGTAGATCTTAGAAATTGATTTCTAATGCATTTGACCGCTTTTTGATCGGATATTTGAGTAGAAAGTTAAGACATCTTGAAGCCAATTGTCTTATCCTTACAGGATTTGGAAACTCTGACCTTTTGTCTCAACATCTCTTTTGTTACGGATTTTATTGGAACTCCTCAATTGCACCATTCTCCTTCGATTAAAAAATAACTTGCCATCGAGTTCGATCCATAGTTACCAAGTATGGGTACGGGTATAATACGACAATAATCCAGTCGGGAAATATGGGTGTTATACGTCAAAAACACGGCAAAAGTACGAGAAAATTAAAAATAATTAATAATTAAGAAATAAAAATCATAATATTAACTAATAACATTAATTTAATACGGAATATGCATTTAACACAATAAAAGTATTGCAAAAATACATGCATTGTACGTGTTTAATACGTAATTCGTGTATTAAATAGGTATTATACGGCGATACGTATATAATATGTAACATGACAAAAGTATGCAGTTTTAAATGGCGACCCCCCTAAAAGTATTATACGGGTATAATACGAGTGTTTGGTTACTATGGTTTGATCATATCTATTCTTTTGATGAATTCACCGCCCTCTCTTTTTGTCTTGATTTTAGGATGTCGTTCAATATTTAAATAGTTCTTCTGAAGAGAAATATACACTTTAGATCGCACTTGAGAAACATTCTTAAATTTCATAAAAATGAATCAACATAAATATATAAAGAAATTGATAAGCACTTTTTCATCCATCTTTTGGGGCTAAATAGATTGACTTGAAAAGCTCTCATATTTGCCTTCTTCCAAGTCTTCCTTTGTTAGATCAAGAAATTCTTCATCAACTGCTTTAAGTGATCCATTCATCACCTTGCCACGTAAAAAATCACCAACTTTTCTTCAAAATTTAAATATCTATGTTTTGAATATTCATTAAAGATTGATGGACTCGTAGTCTACAATTTCTATAAATAAAAATCAAGCGATTTCAAGTGTGATATTACCTCTTCTTAGTATTCCGCCATCTATTCCTGCCACCCGGTGACTTCTACACATTTTTCACAGCCTCGAGTATCTTGTTTAACTACCGGTTTTGAAATCCAGCACAATTAAGCCTGCTCTAATCCAAATTAAAGTATTGGGATATTCAAAACTTGCTATGCGGAAAGAAGATGCTAAGAGAAATACTTCGATCACTGTCATAGTCTAATTTTCTTGGAGGGAAACTAAGGTAAAACTTCCTAAGTTGCTAAATCCAAGCAAACGAAAAGTTCTCAAAGCAACTTAAAAGCCTAAAATAAAACCATCAGTCAATGAATCAAAACTCTTCTACATTGTTTCCATAGAATCTATTAGGAAGAAAATGAAATCCTAAAAACCTAGCCTACGAGCTAAAACAATAAGTGCAGCTGTCCATCTAAAATTTTAGATAATTTTAAAAATAACTGAAATTCTTGTATTTTTGTTACTAACTGTATAGGCAGATTTCCAATCTTGTTTTGATGGCCCAAATAGTGGATTCTTGACAAAATTTGTGTGATAGATGTTGTAGATCTTGGAATATACTTTCCAACACATCTAACGGCTTCTCCATCGGATATTTGAGCAAAAAGTTATGACCTCTCAAAGCTAACTGTCTTATCCCTACAAGTTTTGAAAATCTACTACCTCTTTTCCTAGCATGTCCATCGTGGCTTTGGTTGGAGTTCATCGGTTGCATCAATGTTGCACCCTCTATTTAGACATATCTTAATGAATTTTCAAGTAACATGTTCTCATTTCTCACGTATTCTATACATTCAGTGTAAGCACCCCAATTTGTCACCCTCTATTCATCCTCCTGGTTTCTTTAAAGCTCCAATGAATCTACCCAAATACCCTTCATTATATCCCAACACCCATATCCAAGCCCAAAGCCCAAGAGCCCAAAGCCCAAGAGCCCAAAGATTTTATGTATAGAGCTTGCTTACACCAGACCTAGTAGGTTTGCTCTACAACAAGTAGTTGCAGGTTGAGCAAGCAAGAGGCTCGGAGGCGGAGACCCCAAACCAAAGTTTTTAGGTGGCTTGAGCAAGCCAAGTCCAATTCTGCCAAAAATTAGATTTTCATTCCAACCAATTTGGTTTCGTTCAAACGACTGCATCTTGTTCGAACGAGGACAATGTCATTCAAACGAGTATCGCTAAAATCGTTCTCTCATTGGTTCAAACCCCTTTTTGACCCACCCAATCACCTCCTTTCTCCTCACTAAAACCCCTATTAATCACCAAATTGCCACAACCCCTAGAAAAATCTATATATACAAGACCCCCACTAGCCATTTCTCCTAACTCCAAAAACCCCAAGTGGAAACCCTAGTTCTCCAAACTTTCTCATTCCAAACCCCTTTTGCAAAGTTGAGAGAGTGAGAGAGACCCCAAGGCCTTCCCAAACCAAACCCCAATCCCATGAACCTTAGAGTTGGGCATTGTCCATGGAGAGTGGAAGCCTTGGCTATATGGCCTATACCTCTCTAGACACCCTCTCTTTGGACTTTAGCACCCTCACCCCTTGGATCTTTGGAGAAGAAGTCTTGGAAGAGTAGGCACTCCTCCCTTTATCCTTTCATTTCTTCTTTGCTTTTGTTTATTAGTTTTTCTTTAGTTGCTTTCTAGTCCTTTTCTAGAACTACTCAGGGGGCTCATCTTCTTCCAGCTTTGTGGGTCCCTCTACATCATCTTTAATGGTGTAGAGGGACCCCATTGAAAGGAAGGGGCTGAGCACCCTCCTCCTCTATTATGCACTATATTTCTTTTATGTTCTCCCACGAATGTAGATATGAGTAGGCCCATAGAGAATGGAAGCTTAAGCTATACCGCTCTTTTCTTTTGGCTTCTAGTCCTCCTCTAGAAGCACATTTTTGAAGGCACATCCCCTTTTGAGGTGAGTCTTCTGTCATTTTTAATGGCATAGGGACTAGGGAGTCCCCAACACTAAAAAGAGGTTGAGCATTCATCTCTTTCTTTTTCACATACTTTGCCTATCTTCCATACTTAATTATGTTGACCGATAATGATGCTTCCCTGGCCATCTTAACCCCATCTTGGGTTAAGTTTTAACCATAATTAATCTTGCCAACTCCCCTTGCTCCAAAATGAGCCTAAACTATTAATGCTCCGGAGTCCGGAATGAGCCTAAAGTATCCCAAATAGAATCAAAATCACAAAACACAATAAAAGCCTCAAAAATACAAAAATAAAAATAAATTCACATATACAAAAAAACCAACCAACATAACGTGCTTGCTTGAAAGAACTATTGTGGCTTGATCACCAAGTTGGGTAAATAGGCAGCCGCAACAGGTCCAGCCCCTTTAGGGTAAGTTTCCTTTCAATTTAGCTTGATTTATCTTTTAATTAGCACATATAAATAGCATTCTCAGTTTCCTTTAAAATTTCATCTTTAATTGGCTTAGACGTAGGGAGTAGGTTACCATTTCCAAATGGGGTCTTGGGGTGCCTAACACCTTCCCCAGGACTTAAATGAATCACTTACTTAGAATCTCAAACTAGACATTAGGCCTTATCCATTGTAAATCCGAAATCCTATTTTCTCCTAAATTAAATAAGTGGTGACACTCTATTTGGTGTTTAGCATCATTCATCCGCAAGGCTCGACCCGGAAGGAAATGCGGTAAATTCCAACGCTCACATACAGTTTATAGGACATTATTGTATATCAACTTATCGGAATTTATCATTTATTTGTTACGTACTTGTATGATTAATTTTTTTTCCCAAATTGTCTCCTCTGCTATATGTTGAATCAACTGATTAGATGTATTGACATACTGGGTTTCTCAAGATGAGTGTGACACTTTGTATTTCAATCTGATTACGTAACATGTCTATATTAATTGTCACAGACTTAAGGTGTTCTAGACTTCTAGTAGTAAAGGAAATAAGTTGTAAGTTTAAAATCTTATGGCTTGTGCTTTCTGGAAATAACTGTTAAGAACATACCCCATACTTTAGGTTTTAAAGTTGCTATCCATTTGGCTGGGCTTCATAGTTGACTTAAAGGAAATAACTAATTATAATCTTGCTAGTCTATAATCTAAAGTGTGCAGTTATTTTAAGGATGACTTGTGTAAGTACTTGAATGAGATTGTACATTTGCATTCTAATCATTGGAGTGGGTACTGGTTATGAGAGTTTGATACTGTTATGAGTCTCCCATTCAGCGAACATTGAAGAATAAGGTCTGTTCATTCAACAATATACTTTTTCAACTGATTATGAAAAACTTGTATTGCTGTATAGTAATAGGGTCCCATTGGGTAAGTTATAGTGGATTATATCATAGGTCTTAGAATGTAATAATTATCTATAAAGTGATTGGAACAATGTATGAATTTAGCGCAAGGGTCTTAAAATGAGTTGGATAGTCCAGACAGAATATATGGAATGCAACTTTAGTAGGAACTTAAGCACGGGTGAGGCAATAATTAAGATTGATGGTTGGGAGATACTCCAGCGCAACTGCTTCCAATTTTTCGGCTCGTCTCACGAGAGATATTCAGCACTAGATTGATATGGTGCAAGTGGTAAGATTGCCGCATTTGGCTCATTATCGGATTAGCATGGAAATCTGCACTGGAAGCCGCTGACTTGACCAAGAAAGGACTGGTCGAGGAAAGCATGTCTCCGTGCACAATGCTTGCCTTATTTTTGCGCCTGAAAATGGCTCCCCCTGAACTATCAGAGCTAAGGAAGCAACTCAAGGAGCTGATCGATGCCGGCTATATCAGAGCCTTGAAGGCACCATTCGGGGCACCGGTGCTGTTCCAGAATAAGCATGACGCAAGCCTCCGTCTATGTATCGACTATCGGGCCCAAAACAACACTCAAAATCAAAAAAGAGCCCGTGCCACTCCCGCGCTGGAGAGGAGACCGACTCAGAAGAGGGCATCTTCGCCCTAACCACAGAAATGGAAGACGAAGAAGAAGGAGAGGCCATTGTGGCGACATCAACGCCATCCAGGTCATGGTCAATTTACTCCCCCACACCCGGAGTATCCGGAGAACTCTGAACAAAGATGTCTCATGGTGCATATGCGTTGTCTGTCGGGTAATCAACAAAATCATGATGTCAATTCCAGATCCCCATATTTGAAACCATGGTCAATATGTTGCCTGGCTCACGTGTCTTATCAGAAGTAGAGCTCCTGAGTTTGTACAATTCAGATCTTCATCCTTTAGGGGGCGAGTGGAAGGAGGCCTTTGAGAGTTGTGATGGATTAGAGAAGTGGACTAGGTTCCTGAATGGAAATTTATAGGGAAGTCCGTTTATTTTACTACAACTACATATCTTCAGTACCAATCAAGAAGAGAACCTCCAGCACTTAATGTATTTTAGAAGCATTGTGTCAAGAATGAATGTACATCAACCTGAAGAAGTGCAGCTTCATTGTAGATAGAGTTCTATTTCTAGGTTATGTCGTGTAAGCATTGACAAAGACAAGGTCAAGGCTATCCGAGATTGGCACATGCCCAAGACACTGGCACAAGTTGTTACTTCCATGGTTTATCCACCTTTTACGGATGTAGTGCACTTAAATAAATTGATGCCACGAGTTTGCCAATGTTAAAATTGTGATATTTTCTTTTGCTTTTTTTATTTTTTTTCTTCTAATAGATGAAGAAGGTAATTAACCACTCCACTATTCTTTACAGAATACTCTAGTTTGTCATGTCTGAACCATTAACAGATGTATTGTTGATTTCTCTCTTTTTATTTAATATAAGGCTAGCTTAATTTAACAAGTCTCTGATGAAGAACAAATGTTAAGCTTTCAAAATTGTTTGACTTAATCGTGCAATTCCAGATCAGAGAAGGGAGGCTGCAAGGTGTTGGTCAGTGCCTTGTCCAGGAATATAGAATTTGTTGTCATGTTTTGCGAAGTGAAGTCAGCAAGGATTTCTTTGAGGTTTCTGGAGCTGATTGAGTAACTTCTTTTCTATGTTCTTGTCTTGTAAAAGATTCTGAAAGCCAACCTTTAATGCAGGGTTGCAGGGCTATACTTTTGGATAAGGACAAAAACCCCAAGGTTGGTTGACATCTTTTTCCCTCTATCCTGTAGTGAAAGCTTTAAATGGGAATTTACATTATTAGTATTATTCTACTTGATTTTGCAGTGGGAGCCTTCTAAATTGGAGCTAATTAGTGATGATATGGTGGATCGATACTTTTCAAAGGTTGACGATGAAGAATGGGAAGATTTAAAGCTCCCTGCTAGATCCAACTTGCCTGCATCTGCCATCGCAAAGCTCTAAAGGTCATTGTAAATGCTGTCAATTTTAAAACACCTTTGGTTCCCAATGAATCAACACAATGGGCCTGACTACAAATGCCCACCTACAACACCCATTTCATGCTATAAATGGAAAGTTCTCTCTCTCTCTCTCTCTCTCTCTCTCTCTCTCTCTCTCTCGCTCTCGCTCTCGCTCTATATAAAATTATTTATTATTAAATTATGGAAATTTAATACATTCTATACAAAAATTAAATTTGGGTAGTCTTTCAATCCAGAGAGTAGAGAATTAGGGTTAGAGTCTCTCAACTTCGTATTCCCTGAACACTATTATTTGAAAAAGTGATTATTTGACAATTAATTTCTATGCAATCAATTTTATCACAATTGATTTTTGGCTAATAAAATCCAATCCAAATGCCCCACTACAGCGATTGAAACCGGCTTTACCCAAATTCCTTCTCATTTTCTTGAATTGAAAGACCCCACTACAGCATATCAACACAGCAATTTTTGAACTTAGACAATAATGCTTATATGTTCTTAAAGATCAGTTTTCATCGTAGTAACAAAGTTCTCCTTTTTAAAAACTCTTGAAAAATTAGCGACTTTAAAGGTAGGGAGCATGATATGAGTGGTGAGACTGAGTTGTCAAGATGTAAGTGGTACACTAACGTCAATAGAATTTTTGAGTCATTTTGGTCTAGGAGATTCCTTTCTAAAGTGGAAACTTATGGGACATGTCACTACTTCCTATAAATAAGATGGTTGTTGTATTTGGAGGGCAAGCAAACTTTTTCATCTTTGTTTGATCTTTCTATTATTAATATTCACCTTTTGGTGCAAGTCATACCTTATAACTGTTATAGTTACAACCTGCCGTTCATAGGTGCTTGAACGACTTAGTTCATGAAGTATCCGTGCCTTTTTGAAGAAGAAAAATTATGGCTATTTAACAAAAAAGTTGCGAATTAAATGTGTATAATTTACATCTTTTTGAAAAAATGTTGAATAAATATCTAATATAATATATTTTATATATATATATATTAGTTTTCATAATTAAAAATCTCATTATTTATTCATCTCACTGATTCTTTCCCATATTTGGCCAATTTTTCTAAATTTTTCCCATGCATATAATAGTTTCCGAACTCCGACTTGATAACTAAGGTTATCATTGTAATTTTACATTTTCCCACAATTAAGCATATAAAAGGAAGGAACTATTCGAAAATTCAACAAATCAAAGAGAAGAAAATTCAAATCCAATTCATGCTAAACTAGAGCAAAATTGAGGAAGGTACCGTTTGGCTTCGAAGTAGACGGTACCAAAGGCATGGGATACGGGGCAAGAGGAACTGGCATTGTTTATCCTTCTTCCTCCAAGCTCTCAAGAGCTTGCAGCCTAAAGCACAATAAACAGAGCCGTTTCTCCCATTTCCACCACTTCTGAAAATAAAGAAATAAAAAGAAAAGAACAACAATATCTGAGATGGGAGGGGAGGGGAAAAAATGAGAAGGGCCTGAGAAAACATCATATATAGCAAAATAACCATAGTCATTCCAGAAATTCCAATAACAAATGCAAGAGTAAGAACAAGAAAAAGGAATGCAATTAGAAAATGTATATGAAAAATCACATTAAAAATCAAAATACTCAATAACCACTACAGAATTCAAATAAATTCAGTGAAAAACTTGAAACAATATATGAAAAGCAGTTAAGTAATGAATTTAGCGGATACCCAGTTACATAATTTCCATTAAGGACCATACATGAAGCTGAACTCTAGGTACCCCCCAAAAGCCAATATCTAATTCCACTTCAAACAAGCCATGATCTCAGTTGAACTTTGTAAAGTGGGGAGAACAAATACCTTTGCAGCTAGTACAGATGGAGAGAGAGAGAGAAAGAGATTTGACAAAAGTAGTAAGTGAAATAATTTTTGTACCATTTTCCTTGTCCTTTTGTTCTTTTGTAGTGTAATGAGAAAGGAGAATTTCTTCAGAATAGAAGAATCTGAACATACTTTCACATCTCTACTCTCATCGTTATAGATAATGAAACAAATAATTTGAGTATGCTTTAACATTCCACTTTCTTTAAAGACCATATGTTTGTTGCTAATAATTTCAGCCATACATGCTCACTGAGCTAAACCAATCCATCATTCATCAACTTGAGTTGAGATTCAACAAGTCATTAAAGCCCCAAGTATCACATATTTATTGTTAGTTGTTTCAACCTAAAAAAATAAGGGAAATAGTTAACTGTGGTGAGCATTTAAGAGGGGGGCATCTACCAATGAGGTGGTGCCTTAGCTCATCAAATGGAATTCATGGGTCCACCTATCACTACTCAAAAAATAATCATCTATACTACTACCATATAGCAGTTGGTGTCCACGTGACACCCCTCAAAAGCTTTGATTTGAACTTCAAGTTAGTGTCACGTGTTTCTCTCCATTTAAAGCTGTTTTTGCTAAGGTGGCACACTTCAAAAGCTATTAAAAAGCTACACTATTTGTGTCCCTCAATTAAACCCCCTCTTTATCCATTCATCTTCCCAACTGAAATCATTTATGTTCTCTCTACTCCCTTCTTCATCTCCCGCAGTTAAATCCCCTCTCTCCCATTATCTCTCTAAAAATATCATTTCTCTCTCTCCCCCCATCTATTCTCCCTCTCTTTGTCTCCCCCCAATGAATACGTCATTCTTTCCCTCAAGCGATAAAGACACGCCATAGACAGAACCTCTTCTATTTGCAACTCTTCCCGTAGGCTGTAACTCTTCTCTCTTCTATCCATTAAAATTTTTTCTCATCTTAATACCTCTTATTCTTAATTGGTTTATTATTTTTTTTTAAGCCGGTTCCTTGGTTTCATCAAAATAAGAAGATCATGTTACGATTCTCTCTCTCTCTCTCTCTATATATATATATACACACACACACTCACATAGGTATTTCAAACAATATTTCATATTTGTTCTCTTCTTTGGTAGGTCAAGAAGATTTGCGGCAGCCCCTATAAGATGTGGCGACGCTCCTCTGCAGTTTTCCAATTTTCTCTCTCCCATCTCTCTCTCTCTCTCAATCTCAGTCCTCTTTGACCGAGAAGATGAGCGGTAGCCCCTGTTAATTTCTCACCCATTTTCAATTTATGCTTGGTTTCCACTCAAACAAATCATCTTCTTTGAATCGCTGATAAGATGGGCGCTCTGCAACTCATACCATATAAAGCAGGCAACTCTTACCATACAAATCATCTTCTCTCTCAGTTCATATTCATCAAAGAGCCGATAGGTCAAAGTGAATCACAAGCATCGATGGTGCCCTCCAATACGAAAATTTTGAAACAACATTTAAGCAAATTAAAACCATAAAAAAACCTTCTTTGATGAGGTGAGAATTGAACTCAAAGTTTCTTCAATAGATTTGTCCTTTGATTGGGTACAAATGAACATTCAACGTAGTCGATAAGATGAGCGGTCACCTCATGTCTATGTCTACCTTTACCTGCCCATTTCCTTCCAAATTCATCTACCCAAAGTTCAAATTTCTAAAGGTCTAAAAGTGTTGTTGCTGAGCTATCACACAGAGGCACTCTATGCAACTTTAAGATCTTCTTTCATTGCATAGTTATTCCTACCACAGCCTTTGAATTTTGATTAGAGCCATCGCTGCCTGTGATTCACTTTGACCTATTGGTTGAATTAGACTTTCATCTCTCCATCATAGAGATGATTTTGGGCAACTATCTCGGAGAAGCCAACCACATTTTCCAGATTTTTTTTTACCCATATTCGAGCATTGATTTTGGCTGAACCTCAAAATGCTGATAAGAATATGGGATTTATATCTCATGTATATCATCAACTACATACACCAGATTTTCTTTTGTCTTCTAATTTATGCTCTAATAAACAATAATATAACAATTGCATGTTATGATATGATATGAGGGTTCCACTCCAATTAGGTGTGGCGGTTGAGTTGCCACTTTGATGAATCAACCAATTGTTTCACCTCCAAGATGGCCATATCCTACTATTTTTTTTTGGCGCTTTCAACTACCATACCTCTCACAGGAATTGATCCGGGTCTGCCCAAATGGGCGACATACACTTTGACATTGGGACCAATCGGTATCCTATTAATTAGTTTACCTGCTCATTTGTTTTTTAGGGTTAGAGTCTGCTCAAATTATTTTAGATCTTTGATGAATATGAATTTCTTTTGTAAACAAGAGCAACACACTATGGGTTTGCCCCCGTGGTAGTGTATCTCCCTTTGGGGAGGTGTGACTCGTGTTCAAGTCTTGGTGTGGCTATAGACGCCCACCATGAGTGTTAACCCTTCCACTAACCTAGGGTAGATAAATGATTAGGCCAAAAAAAAAAAAACACGAGCAACTCACCCATCTACTCTCAACATGGTTTGTATTTTTTTTTTCATAAAGAGAAAGTATACTTATATTTCATATATATATATATATATGAAATTAACCTGGATGATCCTCTACACATGTGTGACCATCTATATTTACATATGTACACTTTTATAAAAAAAAATTGGTGTGACACATATCATACATTTTTATTTAATCATTGCAAGAGAAAAGTTGGCTTTATTGTGTGAGGGAGAGTTAGGTAGATGGAAAACATTCTTCCGATTTTAGGAAACGAGAAAATGATCAGTGCCTAAACCATCATATTTACTATATAGGAGGTTTTGAGATACGTATAACATAATGAATATTTGCCATGCTTTTCCCATTTCTATTTTTTTATAAAAGACATTGTTAATATATCCTTAGTTGTTAGCGTACGTAACGGGTGAGATGTAGGCTGGTTGCTAGGCAAATCAAGTTAATTGTGAATAGCTTGAGCTCAGCCCATTAAAATCTCCTTCATATAATAATAAATGAGTTATGCTAAGCTTGATTTTCAAGCTCGATTGGTTAACAAGATGAGCTTGAGCACACATGTGCTCAACTGTGCTAAGTTTGATTTTCAAGCTCGATTGGTTAACAAGATGAGCTTGAGCACACATGTGCTCAACTATTTAAATGTGCGCACACACACACATATAAGTATTTTAAGTTTATTCATAGCATATATGTATTGAAGTTTTGTCTGATTTGTCGATCTAAAGGAAACAATCTGAACGAATAAACAAGCTCAAGTTTGGGTTGTCTGGTGATGGGTCATCGCGTTCATACATTTTGTACATATCCTACAGGTGTTTTTTCTCCTTATTTAGGGCGAACTAATATAAATAGTCTTGTAATGACTTGTTTTAAGGTCACTATAATTTTCAAGAGAAATAAGAAACGGTGTTTTATAATTTTTTGTAGAAAATGATGAGGGTTGTTCCTCTTGTTTTCAAAGTTTAGTCTCTTTGTCTGAGTAATAATGAATCGACGTGAATCTCTGTGGACACATCTCACATTTGGTAAATCATGTAAATTGTTGTGTTGTTTTTTTTCGCTTTTTTATTGTTTTATGAATTTGTCTCTTTTAACTGCATGATACTATATTGTTAAATGTGAATGGAACATGTTACAGGTTAGACATGTACCAGTTGTATGTTTTTCCTAGAGACATTAGTGACAGAATTAAGTTCTTCGCTAAGTCTCTCAAAAATTATCAACAGACGTATTTCCATCATTGAAGGTATGTTTTAGCGACGGAAATGAATCCGTCGATAAATGTCCTTATTTGGAATAGATACATTTTTTTCACTAAAATGTACCTTTAATGACGGAAACACATATGTCGATAGATATCTTCATTTGTAGTGGTAATGTACATGTCGCTAAAACATACCTTCAGATACCGAAACATGTCCATCATTGATGTTAGATACCCGTCGCAGAATGACCTAATTATCTATAAACAGTGGTGGGTTGAAGGGCTATTAGCAACCGAATTGTTCTCTATAGCAATGGATGTTTTCCGTCTCTAATTTAGTGACCAAAGCATATTTCCGTCGTAAATTCCTTTGCCGATGCTATATTTACTATCGGAATTGCGACATGTTTTTAATTCCATCAGTAAAATTATTAGCAACTGATATATGACTTTAGCGACGATTTCGGTCCGACGCTAATCGTATTTTTTCTTGTGCATGGTGAGAGAGTGGAGAAACAACAATTTCTTGTAGAAAAGTAGGATGATTGTTCCTTCCATGTTCAAAGTTTATTCTCTCAAATGAGTAGTAGTGAATCAACTCCGCTGAGAGTGAATGTAGCCCATATTAAGTGAACCATGTAAATTGTTGTGTTTTTTTTTCTTTTTCTTCTTTTGCATCCCCGTGAAAGCCTAATTCACAAGAAATTTCTAGTTTAGGACACCTATAGGATGGTCTTAAGTGTTGGATCATGTGGCTAGTAGCCCTCGGTCAAATAGTTGTTAGACTATTGACTTGGTTTTACTCCACACAATGCATCTATTTGGTTAAGTTACCCAAGCTAACCAAAAAGATCCAACGCTTCACATCCTACAATATAATCATGCAATGCAATAACATGCTCATGCTTTTGATCAAGATAAATAATTTGTAATAATATATTAGTGAAAAACATATGCATGCTATGGTGTGAGTGTGGTGCATTCAAGTGTGTGCACATGAATGCTTTTATCCAACGATCAAGGCTATATAAATTACCGGATTTATCCATTGATCGTGGCTTAAGTATTTGATCGAGGGCTACTAGCCACATGATCCAACATCTCCCACTTGGCTGTAAGCCCGAGATGTTCTATTCATAACCTAAACCCATAGAGACGACATGTCGCTTGAATTCCTCTGTCTCTAAGGGTTTAGTTAGTGGGTCTGCTATCATCTCTTTAGTAGAGATATACCCAAAAGTAATTTCATTTTTCTTCATTATATCATTAATATAATGATATTGTAATTCTATATGTTTTCCTCTAGGCCCGATTTCCCCATTTTTTTATGGTTGTTATCGCAGCTTCATTATCACAATAAATGTGTATAGGCCTATCTGGAATGCAAACATTCCTCAAATCATATAGAAATCTTTTTATCCAAACAGCTTCAGTAGCTGTTGTGCTACAAGCCACATATTCGGCTTCCATAGTGTATCTTGCTACACATCCTTGTTTTTTACTTGACCATGATATGGCTCCACCCCCAAGCAAGAAAACATATCCAGTAGTGGATTTTCTATCATCTGGATCTCCTGCAAAATCAGCATCACAAAAACCAATTACTTCCAGGTCATCTGCTTGGTAGGTTAAAGCGAGATCCACTGTACCCCGAATATATCTAAGTACACGTTTTATGGCTTCCCAATGAGCCATTCCCGGGTTACTTTGATATCTGCTTATTAATCCGACTGCAAAACTTAGATCTGGTCTTGTACATAACATTGCGTACATAAGGCTACCTACAGCTTGTGCATATGGCTTAGATTTCATTTCCATAATATCTTTTTCACTTGTAGGTGCCATTTTCTTTGTCAATTTTGTTCCTTTATATATGGGTGATTCTAGAGCTTTACTAGCGTCCATCTTAAACCTTCTAAGAATGCTTTCTAAGTATGGTTTTGGGGATAAACTTAACTTCTTTAATTTTCTATCTCTAGAAATCTTAATTCCTAATACATAGGAAGCTTCACCCATGTCTTTCATTTCAAATTTGGTTTTTAACCATTCTTTTACTTCTATGATTTTCTTTAAATCATTTCCAGCTAGTAATATATCATCTACATAAAGGGAGAGAATCATAAAGTAACCCCCACTAACCCAAGTGTAGATACAGTGATCAAAATTGTTTGCACTAAATCCATAACTTTGGATTGCACTGTGAAAGTATAATACCATTGTCTAGAGGATTGTTTTAGACCATATAGTGATCTCTTTAATTTGTATACTTTGTCCTCTTCACCTTTTATTTCATATCCTTCGGGTTGTTTCATGAAGATTTCATCTTTTAGTTCACCATTAAGAAATGTTGTTTTTACATCCATTTGATGTAACTCTAAGTCCAAGTGTGCCACTATAGACATTAAAATTCTAATTGAGGTGAACTTAGCTACAGGAGAATATGTTTCTGCATAATCTATTCCTTCTTTTTGTGTAAATCCTTTAGCTACTAATCTAGCTTTATATCTATCTATAGATCCATTTGGTTTGAGTTTCTTTTTGAGAATCCATTTACATCATATTGCTTTTCTATTACCTGGTAAATCCACTAATTCCCAGACATTGTTTTTCTCTATGGATTCTATTTCTTCTGATATTGCTTCTTTCCATTCAGAAGAATCTTTTGAATTAATAGCTTCATGGTAGTCAATGGGATCATCTGGAATTTCATCATTTAAAAACGATAGATAATCTCTCAAGTAACTAGGTGGATTTCTTTCCCTTTGAATCCTAGTTAAAGTATCTTGAGGTTTAGATTTTTCTATAATTTGTTCATGCTCTTGAACTATTTCTTTTTCTTTAGATATTTCAAATAACTCTATCATTTTAGTAGGTTTATCTTTATCTGTGTTATCTTCCAGAAAATAAGCATCTCTACTTTCAGTTACTCCTACAGATCCATCCTGGTGGAGTATAGCAAACCTATAACCTTTAGAGTTTTCACAATATCCTATAAAAGAACATTTTAAAGTTTTAGGATCCAATTTGTTTCTATTAGGGCCTAAAATTTTTACATGAGCTGAACTACCCCACACTTTTAAATGAGATAGATCAGGTTTCCTACCTGTCCAAAGCTCATACGGGGTTAAGCCTAATGCCTTAGTTGGCACTCTGTTTAATATATACATGGCTGTAGATAGAGCCTCTCCCCAGAAAATCGAACTAAGGTTTGTTTGGCTCATCATAGATCTAACCATGTCCAAAAGGGTTCTATTTCGTCTTTCTGCCACTCCATTTTGTTGAGGAGTATAAGGTACACTAAGGTGATATATAATTCCATTATCTTTACAATAATCATCGAATACACTACTCATGTATTCTCCACCTCTATCTGATCTAAGAATTTTAATTTTTCTTCCTAATTGATTTTCCACTTCTGTTTTATATTCCTTAAATATTTCGAAAGTGTCTAATTTATTCTTTATTAGATATATATGCCCATATCTAGAATAATCATCAGTAAATGTTATAAAATATGTCATTCCTCTATGAGTTTTAACATTTAAAGGTCCGCAAATATCTGAGTGAATTATGGTTAATAGTTCTTTAGACCTTTCAGCCTTTCCAAAAGGTTTTCTTGGCATTTTACCACTAATACATGATTCACATGGTTTTAAGTTTAGGTCTAATTTTGGGATTAAACCTATTTGTGCCATCTTATTCATTTTGTTATAATTTATATGACCTAATCTCATGTGCCACAAAATTGAATCCACATCAACACCAAAACACACATCAATATAAGTAGAAGAAGAATCCTTTATTTCATTATTGAAATTTGCAACATTGAGTCGATAAAGACCATCTATCTTAGTCCCCCATACAAGAATACGCCCATGTTTCCCAATGGAGACTTTTGAAGAGCGGAACCTCACTTCAAAACCTTTCTCATCCAGATGTGGCACTGACAAAAGATTGCGCCTCATTCTAGGTGCGAAGCTATTAAACCCATTTTGACTACAGGAAGATGAGGATAAGATAGGTGGCAAAATCCCCATATAATAAGGAGATTTATTTGGAGATCTCTAAGGGATCTCCAACGGGTATCTTGTGGGTATGATTAGAGTTTCTCATAAAAGGAACTCTTGGTGCACTATACAAGGAACAGACATACTACCTCAATTCAAGAGACCTAAAAAGCCAAAATACCCCATTGTGAAAATCCTCAAAGGAGAAAGCCCATATCAACTGTAGGCATTATCCATTTTGGGTTTGCTCTCGCTACATATCCTATTTTATTTCCTGGAAGTGATTCTTTGTTGTTTTGCATTTTTGAGACTCTTGCATTCGGGACCCGCATTAAGGACAAAAAAAACTGTGATTTGGGTTTATTCTAGAGAATCAACAACCCACTTTACATTTTCATGTTCTTGGGTTTTTTTTCCCAGCAAGAAGGCCCAAATAAATCTAGCTAGTTGCATCTTTTACAATTATTTGTACAAAAACCAATTTGAAGTATATATAATTAACCAAAAGAAAAGATACAATTACAGAAAAAAAAACCCCAATTACCCACAAAAAGAAATTTAAAACCAAACACGACTAATGCAAAATTAGTTGAGAAATATATATATATATATATATATATATATATATTATCAAAGATGATAATACATTTTACCTAGATAGAATCATTCATTGATCTCAAATAATCCTTCAACTCACAAGGAAAACATGGGTACTGCTTCCATAAATTCCTATGCAACTTGATGATCTCAATAGCCTTATCCTTCATCGAGGATCGACCATGAATGTGCAACAATGCCTGGAGCTTCTTCACTGATCCGAACATCAACATTTCCTCTAGGACCTTTTCTGTGGGGTGAAAACTACATATCAGCCACAAGATCATAACCCCAAATTTGGTTGCACTGTCGGAGACTCGTAATATCTTCTTAGAGACAGCGGCAATCCCCAACCCATGCTCAACTAAGGCCAATCTTCCTTCTGCACACTCACATAGCAATTTAATCAGTCGCAACATCTTCTCGCATTTAGAACGGTTCGAGTCGGGGAGAAGCTCAATAAGGATGCAGACTGCACCTGCTTCTATAGCCTTTAATCTGTTATTCTTTGATGCACCCAATATCTCCATTAGAACATCTAATGCACATGAACTTGCCTTGGTGCAAATTTCATCAGATAAGAGCTCTAATAAGGATTTGAAGAGATCCATTTCTTGATCTTGTAAAACCCAATTCCAATTATATTCAACTTTTGCCATTTTACGGAATATTGTTACAGCGTGCAATCGGGCCTCGGTGCTTCCCCTTTGAAGCATGATAGCCATGGACTTCATGCATTCGGGCTTCGACAATAACTGTAATGGTTCCTCGCGATCGTCGGATAATGGAAGTTGGTGTAGAACACCTAAAGCCTCCTCGCAAGCTCGGAAATTGCCGAAATCCGAACTCTCTACTAAAATTTGGACAATTATCCCACCTAGTACTTCTACTCCTCCTGAGTGCATGAAATCATATTTGATATCATTACCCAATTCGATAGTTGTTCGGAGTTTCTTTAGTGAAGTTACCTTGAATGGTGAGGATTCGATTGTGGTTAGTAGCGAGACTAACTCATCGTGCTTCATCGACACAGGATTTGGCAATGGATGAGATTGGGATTCTTGATCTTGCCATGAGAGTATGAGACGCTTGAGGGTGTGGTTTGGAGTGATATCCAAGTTTTCGACCCTTTGATTCGTAGCGGGACATGTCTTCTTCTTGTAAGTGAAGAACCATTTTTGGATATTCTTCTTTTCATACGTTACGCCCGTTGAGATTATAACAGGTTCTTTCATGAACTCCATGGAAATGGGGCACCTGAAATATTGAGGAATTTCCATGATAAGATCAGCTTTTCTCTCCATCTCCATGGTTTTGAAGGGGATGAGATACGAGAGAGAGAGAGAGAATAAAAAACAAAACTCTATAGATGCTTTTACAAGCTGTGTAAGAAACCAAACAAGCCAATATGGTAATTTGATTTTTTTTTTTTTTAATTATTATTATCTTGGTTTTGATTTCTCTCCAATTTTAATGGAGCGTTTGGGTTTGACTTGCAGAGATCATGGGAATTATTTTAATAGAGATCTCAAGCTTCGCAAGCTAAGCATTGGATATTTTCAAACTTTAGTACTAAAATCGTTTTTTCAACGAAATCTGTTTGATGCTTATTCAAACCATACATGGGATCAGGCAAGGAATGCGAGACTCTACTTTGTTTAATGGATTGTGGCGGTTGAGCAGCCTAGCTGACTCCTCTCTCTCTCTCTCTCTCTCTCTCTCTCTCGGATTGATGCGGGCTAACCCGAACCAAATTCAGGTTGAAGCTTTAAAGTTTAACTCCTCGATCGGATCTAATCCGTCTAAATAACTAAATAAATTAGGAGACTATTTCCCTTTTAATTATAATAACTGATATAAGCATAACATTAGTAACATTAGTAGCCAATAATATATATATATATATATATATATATAAAAAGTAACATTCTAATGAGCAATGCTCATTAAAGCTTGTAATGAGCGATCCCTAATAATGTGATACATGATAAGTTGTTTCGGAATCTGTTCGTTTGATGTCAAGACATGTTATTTAAGAGACATGTGACAAAAAATTAGTTCGATCAGACTTTTATAGACCATCCGATCAAAGAAGAGAAGATCAACAATTTCTATATCCTAAGTAGTAGGGTCGAGCGAACCCTAAGGGATTAATGTTGTAATCTAGGGTCTAATCAGATGATCTAAACATGTCTGATCGAACTGATTTATTTGACACGTGTCTCCAATGAATCCAACTTGACATCCAATGACCAGATTCAAAAAAGCATGTCATGTGTCATCTTTCTATAGGACCCGCTTATTACAAGCTTCAATGACGATAGGTCATTAGTATCTTTTCCTATATACGTATTATATATACTAAGTCAAACTGGACCCATATTTGTGTAATCGGGTTGACAAAATAAGTTGGGCGACCGGGAAGCATGGCGGGTTGAGTCCCATGTTGCCCTGAATATGTTATGGCATCGTGATGGCAGTGGTTGCTCCTTAACACGAGGAGCTCGTAGTGTTTTATTTATTGAGAATGAAGGTGACAGTTATCATAAGTAAATCGAGATTGATTATGGACAATGAAGATAATCATAGGTATGGTGAGGTGGATTATATGGCTTTGTAAGTATATATGATTTTAGTCAAAGTAGGGTTTATTCAACTGATTAGGAGCGGAGATGTGATAGTTAAATGGCGCCATGTTAACCAATATTTCACCTAAAATATTATATATGTATCATATGTGTTGCGCATTTGATTAAAACACTCTTTTGACAAAAAATAAAATCAATGATGTGAGTCCCTAACCTAACATGTGGCACAAAATCAACCTAACAAAAAAGTACAAACTATTCAATGAGACGGGCAAAACATATAACCTAAGTTTTTACCCTATGGGTTAAAGGCTTAATGTAACCAATTAGGATTAAAAGGTATGTAACCAATTAGGATTAAGAAGGGTTAATAGCTTAATCATAACTAATTAGGGGTCACTCTCAAGCCAAAAACCAACAACTATTGAAAGCAGGGATAGATGTTGGCTTGTGGTTGAAAGCAAAATCACGTGTTGGTTTTTAATGAGGGCTAGCACAGCTTTTAGGATTAAAGGGAGATGGTCTAAACACTTTCAATGAACTAATTTTTTACTACCTACTAGGGAATGATATTATCACCGTTTTTGTGAGCTCAAAGTAGTGTCACACATTATAGCTCAAAGTAGTGTCACGTCATTATGAAAATGCTGAACCATAAATATGGTTGCCTATATATATATTAATGTAAAATTAAGATTTTCCTTTCAAAAAAATTAAAGCTAGATTGATTCTCGAAAGTTGAGATGTGACAACCAAAAAGAAAAAAAAAGCTTCTAACCACCTGCTTAGGTTTGCGAAAACATCTGCATGCCCATTAGCTTCACCCCCAAGACTTTGGAACTCCTGTGATAATAGTCGAGCATGCATCTTGAATTGCTGGCTTTGTTATCTCAGGGCCTTGAATCCTTCTTTTTCTCCATTTGCTCAAAAAGGCTTATTATTTCATCACTCATCTTCTTTTAGCATAGATTTTTTTAGAAGCGAAACGAATTGATATTTCGTTTCGCCACTAGACAAATTCAACCTTCCACGGTAGCCGTTTGATTGTGATCGCTTAATAGCTCCAACATATATGCCTACCTTAAGGTTTGGTTTATGTCAAGAATGTTTCAATTGACATAGTCCCATATGCATCATCCCTAGAGCGTCGTCAGCTACTGGAACCGATGTATACATATTGCCTGTTGGGTTGGTCCAGGTCCAAGTCCGGGTCCTGGTCCTGGTCCAGGTCCTGGTCCTGGTCCTGGTCCAAGTATGGAATAGACCTCCTATCCAAACTATCTTACCTGAACCTACATGCTCCTAACTCACTAACTCACTGGATAAGATGTGCTCTCATTTGAGAGGTACCGAGATCAAGTCACATAAATGAGGGTTTATTATAGTTTATCTTCCTAATGTGACTAGCCAGGGGCTCATTCATCATTTACTAACCTTTTATTTTTATTTTTTTTTGTGCAAATGTTATCATGTAACTAACACGCACACTCTAAACTCACACACATAGCCAGACCTAAAGTAGCCACTAAGGTGCCATAAGAGTAAGTCCAAGCAACCACTCCAAAAGGGAATCACACTTATATGATGCAGCACCAAAATGTGAACATCACATTACAATATTTGAACAAATTAATATTTTTTTTTACTTTTCAACTGCTCCATATAGCAAATCATAACGGCCATATTAATTTTAATTACCTTTTGGGAATCACACTTATATGATCAGGTTCATTGGATTAACAAATTTAAGCAGTTGACATTACATGATTACATAACCGAGTATTGATTGTGATTGTGATATAAATTATTTTACTGCCTTAATCATCCAAAAAAAATCTGAAAAACATAGGCTTATAATCAAGCCCGTCTTTGATAGAATTTGAACGATATAAAATGAAAGATACCCAAGTAGGGCACATGGAAGATCGAGCTTCGAGATACGATGATTAGGGAAAAGGATTACGACATTAGAGTGTCTTCGAATAATCCTATCTGACCCTCAAAATATGGAGGAATTTAAATTAATCCCATCGTGAATCAAGGCGACATTTTATTATTATAGCTAATAGAGATAAATTAATCCGAAGTAAGATTTGTTAATGGAGAATGAAGAAATCGGTTTTTGTTTCCAGTCAAAGGTGGATTTATCAAATTATTTAGGATAGATGTGTTAGTAGTTAGTACGTGCTAACATCTTGACAATGATTTTAATCTCTTTTTTCTTTTTTGAAATAATTAAATAGTTAGGAAATAATGGGTGATAGTTTGGCTACGGCACATGGTGCCCCATTGAAATTTCTTATCTTGAAGCCTTCAAACACTTATCTAGGCTTCTTGTCATCTAATAATAGTCAGGGAGATTGGCTAGTTCCACCATAGTCCTGACCAAGATGTGGAACGGGTGTGAATGGGACAAATTGGGGCCCCACAAGTCTTATAAACAGGCCGGACTCGTGTCAGACCTATTCAAACCAACGCATTGACACCCTAACTATGGTGGAACAAAACTGATAGTTGATTTGTTTTAGTCTTTTGTTGAATTTTTTTCACAAAGATAATTTGATAAGCCAATGATTTTTTTCATATTTCAAAGTACGGTTAACCAACATTAGGGGCGGAGCCTGAATTTTATTATAGGAGAGGCACACAATTGTTAATTAATTTGTGCAGAATGGTTTGATGGGTACAAATATTTTGGGTTTAGGAGATGGGGGTCATGAGCGTATTCCCAGGAAAAAAATTTACAAGTAAGTTTGTGGGTCATTTCATCATACATTTCCTACATATTCCTACAGATATTGTTTCTACTTGATTTATGGGAGCAATTATCCCATTGTCATATGGATATGCTCTATTAAATAACTAAGTAACATAGTGTCAATAACATATTTATTTTTCAAAAGTTTAGAGATCTCCTAGCCCAATGGTTATACCCTATTAAATAATATAGTATAATTGTTTTTCAAAGTTTAAGGAATAGTAGTCTCATTATCCAATGACTATGTCATGTTAAATAATTAAACAAAATAAGATAAAAGATATTTGTTTTCAAAAGATCAATTGGGCAACTGCTCATAACTTTGCCTTAACAAACTATTTTAAAAAAAATCAAAAGTTGAGGGGGCACTTACCCCCATACCCCATGCTATGCATTATAAATAACAACAACAACAATAATAATAATAATAATTCCAACTGTTTAGAGGGGGCACGTGCCCCCCCCCCCCCCCCCCCCTAGGCGACCAACATGGTAACTAATCAATTGCAATAAATTAGATCGGATTTTACGATTTTCTTCCATGATAGTGGTTGGAAGACGAGTATGGCTACCCATTCTTTTTTAGTAGTTTAAAGACCCCTTCCATTTGCTGTATAGTGTGTAGTAGGTCTCATCCTAGGCTTATTAGGTTAAAGACCCATTCTGTTTGTTGTATAATGTGTAGTAGGTCTCATCCGGTGTGGTTTTCTTGATCATTTGAGATATAAAATTGTGGTTATAGTGATCGGGTCGATTTTTGGCTAACGATATATCAAAAAGGGAATCCAGTGGACGATGCATCGCATCCCCGCTACACGTGTTAGCCATTTGTTGATGGCTTGTATGTCTAACTCCATTTTCCTATGGTGATGAAGGAGCCCTCCAACATCTACGAATGAAAAATATAAGCAATGTAGCAGTGGTAAGAGGCTACAACAAACCTTTCAGAATAACACACTATAAGAAAACTACTGAGCAGCAATGGAATAGTAGTGACAATAATGTTTTCATCACTAATACATCACTTGTAGTGACGGAAATGTATGTCGTCACTAATGGTCCGTCTCTAATAGGGAATTTGATACTTGTGAAGTTTTTTTATGAGTAAATCGAGTATTAATGACGGAATTATTTCCATCACTAATAGGGATTATATAATAGTGACGGAAATATTGTCACTACTGATATTAGTAACGGAAGTGATTTATAGTGACGGAATATTGTTGTCACTATTGATATTGATATTATTAGTGACGGAGATTATTCTGTCACTATTGATTAGATATTAGTAGTGACGGAAATAGTTCTGTCACTAATAATCTTTATATTAAAGGAGGAAAATCAGAAACCGCGAAAACCTATCCTCCCCAAAATTTCTTCTGGTTCCCGCTCTCCTCGTTCCGGCCAACACAGTAAGCCCCTTTCAGATCTCTCTCTCGAGATCTTTGTCTCTCCCTCCCGTGCTCACTCTCTCTCTCTCTCATGCTCTCTCTCTCTCTCTCTCTCTGCAAATCTCGTAGTTTGGATGATCACTTCGATTGCTTTTCTCTCTCACGCATATAAATCTTCCTCTTGATTTTCTATGGCCGGTGGAGCTTCCAGGTTTGTGATTTGTCTCTTCCGTTTTTTTTTAGTCTTTGTAGAGAAAAAACTAGGGTTTTGAAGTTTTTCTCTCTTATTTTTGGATTTTGGGGGTCTGCATAAAATTGATGTAGCGAATTTCTTGATTTATGTTCATTCGGAGCCTGGTTTTGTGTTTGATCGATTAACCATGAGGTCAGCCTTCTTTTACGGCCGACAATTGAGAAAGAGCATTCAGGTAATCCTTGATTCAGATATACTTTAATAATAGGCTTTTATTTGTTTATCTTTTTAGTAAATTGTTTATATTTTTTAAGGATAGACTGTAATAACAGGCTTCTATTTGTAGGATCCATCTCGAGAGGAAAAGCAAAAAGAAAAAAATGTTTTTAAAGTTCCGCCAAAGTTGTTGAAAAATTTCAGGTATTCATTTTCCACTATTGCTTGTTCTTTTCCTCTTTAATTCGAACTGTTCTTCATTTTTACATGAGATTAGAGGCGTTTATTTGAATAAATCTGCAATTTCGATTTCTATGATTTGATTCAGATTTGTGAGTTTATTTGATTGATGAAACTGTAAAGTTAAGCTTCATTTCTGCAATTTAATTATTTGTAAACTCAGCCAATGGGCAATCAAGACCAACAATGCAAGCTAGGGTGAACCCCAGCCATGTCCCATCCAGGAATAACCATATAAACTCAGCCATTGCAAACAGTATGTAGGCTTCAATGTTGTCTGGAACTCCAGCTTTGTACATTTCAGCACTCAGTTCAATGAATAGCACCAGTGCTCTTGTTTATACAAATATTTAGTTGTTAGAAAGTCTAAAACATGGTTGTTGGGATTACTTACTGCTGTGAATGAGAACTAGAAACTAAGTCAAGCTAATTAATTTTAGTGACTCACATTAGTGAAACTGTTGTTTTCTCCAAGCTCGAGAGACCCTTTCGTCTAAGAAGAGTTGCAGCATCCCGACAGTGCAGTAAAATACCCCAAGCAAACAAGGAACCTAGCAACAATATGAGCAATAGATCAACAAAACTGCGGTATCTGTAATGAGAAATTCCAAGAACAACAGACACTTTGTAAGGAAAAAGAGAGATCAATACCCAAGTGTTTGTATGAAGCGGACCGATGTCGATGGATCCATTTTGGTATGTTTGAACCTTAACCGTTGAAGACCGTAGGGACTTGGAGGATTTCAGTGGCTTCCTCTCTTGAGATAAGACATTGTATTAACATTAGGTTGGAGCCTGGATTTTCTTGTAGGGGAGGCAAGTTGATAATATTAGTAATTGTTGATGGTTTTGTGAAGAATGATTAAATGGGTATGGTATATTCTAGGTCCAAGAGGTGCAGGTGGTTCGGGAGCATAATAACCCCCCATAAAAAAAAAATTATGATCAAGTTTGTATTCATCTCGTACATATCCTACAGGTATGGTATTATTTCTCGTTGTTTAAGGTGAACTCATATATATAATCTTGTTATGACTTGTGTTAAGGTTAATGTAAAATTTAAGTGATATATATATATATATATATATATATATATGTAATAATAATAATATTTAAACTTAAATTTAATTATTGATAATTATCGTAATTGTTAAAAAGTTTGACCCACACCGCCACACAGTCTAGGGAGGAACCATATCAACTACAAACAGAACGGAGCCAGATTTTTTCCCTTAGGGGCTGAACTACGTGTATTAAGAAAACTAATGAGTTTTATTAATTAGGTTTAAGATTTACTAAGGGGGCATTTGATAAAACTTAAAATAAGAGCTTAAGCTTATTTGAAAATTGAGCTTATTAAGAGAGACTTAGGGCTCGTTTGGTAGGTCTTCTCTATTTCGAACAGATCTAGTTAAAATAGATTTGTGACAAAAAGATCTATAAAAAAATAAATTTGTATATAATAAAACCATTTGACAACACATAATAATAGATAGAGCTTAATGAAGGGGTAAAACAGTCAAAAAAATGACAAAAATCTCAATCCTGACATCTATTTGAAATATACGGGGCGCCGAGCTTTTATCGAGTATCATGTTTTTTTGGAATGTTCAAGCTCAGCTCAGCTCGTTTGCAAATGAAGGAATAGAGCTCATGCTTTTAACAAACTTAAGTACACATGAATTTTTTTTTAAACTTATAATCTTAATTTTAAAAAAAACTAGCTGAATCAGTTTGGCTCGAGACAAGATGAACTGAGCTTCGGCTCAGTTGCCAACTCAATCAACCATTTTCTCTCTTTTATAGTCAAACTTTCTTTAGGAGTTCTCAAATGTTATCGATGTGGGACTATATTGGGGAGGAAACACACTCACGCTCAACAGGCTTCACAATGGATCCAAAAATAAATAAAACACTTCACAAGGATTTTAGTCTTACATCGCTTAAATACTAAAGGACCTGGGGAGTTTGGTCTATAAAATAGCAACACGTCATTCATTAACCATCTCCCATGCTTAACAAACGAGCTGAGCTTTTGTCAAGCCGAGTAAGGGTAGGGGTAAGTTTGGCTCGTTAACTAAACGAGTTCAAATATTTGTTCAAGCTCAGCTTGTTTATTAAATATAAACGAACGAGCTCGAGCTATGAGCTTTTAAAGAGACAAACTCGAGGTGCCTGCAAACACTTGGGTTTGATAACCACCCCTAGCACTTCTTCCCCAAAAAGCATGGAAAACTTGAATTTTTATTTTTGACGTTTTATATTTTTTAGTCTTATTGCAGGGGCAAGCAACACTGGTCTGAGTAACAAGAACAAGTTCGATCCGGTTACTGCAATCTGTTTTGGGCAATTGAATATGGTCCAATTGCTTCAATGGGATCGGACTAGGCCTATGGTTCGACTTCCTCTTTGTTGGACTTAGTCTGGAGGTTTTCTTCCTCATTGGGGTGGACTGGTCTGGCCCGTCTTCTTTCTTGGGACGGAGTGGACTGGTTTGATCCTTCTCTGATTCTAATCCGAAAGTGGTTTTGTACTCGGGTGACCATCTCAACCCCCTCTTATACAGCGGAGCAAGGGATATGGTTCTCATTAATGGACTCATGACCCACGAGCTAGGTTCATTGAACCAACTGATTTCAACTCACCGAACACAGAACCCTTGAAATTCGGGTTCACCCAAATGTATAAACCCACATGGGCCGAACTATCAGCATGGGTCACACCACCCAAACCTTATAGACATGTGGCTCTGTGTGAAGTGTGAACACACGATCAAATTTCATCTAATAAATGGAGCCAAATCATCTCCTGTGATAACCGGATTTGGCAAATCCGGTTATCACCCCTAGAGGTCACCACGTGTCTCCTTTAACGCCCCTTAACCGTGGCTAAGGTTCACCCACCCATTTTTGGTTTTTTTTTTAAATATTAGTTCTTTTTTAAAATTAAAAAACTGTTTTTAATATTAAAAAAACTCTAAAAATAGTTTTTTAATTTTTAAAAAAAAAAACAAAAATGGGTGGGTAAACCCTAAGGGTGGGTGAACCTTATCCACGGTTAAGGGGTGTCAAAGGAGACACATGGCGACCTCTTGGAGTGATAACTGGATTTGCCAAATCCCGTAGAGGATTTGACTCCCTAATAAATTGTCCTTATCAGATTTATCAAAATAAGACGTGACTCAACTTGGCATAATTTGCAATTTAAAAAACAAAGTGGTGAATTCCATTTTTATAAAAAGCAACAGTTCCCTCGTCGCTGAAGAGGGGATTATTCCTCCTCGCTCTCACATAGCCGATCTTTTAACTCCTATTAACTTGGGTTAGTTTTTTTTAACCCTTTAGTTAATTTAATTTATTTTTCTAAAAACCAAGAATAAGCTGTGAACCCTAAGGGTAACCACATTTAAATAGAGTTAAAAGGGACACATGACAAGAAAATTGGATCCTAGACCCCCCTCGCGTCACGCCGAGGAGGTGATTATTTTCCTTTCAAAAGAAAAAGGTCTAAGCGTGATCGTTTAAAGGTCAAACCAACCCTTTCTAACTTTAGAAGGAACAGAGACAAGGCGCCAAACTGAGTTGGGAATAAAAACTGTCCTTTTAGGAGACGATGGAAGCTGGCTACTATCCTGAGGAGCCCTACGGATCCTTAGTCTGAAAGCGTCTGAAAATATAATAAGCCAACGATCAGCCGGCTATGGATCATAGCGGGCTGACCATTGAATTCCAGGCTGGAAAAATTAATTTGATGATTTTTGCAATTTCTCTTCTTAATTAAGGTTCTTTGTTTTGGTGAGATTCATTACTGCATGACTATTGAGGTAGTCAGGTACTCCCATGATATTATTTCATCAAAGGTTGTGTTTCCTTTCCTAAGTCCTAACGAAATAATTGTGCGTGGTTGTGTGTCTCCCCTTGGGAGGTGTGACTGGAATTCGAGTCTTTGTGTGGCCAATGAATGCCCACCATGAGTGCTAACGAGTTAGGATGGGCAACAACGCTACAAAAGAGGACCTCACATTGAACAGGGGTAAATTGGGAATAAAAAAAAATGATCCCTATTTTTTGTAAGACACAGAGGACAACAGCGTGCACTGTTGCCCATCCTAACTCGAGTGTTAACCCTCCTAACCCCAAACTTAGATAGATAAATGATTAGAGTCTACCCCAAAAAAAATGTTTGAGTAGGTACACACTGACGGGATCAGATTTGGTCCCTCCCTTGCAAGGCCAAAACTGTCTGGCCCACTCATCGAGTCCGTTTAACTACCTTTATAATCTTAGTTAAATTTTTTTTCAAGGGCTAAGTCCATATCAGAACTCACTTTATCCTAAAATGACATATAAGTGCCTGTTTTCAATCAATTTCGTCAGACAAACCTAGCTTTCAAAATATTGGACAAATCGGGACCTGACATTGAAATGATGCAAATACCCCTGATATACAATCCCTTCCTAAATCTTAACCTCAATTACACGAGCTAAACCCTATCTCTCAATATCTCTCTTACAGCTCTCCTTTCACTTGCAGCAGTAGCGTTGAAGGTACTTTCGTGCTCACAATCTATCACTGTATCCTCTCAGATGCTTACTTTGGAAGGTTCCAGGATTATTGTGTGGGGATCAATCGTTAGCCTTGGGGTAGTATCCATAAAATTCAGGTTTTTTTTTTAGGGTGATGAACATGTCTTACATTATTCCTAATTATAAAACGTATAACAAAGGGTTATGGTTTTGTGATGAACATCGTTTTGAAATGGTGTTGTTTAACAGATTTGCCCCTTGTTTGGCTGGCAGTAAAAAAAAAAACCTAAGGAAACCAAAATTTTCTTTTGCTTTCTATATTTTCTCCTATTTTTTTGAGGAGACAAAAAAGGGGTTGGTGAAAACTGAGAAGACTACACACTCCTAAATTTTTGTTTGCTTTAAAAGAATATTGGACGTTGATGGATGTTAAGCTTCAGCTCTTGAGTTTTGGAATTTTAAGAGATCTTTTAGTTCCATTAAGTTATCATAAGATATTGATTATCATTATATCATGAAATTTAGCATGTCAATGATCTACTGTACTCTATTCTTTCCAAATTCGATCCATTGTACTCAACTCTATTCGATCCCGATTTGCCCCACTATTATGCTCACAATCCAATCACTGTATCCATCTATATTATAGGTGGAGATGCATCCTCTTATGTAAGGATACACCTGTTATTAGGAGGAACTACATGTTTGTATAGCCATCTCATTTCTATAATGGATGAGAGTGATCCCCAGACATTCAATGTCTCTCCAAAAGGGAACTACAAGATGCAAACTACGAGAACAAGGAAGCGGCATCACCAGAATGAGAGGAAGCACTTGGCCAATTAAGCTGCACCAACAGCGACATCGACAGAAACAGTTACAGACAGTAATAAGTGTAAGGTGTGGTGCAGCGGGTAAGGCCATGCACCAAGTCACCAACAGGCCTAGTAGGTAGCAGACACATATGAGATACCACGGGTGGGAAGAGATGACCACTAACAGGAAAGGTCATTTTGCGTGTGGACGTTGAGATGAAAATGAACCTGTTGGCTAGGTATGGATCAATTGGAGCTGTACACAAAATCGATTTTGTGGGTATTGTTGTGTCATGCCAATTCCAGTTACACATGTTGGAGTTATGTTGACATAATAGCAAGGCGGAGCCAGGAATTTTTCATTGGGGGGGGGGGGGGGGAGGAGGGCAAAATACATGTATAAAAAAGAAAAATTGATTTGAGGGTATGGAATTTGGGGTTCGGGAGCGTAGGCCCCGAGATTTTATTTTTTTTTTGGTAGTTTTGTTCTTTTGAGAATTTTTTTTTCCTAGTAATGCCTTTGAGGTTGTCACGTGTCCCTATTAATACCCCTTAATTGTGGTTAAGATTCACCCACCTATCCTTGGTTTTAAAAAAAATATCAAATTTATTTTCGAACCCTAGTTTAAAATTCACTAACTCTTACAGTTAAAATTATTTAAATATTTTTTTCTAAAAACCAAGGATAAGTAGGTGAACCTTGAGATTCGGTGAATTTTAACCATAGTTAAGGGGTGTCAATAGGGACATGTGGCAACCTCAAGGGCATAAGGGGACTCCATTGGGGGGCCCACTATATATATGACAAAAAAATTTGGGGGGCACTATATTATATAGGACAAAAAAATTGAGGGCGCCATGTATACTAAAAAAAAAAAAAAAATTGAAGGCCCACTATTCATACTACATGAATAAGGATTTACAAAAAAAATTTGGGGGGAGGGTATATGTATTGTACTAGATCAGATTATCAATTAGGCCATAAGGGTATTTAGGCAACTCAGTACCCATTTAACTTCCAAGATAATAGATTTAGAATCCAATCCCCGTTCATCAAATTTGTAGACTTTTACCCTCTATGAAATAATAAATTTTTAGACATTAAGTAAAATTAGGCGTGAAACAATGAAAGTTTTTAAGTGACTATGACTTACAAATTTTGACTTGTCTTTGTTAAAATATATCTTTCAGAGTGGAGATCAACTTGATCAAATCATTTTAGTTATTCAGTCTCTTCATTAATTGTTTTGGCCAGGGAAAGAATCTAGTGACTGATCTACAATGGTCATTGTTCCAACCATCCGATTGGGTGATCTCCTAGGTCGGATGCATAGTATGTATGATAGTCTGGGTCGGTAGCATTGGGTCAGGTTGCCTACCACATTAGCAAGTCTCAAATAAGGCCACGTGTTTATTTCCGGCTGCGGCTGCGTTTCAAACTAGTACAAGATCAATGAGCAAATGCTCAACCTGATTACTAGTTTCAATAAGATATGCATCATCAAACAATGAGCAAAGGCTGACCTGATTACTAGTTGGAATAAGGTATGAAACATCAAATGATAGTTGGTCCGGCCGGTCAAAAATTTTCACCCATTTTATTTTATAATATGGGGCCACCTTCTAGTCAGGGGCGGAGCCACATGGGGCCCGGGGGGCTGAAGGCCCCCCCTCAACTTTGGGAAATTTTTTTGTTCTTTAAACTATAATGTGGACGTAGCCCAAGGGCAAAGCCAGGTGGCCGTGGGGGATCTAAGCCCCTGAAACTTTTGAGAAGAAAAAAAAAATTATACTCATATTATTTAATTTAAGATAGGCTTAGACATATGAAAATGTTTAACTTACCCGCGGTTTCTATCATATAATGAAATGGCCGGTCCTTATTGGTCGACACCCCACTTTTTAACACTCGCCAACTATGATTAAGATTCACTCACTCATAGAGTTTGGCAATCCAACCTGAATTTATAGAAGAAAATTAATTTTGTTAAGCTTAATCAGGGTTAAAGAGTTTTAAAATGGATACAAGGACACGACGGTATGTTAAGCAGTGGACCCCGGGGTCCGCTAATCACTACTCAAAAATATTTTTTAACGGATAAAGAGCTAAGATGAGCCACAAACTTAGCCCTTTTTTTTTTCGGGGTCTGATCCCGATCCCCGCACCTCACTGTTAGCCCCCCTAGACCAAAATCCTGGCTCCACCCCTGCTTCTAGTGCTTTATGCATCTCAACCTTATCACATGGTGACCGGTCGATCGCTACTTCCAATCACCAAAGAATATTTTTGGTTCATAACTAAATAGAAACGATTATAAGAGGACAGACTTTTTGCTCGGTATAAGAGACAGTTAGAAAGACCTTGATGTCTAAAAGAATGGAGAGGCATTTCTGTAATTTAATAGTGATACCAAGAGTAATTTTGTCATTTAATGAAACTAGTAGGATTTGAACGTGCATGGCAGCATGGCACGTGCCCTTCAGTCCAAGGCGCATGCATGTTCTCCATACTTGCAATTTCAATTTTAGTGATCATTTTACATACATTGAACCAAATTATATTCACGACATGGACTTAGCTTAGGCAAGCATTATTAAAGAGGTGAACTGACTACTTAGCTTTTTAATTCTTGGATTAAGTTAAATGAAGCGACCCTAGTTTTCTGGGACATGAGTTGTAATGCGCTGATGCAAAGTTATCATTGGTTTGAATCATTTGATCAAACAAAGCCTTTCCTTTGATAATGTGATAATTATCCTCTTATGCGATTTTCCTAACTAAAAAAGAAACTTGATTCTACCTTGTATATATAAACACAATGTATATTCTTTTATCTTGTGGGACTCGGTGGATCAAATTTTCATTACCTCAACCAAAGAAAGTTTGTAATGCTAACTAATGAGAAAAGTACTCATGCATATGAATACTATTTAGTAGTATTATCAATAATCACCTCCTATTGTGAATACTCTCTGCGGCAGATAAGAGCTCCATAACTCTGTTTTGCATAAAATGCTTCTCACTTCTGGGGATAATGCACAACCATCTATTATTTAACATATAACTAAAATATATAACCAAAAAATATTCTATGCATTTGAATCAGAAATTGAGCATATTTACTCTAATCCAGTTAGAGGTGTACTGGATTTTTTTTTAAAATGTCATTACATTTTTCTTTTTGAATATGTTTTAAGAGAAGCTGAATCAAAAGTATTCTCACTTCCTAACATTTGAAGCTCACGTTTTGTTTTGTCTTCAGCTTTGGTGCAAGATTGCTCTGTTCTCTTATGTATAGGTGTATTCTATGGCTGATGGACCAAAGGAGCTTATTAAGTTTCTATTGCATTACTCGTTATACTAAGAATTGAAATTATCAAACAGATATGCATGAACTTTGGATATCCAGCTGTTTTTTTAAGAATTATAATAAATAATGTATCAAGAGGGAAGAATTTATAAGTATAAGAGTGAGAAATTCCTCCTACAAAAAAAAAACTAAATAAAATCCAAATATACAAGCGAAAACCCCCTGAAACAAACTTAAACAATTACTCCAAATATGCAAGAGATTTGTATTTCTTTTATCGATAATATGCAAGAGATTTGTGCTTCAGGTTCCTAAAAACTCCGACGGGACCAATTAATTCCTCAAGTTCCAACCTATGGAAGAGCATAGCTTTGGTAGCCAATATTAGCTAGCCTTTGATTGGCAGAAGTCTGTCAAACATTCCCAAGAGGCCAACCAATTCCTTAAGCTCCAACCTATGGAAGAGCATAGCTTTGGCAGCCAATATTAGCTAGCCTTTGATTGGCAGAAGTCTGTCAAACGCTAACAACGTTAATGATGCATCAATTATATGCATAATGTAGTATAGAACAGATTTTCTATAGACTATTTTTAACATACCACAATAACGGCATGGAGTTGTGGCCGATACAATTGAATTTTCATTTGACTTGTTAGCATATTAACTATAGGAGATATGGTGCAGAAAATATGAAGAAAATAGCGCACAAGATCATCCCAAGGATGCCTTAAGTATCTGGGCGGCATAGACTGACCATGGAATCCTGATCGACAAGTGGAATGCATTAGCTGTCGCTCCATCCCCCAAGCAAAAAGACCCATTGATGTCTTATCTGTGCTATTGGAGGCTTTAGGAAATTCGAAATAGAAAAGCAATCATCTAGGGTTGTTCATACTACTTGGAACTTGGACATTATGAAATAAAAAATTTCATAAGCGGGTTTTACTTGGTGTTACTCTGCACTTTAACCATCACTTGGTTCCCCCTGGGCTTAAACTGTGTGCAAGATTTGTAACTCTTTGTTTTCCAATATTACAAGAACTTGCCTCAATGTCTGCCCCTTTTTACATGGTTTGAAGAAGGAAAACATGAACCTGCTCAAAATAGTTGGGATAAGGCAATGTGGGCAGGATTAGGCTAGGTTGAGTAAGGTAGCAGTGAGCAAATGGAGATCTTTTTTTTTACAGATGATATGGAGAAGGGGTACAATATCTAACATGTATAGGTATATAACTACAGATAGTGATTAATTAATTATCTACGTCATTAGTATCCCAAAGTGCACATGCATTGGGTGTTTTTGCCATAGTCAGCCAATGAATCAGCACCTTTGCCGGTGCTAACATAGAGTATATATGTCAATGTCAAACCCATGCCCCAGTCATGATGTGATTGAATACATTCGCAAATCTCCGCAGACAACCCAACTTCTTCAAAACTAATGCAATGACATTGAAGGAACCCCATCACCCTCAACAGAAACCAACAGATGAGAACACAAGATCTTTGGGATTAACTTTTTATAGACCATATTCATAGGGGGAAAAAACTTAAAACTGAGTACATTTGAAGAGACCATAATGCAATAATTGTGTTGTAGTTGGTCAAACTCAAGCCTAAGACCCCCCAAATACCTGAAAGAATTCAAGTGTTCAGGACTTCAAATTTCTCATTACATTCTAGCTAAAGCAAGGCATAATATATCATCACTATAAGGCATGAACCTTGTGTATCTGCATGTTTTATGAAAGATAATGACACATTAATCCAGTAGACTTAGAATAGTTAAATCACAATTTCAAAACTCAAAAAGGAAAAACTCTGCACAAACGTAAACATATGGAATAATAAAAAATTACTTGATGAACCTTTCAAAGCAGAGATTCTGCTAAACTGCCTTCGATTGCTCGACGAAAGACATCAAAAAGAGAGATATTGAATTAGAGAAAATAAAACTTTTGTTGTAACGAATATCATAAAGAACTAAACCAAAACCATTTTATTCTACTTCTTCAAGAAGAAATTATTAGCATACCAATCAGTTGGGCTTCGACCAACCAAACGAAGAGCTTTAATGCAAACCCCGTTAAATAAGATGTTTCAAGCCACGGGCCAATCACATGATGTATCTAATCCATATATTATATTACTCCAAACACCACAACTTAAATTAAAACTAAACAAAGAATAAAGTATAGTTAAACTGACATGGATTATTTGCAAATTGGGAAATTCATTAATGTATTATAACTATTAGGCAATATAAAAAATTATTACATCCACGTGTATTGGAATAACTAATAATTTGATAATTGATATAATATGTCTGTAACTCATATGATGTTTTTGTATGCAAGAGTTTTTGTACTTGCTTTCGGCTTGGCACAATATTATTTTGCATTAAGGTTCGACTTGATTTTAGGCCATGTAATTACAGATTTACCTCCATAGGAATGCTAGTTTTTCGAGTGTAACCCAAACTAATGAAATCTGGAAATAACATGGTTATTTGGGTGTGCCACATTGCCTTATCCGACTCGCCGAAAAAGTATACAAAATATTATTTGAAGAACCTAACCAACATACTAACCTCTCCATACGACATTCCAAGTACTTCTTTGCGAAGCATCTACATCTTTCAGTTCGATAGCCAAAAGATTTGAGACAAGTGAGTGTAAAACATTCATAAATAAAACATTATGCATTTCACTCAAAGTTGTAACATTCTCAATAACTGTTTGCTTCTACTTAATGACAGAAAGATAATGAAATTGTTATTGTGAAAAAATTGCAGTAATACTACCAAGCCGCACTCATGCATGTGATCTAAATGGAATAGTCCTTTTTTTTTGGGTCTATCGGTCTCAAACCCATGTTTCCACCAAATGCACCACCTGTCAAATCAATCAATTTTCATATACAAAAGTAATAGAGAAGATACATGAGTTAGTAGTGTGGTTACCTCTACAAACATAAGGTTAATCTAAAGTCCTGGACAATCAATTAATGCACCGCACTAAGCAGAACAACACAACATAAAAATATTTCAATCAATGATCTTAATTTCTAACAACATTATTGAGTAACATAACATAAAAATATATGAACCAATGATCTTACTTCTAAGCCATCCAAAAAATTAATTTTTCTTGTTCATTGAAGCGATCCAAGTAAAAAAAAAAATCACATTTTTTCAATTGGAGATTCAGTTGGACATCGTAATCTTATGTATGTTTAATTCGTTTTGCGGATATGTTAGTCCATTAGTATATGAAAACTAATAGTAGAATTAAAAACCAAAGAATCACGACTATTGCGCAACAAATTAAAAATTGTAGACCCCAGTTATTGCGCAACAAATTAAAAACCAAAAAATTGTAGACCCCAATTATTTTTTCTTTTATATATGGGTGTATATAAGATAAGATGACCGTCCCAGTAAAGGTAGGGAGGTAGCTAGACTCAAAGTTATATGCAATTGTTGTAACTCTTCGAATCATCTCGAATGCAACTACAAAAATAACTGACTTAATTATTTGAGGTTTCACAGAAGAAATCAGCTAAATATATAGTTGATAATCATACTATAGATTCTTCCTAGAACCTTACACGTAATATTTTAAAATATATTCATTTCTATTACATGCTATCGTCTCATCTAAGCTAACTACTTAAGAAATTGTTTCTCATTTTACTAAAGAAAGTTAATATTTACAATAACATACACAAGAGTAGACTTTTTTTATGCTTACCAAGCGGCTTTTTAAACCATTCGATCCCATGCACAAATAAATTACCAAAATTATCCCAAATCTGCCCAGATGCTAAGAAACTTATTCAACCCAATCTAAACCTCAAAATGAGTACGATAGAAGAAAATTTTCACATTGGACTGCCTGTCAGGGTTGTCAAGCTTTTTTTTCCTTTTTTTTTTTTTGCATCATATTAATTAGTAATCCTCATATAACGTGTTGTTACTTTAGTTCTGATACACTTCTGCCATCATCTAAAGAATCACGACTTGTATACAAAACAAACGCTCCAGTTTAGAGTGAAACCAGGACTAAGCTACTCAGAGTATATGTAGAATAATATTAGGAAATGTATGAGCAAGTCACCTTTTTGAGCAACATTTGAATTATCCTCTTCTTGAATAGGACAGCATGTGGTCGAGGAACATTGTTGAAAGATCTCTATCTTGTCAATGGTGCCAACAAGGCAACACTATTCTGAAAAATACAAAATGCAAGTAAAGTTTCATGTATTGAGCATGGGAAAATGTAAGAAATCAGCAGAGCTGTAAGACCATGTTTAGATTTTAAGAAGCTTACAGAAAAATGTGTTCACCTCCCATATTATTCAAATAGTTTTGCATTTCAGCAACTGGTGATGATCGACTATTGAAATTCAAATTATGAAAAAGAAGGATAGTTTCACAAAACTATGAAAAAAAATAGAATAATCAAATCAGCTCCTATGGAAAAAACATAGAATAATCAAATCAGCTCTATCAATCAGAATTTGTTTCCGCTTACGAACATAATCTATGGTAGATTCTATGGTGTAATAGTCAAAAGAAGGGGTCATATATAAACCCTGCCCGTCAATAAAAAAAAAAACCGTACCCAATCCGATGAAAGTGCTGATAACGATTCTTCAAAATCGCCTGTTCTGACCAAATCATCGGCAATGATTCTTCAAAATCGGTAGAAGCGATTACGACGGTAATGCCGATGGCGGAGGAGTAAGTGCAGTCAGCGAGAAGCCGAGAATGGTGGAGAGTAATCTAGAATCATCCAGGTTAATTAAAAACGAAATAAACGTTTTATCATGGAGATGGGACATTGTGAGGAATAAATGAAAAGATCTGAGAACAAAATTTTGAATTGTCCTTTGACTTGTTCTCTTTTATTTATACTAGTAAATGTGCACGTGCTTTGCACGTATTACTTTTTTTATTAAAATATAATTATTTATTATCAAAATAATAATTATATATAAGAGTGCTAAGACCCCAAAAATAAAAAATAAAAAACAAAAGAAAAAAAAATATATATATATATATAGTTCATGCACCATATCATGCGGCCACACCAGTCACGGGACTCCGGAATGTAGCTTAGTCTCTCCATTCCCATATCAACTTGGATACTTGGATGTGATCTCGTCATATTCCAAGACATTATCATGATATACAAGAGAATAAAATAACCATAAATGACTGCTCTCACCAAACCCTGTTATCAAATCATTAAAACCAGACACATCTTTATCTTTTTCCCTGATCCCTTCCTGCTTGAACTCTTTGATTCCGTATCTGTAATACCGAAATTCTCAAGAAGGTTGTCATACGGAGCTTTTTAATTTGGGGGCGAGGAGAACACATCATCGTGCCTGATAGAAGAGAAACTTTTAATTCCTCAAACCCTTAAAAAAAATCGTCACCATAAATATGCTTCAATAGGAGGAAGATGACTCACTTAAGAGTCCTCCATAGGATATGGAGATTGCCTAGCTAATTAAGAGACGTTTGTGAACAACAAACCTTCTAAACTCACATGTGTATATCTAAAAACTAAATAGAATGAAGTTTTCTCATTACATGTGCATATGTAAATAGAATTTTAATTTAAATAGGATACTATTAATAGAATTCTAATTTAAATAGAATTCTGTTAAAGAGTAAACTTTCTTAAATTAATTTTTTCATTATTTACGTAGAATGCCATTAATGAAATTCATAATGGCCATACTATCCCTAAGAGCCACAATAAAAATTAGTCCTAAACTTATTTATTTATTTATTAATATAATGTTTATTTATCAACAATAAAATAAGGAAGGTTAATTTTGTCTACATAAAGTTTAGGTTATTCCTTGTACTTTTATTAGTAGAATGATATATATATATATGTATAGGGTAATAGAAACGAAATAAACGTTTTATCATGGAGATAGGACATTGTGGGGAATAAATGAAAAGACCTGAGAACTAAATTTTGAATTGTCCTTTGACTTGTTCTCTTTTTTATATATAATATATATAAATATATATATATATATAAATAGGGTAATAGATGACTTGTTCTCTTTTATATTTATTAATAAACGTTTTATCATGGAGATGGGACATTGTGGGGAATAAATGAAAAGACGGGAGAACAAAATTTTGAATTGTCCCTTGACTTGGTCTCTTTTATATAGGGTAATAGAGACGTATGAGTAAGGTTGTTTTTGTCATTTTATAAAATAGTAACTCCCGTTAGCTAACGATGACTGTCCACTATTTTGAAAAAGAGTTCTGTTAAACAAAATTGTTTGAAAAAGGCACTTGTATGTTATTTGAGAACTAGCGGGTGGCACGTGTAATGCATGTGAGAGCGAGGGGAAAAAGTTAACGACACCTGATTGAATTCGTTAGTAGCACGTGCAATGCACGTGAGAGCAAGATGAAGGATTTAACCATAGTTAATAAGAATTAAAAGGGGCACATGTTAACCCACGGGTGTGATTGAACTCTACCTGAGGTCAATCATGATTGGCTCTGATTCTAAATAGATAGATGGCAAGGGGTAATTTAGGAATTAAAGTAAAACATTAAATTTAAGGCAATGGTAGTTTGGGAATTAAAGTAAAACATTAAATTAAATCAATGTTTTGTTTTTATAAAAGGGTAATTTGGAAATTTCGGAAAAATCATCTGTGCACGCCTCTTGCATTATAATAGTAGAGATAAAGTGGGTTCTGATATGAAATTAACCCTAATTTTTACTTTATTTTTAAATCAAGGTTATATAGCTGAATCCTAAGAATTAGTGAATCATAATCACAATAAAAAACTGTTTAAAGGGACACCTTTTATTGACCTATGGTATGAGGGCCAGACAAAATCTATTCCCCACACCGCCTGCTTTGTGTTAGTGGCAGTGTGAACTAGTAAATCCGCATACATGGTTCTATTCCCTCGAGTGATGGGCCACTATGTTTAGTTCGCGGCTACTTCGTGTTCTGTGCCCCCTCAAAAAAAAACAAAAAACTGCACGTCCCCATCCGATCCATCTTCAATCTCATAATAAATTGCATATGGTAAGAAAAAAAAAACGTTGACGTATCAGTATGTGATCTGAATGACTTCAGTATTATCATTGATAAGTGTCCATCTCAAAATCTCAATTAAAAGAAAGCATGTGGTGCAAAGAACAAACAAGGAATGGTGGGCCCTACCTCCTTAATGCATAGCTCCCTATCAGATTGTGGCTTAACTCTCGATTGTAGCTATCGAGAATCACTTCACTTTTATTAAATTTAAAAAATATGTAATTGTGTATAATCAATGCCCATAAATTACAAGAGAACAGAGTAGGTGAGGGATGGTTGGCAGACTTCAATCAATACTTGAAAAAGGAATTCAGATCATATTTAATCGGGAGAGGTCATCGCACCCAAGTCAACAAGTGTCCGTTTTAAGTTTTAAACTCAATAATTGGTTTTAAAATTTACATACCCTTAGGGTTATAATAAAAATATTTTAAAAAATTAACTTTAAATGTTAATTTTTAACCAAATTAAAAAACCAATTAAATAGACTTTATGAGAGCAATTGAAGTCTCCCCCATAATCGGAGAGGATCGAAACAAATGAAAACGTGCAATCCCTTTTTTTTTCCAGATATTTTATATAGAGCCAGGAGGAGTTAGGATTCTCTTGCATGGGGGGTGGTAACAATGGAGGTTCGATATTATAGATTAAAAAAAAAATTCCCAAAGTTGAGGGGGTGCTGAACCCTCTTGGACCCCATATGGCTTTCCCCTTGCACAGCATGTGGTTAAGATACACTTAGGGGGGGGGGGGGGGGGGGGGGCTATGGGGCCCTGAAGATTCAAGACTATAGGTCCCGAGATTTATTTTTTTTGTAATAAGTCCATCGTGGTCATAAAATTTGTTAATATAGCATTCTAATAAGGGAAATGTTATTGAGACCGTTTAGGTTAGAGACCATCTCAAGACCATTCCAAAGAGTACGGAGGAAAAAAAAGTGGGGGGGCTATGGGGCCCTGAAGATTCAAGACTATAGGTCCCGAGATTTATTTTTTTGGTAATAAGTCCATCGTGGTCATAAAATTTGTTAATATAGCATTCTAATAAGGGAAATGTTATTGAGACCGTTTAGGTTAGAGACCATCTCAAGACCATTCCAAAGAGTACGGAGGAAAAAAAAGTGCACATGTTTCAAAAAAAATTAAATTTTCGGGCTATTGGGAACAATCTCATAGTGGTCTCCAACTATGAAGATTATTTTTTCCATGGACATTCCACTGGGTGGAACATTTGCGCCTCCCCTGCTTGACATGTGTCCATTTTAACACCTGTTAACTCTAATAAATATTTACTCACCCTTAGGGTTTATACATTGTAGTGACCCTAATTTAAATTAAATACACTCAGGGGTAAATTGGTAAATGATATCCTGAGGGTAATTTAGTAATTGATTTTTATATTTGATCATATGACTAACCTTGGTGGGGTAGAGCTAACTCAATGATTTAATTTAATGAGTTAAATTAATTAAATCTAGGTTATAAACAAACATGCCTTAGTGGGGGTATATTAGTAATTCTTTAAATAAAGTTTAGTATAAATAGAATTATTTAACCTAATAGTCATATTTTTGCTAAACCTAATTTAGGAAACTGAGATACGTACTTTTGGAGGAGAGGGAGAACGACCGTAGGGTTTGGAGATCGGTGAATGCTCGTAGAGAACCGGATCTCGAAGTTTTTGATCATCCGGAATAGCAGCAAATCTCTCCTAAGCAATCAATTTCTTTTCTTCTTCTCGAAATCAGATATAGAGGCAAGTGAATTTTTCTATAATTTAGATGTAGGGTGTGTTGTGATCATACAATAATTTTAATGTGTTTTTCTTCTTATGTTAATAATTGTGTGTAAATATTTTATACAGGTATTATTCTGATTTATTAAATATGTTATGAGTAATTTTAATAAATGATAGAATAATATATTATATTTTAGAGAAGAAAATATAATAGATCTATGAGATTAAAATTAGTGAATTTCAGAATTTAGTTAATTTAAATGAGATTTATCCAGTTTCGGTATTTGAGTTATAACTTTATGACATTGAGTCCGATTTTGGTACAATAGTACATCGTTTCGAAGAGCTCGAAAAGATCTACAACTTTCGTGAAGAAAGTTTTCCTAAAATCAGTAATTTTGTTGGTCAAAACCTTAGTTGAAAATCAAAAACAGGAAAAAAAGATATTTTTCACATTAATTTTCCTAAGATATTTTAATTAAATATATATATTATTTGAGTGTGGGAACATTGTTTTGTTGAGATTCTTTTATAATTAATTAGTTAGTTTGTTAGATGGTTAAAGATATTTCTAACAAATTTAAATAATTAGTTACTAAATAATTTGTTAGTAACTTGACTTATATTTTTTTTAGTTAATTTGTTGGGTGGTTGAAAGATACCCCTAACAAACTTAACTAATTAGTTACTAACAAATTGGTTAGTAACTGAGTTCTTTTATGCTAGTATAAGAGTTTTACTAAACTCACTAGCATAAAAATAGTTTTTTCCAAGCCCTTTGGGGTTTGTGAAACCCTGAACCCCATTATCATGAGAGATTGAGAATTTGTAAGGTTATAAATATGTGATATTTATAACTAAAGTTTCAGTTGTAGGAATACAGCTGAAACCTCTTTTGAAATAAAGTATGTTATGTCTGCCTAGATATCAATTGTAAATTATAGCTTTGTAGATTTTAATTATGAATTATGATGTTGACTGTTATAACTGTCATTTAATATTTTGCTATATTTTCATAATAGTTTGAATTAATCTTTTAAAATAATGGTGATTCAATAAATATCGTTTTAACCTTAATTAAGGGTCATTTAATGAGTAAATTGTGTAAGACTACCTTAAATTGATCATAGGGTGATGTTGTGTACCACCCAATGATGAATTCAGAGTGGTGTAAAGTACCTACCCAGAAACAGAGGATTGAGTTGAGTTGCGTAAGACACTCAATTCTCAGATGGGTAAACTGTGTGAGACCCAAGGGATAGAGTAAGCTGAGTGAGACCCCAATGATTCCCTTAGTCAATATGGTAAGTTGTGTAAGACCCCTATTGACTGGACTGAACCTTAAGTAAGGACTTAATTGAATAATATGCATAATTTGTTAGTCATCTTATCATATGAATTGTTAATGCATTTAAATTATAGTGTATTCTCTTGTTGAGCTGTGGGCTCACCCTTATTAATTATTTTTTTTCAGGTGGTGATTAAAAAGAATAGGAATTGCTCTTATTTGAGCAAGTGAGACCAGCCTTAAAGTTTTATTTTTTGTTAGAGTATGAGAGAACTGTAGTGAGGTAAACTATATGAAATCTTTGGATGATTTAGTTTTTGGGAGAACTCATGTTATTGAGTCTTTTAGTTATGCTGGTTATTTAAATCTGTTTAATGGAATATTAAATTATTTTAATTTTCATTAATATTGAAATTTTGTTTCCGGTTCACGCCTCGATATTTATACAAATATTAGTATTCTTGTGTATAGATTTCGGGGCGCAACATACATCTACCATTGTTTTTAAAAAAACTATTGATCTTTAGTAAATAAATCTTAACTAGGGTCAAAGGGTGTTAAAAGGAACACATGAACGCCTAAAGAATCAATCCTTTTATATTTTATAGTATACTTATAAAAATTTTATTTGGGGGGGGCACTATACACAAAATTAGGATATAATGTATAAAAAAAAAAACTCAAATCTTAACTTTAATTTAGTTAAACTTAACAAGGGTTAAAAGGGACACAAGGACACGGGGTCGCGGATCACTGCTCAACATTAGAATTTAAGGAAAATAATCACCTCCTCGGTCATGATGCGAGGAGGGGCATCTTGGATCCCATTTTCTTGCCATGTGTCCCCCTTATAACCCATTTAACTGTGGTTAAGATTCATCTATCCTTAGGGTTCACCCATCTACCTTTGGGTTTTAAAAAATATAAAATAAAAAAAATTCACTAAAGGTTAAAAGAAAACTAACCCGAGTTAATGGCAGTTGAAGGGTGGGCTATGCGAAAACAAGGAGGAATAGTCCCCCCTCACGGATGAGGGGACTATTGCTCAAAATTTAAATAGTTAGGAAATTATACAGGGATGGCCGGATGGGTTACCAACCCTTCTATTGATAGATAGTTAGGCCAATGTTCGCAGGGGCGGAGCCAAGAATTTTTCATTGTGGGGGGGCGAAATATACATAAAAAAATTAATGGATTTACACCCTTGAGAAAAAAAATTTGGGGGTATTTTTTTTATTTTGAGAAAATTTTCCGATAATGTCCTTGAGGTCGCCACGTGGTGTCTCTATTAATATCCCTTAACTATGGTTAAAATTTACCCACCTATCATTTAATTTTAAATATGTATATCAATTTTTTTTTCAAACCCTAGTTAAAATTCACCAACTCTTAAGCTTAAAAAAATTTCAATATATTTTCTGAAAACCAAGGATAAGTAGATGAACCTTAAGAGTGGGTAACTTTTAACCATAGTTAAAGGGTGTCAATAGGGACACGTGACGACCTAAAGGGATGTCCGGACTCTATTAGAGGGCCCACTATATATATATGACAAAAAGAATGGGAGGGGCCGCTATATATATATATATAAGACAAAAATTTTGGGGGGAGGGGGCAGTATACTAAAAATATTTTTAAAAAATTGGGGGGCCCACTAATTCCTACTAAAACATGAAGGATTTACAAAAAATTTGGGGGGGCCATGGCCCCTCCCCGCCCCCTGGCTCCGCCCCTAAACGCCCGCATTATATACTATATATACTAAAGAAATAGGGATGCCAACGTGGCACCCCTATTTGATCTTTTTTTTTGTGTTTTTGTTATCACATCACCTAATATTATTTACCTCGTTTATTTCTCCCAAAGTGAAGTTAAGACAACTCACATAAGTGGGACCCATTTTATTATAAAAATAAGGATTGTTCTTCATTTTTTTCATTTTTGATGTCACACCATCAATTAAGTGGGACCCACTCATTTACTCTCTTATTTCATTTTATTTTTTCTTCCCAAAACAAAAATATTCTCTTAACTCCCAATCCCCACCGAATTCCTCTCCCCCAATTATGTCATCTTTTCTTCCCACTCCAAATCCCAATAAGACCCCTCTCTCTACCTATTAATCTCCCAAAAATGTTTTTTTATTCTCATTGAATTGTCTTTTCATTCTCATAGGGTGTGTTCGTTTGGGGGGTAAGTGGGATGAAGTAAAAGAAAGTGAGAGAAACACCCACTTACCCCATGTTCGGTTTGCAAGAAACCTTCACTTTCTAAAAATCAAGATGTTCAATAATAGCAGATTTTCTTGCACTTACACTCATTTTATATTCCATATTTTAATGTAATAATGAGAGAGTGAAAAAAGCTCATTATTATTTAAATTCTACCCTTTTATCAAAAGAGTTTTGTAAATGTGAACAAGAGGTATATTTAGAAAAAAAATATATTTTCTCCTACCACTTTTCTCTCAAACCAAACATACAAGAGAAAACTCACTTTCTCTTTCTTTTCTTTTACTTCACTTTCTTTTCTCTCACCCATTTATCCCTCATCCAAACACACCCATAGTCTTTTCATTTTCTCCCGCAAAATTTTTCTTTTACAAAAGATAATTTATTGTCCCAATAAATCTCATTATATCTTACATTTGTCTCAACTTATTAATGTATTCCCAAGTAAGGGTTAGAAACCAAATCCTCTACGGTGATAACCGGATTTGGTAAATCCAGTTATCACTCCTGATGTCGCCATGTGTCCTTTTTGAAACCCCTTAACTATGGTTAAGATTCACCCACCCCTAGGGTTCATCCACCCATCCTTGGTTTTTGGAGAAAAATATTAATTCATTGAATTGTCTTTTCATTTTTACAGTCTTTTCATCTTCTCTCCAAGAATTTCGTCTCAAAAAAACAATTATCTCCAATAATTTTTCTTTTCCAAAAGATAATTTATTTTCTCAATAAATCTTATTATATCTTACATTTGTCTCAACTTATTAATGTATTCCCAAGTAAGGGTTAGAAACCAAATCCTCTACGGTGATAACCGGATTTGGTAAATCCAATTATCACTCCTGATGTCGCCATGTGTCCAATTTGAAACCCCTTAACCGTGGTTAAGATTCACCCACCCCTAGGGTTCATTCACCCAACCTTGGTTTTTAGAAAAAAATATTAATTTGTTTTTTAAAGATTTTAATATTAAAAATAGTTATTTAATATTAAAAAAAGATTTAATTTAAAAAAAAACCAAAGATGAGTGGTTGAACCCTAGGGGTGGGTGAATCTTAACCACAGTTAAGGGGCGTCAAAAGGGACACATGGCGACCTCAGGGGTGATAATTGGATTTGCCAAATCCGATTACACCATAGAGGAAAATTAATTTTTAATTATTTGTGATTAAATATTTTATCTTCTTCTTATCCTGTGCATCGCAGAGGGGTGTTGCTAGTTCTCACTAATGAAATGACATGTGTTGTTTATTTTAATAATTAATTAAAACAATAATTGTAAGGGAATAAAATTATTACTTTATTTATCTGATTGTAAAAATAAGTTAAAACAAAATAAGAAAAATGGAAAACGGATCGAAGGCTCTCTGCCAAACGGACCACACAATTGCTAAGAGACGCATGACAATATATTTTCTTTTGTCATTCGCTATTTTCTAATATGTTGAAATTTGATTAGAGTGGTTAACTTGGAAGAGGACCTTATAGTCCTTTAATCAAAACTCAAACAGTCACATAAATAGTGAGAGTACACATTTAATTTTTTTTTTTTAGAAATATGACTAGCAATCTCTTAACTAATTTTGTTTGTACATTATAAGGAAATTTTTTTAAATTGGATATCATTTACCAACGGCCTCAGATTCTCTCTAGCGAAGCTAGAAAAACTTGTCTCAAGCATCCACAAAATAGTGAACATGCGGTGGAGAAGTCAAAACTATGGGTCCCATGATTTTGACTTCTCCACAGGCTAAATGACATGTGGGGATAAATGGATGAGAATAAGAGGGTGAGATATCAAGTGGGGTGAAGTCAAAACCATGGGAAGAAAATAAATTGATTTCTCCTGTTTTTTCACGCCACCTGCCCCGCCCCATGATGTATGAATGTCCGAGATCACCTTTCTGCCAGAGACAATCATGAGCCTTTACCAGCGGGTAGTGGTTAGCTTGAGAATCGGAGCTTTTGCAATCTTTCAATGAGATAAGATTCCAGGACCTCTCACTTGAAGACGGCATACTCCAAGCAAGAGGTCGGGTCCATTTTCCATGTCATTTGTTTTGTTTTGTTTGGAATCTTTGGACCAAGATAATAGGTAGATATATATATATTTTTTCGAAGAAGGTAGGTAGATATACATAAGAGGGCCTTTTTTGTTTTCTTCAATCGGTTCGGATGATCCCATTACCATGTCCTCAAACATTAATTGGTTCAGTTCGCATTACGGAAATAGCAAAAAATACAGCAACTTTCAACGATAATATTAATAATATGTGGTGGACGGTTAGTGCCAGTCGAGAATCACGTTTCGTTGTCCGATCATTAACACCCCCCAAAAAAAAAGAAAAAAAGAAAAAACTCGTTTTCTCATTGACTTCCTTCCTTGAGCTGAGCTAGAGCTAGAGGTAGAGCTCGGCTCGATTATAAAACCATTTGAGTGAACAAGAGAGAACTCCACCCCACCTGACCCGTACTTCTCTTGGAAACAGAAGCTTTGCAGGTGTTGCAGTGTGAAGGAAGGATGGAGGTGGAGAAGGAGAAGGAGAAGGAATGGGAAGAGGAGGAGGAGGTCGTGACTGTTTCTTTGCAAAGAAGACGAACTCGCCTCCTTAAACCTTCTATTACTACTGCTAAAGGAAATGGAAACGAGTCTCATGTACTTGAAGAAGAAGAAGAAGAAGTATATGATGAAGAAGAAGAAGAAGAAGAAAAGCTTAGTAATGATGGCGACATTTTGATTACTAAGGGAGATGATAAAGTAGTTGCAGAATCCCAACAAGGAGAAGGAAATGGAGAGTCGGAGAAAAGTGTATACTTCGACGGAGATGAAGGTAAAAAAATCTTTCATTTCTCCAACTTTCCTCTTTTTGTACTTTACCCGGAAAAAATAAATAAATAAAAGTGCTCAAGTCTGTTTTTTTTTTTTTGGGAGCAAAATAGTTTAGAATGCACTTTTTATTTTATTTTACATAACCAATAAGAAAATAAGAGATCTTAGAAAATGGGGTACAAGAAGCCTTACCCTTAACCAACGAAATGAGGCACAATTGCTCAAAGTCTCTTTCCCTTTTACCTTTTTATGGGAAAAAAGGGAAGGGGAATGGAAGCTCCACTTCCCCCCACAAGGCCATATATCTTCTTCTATAAACTACCATTTTCTGGTTCTGGTATCTCTGTATTCGCTCAAGATTCATCCCTTTGTTTTGTTTCTTCTTGGTGGAATCTGTTGTTCTTTACCCTGATTAAAGAAGAGAAAATGGGGTGATCGTTTTGATCTCCCTGGTTTTGGTCTTCTTCTCCTAGCCCTAACCGAGGAAAACGAAGAAGGGGAAAGACGCTCTCTTAGTGAAGATGATGTTCTTTGTACTGCTGTTGCTTTTCACTATGTAAGCTTTTTTACTTTTGGTAGCAGTATTTTGTCAATTTCATAATCTAGTTAGCACTTGACATCCCCAGCCAACACAACATCAAAATAATGCTATACACACACATATGGGTTTTGGGCATATCAACCGCTTCACCCTGAGACAACCCCAGTAGTCACATCAGCAGCAACCACTAGTAGTTATGATAGATTAGAATTTTACTTTTGTTAGACTTTGTTTAATTTTAGAAGATGAGTTGATGTAGATAACTTGGTTGGGATTTGCTTGGGTTATGTTTGCATTAATGGTAGGAGAGATTCTCTCCAAATAGGAAGTTTCTCCAAATTAGAATTGTAGTTAGAAAAGGCAATATGTATGGTATTTGTGGAGACTTTTGGAATGAAAGAACATATCAATTTTTTGCCACAAAATTAAAACTTCTTAACGAGGTATTCACCTGGAAGTGGAATTTCGTTTTACTTTAGTTCTTTTTTCATCAGAGTCATATCACACTTTGAGGAATTCGAAACCAAGGCCACCCCTATGAGGGATTCTACTCCCACTGGAGCAACCAGAGAGGTGTGCTCTGTTAATCCTTTTGGGTTTTTGAAAATATCCACTTTGTTAGGTTATCAAACTTTCACTTATTTTTATTCTATTTCCCTCTTCAAGCTGGATTTACATTCCCTCACTGTGCATTGAATACTCTTTGAGTGAAACTTACCATTTCATATTGTACAATTATTTAAGCATTTGCACCATTGTTTTTGTATATATTTACTTTCTCTCTTTAATTCATTATTTTACTCGCTCTTTGATTGTATAGAAAATAGATGGAAACAGAAAAAAGAAAAGAAACAGATGTTTGAATGATCTATTCTGACCCTCTTTTGAATGATCAAGGCCTACCCATAAATTCGATCCATTACTCTTCTTGGCTACCTTTTGCTCCTGCATAATTTTGTTTATGTACTTGGTACTTGAGATGGTTGTATTTGTGTCTCACACTTTAGTAGAGAAAGTTTACTCTCTTTCTTCTATTTACTTATAATTAATTACGAGTGTTTGGTTTAGAGCACTTTTTTGGTTTAGAGCACTTTTTTGGGTCCACCCGGAAGAAGAAGAAGGAGGAGGAGGAGGAGGAAGAGGAAGAAGCGGCTCATGGATCGTATCGAAGAAGAATTGACCACATTAATGATCAGATCAACGCTCTAGCATTGATCTTCTCCAGCATGTAGTGGAATGATTATCATTACGGATGCCCCTGCTACGAATGGGGTTGAGTCCAAATTGGGTGAGTCAAGTGTGGGTAATCATGCTATAATGTGCAAGGAGAAGGACGTGGTCAAACACGTTTTGCAAGAATCAATTTCCCCAGGTTTGATGGACGCAATTCTCTTGAATTCATAATCAAATCTGAACAATTTTTTAAATGCCATAAAACTGCAGACAATAAAAGCGTTCTCCTGGCTTCCTTTCATACAAATGGGGTGGCCTCAACATGGTTCCTATGTATCCATAAAACAACACCCATTTATTCTTGGGCGGAGCTTATTGATGCACTACTATGGTTTGGTCCAACAAATCATAAAAATCATGATGGGCTGCTATCAAAATTAACTCATGGTCTGAGTACTATTCCAAGTTATCAAGAAGAATTTGAGAGAATTGCAATTGGGTTCAAGGATGGTTGGACGAGGTGCTCATGGGAACCTTGATCAAGGGCTTGCGTGCTTGCGTGATGAGGTAGACAGGAGGTACTGATGTTTCAACCCTCCTCCTTGAAGCAGGAAATGAGTTTAGCTTAGCGCCTAGAGGAGAAGCTTGCATGCTTGAGGAAGTCTACATGCCGGATACATAGTCGTGTGTCACTGCCAATGGGTTTGGGAGGATCTGTAAGTGTGGGGTAGAATGTTACACCCACCTCGCTCCATAGTCCATACATAAACGGGGATGGGAATGATCTCCGCTCTTATAAAAAAGATCACATTGGAAGAGATGCAGAATAGACGTGATCAAGTTCTTTGTTACTACTGCGACGGATGCTTCACATTGGGCCATCATTGTAAACGATTGCAGATCTTCATGATTGAGGATCCTGAAGCACTCAATTTTTTGCTAGTGGAATTTGAACCTAATTGGATGAAGTATCCTTGCATGCTTTATCAGGCCCACACGTGCGCAGACCATGTGCTTGATGGGCCATGTAAAAAATGTGATTGTCAGCGCCATTGATTCGGGCAACGCTCATAATTTCTTGTCTGAATCCACAACATGACAATTAGGATATCACATTAAACAACAACAAGCCTTTGTTGTGCTCATGGCCAATGGTGATAGATTGTGTTGTGTTGGTCTTTGTACCCAGGTTTGCCTTCAGCTTGGTCCTATATGAAGATTAGTACTGATCTTTGTGTTACCATTATATGAGTCTGATATGATTTTGGGTGTCCGATGTTACGCACTTTGGGATGCATCGTATGGAACTTCAATGATCTAACCATGGCTTTCGAGTACCATGGTGTCCTATATACGTCATGACATTCAGAATTCTGCAATGCGATCTGTTTATTTGCAATAAATGGGTCACATCCTTAAACGCAACTCATGGAATCTTCTTGTGCACATTTGCATCATGCCAAACATTGATCCTATGGAGCCACCTCCCTGCAAGAATTCCAGCGCGTGTTTGAACTGCCCACGATTCTTCCTCCCAATTGCGCTTGTGATCATCACAATCCCTTGAAACCAGGCGTCCAACCTACCAATGTAAGGCCTTATTGTTACCCTCATATGCAAAAATATGAGATCAAGCGAGTAGCGACTTGAAAAGAAATCCCAAATAAGGGATCATATGTTCAAGCACCAGCCCTTATTCTTCTCCTTTTATACTTGTACGGAAAAAAAGATGGGTCTTGGCGCATGTGCGTAGATTACCGTGCCTTAAATCATTCCACTATTGAAGATAAATTTCCTATATCAGTAATTGATGAATTACTAGATGAGTTGCTTGATGCTATGTTCTTGAAAAAAAAGATGACATACACTATGCACCAAAAAAAGAAGATGATATACACAAGACTTCATTCAGAACTCATGATGGGCATTATGAATTCTTGGTGATGCCATTCGTTTTAACGAATGTACCCTCCACCTTTCAAGGTTTGATTAACGATTGTAGTTGGGAAAATTTGTTTTGGTTAGCTATTGTCTAGTTACTTTTTGGCTAGCTATTGTCTATTGTCTCTTATGTACTAAGGGCACTTATATCCTTTTATCTTTTTAGTGATATAAAGGGAGATCTAAAGGGGATGGATACATTATTCCATCACCCTATTCCTCCCTCATTCTTTCTCCTCTCTTTTATTCATCTCTTTTACAAACCTTAGGTATCAAACCCTAGTTTTCTACTTTATCACAATGCAATTTTATTTATGGCTGAACTGGATATCCAAGTTATATCATTAGGATCTTGATCCACAATAACTCACATGCCCCATGCGTCGTTGCCATGTATTCTGTTTCAATACTAGACCTTGCTACAACTGCGTGTTTTTTACTTCTCTATGTGACTAGATTCCCACCAACAAGAATATAATAGCCTGATATGGATCTTCGGTTTGAACCTCTATAGGAGGGTTAGATCTAAGAAAAACCACTCTGATCTAACAAAAAAAGAGTCCGATCTAAACAAAAAAGAACTCAGATCAAAGAAAACATACCTGTTCCTCGTTGTCGTTGTCCGAGAGTCTAAGAAAAAAAGATCTGAACACCTGCGAAATGGGGTACAAGGAGAGAGAAAACGATGAGAGATTTGGAGGAGAGAAGATGAGAAAATGGGTTCAAGAGAGAAGATGAGAAGATGGGGTTCGATTTTTACCTATAGCTGACGAGATCCTGCGAGAGGTGAGGTTGGGACGAAGGAGATGGAGTTCGGAGACAAATGACTCTCCCTTTTCGCACGGGCTCCTGATGTTCTTTTGAGAACGTTCCACAAGAGCTATTAATATTCGTTCCCAAAAAAGTGTGCTGGGAACACTTTAAACCAAAAAAAACATTCCGATTTTTTTACATCCAAGTGCGTTCTTTGGATTTTGTTCCCGGGGTACACGAAAACGTTCCCTGGGAACAATGCCAAACACCCCCTAACTGAACATGCCCAATATGCATCTATATAGCCTTCAACATATAGATGTCCGTTCTTACGAAAGAGCAAATCTTTTCTAGGTAGTACCCTTTCAGTTGACTTTAGATGAGTAGTCCATGGCTTATGTATAAACTGACTAATTACATTAACCGCATAAGCAATGTCTAAGGCGCATTAAGAATAAGTCGATCAGCCTCTCAATCAGTCCTTGGAACATCTCAACATCCTCTAGAGGTTCTTCACCAGTCCACCTTCATGATCAAGTCTGAGATTGGCTTCTATGGGTATATTAACTAGTTTGGCACCATGTTTTCTTGTGTCCAGTAACAAGTCTAGAACATACTTCCTTTTGGGGATAAATATGCCTTTCTTGGACATGGCAACCTCAATTTCAAGAAAATACCTTTAGGGCCCTAGATTATTGATCTTGAACTCTTTAGCTAGAAATACCTTGAGTATCTGAATCTCCTGAGGATTATCACTTGTTGTCACACAAATTTTTTTTTTGATCGGTTCACTTCTTGTCACATGATCGAGTAATATGTGAAGGGTGTTTGTGCATACAAAAATAAAAATAACCCCTTTGCATGTCATATGACAAAAAATCAGCTTGATTGGATTATGTGGTCCATCTAAATTGAAGGATTTTTCTGCCATGGGCCAAGCCACCAAGTCCAGCTGATTTTTTGTCAAGTGACACACTATGGGGAGTTGGGGACTCACACATATTTTATTTGGGGGCCTAAACACCCTCCATGTGGCACTCAATCTCATGATGCATAGACAAAACTACATATGCGTCAAAAACATATTAGCCATCCTCATATATATATATATATATATATATTGCAAGATGAAATTTTCTATATTGTATATGATTCCGATAAAATGTAGATCTAATGAGATGAATGAAAAGAAAAATATTATAGAGTTGAGAGTGTAATATCATCATTTATACAAACTTTAATAGGTATGGATTGAATAGGTTGAATCGAGAAGAATGAAGTTCTATGATTCTAATATAGAGTTATTGTTCAAAATAAGAAAAGAAAAAGTTATTGCACAAAATAAATAAATAAGTTAAACAATACAATTGAATAAAATGGTTATTCTTATACTTGTACTTCTACAAATTATCATTAAAAAGGGGTGAAGCATCATCTTTGTATATATAGGCAGACACACCCTAGGTGTTCTGGATGATAATGTTTTAAATTTGACACTCTCATGCTCTTCTTTCCATCCTGTTCCCATTCCCATCCCTGCTTTTGCTCCCTGCTCTGGGCACTTAGGTCTAGATAGATCTCTTCCACTTAGTTCCAAAAATATTGTTGATTGCTACATCTCGTGCTTGTCTTGATTAATTATAAAACATTATTGGGGTTTTACCTATTTATATAAGATACACAAATAATTATACTTATAAGACCGTTTGGAAATTGGAATGACGATGGGTTCATTTCGTTCATCATGGAGATTAATTATGGCATTTTGGTGTTTGGCAAATAAACAATTACCTTTCCATTTTTGTGACTGAAGGAATATGGAAGTGTCGCCACTGCATTTGGACCTACCGAATGGAAAGTCCTTTCATTGATCATATTCAGGATCCTAAGGGGCACTGCCACGGGCCGATGAATGTCAAAACATTAAATCAGCAGGGACCATGTTTCGCTCTAAAAACTAAAGGTCAGTAAATACCAAAATTTCCAAAAGCAAAGACAATTAACAATCCTCATTTTACCCTGTTAATCAATAAAACTTTTCCACAGTAATTGCCAGTAGGGTGTCCTTTATTATCACATGTTATTTCAAATATATGTAAAAATTCACAATAGCCAAGGAAGTAAACAATTATATTTTAGTTACCTAGTCAGGGTGCCACCGCCTCTGAGACATATTTTGTAGGCTTAATATTTGTTCCATTGCTTATATATTTAGCTTATAGAAGATTTATAAAATCAGCTTGATGCAGGATGATCTCTAGTTCTCGCTCCTGTTATGGGTTGCTAGCTATAGTCATACTCACTTTAACTGCCTTAAAAATTTGAGTACATATCTCTTTCTTTTTATGCATATAATTGTACCACAAGACATGTCTAACCAAATGTATATTTGCTGCATTATTGCAGGCGCTGAATCCGCTGATGAAATTTCTGGAGTGAAATTTGGTACCGCAGAATGTTTCATTGTGGAGAAAAAGCAAGGAGATGAAGAATCAGATGTAGTCAAGAATTTTGACATTCAAAAAAGTCTTGGCATTGTAATCAATTCCCTAAGGCAGGAAAATCTGAAGGATGAAAGCTTATCTGGTTTGCCTTTTCTACCTTCTGAAAAGTCTTGCGAAAGTGGAAGTACTAGTTTTAAGCCCTTTGATAATGGAATAATAGAACAAGCAGATGTCAGACTAAGAACAGACAATAAGAAGGAAGTAGCAGAACTAGATGTTGAGAGGGTATTAGAGGAGCAGGATACACATGATTTGTACTGTCCTAATTGTAACTCTTGTATTACCAAAAGGGTTATTTTACGTAAAAGAAAACGAATTATTCGAAATGTACTCGATGAAGCAAAGCGTGAGAAAATTGATACAGTAGTTCCATTTGGTTTGGGTGCTAGTCCTGCATTTGCCGCAGATGATCGAGTTAATGATACGGTTGACACTGGTTTGGATGGTAGTCCTTCTGCACCTGCAACCAATGGTCAAGATATATTCAGATGTTTATCATGCTTCAGCTTTTTCATCCCTACAGGTATAATTCCTATGGAGAAATTAGTGATTCTTTTTTCTTTATAGTATGTTCGTTTGTTACTTATTTTGGAATAATGGTTTACTCATGAGTGTTTATAATAACATGTGGTCATGGCTGTTGATGGTGAATCTGTACAACTAATGATTTAATTTTTCAGTGAGACACCGAATTAGCATGTCACATGATTGATTTCTGTACTTTTGAGGGAGAAATGAGCATTCAACTTCATTTACTATTTGTGGATGGGAAATTTGTCTTCATCAGGTTATGCCATCTTATTCTTCATCTTACAAACAAAGGAAACTTGTAAAGAGTTCTTTTGTCATGTTCTTTTTCCTCACATGAATTGTGGAATTTATTGCTTATGATCCATTATTTATTTTAAAGAGAATAATAGGTAGAGAATCGGGAATGGTAGAGGGTAATAAGTATACAAAATAGTGAAGGGTCAATATGTGTACTTTTTTTAATCGGTAAAAGGATAATAATATTAAGAAAGAAGTGCAGAAAGATGTTCACCAAAAAAGTTGACTACAATAGAGACAAGGCTGAAAAGAAAGCAACAAAGGGAAAAAGAAAATTAGATCCCGAACTCCCTGATAACAAACCTATACAACATAAAAAAGAAGCCAATCCCAAATATCATCATAATAATCTCTAATCTTACACGGTTACAACACATGTGAATGAGCTCTAGAGAATGAAGAGTTCTCAAATTCATCAAGAAGCGTATCAATGATGATAGAATTAAAAAAACAAAGAAAGAACTGATCTACCCTTAGTAAGGTGTCTTGCCGTCTATCCACCACACTGTAGGGAGACATAAATTAGAATATTAGTGGAGTAAGAGAATGTATTTCAGAAATATGGGAAAAGGTTAGAAGAGTACAAGAGTACGTATGTTTTGTCTAAGAAAGAGAGTGAGTGATTCTATGTGGATATACTCTATTGATTTTACTATTAAAAAGATTGTGAAGACATAGCCCATTCTAAAGTGTAAAGCATGTACATACTAAAATAATATAACACTATCACAATGGGCTTAGTGATTTAGGCCCATCACAACACTCTCCCTCAAGCGGGGCATAAATATCCAACATGCCCAGCTTGCCGATAATGTAGTGATGTCAATTAGATGCCACTGCTTTTGTAAGTCAACCAACTGATCCTCTGTCTTGTATCTGTCCATTGTCCCATCAGCTTTATGCTTCACTGTGTACAACCCCACGTACAACTTACTAACTTCTTTTCCCTGGAAGTATTAACCAGTTCTGGTTCTTTACGAGAGCTTTCATTTCATTTCTTTCCACAGCTTCTTTCTACTTGGGATGATTCAAAGCTTCTATTACACTGGAAGGAATACACACTGAAGACAAGGACGACACAAAAGCTCGAAGAGGAGAAGAAAATGAGTTATAAGAAACAAAATTAAAAATAGGATAAAGTGTCGTATATGTATGTTTTCCTTTGCGTAAGGTAACTTGACCATCATCATCTGGAATAAAAGGAATAACAAAAGGCAACTTCTTTGAATCTACAGTTGCCGGATAAGAAGGCTGATAAGCTGATGTAGCCTTTACTGTATGCCTTTTTGGTGCCTCGAATAGTATTTCAACTCCTTCTCACCTCCAGTAGACTCAGATGATGAGAAAGGAGAAACAAGGGATGGATAAGAATAAGAAAGATCAACAAGAGATGGAAGTGGGAGGGAAGGCTCTTCAATACCACTATTATCACCCTAAAAAGGAACACATGAGAAACAAGGAACATACTAAAAAAAAATATTTTGTATCTTGGTCTTTCTTTTTATAATATACTTGCTTGATTACCGATCAAACAAAAAATATTTTTCCTATAACTGGATCAAACCATTGATATCCTTTCTGGGTGTTGTAACCCATAAATAAATACTTCACAGGTTTAGGGTCTGGTTTAGAATGATTAAGACCCAAAATGTGAACAAAACAAGTACACCCAAATTGAGTGAAAGACTGAATACAGGATGCTCAGGAAACAATTGATTGGTGATTTGAACTCTTAACACCCTTGATGACATACGGTTGATGAAATACGCCACAATGAGCAATGCTTCAAGCCTGTAATTTTTCTAACTTTCACTACAGTATAAGACTTTTAGCAACCTCAAGCACATGTCTGTTGTTTCGCTCTATTACCTCCTTTTATTGTGGAGTATAAACACAACTGCTTTGATGTATAATACCATGTTTTTTGAGATAGGCTTTAAGCTGACCTTCCAGATTTTCACGTGCATTGTTAGATCTGAGAACTTTAATATCTCTTCAAACTGGGTCCTTACCATCTTATGGAAGGCATATTATATTAGGTACTTTTTTTTATTGATCCGGATAATATTCGGTACTTCATCCCTAGTCATTATAAGATAAATCATATATTGAATGCAATCATCCACAAATGAAATAAAATATCGGAAACCATAGATAGACAACGGAAGGCATCGCACAGCAAAAACCTGATTTCTTTTATTACTTGGAGAAAAAGAGACTCGACAATATTTCATTAGTTACATATCTCACATTATAAACTTAGCAGATTGACTGGCACAAACAAGTTGGGAACACAAGTTTCAATGACTTAGAGGACAAATGACATAGCCTGTTATGCCAAAGCTAAATTTGGTCTTTATTGGCATTTGACACTACTACTAAACTAAAGTGCACTAGGAGAAGGAGCATAATCTAGCAAATAAAGGCCATCAACTTCATGCTTACTCCCAATTTGTTACTGTGTCTTCAGATCTTGAAACACATAATACAAGAACAGAAGGTTATAATACAATTTAAAGTCTTGATTAAACTACTAACAAAAAGTAGATTAGCAGAGAAACCTGACACATGTAAAACTGATGACAAAGTAATAGTAGGAGAGACTCTGATGGTCCCTTTTCTTGAGACTGAGGAGAGGAACCCATTAGCTACCTTAACTTCAACATTACTGGAATAAGAGTCATACGAAGTAAAAACAGAAACTTATCAAATTTATGATCGAAAGTCCTTGAATCGATAATTCAGGAGAACCCAGATGAAGGTAAAGACTAAAGAGGATAGATGGTGAGTAGAAGCATTTTACCTGACTGGGCAAGAGATGTGAAAAATGAGGACAAATGATTCAGCTGAGCAAAGATGTGTCTGAGATCAATTTCCTCTTTGGGAACCGTCAACATTTCCCTCGAAGAAGTTTGAGGAGGAAGTGACCCTAAAGATGTCTTACTGGTGGAAGAGGTACTATGTGCAGTAGATTCTACAAGGCAAGTGTATTTGTCTGGTCTTCCGACTAAATCCTAATAGGTCTCCTTAGTGTGCCTTGACCTCCTACAATGGTCACACTTGAGTTTATCCCTCTCATTTGAAGTTATGAACTTGGACCTCATTTCTGCTTGCGCGGACCTCCCTTATTCCCTTTCTGTGGCTGAGAAGCTAAAGTTAGGGCAGAACACTATGAACTATGCATATCTATCTGTCTGCTCTTCTCTCACTGAACCAAAGCATAAACCTGTGTTATAACCAGTTCGACAAATCTAGAGAAATAAGAAAACAAGAAACCAAGCAATCACACAAAAGAGACAAGATATACGTGGTTCGGCAAGGTGCCTACGTACACGGAAGAAAACGGCAAGAAATCCACTAAGAACACGGGAGAAAAACAGTGTACACAAGCTCTCTCTAAAAACCCTCATCTGAAACCTTCGAAAAACCCTTTATATATCGAGGGTTACAACGAGAAGACAAAACGGGTCAAAATTTCGACCGGGGGGCTTTGCCCCCGAACCCCCATGGCAATGGTGGGGTGAACCCCACACATTACCTATTAATCGGGTCACTCAGGTCGCACACCGGGTCATCAAGGATCCGGGTAAGATCTATACCAATTGCCCAACAAAACCCATATACAGAATTTGAGCCAAAACTCACAAATCTCCACCTTGGCGAAAATTCTAACAAAAACAATCTCCACCATAACAAGCAACTCCTCTTGACGCCTCTACCAGCCCCCTAAGGGCACTCAAGTACTATCAATACCAATCAGGTCCAAGCAATGCTTGAACTTGACTGCAGGGATGGGCTTGGTCATCATATCTGCTGGATTTTCTGCTGTAGCAATCTTCTTCACTGCAATAGCTCCCTGAGAAACCACATCTCTAATAAAATGGAGTCTGACATCAATGTGTTTGGTCCTCTCATGGAACATCTGATTTTTGGTTAGATGTATGACACTCTGACTATCACAAAACACAGTAGACTGCTCCTGTTGCATCCCCAGATCACAAACCAAACCTCTCAGCCATATAGCTTCCTTCACTGCTTCTGTAGCTGCCATATACTCAACTTCAGTAGTGGACAATGCAACTGTAGACTACAGAGTTGGTTTCCAACTAATGGCACTCCCACAAAGAGTGAAAACATAACCTATCAAAGATCTCCTCCTATCCAGATCTCCAGCATAGTCTGAATCAACATATCCTATGACACTATCAGAAGTGTTACTGCCTCTGTCATATATCAACCCAACATTTGAAGTACCTTTCAAATATCTAAGTATCCATTTCACTGCCTACCAATGGGCTTTCCTAGGCTTATCCATATACCTACTTACCACGCTAACTGCCTGTGAAATGTCTGGCCTAGTACAGACCATAGCATATATAATGCTCCCAACAGCACTAGCATAAGGAACACGTGACATTTGCTCCACCTCCTCCTCAATTTGCGGTGATAGAGCAGCTGAAAGTTTAAAATGAGCTGCAAGTGGAGTACTTACTGGCTTCGACTCTTGCATACCAAAGCGTTCCAATACCTTTTCAATGTACCTTTTCTCAGACAATTGCAATCTGCTCGCTTTTCAGTCTCTGTGAATCTCCATTCCCAATATTTTCTTGGTTGCACCCAAGTCTTTTATTTCAAACTCACTGCTTAACTGAGCCTTCAAACTCTTGATCTCAGAGATGTTCTTAGAAGCAATCAACATGTCAACATGTCAACATACAACAACAAATAAACATACGAACCATTTGACAACTTCTTGTGATAGACACAACTGTCATACTCACTCCTACAGTAGTCATTTCCAATCATGAAAGTATCAAACTGCTTATACCACTGTCTAGGAGATTGCTTCAAACCATACAGAGATTTCTTCAGCAAGCACACATGGTCCTCCTTTCCTTGAATTTCAAACCCTTGAGGCTGATGCATGTAAATCTGCTCCTCTAGCTCACCATGTAAAAAAGCAGTCTTGACATCAAGTTGTTCAAGCTCAAAATCAAACAAGGCAACCATAGAAAGTAGCATCCGAATGGAATTGTGCTTCACAACAGGTGAAAACACTTCATTGAAATCAATGCCCTCTTTCTATGAATAACCTTTCGCCACCAATCGAGCTTTGTACCTTGCATCCTCTACCCCTGGAGTTCCTTTCTTCATCTTGAAGATCCATTTACAGCCCATAATTCTTCTTCCTTTTGTCGGTTTTACTAGTTCCCAAGTCTGATTCTTGTGAAGAGATTCAATCTCCTTACACATGGCTACAGTCCACTATGCTGACTCTTCACTAGTAATGACCTCTTGATAAGTACTAGGTTCCTGAACCTCAATGTCTTCTGCCACACTAAGAGCATATGCAATCAGGTCTGCATAACCATATCTCAGAGGTGGCTTAGATTGCCTCCTCTGTCTGCCCCTAGCAAGAGTCCATTGTTGTTCTTGCGGTGCTTCTTCTTCCACCTCTGGATGTTGCACCTCTTCTTCCTCTTGCTCAACTGGAACAACTTTCTGAGTATTCTCTGAAGCTTTCATTTCAAACTCCACCTTCTCACTGACACCATGATCATTTTCTGCATCAATACAATCCTTCTTAGGAGAGAATATAGTTGACTCATCAAAAGTCACATCCCTATTGATAATACCCTTTGATGACTTGGAATTAGTACACCAAAGCCTGTATCCCTTCACACCATTTGCATACCCCATAAATATGCACTTCTTTGCTCTAGGCTCAAGCTTACCCTCATTTACATGACCATAAGCCATACAACTGAATACTTTCAGATCAGTGTAATTTGCAGGATACCCAGACCATACCTCTTCAGGAGTCTTACATTCGATAGCAGTCGATGGAGACCTGTTAACCAAATAACAAGCTGTGTTAATAGCTTTAACCCAAAATTCCTTGGACAACCCAGCATTAGAGAGCATACATCTTGCTCTCTCCAATAATGTCCTATTCATTCGTTCTGCTATACCATTCTGTTGTGGAGTGTATCTGACTGTTCGATATCTCACAATCCCTTCATTCTTGCAGAACTCATTAAAAGCACCCCCACAAAAATTCCATGCCATTGTCAGTTCTTAAACGCTTGATCTTTTTCCCTGTTTGCTTCTCGATCAAAGCCTTCCATTGCTTGAACTTCACAAAAGCCTCATTTTTGTGTTTCAAGATAATATCTAGACCTTCCTTGAATAATCATCTATAATTGTTAACATGTATCTACCACCACCTAGAGAGGGGACACGAGAGGGACCCCAAATATCAAAATGGATATAGTCCACAGTACCCTTGGTTCTGTGAACAACCGTACTGAACTTAACTCTGCACTGTTTTCCAAAGACACAATGCTCACAAAAGTCCATCTTTCCTGTCTTCTGACCACAAAGTAAATCCTATTTACTCAACAATGTCAAACCTCTCTCACTCATATGCCCCAACCGCATATGCCACAACCTAGTGATGTCAAGATCTGAATCTGATGACGATACAGCAGCTGCACCTGTAACTGAACTGCCCTGTAACACATATATGCCATTCTTCAAATATCCATTCATCACAACTAGAGCACCTCCCTTGAAAATCCTCATAACTCCACCATCAACTTTATAGCTACAACCATTGGAGTCAAGCGGACCTAAAGAAAGTAATTTTTTCTTTAACTTTGGAACATGCCGTACATCGGTTAACGTTCTCACAACACCGTCATGCATCTTGATTTGAATTGAGCCTATCCCAACAACCTTACAGGCTACATCATTTCCCATCAGGACTCTACCACCATCATTAGACTGATAAGTAGTAAACCAGTCTCTATTGGGATAGATATGATAGGAACAACCTGAATCTAGAATCTACTCATTACTCGAGCTACCAACAGTAATTGTGAGTACATCCCCACAATCTTTTGCTACACCAGCAACATTCTCTGAATTATCTTTTCCTTTCCCCTTACGCTCTGGACAATCTTTTCTGAAATGCCATTCCTTATGACAATGAAAACACTTCATTTTTCTAGGCTTTGATTTTGATTTGGACCGACCTCTACTATTAGAAGTCTTCTCATGTGTTCTCCCTCTTACAAATAAACCTTCACCAGAGCCCTCTACACTACTCTCAGACACTCTTTTCTTCAACTCCTTAGAGTTTAGGGTTTCCTTAACATCCTCCATGGTAAGAGTTTCTCTTCCATACATCATAGTGTCAACAAAGTTCTCAAAAGAAAGCGGTAAAGAACACATTAAAATAATTGCTTGGTCCTCATCATCAACTTTAATGTCTATATTTCTTAAATCTAAAATAATTCTACTGAATTCATCAAGGTGGTCTTTAAGTGGCATACCTTCGCACATCTGGAGTGTATACAATCGCTTCTTTAGGTACAAGCGATTTGTGAGAGATTTCATCATGTGCAAACTCTCCAACTTGAGCCACAATCCCGCTGCCGTTTCTTCTTCAGCAACTTCTCGCAAAACTTCATTGCTCAGACATAATAGGATCGCACTAAATGTCTTCTCTATCAGTTCATCCTTCTCACTATCATCCATTGTTGCAGGCAAAGCATCTTTGACCTTCAATGCTTTCGTCAAGCCTTGTTGCACGAGCACAACTTTCATCATCAGTCGCCAAAGACTGAAATCATTCCTCCCATCGAATTTCTCAATGTCAAACTTACCCGCCATTTAGATCTACCCAACGGTCCCAACCTAAAGCTCTGATACCAATTTGTTATAACCAGTTCGACAAATCTAGAGAAATAAGAAAACAAGAAACCAAGCAATCGCATAAAAGAGACAAGATATACGTGGTTCGGCAAGGTGTCCATGGAAGAAAACGACAAGAAATCTACTAAGAACACGGGAGAAAAACAGTGTACACAAGCTCTCTCTAAAAACCCTCATCTGAAACCCTCGAAAAAACCTTTATATATCTAGGGTTACACCGAGAAGGCAAAACAGGTCAAAATTTCGGCAGGGGGGCTTCGCCCTAGGACCCTCATGGCAATGGTGGGGTGAACCCCACACATTACTTATTAATCGGGTTGCACATCGGGTCATCAAAGGATCCGGGTAAGATCCATACCAACTTCCCAACAAAACCCATATACAGAATTTGAGCCAAAATTCACAACTTGGCTCAAGGATGGAAAGCTCATCTTACATAAGATTTGATCTCTTGACAGTTCAAAATTGAGTTTAACCCTACCAAAAATGCAAAGATTCTTTATTACTGTTAAAAAAAATCAAAGATTCTTTTATGCTCAACAAGTCTTTGACACTGTTCTCCATTAGTGGGCAAACTAGTTGAAACATTTGATAATTGTTTAATTTGTGCCACATACCATGAAGTCGAGCAAAATATTCAGCGAAGAGTTTGTCATCTTGTCTAAGATGTGATATCTCTAGGTGTAACTGGTAAATCCGAGCAATATTAAGAGCTTGAGAGTATGTTTGAGTTGCTGAGTCCCAAATCTCCTTGGCTGTCCGAAGGAAGAGGGACTTACAAAAAATCTGGAGTTGCATAGAATGTAGTAACCATGACATAACAATGAGGTTTTCAGATTCCCACTTGTTATATAAAACTGACTTCTTTAATTACCAGGTGGAAAAGAGACTCGATAGTGTTTCGCTAGTTCACACATTTCACATTGTAAACTTAACATATTGACAGACTCAAACTAGGAAAAACACACGTTTCAATGATGGAATTATGGAAAAGATAAGTGATAAGCTGGTTATGTCAAAGTATTTGTTCTTTATTGACACTAGTATTGGACTAGATACACTAGGAGAAGTCGGAGCCGGATCCAGCAAGTCCATCAACTTCACGACTATTCCCAATCTGTTACTGTGTCTTTAGACCCAGAAACACACAATACGAAGGAAAGAAGGTTATACTGCAATTTAATGTTTTGGTCAAGCTACTAATAGAAAGAAGATTAGTATAGAAATTTGGCATGTGTGAACCCAAGGACAAGGTAAAACTAGGTGAGACTCTAATGGTTCCTTTTCCTGACACTCAGGAGAGGAATCCATTAGCAACTTTGACTTTAGTATTACTAGAGTAGGAATTATATAAAAAAAATGCTAGAAGATGTGACAAACACATGGTCGGAAGCCCTTGAATCGATAATCTATAAATATCCATGATAAGCAGAAGCAGAAGCACTGATATCGAATTGGGCAAGTAAGTGACGATGTCGAAGAATGATCAGACTGAGCAAAAAGTCATCAAAGACTCTCAAGCTCCTCCGAGGAACTATTAGCATCTCATTTGGCGAAGGTTGAGCATGAGGAGTGGCCTAGAAGATGTAATGATTGTAGATGAAGCACTATACATTATAAATGATACAGTGTGAATGAATATTTTTGGCCTTCTAACCAAGTCCCAAAAGGTATCCTTGGTGTGCCTCGATCTTCCACATTGATCACACTTAAGTTATAGGACTTGACAGTCTAAAAAAATGAAAAACCAGGGGGCGGTAACTTAAACCTAGAAAAAACTTTATCCCAACTTCAACACTTCATGTAACGTCACCAAATTTATTTCAAAAGCTCCATAATTTTGAAATAGATCAAACAATACCAATCTATCCCACCAAAAAACTCCCTAATAGATGACACCAAACATATTAATGAAATATGACTTTTTTTTTCTATAGAATCACTTCGAGGGGCAACTATGATCAAAATCTCCTCAAAAAATTATGAAACAATAACTGCAATTCTCCATAAAAGATTCCCTCTTACTAGATCTATTTTTTCCAAGAGGGTGACTAACCTTCCGTACGACTGTTGATGCCAGTTGATGCAGACATCAGAGCATCTAGTGTGCGAGTGTACGAGCGGAGGAAGAGAACTCCTACACATGTTTCCTTGTGGATGGACAACATGTACATGGGGTTGATTCGAGCTTTTGATGGATGATTTGGAGTGTTGAAGGCCTCATGTGCTCATAAGATTCATCATGAAGACCTCACATTGGGAAGATGTGCACATGGGAAGAATTTAACATGTCTCTTTATGTTTGGAGTTTAATTTGGGCTTTTATAAGGCCCAAATTGGGCCCTATATGTGGAACTAGTGAGTTATAATGTTAGTTTAAGTAATTGAGGGTTCTTTAGTCTTATTACATGTTATTAGGTTTTTCTTATATTTTAATCTTGGCCATCAATTAGTTTAATGGCCTAGATTTCGTAGGAGGTTTTAAGAACCTTTATAAATAGTTGTAAAGACTCTTTTATGAGACACAAAACTTTTATGAATGAAATATGAGACTTTTTTTGGTTTTAGAATCTCCTGTGATGGGAATGGTGTGATGTCATGTTTTGATGCCAAACTTGGAGTGATTCCAAGGTAATCTTCTCTTCTCTTTTCTTTATCTTTTATTTTCTGTTTTCTTGTTTCCTTACAAAACCCTAACACCAAACCCTAAATCTATTCCCCATCACTGTTTTTCAGTTTTTCACTAGCCTTAGGGCTGCCCCCAGCCCTTCTCCTGATTTCCCTTGAATCCCTGCACAGTCCCAGCCATCCCAGCCCGTATCTTTGCCGTCCAGGCCTTCCCTACAGCCATTCCAGTCCCTATCCTTGCTGTCCAGACCTACCTCAGCCCTCCACCAGTCCCTACATCTTCTCCTGCATCTGTCCCTTGCTGCCACAAGCTTTGGCAGACCTCTCAAACCTGCTGCCGCATTGCCCAGCACCTGTCCCAATCCCTAACATATTCCCTTAAAGCTGTTACAGATTCCTACCCCCATTCCCCTTGCCTGTTACAGCAATTCCCTTGCTGCTACAGCATTCCCCAGCCCTAATCCATTGAAGTTGCAGTCCCAGCAGCCCCTACAGCCCCTCATTACAGCCCTACACCCTGTCCCCTTTGTTGCCCAGATTTTATATAGCCTTTGGTTTGTCCCAGATCAATTCTAGCCAGCCTCCCCAGCCTTATCTCTACTTCCATAAACCTGTCCCAACACCTGTCTTCTTTCCATAACCTGTCCTAGCCCTCTTCCTATATTACCCAAAACCCTAAATCAGCAAAAAGGCCCCAAACCCTAACCTATATTTTGTGATTTCCCCTATTTATTGCTGCTGGTTTGTGATCTTAGACTCTTTACATGCATGTTACCATTCTTAATAATTGTTCAGCCTGAGCTTGTTCTTGAAATCCTCGATTGACAAGGAAATTCAATTGACTATTGGTTTAAATCCCTAAGCTAGTGGAAGTTCCCACTTCTATTACGATCACCCAATCCAGATTTGAGTATTCATTATTGCGGGATTGTGACTTGACCTAGGATATTACTAATTCTTTTTTGGGCTTTCTTTATTTTAATTGTGGAATCCTAAGTAATTTTATGATTTTCCTTATTACCGCAATTAAATTTTGATCTCTCAATCATCTCATCCTAGGTTTATTGCATTGTCCTGCATCACCAGCCCTACGGTTAGCTGGCGTCAGCAACTGCTGTGATGCTTTGTGGTTCGTCTGGTACCTGTGGTTAGTTGATGCTAGTAGCTACTGGTGATGCTTTGTGGTTCGTCTAGTCCCTAGTAATCCATGGAGATATTTTGAGTGATGGTTAGGATGGCAACGGTACTTTTTCTCATCTTTCTTGTTTGGAAAAAGTTGAAGAAGGAGAACAAGAAAAAGAAGAAGAGAAGATTACATATATTTTGTCTAAGAAAGAGAGAGATCCAATGTGGATTCACTTATTTTTAAAAGGATTGCGAGGATATAAATAGCCCTACTAAGTTGTAAAGCATATACATACTAATAAATAGCATAACTATAGTGACAAAGTTGGGGTTCAGGAATAATTCGGCAGAGGTAAAGTTCGGAAAAATTCGTGAAAAAAAAAATAAAAATAGTTAAAATAAAAATACACCGAACAATTTGATTAAAAAAATATACAAAATCAATAGTTTTTTTGCCAAATTTGAGTAAATAATTTGGAAAATTCGCGAATAATTCGGGATTCCAATAATTCGCAAATAATTCGGCAGCCCAAAAATGAGCAAATAATTTGCGAATTTTTGGAAAAAACGAAGTTTTATTACGAAGAACATAACACACCATGCGCTTAGTGATTTAGGTCCGTCACAATAGAATCAAAATGTTGAACTAGATGAGGAAGAGACTTTCTAAGTATGTTTGTTGTGCCCCCAAAATCCCACCTTGGTCACAATGGGACTTTGGGCTTGTGACATTTCTTAAACCTGTTTAATTCCATAATATGCAAGGCAGTACTAAAAGAGAGCCTAAAAAGTTCTTTTACAATAACAATATATAATGACTAAACCATCAAAGCATAAACAAGTTCCGGTCAACCATCATGATCCTCACAAAAGAACTGAGTTTAAAGTAACATCATCTAGAGTATCATAAGTCTATTATAATTTTCTCTCAGAATATAACAAATTAAGGCCTAATAATATGACCACCTATCTAGATCTCAAGCTTCCTCTACCGGAGGCTCACCTTCTTCTACTTCCTCGACGTATATCTCCTCAACCCACGGCTCCGCCGTGTACTCCGGCTCTATACTTGCCGACAATAACAAGTCGATTGAGTATTGAAAACACTCAGCGTATATACAATCCAACTAACAATAGCAATAACACATATGCATACTCAACATCAGTTTCACACCACAGTCATATGGCAATAATAGTTTCATATGACATTAACATAATCAGAGTGCGGAAATATGGGAGTATATCATAACATTGTCCTGACTCGTGTACTTGTGTGACTCTTAGACGTATACATGTGCGAAACATATGCATAACTCATACAGGTTCATGATAAGTAACCAGTCCCGTCAACACATAATTCATAGTGTTTTTGTCCTGTCAACGCATAATGTAATTGTGTTTGTCCTGTCAACGCATAATTCATAGTGTTTTTGTCCCGTCAATGCATAATGTCATTGTGTTTGTCCCGTCAACGCATAATTCATAGTATTTTCATGTTGAGTAATATAGTCGCGACAACGCATAAAGTGATATGTTCATAATCAGGGGATATTCTTTCAAAGTATATTACGTGGTATGTTCATGTTCAATGCATGATCTTGTGAGACATGTGAAACCGTGGACTTTACATTCTTACCATGCATGTGAAATATGCTTAAGTGTCATGATTGAAATTCAAATCGGTCATCCCTTAGATTCCGATCCTCTGCCTCTACCAGGGTACATCTACCTGGTTGGAGAATTCCCGACCTGGAAGACTTCTTCTAGGTTTTGGCCTACCTGAATAACAATCACCATACAAGGTAGATAGGGCATAGTTTAATACAACAATCATTAATAATTCTTTATCATAATTATGCATTTTACCAAGACATAATAGTAATCATTAACATCACAATTCACTTCTATAATTCATTTCATTCCAGCATTCACCCATAATTCATCATTTCTTCCACCACTTTAGCTCATTCTCCACACACATCACCCACAATCATAAATATGCATTCAACCCTTCATCCATAGTATTTCCCATCCTCCATTCATCACATCCATAGCATTTAATAACATTTCCATTTCCATGATAGTCAAAACATAATTAATAAAACCCTTAAATGCATATAAATTCACATTTCATATTCCAATATCCCTAATTTTGCATTAACATGAAAACATATCTAAATCTTCATTTTCAACTTTCTACAACGTACAAAAATTACAGTAGAGTTAGATTAGAGAGTATATCGACCTTAGGGATCGTTCCCTTCGATCCAAATCGCTCCAAGAAGGCTTGAGGAGTGATCTCCAAGCTTTCATCTTCTCCTTTGAGAAATTTCTTCCTTCACAAGCAAGCAAACCTTTTGAAACCCTGAGTTTCTCCTCTACTTTGCCAAATTCGGGTTTGAGAGACTTAGGGATCTCAAACCCTCGAAATAGAAGGTCTATTTATAGCCTTGGGATTTAAAAAAATCCCAAAATACCCTTAAAATCTCGCAAAAAGGGAAAAAATAATCCCCAATTCCTTACGGGCGGTCGACCGTCCAGGATGGGCGGTCAACCGGGTGGCTTGGAAGGCCCCCTGTTTGTGAAAAAATTCCACCAGTCGGTCGACCGGCTAGCTGGGTGGTTGAATGGGGGTCCAAAACACCTATTGTTCCCTTTTTTAAGACAGTCAGTCGACCGGGTAGGCTGGGCGATCGACCGACTAAGTCATTTCTTTTTCCATATTTTTCTTTTCTTTTCTTTTCTTCCTACCTTGATTTAGTATTTTAACTATTTTTAAACCCACATAGATGATAATTAACACAAAGCACAACACGCATAAATATTTGACTAATTTACCCTCCATATTACGAAAATAAAAATCGAAATAGATTCGGGACTCTACAATGTTAGGGTTAAATAGATAACAATTAAAATATATATAAAGCTAACCAATTTAAGAAAAGGATTCCACTATATGCATACAATTAATATGACAACTCCTACCTTAATATCCATGCCCCTATTGTTTCTCTTGAAGACTCAGCGTGGTTTGACTTTCTCAAGGATGGGTGCACACATGATGTCCATGAGAATAATGATTTTTAAGTGTTGATGATGATGTGGCCAACATGACGGGCATATGTCCTTGAATATGGTGTACATGTGTCACACTACCCAGAACAGGTTTTTGATTTTTCTTTACACAAGATAAATGTCGATTGAAGTTTGCTTACATGTTGGGTTTCAGATATGTGCTGATACTACGTGGTAATATCCCAATTATTTTTCATAATAATCTAGATTACAATTATATCCTTTTGGAGATTATCAATCCTTATCCCAACATTTGGGGTCGGCCACACAAATCTTGTTCCTTGATTTTAGTCTATCAAGAGCCATATCTACAGTTAGACCTTGTGTTTTCAAATCTTTTCTCATCGACTCCATTTTTGTCCCCTCATCCTTTTAGACCCTTCAACTTTCACCGAATCACTCCTCATGATGCCATCATCTGTTCTTATTGAATATGTTCAAACCATCTCAAATAATTCTCCGTTACTTCATCACCAATTGGATCTACTCCCAAATTTCCTTGAGTGCACTCATTCTTATCCTTATGTTTCCTAGTCTTCTCGTCAATCCATCTCAACATTCTCATCTTGGCTACACAGCCTACACTTGCCCTGGATAGGGTGAGAGAGCATACCATTGTAGGAGATATAATTAAGGCAAAAATAAAATGTCATAAACAAGTCAATGATTAGGTCCGTTACACTAATGATGCCAGCTTGCTAAGGTGGTCAAATTGTTGGGTGTTAAAACCACGGTCTGGGTTCAAAACCTATCAGTGTAGTCAAGGCGTTGCCTGGGCATTGCCTAGGCGGTCGCCAAGGCAGTTTTGGACTGTCACCGCCTAGGCACCTCTCTAGGCGGGCAGTAGTCTCCTGGACCCTTTAACAATTAGTCTGTTTTTTAGTTTTATAGCTTAATTACATATAAATACCATTTAAGTAAATGGTTTTACACTTTACTTTCATTTACTTGTAAATAAGGTTACACCTCAATTTGAATTTAATAAAAATTATTTTAAATCCAAATTCCTAAAGAATAAAAAGTCAACTTTTCAGTTCAAGAACAAAATCCATTTTTTTGAGCTTTTGTCAAAATTTCAACTTGCAAATGCCAAGATATTTCTCAAAATTTAAAATTTGATAAATTCGACTATAACAAAATATTACTATAACCCAAAAGACTGGTAAAAGAAAGTCATATTTTAGTCTTTAAAATTTTTTTCATCTATAGGATCAAAAAGTCAACTAATAGTTTATCATAAAAAGATTTACATACAAGCATTACAACATTAAATGTTAATTTGCCTAGATTATTGTCAACCCTAGGAGGTTTGAATTGTTATGTGTATATATTAATATTATATATATGTATATTTAATATGTTTAAATAAATATAATTTAATTATTTTTATCGCTTAGGCATCTCCTGGACGTCGCCTAAGCTACACCTCGCCTAGCCATGCCTAATCGCCTAGGCATCACCTAGACGCCTTGACTATACTGAAACCTATCTGTACCTGCTAACTCACTAACCATCATGCTTGCCTATAAACAAATATGCTTAAACTTTACACCTAATAAATAACTGAACCCACACTACTGCAGCATTCACTCCCAAAATTTAAGAACATGAGTACCAATTACTTATATAGAAACTTTGAATAAGTATGATCTGTGAGGTCACTGTGACGTAAAGTTGCATTGCTTGCAATTGAACCTTAATTAGCAATGAAACTTGTGCCATGGTTTCATGCACAGCGAGATCATGTGCATGTGAATGTGACGGGCATGCCATACTAGAAAAAAACAAAACTTTTGATCTCAAAATCCTTCCTGCTGTTAGGTTTATATAAGAATGTATGACTTTGACATGACATGGTAGTGACTGTCTTTGTTCATTTCTTGACTGATCTATAATTAGCATGCTCATCTGTTATGAACTTATGATACTTCAAAATCTAACAATTTTGTTAAATTTAACAGGGAGTGGATTTAAACTGTTTCGGATTTTTGGAGATAGAAGCGAGGATGAAAATGTGCAAAGTCCTGGACAGATACCCACTAGGAACCTTAATTGGTTCTCCTCCATTTTTGCATCAAATATGAGGAAAAAAACAGGTGAGGGAAATATTAAATTGTCCATTGTATTTTTAATCATTAAACTCATCTACTTAACCAAAACAAACAAAAAAACTGAACACCAAGCATCTGTGTTGAAAGTGATTAGACCTTCTATTTGCTAGTGCTTATGTGTGTGTGTATACATATATATATACTCTTCTTTTTGCTATTTCTTATAACCACTTAATATTGCAGCCATGGTTTATAATGTCGCTGATATTTGGCAAATATTGCCTATATATACACACACACACACACACATACATCACAGAAGAATGAATTAGCCCGTGTTTCTTTATTTTTTTACATCTTATCGGCAAGAATAGCTGCTGATATTTACAAAATGTTGCCGGATATTTAAATCCATTCAGCAGAATATGTCAAAATTTTGTTAGGAATTGTCTCTAAACCCCCAAACCAAACTCTTTTTTATCATTGATTTTTTGTTGTTTTTGATTCTGTAGACTGTCAGTGCGAATCAAGAGTTCCTTTTGAAGTTTTTTGCTACATATATTTATATGTATATATTTAAAAGAAATTTTTTTTTTGGAGGGTTATTTAAAAGAAATTATTAAATGTAGGATGGACTACAAAATTATATATATTATATAGATGTGTTAATTGAACCATTACATATTTGTATTTCAATATGATGCTTATTTTGGTTTATTAAGAATTAAGATAGTAGTTATCATTATAAATTTTTATTAGAAAAAAACTGAAAAGTAAAAGAAAAACAGATCAATTAGGAAGTCATTTAAGGTAAAGTATTTATGCATTTTACCATAATTTGTAATAATATTAGCCATTCTAAGTTTTTTCTAAAATTTAAATCACTACTTTGAGTCATAATTAGTTAAAACTAAATATATTTGAAAATAACTGAAATTATAACTAAAGTAGTAGGCCTCATAGCTAAACAAAATCATAAGTGTCATTTAGATAACTATAAATATCAATTATGTGGCATTATATTATTGCCTATCTGGCTTGTATAAGGATGGCGACGTTGAGCTGGCACGAAGTTCAATGTTAATATGACATATGATTTTGACCTCGTATGTAGTTATTGATTTTTATTATTGAAACATTTGGTTGTATTATTTGAGTATTAAAATGTGTTAAACAATGCATGAAATTTAAGAGATCGAGTCACAGGCAATTGCGATCCCACAGGCCAACAAATGTTTTTTAATATTTCTTTTTAAAAACTGAAGTTATATTGTTGAACCCCAAGGGTTAGTGAATCTTAACCACAATTAATAAGGGTTAAAAGGGACACGTGTTGGTCTGGGGATGCGATTGAACTCTCCCAAAGTTTAATCGCAATTGGCTGTGATTCAATCTTGAAATTTAAGTATCAGAGTATCATACATGATCGTCAGCATGTAGCTTTGCCCCTAAATAGTACATGGTTGCCTTATATTTTTTTGAGTCTTAAGTGCGTAATTATGTCATCTTTCTCTGAAATTTTGATGTTTGTTTTTTAAAAATTTCCCTTGAACGTTAAAAAATCCACCATATCGATAATGTCTCACAATATCTCCATCAATACTTTTGGAAACTGCGATATCTCCCGTGAAATTGAAGTTTAAAATTAAACCTTGATTTCAACAAAAGGGTATACTAACTTTGCGTTGAATCATAAAAATTGGTTTCTTATTGGACTCCTAGAGGATAATTATTCTAAAATAAATGCCATCATAAAACAAGCATCATCTTTTTCCCATTACTTTGTTTAATAGTTGTGGCCTGCTATAATAATGTGTCCCGGAATGAAAATAGATTGTCTGATCATCTACAAAGATTTTAAGTTCCCCCTATAAGGCTTTAACATCTTGGATAACCTACTGCTTGAGATCCAGTTAGATGTTGATTCACTTATCTTGGCTGTAGCTTTCGATTCTCCTATGAAGCTCGTGTGATAACCGGGTCAAAATGTGGTGTGCTGTTGTTGATGCTCTGCTGCTTGACTACCTCCAAGACTTCGATTGTGATAAGATGTTCATTCAGTTTTGGAGTATTTTTGTTTTCTTACTGATTTTGAAGCAGTTGTTTCTAGAAAAATTTGCTGATACCTGCACCGTTGGATATATAACAGTTCTAACATTTAGTGGGAATATTTCTATGTTTAATCAGATATGATTGGTGTCTACTTGTTCTCCACTGTGGAGTTGAATTCCATGAGTGATAATCAATATTCTATGGCTTGCTTGATATGTTGATGCAGGAAATAATAAAAAGCAACAAGTGGAAGAAGATGCTGTTGAAGCATTTAGCCCATCTCAAATTTTGAACAAATCACTAACTGAACAGAAAAATGATCATGTTTCATCAATACAAGGAGTTCCATCACCTGATAAATCTCTTCAAGTTAGGGAACCTGTGAATGATGCAGGCTATGCAGCCACTAATTCTCAGGAAGATACAATGCAACATGTGGAAAAAGATTCTGTTGAAGCATTGAACGCATCACATTATGTGAACAAAAGACTAGTTGAACAGAAAAATGATCATGTTTCATCAATACAAGGAGTTCCATCGCCCGGTAAATCTCTCCACTTTGCAGCTTAAAGAGGAGTTGATAACACTCTGATCACCATCGGAGCTAAGGTTTCTTAGTGGGAACCAAGGAAAACACCTACAAGATACTAATCTAGAAACTAAAAAAAAGTTGCTAAAGAACTAGATTTAGAAAATCTGTCAGGTATTCTTCTTGTTGTTGTTTTTTTGTTGTTACATTTCATGATCCCGTACCCTTTTTATATAGACCTCTAAGTCAACTCCTCTAATAATGACATTCAAAAGTGTTTACTCTAGTCATCCTAGAAGACCCAAACATTCAATGTCCTATGCAAACTACTTACTTTGAACTTACCCTCCTAAGAATCAAAGCACACCTTGTAAAACAAGACTTATTCACTCTAATAACTCTTCAACTCCCAAGGAATTAATAACAACTCTTTCACTATTTGATTCCTACTAAAGATCTGTTTGGACATATCCAATTCTTTACACCAAACAGTCTAGTTGCTTACCCACAATCCAGATAGGATTGAACCTCTCTCAAGCGTAGTTTAAAATTCCGGTACGTATCGACCGATACGGGCTGATACGTATCCTGTTTGGAGCTACGCAATATATTGGTACACTGGGGAAAAAATCCCGTGTATTGACCCGTATCGGGTGTATTAGGCCGATATGGGCCCAATATGGGCCAGATACGAGAGATTTTGTATTTAATTTTTTTTTCTTCCATTTATATTAGGATCCACAGCACAGACCTGACACGCACAACTTATTTACATAATATATCATTTAAGTGAATTATTTTAAATTAAATTTACTTCAGATATTTATATGTAAATAAGGTTATACCCCCATTTGATTTCAATAAAACTTATCCTGGATCCAAAATTTTGAAGAATAAAAAGTCGACTTTCCAGTTCAAAAACAAAATCCTCTTTTTAGTGCCTTTTAGGGGTTAGGTCAAAATTTTGAATTTCAAATGGTAAGGTATTTCTCAAATATTAAAATTTCATAAAATTTACTATATCAAAACATTACCAAACCCAAAAATCTGGCAAAAAAGTCTCATGTTTTAATCTTCAAAAATATTTTCATCTACGGGGTAAAAAAGTCAACTAACAGTGTAAGTGTTCAACTTATAAAGACTTACATTTTAACTTATAATTTATGGTTGTAATTCAATACATTCTTATTTAACTCATTGAATATAAGGTTTTAATATCTAAATTGTATTTCCTATACTTGGCTAAGTGACTATGATTTATATTTTCATACCTATTTATCAGTACGCACGCCTTTTCTAACTTATAAAATTCTTAACTCTCATATGTATGGTTATAAACATAGTTGGAGACCTTCATTTAGTTTGTTTTTAGCTTATATTTAAATTCAAAGAAAATTTATGCAAGGTATCCAAGTTTTTTCTTGCATATCCAAGCGTTTCTTAGCGTATCCTGATTTTTTCCGTTGTATCCATTTGATACAGTCCGATGTGTCGATATATATCATATTTTTGAGTTATCGATATGGCACCCGATATTTATATTTTGAACCATGCTCTCAAGATAGCTAAGGCCGTTGGTTGCACTTTCGTTTTCTGTTTTTAAAAACAAAAATTTGAAAATTATTACACGAAACATTGTTTGGTTAGCATGTTTCTCTTTTCAGTTTTTAAAAATTAGTAACATATTTTTTAAAAATCAAGGTAATAGAAAATTTATGTTACCATTGTTTTTTAAAACAAAAAACAAAAATATGGACCCACCACCATCACCACCACCCACCACCACACCACCACCACAATACCACCACCATCACCACCACCCATCAGCACGCCACCAACACAATATGACCACCACCACACCACCCACCACCCACCACCCACCATCATACCACCACCCATCACCACCCACAACCACCCACCACCACAACAACCCACCACCACTCACCACCTGCCACCACCACCACCATACCACCACCACCACACCACCACCACCACACCACCACCACCACCACCACCGCTACACTAAACCACCCACCACCACTAACCTCCACCACCCACCACTACTAATCTCCACCACCCACCACTACCACCACCATGGATTTGAATTATTTAATCATTTTACCAAACACGTTTTTTATATAAAAAATAGAAGTAATAGTTAGTAATGCCAAACGTGTTTCCTGCTTAAAAAATTTGAAAACAGAAAGTCATTTCCAGTTTTAAAAAACAGAAAAACGGCAGTGTATCCAAACGGCCCCTAAGCTATTCTCTTCTTTTTAATCTTCTTTGTGGAAATGTTTGGTTGATCTTTGTTTGCATCAGTTTTTGAAAGAGTTGTTTCTAGAAAATGTTATAGATACCTACACCTTTGGATGTATAAAAGTTTAACCTTTAGTAGGAGTATTTCTACCTTAAATTAGATATGATTGATGTCCACTTGTTCTCCACTGTGGACTTGTTCTTCCATGAGTGATAATCAATATCCTATGGCTTGCTTGATATGTTGATGCAGGAAATGATAGAAAGCCGCATGTGGAAGATGTTGTTGAAGCATTGAGCCCATCTCAATTTTTGAACGAATCACTAATTGAACAGAAAAATGATCATGTTTCATCAATACAAGGAGTTGCATCACCTGGTAAATCTCTTCAAGTTAGGGAACCTGTGAATGATGCAGGCTATGCAGCCACTAAACCTCGGGAAGATACAGTACAACATGTGGAAAAAGATTCTGTTGAAGCATTGAAAGCATCACAATATCTGAACGGAAGACTACTTGAGCAGAAAATCAATCATGTTTCATCAATACAAGAAGTTCCATTGCCTGGTAATCTCTCCACTTCGCAGCTTAAAAAGGAGTTGATAACACTTCGATCACTGTTGGAGCCAAGGTTTCTTAGAGGGAAACTGAGGAAAACACCTACAAGTTGCTAATCTAGCAACTAAAGAAATTAGCTAAAGAACTAAATTTAGAAAACCTATCAAGTATTCTTCTTCCTGTTATTGTTACATTTCATGACTCCTTACCCTCTGTTTATAGACCTCAAAAATCAAACACTCTAATAATGACGTTCAAAAATATTACTCTAGTCATCCTAGAAGAACCGAACACTTGATTTCCTATGCTACTTACTTTGAACTTACCCTCCTAGGAATCAAAGCACACTTTCAAAAACAAGACTTATTTACTCTTAAGGACTCTTCAACTCCTAAGGTATTAATAAGAACTCTTTGACAATTTGGCTTTAACAACTATTTGACTTTTGACTCCTGCTAAAGAACTTTTTGGACATGTCCAATTCTTTCCACCAAACAACCTAGTTGCTTATTCACAATCCGGATAAGACTGAATCACTGAACATCTCTCAAGATAGTTAAGCTATTCTATTCTTCCATTTATTCTTATTCTTAGAAATGTTTGTTTGAACTTTATCTGCATTGGTTTTTAAAAGAGTTGTTTCTAGAAAAAGTTATAGATACCTGCACCTTTGGATATATAAAAGGTTAACCTTTAGTGAGAGTGTTTCTACGTTAATCAGATATGGTTGGTGTTCACTTGTTCTCCACTGTGGAGTTGAAATTCCACGAGTGGTAATGAATATCCTAGGGCTTGCTTGATATGTTGATGCAGGAAATGATACAAAGCAACATGTGGAAGAAGACGCTGTTAAAGCATTGAGCCCGTCTCAATTTTTGAACAAATCACTGACTGAACAGAAAAGAGATCATATTTTATTAATACAAGGAGTTCCATCACCTGGTATATCTCTTCAAGTTTGGGAACCTGTGAATGATGCAGGGTATGCAGCCACTAAACCTCAGGAAGTTACAGTGCAACATGTGGACAAAGATTCCGTTGAAGCATTGATTGCATCACAATATCTGAACGAAAGATTAGTTCAACAGAATAATGATCAAGTTTCATCAATACAAGAAGTTCCATCACCTGGTAAATCTCCACATTGTAGAACCTGTGAATTATACAGATACAACCACTAAATCTCTGGAAGGTGGAGAAGATTTTGATAGAATGATAAGACAAATACCGTATAGTGGAAAGTTGTGATCTTTGATATTGCTCTCTTAAAGTGGTTTTGGTGCTTGCACATGTAAAAAGTAATACACCTTATTCACAAAACATTAATACATGGACTTGAAAAGTAATGTGGACTTTATGCCCCTCTTTCATTATTTGGTTTTATTATGTCTCCTCCCAACCTAATGTCTGATTCTTGACTCAAACCACTCTTTCACCTTTAAATTGTTTTTGGTGCTCTCATCTGTCATTAGATATGAAACTAACTTCATTGTTTCAATTATTTTGTTTTTTATTGTAGCGTACACTTATATGTCATCCTTATTATGTTCCAAAGTTATCCTCTGAATTGGCAGATTGTTCCCCCTTGATATTATGATGCAGCAAATGATGTGACATTACTTATTGAGGAACAAAGTGGGACTGAAGCGAGTGGAGTTCGTGAATGGGATATCTTAAAAAGCATTATATATGGTGGTTTAACTGAAGTAGTTACAAGCCTAGGTGTTGTATCATCTGCAGCTGGTGGTGATGCTACAACATGTAAGTGTTACGAAAATTTGTTGCACTGCAGCAGAACTAGATCACGATGGTTTTTCCATGATTTTAAATGCATAGCAAAATCAAGTTGCATTTAATTTTTGTTAAGTATCAATTGGTGATATGTATGATGTCTTTATTAAAAATTATTGCTGTATCTTCCCTATTAAGCACAAGTGATGGCTAATTTCTTTTGCTGGAAAATGTATATTTTCTTTATGATGTCTATATAACAGAAGATTTCCTAGTTCCTAGTTCCTAGTTCAGAACTTGTTGAATGAAAGCAGTATGTAACTATCTCTTAAAGGATTAGTCTATACCCTGAATACATATGGACATTTAGGTTCCAAGTGCTGAATCATTTTCATGAGTCAATGCTGTGAATGAGTTGATCTCGTATTACCTCAAATAGGATAGTAGAGACAAAATTCAATCAAATACATAGATTTAGATTATGTGTTATTAGATTGAAGAAGCAAGCACACCAACTAGCCCTCAAACCTATCACTAATTTGATAGATCAATTCAGACACGTGTACAAACTTTACAACATGTATTCAGCTATGAAAAATTTTCTACTCTCTTGGAAAGAGTATGCTTGTAGAATATAGTTGCAGGAAAGTGATTTTTAGAAAGAATAGATGTGGTCTTATTTGCCCATTTTTCTATTGTGAACATGACAGCCATTCTTCAATCCACTTAGGAACATTTTGTCATCAATTCTTAGATTTGTTGCATAATGTTTTAATAGGCCTGTGAAATATGCGCATTCGATTGGGGCTGTTTGTCTGTTTTTTTGCTGTTTATTTCTATTTCTAGTTGCGAATGTTTGCCTTACATCATAGTAGGGACACAAATGTCCTTTTATGTTTTTGTTTAATATATGAAATAAGTGATCAACTGGTAGAGTAGAAGACCACATATTCTTTCTAAAAATCTCTTTTCTATCCTTTCTTTTTCTCCTACTTCGCTCCTGTTCCATTAGGGTTTGATATTCAACTTGGTATAAAAATTGTGCTTACATACCACATACATAGAAATCAAAATCTCCTGGGGGCTTTGAATGAAGGTTCCTAAGCAATTCTGGTCGGAAGCAGTTCTCACAGTAGCTTATCTCATCATTAGTATGCTATCCAAAGTGTTGATCGAGTCACCACTTAACTATCAGGTCTTTGGTTGTACATGCTTTATGTACATATTTGGTTGTAATTATAGAAGGTGTACAAGTATCTTGATCCTAACTGTGGAAAAAAGTCTGTGTCCATAGATGTTACCTTCTTCGAAATCGTTCCTTATTTGTCCACAAATTGTCTCACGTCAATTTAGGGGGGGAGAGTTCTACTGGTGAAGCGAGGCATGTTCCACTTCCTATTCTTGTTGATGATGGTATAGTTGATTCCTTGCTTGAGTATTTCTCTGATCTGTTATTGCCTAGTGGCTTTTCTGTAGTTTAAGGAGCCAAAAACACATCATCATCATTGCCTTATCCCAATTACTTGGGGTCAGCAACAGGAATCCTATTCCACCATTCCGTTCTATTAAAAATATAACTTCCGTAAAATCACATGTTATCAAATCTTTTTTCACCATGTACATCCACATCATTTTTGGATCGAGCTGAAAACAAATGGCAGGCAAAGAAACATTGTTGTAGCCTTCAGCTGATCCATCGCCTTAGGAAGCGTCTAGACTCCCTGTCCTTTTGTTCATGATATTCCAATTGCCTTACACAAGAAAAAACATAGTTATACTGTTCACCCTATTTGCAACTTCAGTCCTATGACTCACTGTCTTTTTCCCTATGAGATTTAGTTTCTTAGTTGTCTTTTATTTCTATTCCATTGAGTATTGCTAGGCATTAAAGCATTCAAAGTGGAAAGAGGCCATGTGGGAAAAAACATAGGTCCTCACAAAGAAGAATACATGGGAACTAGTGGATGTTCTTTAAGGGAAGAAGTCGGTGGGGTGTAAATGGACGTGCACCGTAAAACACAGTTTAGATGGGTCAGTGGACAGGTCCAAAGCTAGACTAGTGGCTAAGATTTTTTTTTGTAACTAGGAACCCCAAGCCCACCCTTTAGGTAGACCGGGTAAACTACGGGCGCATGTAAGACCTCGCAACCCACATGAACCGGTAAGCCTAAGGCCCATGAGAACCATGAAACCTTGTGCGGGTGGCCCCAAGGGGATGATTGTGCCATCTTCACTAGTTACACGTGAAGAATGCATTCCTCCACAGAGATGTGCATGAAGAGGTTTATATGATGCTACCTCTAGGTTTTCCAAGTATTAGGATGTGAAAGGAAAGAGTACCATTTGAAGAAAACCATTTATGGGCTGAAGCAGTCACCTAGTTTTAAAGTTCATTAGAGCTGTGAAAGGCATGATTTGTGTAAAGTCATTCCAATCATACATTTTTTGTGAAGCACTCAGGTACAGATTCTGCCCTGATTGTTTATGTGGACGATGTAATGGTTACAAGGAACAATCCTATAGAGATTCAGAATTTGAAGACTTTTCTAGCCTCAGAGTTCAAAATTAAAGACCTTGGTGCTTTGAAGTACTTACTTGGATAGAAATTGTTAGGTTGAACATATTTCCTAAAACAAGTATGTTTTTTATTTGCTCAAGGATACAGGGAAGCGAGCAAAGTTGGCGCCTTGGCGGATACTCCAGTGGAAATCAATTTGATGCTAGATAATTAGGGAGGTGATCCACTCAAAGACGTGAAAATGTTGCAAAGATTGGTGAGTAGGTTGATCTATTTATTCCTTATCAACCTGTCATCGTCTATGTCGTAAATGTAGTGAGTCAGTTCATGCATGTTCCTCGTATCATTCATCTCAATGCAAAAAAAAGGATTTTAAGGTACCTAAAGTCTTCCTCAGGCAAAGGACTGTTAATGATGGTTATCTTAGAGTTGAGGCATAACCGGACGTAGATTGGGCTATATCAGTAGTGGATCGAAGGTCTACTTTTGTTCATTGTACTTTTGTTGACAATAACTTGGTCACATGGAGAAGTAAAAAATAGTCGGTAGCAATGGGTTGGGTTGGGCTTGGGCTGGGCTAGGGTTTGTCCAAGCCCCCCGACCCTCAATTATAAGGGTAGCCTTGGAGGTCTTAAATTGCTACATTGAAGCCCTACCTTCAAGGGCCATGGTCAGGCCAGGGCCTAATAGATCATTTTTTTATCATAATTTTTGGCGTCTTTTTTTAATTGAAATGAGATTGCATTACAAGTTCAAGAAAAGCACACAACTTACTTGAAAATGCAAAAGTTTGGGTGAGTTTTTTTTACTTAGGTTCTCTGCTTCTACTATTTTTGTTGGCAATTTGCATGGTGTTGGCATCTTTAAAAGTATTAGAAGCATATGTAACATGATCATAGTATATAAATGATAATGGAGACAAATTGAGTAGGAGTTTAATCAATGTGAAACATTAGATATACCAAGTAAATTTGGAGAATGATTTAATATATACCATAATATGTATACGCATGTATAAGTATATGTAAATGTGTATATATATATTGTTGAGATCTGATCTATTATGTAGGCGTGTTACACCAAATTACCCCTTAGGGGTATACTTGTAACTTTTTAATTAGGGTTATTATAAATACAAAGAGATTAGAGAGAGAGACTTTAATTCCATTTTTTCCCCTAATCCTCTCTCTCTCTCTCTCTCTCTCTCTCTCGCACTCCAAAATCCCACCTAGTTTAAAGAAAGACATTGGCACGTGACTTACACATCATATCATCCCGTTAGAAGCATTTAAGGCAAACTAAAATATGAACTTGAAAATTTCTCCTCAATTAATAACAGTTGATACTTCAAATAAGCATTCATTAAAATCTATAAATAAACTAAATATGAAAATTTGAATCATCTATCGTGATTCTTAACCATATTCTTAACCATCAATTTAACCTAACCATAAATCCTTAACCAATTCAATTACAAATCCTTGAACTCAAATTAAATGCTAATAAACCAAAATCAATAGTACAGCCAATGATCAAGATCACGTTCACCCTTGGGATGATCACTTGCTGGATCTTTCTCTACGTACTCTTCCTCTTCCTACGGTCAAGGTGCACAGATATCGAACCGGAATCTGCCGAAAATAACAGTTCGACTGAGTATTGAAAACACTCAGCGTGTATGAACTCCTAACTAACAATATTACAAACATTAATATAAGACATATAACATGGATTAACAATACATGTTCGCATACATAAATCAGAGTGCAGAAACATCTTTTCTTTTCAAATCTTACATGTGTTCACTTGTGCTTTTTTTTCCTACTTGTCTGTGACTTGTCTGACTTTTTTTACTTGTCTTCATTTTCCCATTATTGAATTCAACAACATGCACTGTGCAATAACTTAAAATAACTCCACTCCATATATGGGTAGAGACTAACATATACTTTACTTACCAAGATACCAATTCCTTAGCACATTACTTGGTGCGCGCGACTTAACACATTATCTGGTGCGCACGGCTTGCTTGTGATTAACTTTCTTGGCTTCTCTTGCCTTGATCTTAGATTTGTTGGTACTCGGGCAGTGCAAAAGTCAATAATACAGTCATGCTTGTGTACTCGTATACTCGTGTAATTTCATGTAATCGTGTTTTTCATCATGCTTGTGTATATCGGTTATCATGAGTGAGTGTGAGTGAACGATATCAACCCTTGGTTAAATCATACCCTAAATTATTAGTCAAAGTCCCTCGAAGATTCATCATAACGACTCATGCCGCCATTATAATACTCCTAAGCAACACAACCATAATTCAAGGCTTGTTTTAAACAAACATATGCCACCCATGCAACTTGTACATCACACATCAAAATCAGGGCATATCATAAATCTCATGGTTGGTAATTTAAATCATGCTCAATGGGGTTTTTACCATAAAATTAGGAAATCAAATTAATCATCATATATCAATTTCACACATATAATTTCATACATTCAATTTTACTAAAAACCCTAATTTCACAAAGAGTCCACATCCATCATTCAAATATTTTATACATTCACTTCAACTCTAGAAATTCATCCCTTCTTCCACATACATTCACATACCTCCATCATAAATCTCAATCCTCTTGTTCAAGCATAGACATAATATCCACATGGTTATTCACATCCTACTCATTGTTATTCACATCATACTTTAATCAATCAGGAAAATCTTGCTTAAAGGAAATTCATACTTTAAACATGCTTTGATTGATTTTACCTTATAGCTGCATCTTTTTGTTCTTATTTACATAAACGAATATTTTATTGATAGAAGGCAATCCATATTTACCTGTCTTGATCACTTCCTTACGATCTATCGCTAGAGAATGGCCTTCGATCTCGATCTCCAAGCACTTCTCTTCTTCTCTAGTTGAAAATTCTTAGAAACCATAGGTTTTCCTCCTTTTTGGATCTCTAAAACTCTTAGGAAGTTTTTCTACCCACGAAATAAAGTGTATTTTTAGAGTTAGGGACCCTAAGGTGTGAAAAGGGTTGAAAATCTCGTTTTCTGAAAAAATCACTGTTCTGGGTGATTGATTACCCATCAGTTACCAATCGATCGGCGCTGGTGGTGCCAATCAATCGACACCAACCCAATTTTTTTTTAAGAGTCTTTGGCTACTTTTTTATTAGCTTCAAATTCATGCAATTTGATCATAGAAAATGCTAAAAATGAGCAATTTATTTGAGTTTCTACTCTCTCTCACTCTCTCTCTCTCTCTCTCTCTCTTTATCTTCTCTCCTAGGATTTGTTCCTCAAGTTTTTTTTTTTTGGAACTTGGGGTGTCCCTAACCCTTTGGGTCAGGACTAATTCCCGAGGGTGCGACGTGAACCCACAACTCGCCATACCAGGTAAGTCCGGGTAAACCCATGAGGGGCTGGCCCCAAATGGGGAATGGGAAAAATTGGTATTAGAGCCTAACACCACGTCTCGGGTTCGAGTCACAGAAATGGCGGCTACCTGTGGAGGGCTATGAAAAAAAATCTGGAGAATTGCCCCGCCTTAGGGTGAAAGCCGTTGTGGAACGGACTACTATATATGTATAAGCATGAAGTCAGGCCGGGCTTTACATGGTCTTCATCGAATCTGGCCCTCAAATAGGCGGCTTTTATAAAATCTAGCCCAACCCGGCCCTCGGGCTTTAGAGACAAAAAAAATCCCTCACGTTTGCAAGCCACGGAGGACTGGGTACCCTTACTGGTGGGTCAAATTGAAAACTTTAGCCATGTTTTTTAAGGCATCTATATTCCGTTATATTACTCTAGGCCCATAGATTATGACATTTCTCTATTAGGGCATTTATGTCCATTTATCAAAGTTTTTTTAACAAAAAGGTTCTATAGGGGGCGTGAGACACTATTCTCGTTCTCCTTTTTTCTTCTTCTCTTCCTCTTTCTTTCTCTAAACCCTAGGAAATCCTTAACATTCAACTTGGTATCAGAGCCTCTTGATGATCAAAGATCAAAACAAAATAAACCAAGGAGCATGACGGCCAGATTACATCATCTGTATGGCCAGACCCCTTGGTCCCCCCTTGTTTTGAGTTTATTTCAAAGATATTTCCCCTTATTCTGTGTTATCTTTCTAAGAATTTTTTGGGTCTATTTGATGTGGTTTAAAAGCCATTAAATCAAATTAAAGAAAAAAATTCAGATTTCAATCAATCTGATGGTAGGGCTTTTATGAAGTTTTTGTGCTGGATTTATTGTTCTAGGTTGATGTGTTTTAATTTTTGAAAGAGAATGGAAGTTGTCCTATTGAGTTTGGATGAGATTTGAGGGAGTTTGATGTTTTCTCCTCCCTACAGTTACCACCTCCTCTTGGAAGTGCTGTATTTTTTGTGGCTTGTTTCGTTGGTATGTGTAGATCTATTTTCTGTTATAACTAGTAATAATCAGCATTTTTGAAGGTGTTTTGAGTGTTCTTAGTAAGGGATCTAATCAGCTCAATTTTCTTCAGTTTGAGTCAGTTGTGGGAATGTATGAGAATTCTGAATGGCAACCAGCTGTAGATCTGATGTGTGTTGTTCCAATCCTAGACATCTTGTAATCTCATGAACACTCAAGGTAACAATTCAATCTTACAAATTACAACCGTAAAATTGAATGGATCCAATTATTTAGAGTAGTCTCAATCGGCCAGGATGTTTATTGGAGGCAAAGGTAAACTTGGGTGTATCAATAGTAGAATACTGGAACCTCAATTATCATATCCTATTCATGAGAAGTTAAAGGCTAAAAATTTGACAGTGATGTCATACTCATTTATTCTATGCAGCCAGAGATTAGTAGTGGTTTATTAAGGACATTGCTTTATTAAGGCACTTTCTCGACATTGAGGTTGCACGTTCTAAGAAAGGCATTTTTATCTCCCAACGGAAATATGTTCTAGACCTACTAAATGAAACATGAAAATTGAGACCAAAACTTGCAGATTCTTCCATTAAACAAAATCATAACCTTAATAATCAATATGGTGATCTTTTGATTGATGCAGGTTGTTTCCAACAATTAGTAGGCACGTTTCTTTATCTATTTCTTATTAGACCAGACATTGCTTATGCAGTGAGTGTTTTCAGAAAGTTTATGCACTCACCAAGCTCTACACACCTGGAGGTTGCTTACAATGTTCTAAGGTATCTCAGGCCTTCACCAGGGAGAGGGTTATTAATTTCTAATCATGAACATGAGAACATGTTTGTGAACTTCTTTGGATTCAAATGGTACTACTGGAAATTCATTTTAAGGTGTAATGCCCTATGAATCCCTATTATGATAACAAGGCTTTTATAAGCATGCACATAACCGAGTTCAACGTGATGAAACAAAATGCATTGAATTAGATCGCTATTTCATCAGGGAGAACTTAAGGTATGAGCTGATTTGTTCTCATTATGTGACATCTGATCAACAATTAGCTGATGTTCTCACCAAAAGGTTAAACAAAACTAGGTTGTCAGGGATCTTATGCAAATTGAGAATGATAGATATCTATTCATGTCGCGCCCCAAAATCCCACCTAGGTTAAAGTAAGACCCTGGTATGTGACTTATACATCATACCATCTTGTTCGAAGCATTTAGGCAATCCAAAATACGAACCTGTAACTTTTTCCTCAATTAATAACAATTAATACTTCAAATGAGCATTTATTAAAAATCCATAAATAAACTAAATATGAATCATCTATCGTAATTCTCCAACATCAATTTAACTTAACCTTAAATATATAACTTAATTCAATTACAAATCCTTGAACTCAATTAAATGCTAATCAATCAAAATCCCTTGTACGGCCAACGATCAAGATTCCATTCCCTCTCAGGGTAATCACTTGTCGAATCTTCCTCTACGTATTACACTTCTCACGGTCCAGGTACACAAATATCGAACCCCGAACCTGTCAAAAATAACAATCTGGCAAAGAATTGAAAACACTCAGCGTATATGAACTCCTAACTAACAATATTATAAACATTAATGTAAGGCATAAAACATGGATTACGATACATGTACACATACATAAATTAGAGTGTAGAAACATCTTTTTTTTTAAAATTCTTTCGTGTGTTCTTGTACGTTTATTTCTTACTTGTCTTTCTTTTCTGACTTGTCTTTCATGTCCGTGAGTGTATTTAATAATATGCACAGATGCACTATGCAATAACTTAAAATAACTCCACTCCAATTATGGGTAGAGATTAACATATACTCTACTTACCGAGGTACCAAAGCTTTAGCATATTTTCCGGTGCATACGGCTTAGCACATTATCTGGCGCACACGGCTTGCTTGTGATTTACTCGACTTTTCTTGCCTTGATCTTAGACTTATTGGTAATCTGGCAGTACAAAACTTAATAAAGCATTCATACTGGTGTACTCATATACTTGAATAATTACTAGAAATCGTGCTTTTTATCATGTTTGTGCATATCCATTGTCATCTGTGAGTGAATGATGATAACTCTCAGTTAAATCACACCCTAAATTATCGGTGGAAGGCCTTCGAAGATTCATCATAACGACTAATGCTGCTATGATAATAATCTTAAGCCACACAACCATAATTTAATGTTTGTTTTAACCAAACATATATCATCCATGCAACTTGTACATCATACTTCAAAATAAAGCATATCATAAATCTCATGGTTGGTAAATTTAAAGCATGCTCGATAGGGTTTTTACAATAAAATTATGAAATTAAATCAACAATCATACATCAATTCCACACATAATTTCTTAAATTTAATTTGACTAAAACCCTAATTTCACAACACATCACAATTTTCGCATCACGATCATAAGCATTCCATCAAATCCAACATTCATTCATTCCTCCATCCTCAATTCATACATACACCACAAAAATATTCTTTTTCCCCTTGTTAGATCATACATAACGGAATCATAATAAAATCTCTAGAAAGCATGAAAATCTTACATGAGGGATATACATAATATAAAAAATGCTTTGATCAATTTCTTACCTTGAATCTATATCTTTTCTTCTTATTTTTCATCAAGGTTGGCGGTGTGGTAAGTGAGAAGGATCAAGGTTGGCGGTGTGGAAGTTTCTGCCAGGTGTTATAGCTTGGTCTATCTGGAAAGAGAGGTATAGGCAAGTTTTCGAGAACTCTCCCTCCTCTCTTCCCCGTATTTGTGTTTGAATCAGGTCTTTGGTGGTGGAGTGGGTTTCAGTATGGTAGGAAGGGGTGAACTTAGGCTTGATGTTCGCCTAATTTGTATTGTAGATGTAGGCATCTATTTGGGGGTTAGCAGGGTGTTTTCTATTTTTTCTCCTTTGCACTTCCCATTGGTTCACGATCTCATGAACTATGCACTATATGCTCCTTTGTACTTGTGATGCTTTTCGTATTTATATATTTGCTTGGTTTATCAATTAAAAAAATGATTATTTTATTGTTAGAAGTGAATCCGTATTTACCTCTCTTGATCGCTTCCCTACGATCTTACGCTTGCGAATGGGCTCGATCTAGATCTTCACACCCTTTTCTTTATTCTTCAATTGAATCTTGTGGGTCTTCCCGCTTTGAATCTCTCAAAATATTCTCTTCTCTCTCTTTCTCTCTCTCTCTTTTAGGTTTAGGAAGCTCTGGGAACCCTAAACTCACGAAATAGAGACTATTTAATAGGATTTGGGACCCAAGGGAAGTTAAAAAATCGGAAATCCACGCTTCCTGAAAAAATCACCACATGGGCGATTGATCGGCCATATTGTGCCGATCGATTGGCGCTGTGGTACCGAACGATCGGTGCTCGCTTTTATTTTTTTTTGCTACTTTTTTCTTAACTTCATTTTCATGCAATTTATTCATAAAAAGTGGCTAAAATGAGCAAGATAATTGGGTTTTTATTTCTAAACATTCCACATTAATTTTCATAGAAATAATTGTATTAAAATTAAGAACATTTTTTTAGATAATTAGATAAATAGTACGAATGCCAAGGAAATAAATCCAGGTCTCTACAATTCACTAACTTTAGGGGGAGCATTGTCTAAGACATCTATATTCTATTCTATTACTATAGGCCTATAGCATGTGATATATCTCAGTAAGGGCATTTATGTCCATTTATCAAATCCTTTTAATACAAATATTTAATAGGGAAATGAGACATTATTCACATTCCAACTCCTTTTCTTTTCTTCCTCTTTCTTTCTTTAAACTCTGGGAATTCCTTAACATTCAACAGTTGGTAGTGGCCAGGTCGAGTTCTGAACCTGGATATAAAGCTATGGCACACAATGCATGTGAGTTGTGGTTGAAATTGAAGCTTTATTGTGACAATAAAGTAGAGCCATTAGCATCAAGCATCACTTGGTTCAGAATGATGAAACCAAGCATGTAGAAGTTGTGATGCAGGCTAGAGCAACCACTGAACCAAAAAGCCGCGACTGATGGGAAGGGCGTAATCTGAACCCATATCTCAGGACCGAACGTGGTCATACACCTGGGCCATAGGTCGAACGAGCAGTGAGGCTGCATCATTCTCCCCTGCAGGAAAACCCCCCACATCCCAAGGGTATTCGAAACTCGTGACCACCTGCACTGATACCATCTGATGCAGGCCAGATGTAACCATTAAACCCAAAATCTGTAATTGATTGTAAGGGCGCAATCGAACCCATATCTCAAGACCGAATGCGGCCATACACCTGGGCCGCGGGCCAAGCGAGCGTTGAGGCCGTATCAAGTTGGCAGACACTTCATATGAGACATTTACATCTAAGGAGATTAGTTTTCCATTTTTGAGGCCTGAAGACCAGTTAGTTGATGTTCTTACTAAGGTAATGAGCTCTAGTGGACATCATTAGCAAGCTAGGCATGATAGATATCTATTGTAGATTGCATATCTTATTTGTGTCTTATACATTGTACTAGTAGTATACTATTAGTTTCCCTTCTATACTAAAAGGTTACCATTAGGGGGTATATACTATATATAATAAAGGAATAGAAGAGAGACAGTTAACTCTCTCTAAAATTTCCCTAAATCCCTTTCTCCAAAACCCTAATCCATAAAACCCTCTAATCCTTTCTAACCAAACCAACTTGGTATCAGTCTTAGATCCAACGGAGGGAGTCACAGCATGAGGAAGAGCTCAACACCACTACTGGCGTCTGTCGTAAGGACATGGTGAATTTTTCGATTGTGAAAGAATTTGTTACTATTTTATAGATCATTTATAGAGATTTATGATGATTTTTCTAGAATTTTTCGAGACTTGGAGATGCATTTGTTTGATTTTCTTTGATTTTTTGGAAAAAAAAAATCATTTTGCAAGAAACTGAATGGTGTGATCTGTTAGGGAGTTTTTAGAGGTTCACTTTGGTATTGATTGGTCTATATGAAAATTTCAAATAAATTTCGTGGAGATCGGAGGAGATTTGAGGTCTGTGATGTCTCAAACCTCGTGTGTTGGTACCCATCAGCAAAATGTTATGCTTGAGCAAAAAATCTGCATTTGTTAGAAATCACTCTTTTTTTTTTTTTAAAGCACCCAGTGGGGGTGAGGGTTTGGCGGGCTCCTACTAGTTTATTAAAATCTCAAAAATCTGATATAGACCACTTACTCTTTTATGTTTGCTATGAATGTACCTCAAGTTTTTTGGCATGATGTCTTGTTAAGTGTTAATTGTTGCATTCTTGATTAATCGTATGCCCTCACACAACTTGGATTTTAAAACTCCTATGGAAATGCTGTCTCATTCCACTTATTTTTCACATTACATATGTATTTTTTTTTTTTTTGGCTACGCCTCTTCTCAGAAGGGGTTTAAATGATCACCTCCCTCCCCGTAAATCCTTTGTTTCTATGGATGTTACGTTCTTTGAGTCTACTTATTTCTTTGACAGGAAGACATCTCTTCAGGGGGAGAGTGCAAATGAAGAGATGTTTCCCTTCCTATTCATTTCCTTCTCACATGTTTGGCAGTTGTCGTAGTGATAGTGATAGACAGGGGGAGTGTGAATTCCTTGTTGAGAAAAATAAAGAATTGCAAGTGTATGCAAGAAGGAAGAAAGTCACTAATAAAGACCATCATGAGCAAGGTTCAAAAAAAGGGTTTCGGACACCGTAACGGACATGGCCGAAACCGTTATGTAACGGTTTCGGCCTTTACGGTTTTTTTTTTGGCTTAAAAAAATCCAAAAAATCATAATAAATAGGAAAAAAAAAAAAATGTAAGGAAGAAGTAACAAGATTCTAAAGAGTTTTTAAAACTAAAAATATCATTTTACCTTCAGCAAATTGCCCGGGGGGATGGCAGGGGGGGCGACACGGTAGCGGGTAGCGGCATTCACCGAGATCATTACGTAACGGTTTCGGCGCTTTTTTAAACCATAATCATGAGCCCACCCAAAAATCTCTTCAAATCCAGCTAATACCTTTCCTTCTAGTCCTAACATTGTTGATTTCGATTTTCCTATTTCTCTTGGGAAAGGTATTCGGTCTTTTACTCAACATCTCATTTCTATTTTTGTTTCTTGTTGTGCTTTGTATTCTTCGTATTGTTCCTTTGCCTTGTCTTTGTCTTCTGTGTCTATTCCTTGTGGTGTAGCAGATGCACTCTCCCAAGTCTCAACCAGAGTAGCGAAAGACAATGAAGAAATGTTCGCTCTTGAAAAGAATAATACCTGGGATATGGTTGACTTACCAAGAGGGAAGAAATATGTTGGGTGTTTATTGAACAACACAAATTAGATTGATTAGTTAGAAGATAGGAGCATCGTTTGGTCATGAAGGGATACACTCAGACTTATGGCATTGATTATCAGAAGACGTTTGCCACAGTTGCCAAAATGAACTTAGTGAGAGTCTTGTTATCTCTTGTAGCTAACTAGAATTGGACCTTATTTCAACTTTGATGTGAAGAATGTTTTCCTGCAAGCAGGGGCAGAGGCAGGTGGGGGCTTTGATGAAAAACTATTTTTTTTAATATGGCCTTGGAATTGGAGATCGAGTCACAACCAATTGCGATTGTACTCAGGGAGAATTCAATCGCACCCACAGGCCAACACGTATCCCTCTTAACCCTTACTAACTATTGTTTGGATTTACTAATACTTGGGGTTCAATAATATAACCTTAGATTTTAAATAATATTTAGCTATGGTTATGAATTTTTAATCCTTAGGGTTAATATTTAAAAAAAAATTAAGACCATAAGTAATAAGGGTTAAAAGGGGCACGTGTTAGTCCGTGAGTGCGATTGAACTCTCCTCGAGTTAAATTGCAATTGGCTGTGATTCGATCTCTGGGAATGGAGGCTTGTGCCTCTTGAGCTTTGAGTTTGAATTTGTCCAATTGCGAGAACTTGGGATTGCACTCACTCACAAAGGGGCGGGAATCAAAGTGGGAGGGTTCATATTTCTAAATATTTTTCCTAAATCCAAGCTTAGATTGTTGGACCCTAAAGATTAGTGAACCTTAACTATAGTTAATCGGGATTAAAAGAGACATGTGTTGACCTGTGGGTGCGATTGAACTCTCCCCGAGTTTAATCGCAAGTGACTTGATCCCAACTCTCGAACTTTAAAAAGATATATCTTTTACTCTAAGTTGATTAATTATTTAATTGGGCATAATCACGGACAATGGATAGTTGCCCCTAAAGAAATATACTGTATTATTTAATTATTTAACATGACATAGCCAGGAGGCAAGAGGGGATAATTGTCCTCTGAACTTTTGAATAAAAAATCGTTTATGTGATGTTATTTAATTATTTAACAGGGCATGACTATAGTGCAAGTGGACAATTGACTCATTATTAAGGAGAAACAATACCCGTAAAATATAAATGAAATGTATCGATGAAATGACCCAATAACTTAGTCGTAACAAAAATTCAGGGGTTACGCCCCCGAACCCCTAGATTATACCCACCTAATAATTCTTCACAAATCTATCAACAAGTACTATCATTTTCAATTAACCACCGTGTGCCCCCACTACTATAAAATCCTTGCTCCGCCCTTGTCTGCATGGTGACTTGGATGAGGTGGTGAATATGTTATCTCTTCTTGGTTTTACATGTCTAAAATGTGTGCAAGTTAAAGAAGGTGTTGTATGGACTATAGTAGTCTCTTAGATCCTGGTTTGAGCGGTTTTGCAATGTTATAGTGACGACTGTTTACAATTAGGGTCAAGCAGACCACACATTATCCATCGAGCGGTCTCATTAGAAAGTGACTATCTTGATTGCTTATGTGGATGATATTGTAGTAACAAGTATGTTCTTGATCTTCTAGAAGAGACATGTATGACGAATTGTAAGCCATGCGATACCACTTATTGATCCTAATCAGAAGCTTAGTGAAGATAGTGGGGAATTCGTATTCGGATGCAAGAAGGTAGCAGAGACTTGTTGGTTGGCTCATCTATCTATCTCACCAGACCGGACATTACTTATGCAGTCAGTATAGGTAGTTAGTTTATGCATGCACCGACCACTGGACATCTAGATGTAGTCAACAGAATCCTACGCTACTTAAAATCGTCTCCTAGAAAGGGTATGATGTGTATGTGTCATGGAAACCTAAGAGTTGAAGCCTACACCGATGTAGATCGGGCTGGCTCGATTTTTGATAGGCGCTCCACTTCAGGGTATTGCACTCTAGTTGGAAGCAACCTTGTAGCATAGAGAAGTAAAAAAAGCAACATTTGGATGCAAGATCCAGTGTTGAAGCTGAGATTTGAGCTATGACACATGGGATATATGAGCTTCTTTAGCTTCGGTTACTCCTGACTGAGATAGAACTCCCTGTCCCTACTAGTGGTCCTATGAGCTTGTATTGTGATAATAAGGCAGCGATTAGTATTGCTCACAACTCTGTGCAACATGATAGAACTAAGCATATTGACGTTGATCGTCATTTCATCAGCAAAAAGTTAAAGGTTGGTAACATTTGCAGTCCATTTTTAAGTCTGAAGATCAGTTAACCGATGTTTTGACTAAGGGTCTTAGTGATTCTCGGTTTTGTAATATTGTTGGCAGGTTGGGCATGAGCAATATCTATGCACCAACTTGAGGTGGAGTGTAGAATACTTCTCATATTTATGTATTCTTTTTATTTCTTATACATTGTAATAGTGGTATACTATAAATATCCCTCATATAGTAATAGTATATCATTAGTGGAGTATACATGATTAAAGAATAGGAGAGAGACAATTAACTCTCTTTAATTTTTCCCTAAATCTCTCTCTTCTCTTTCTCCAAAACCCTAATCCATAAAGCACTAAATGTTAACCCTATAATCCTTCCTAACCAAATCAACTATCTACACCCAACTTGAGAGGGAGGTTTGTAATGGGCCTGTGAAATAGGCTCATTCGATTGGGGCTGTTTACTTCTGCTATTTAGTTATATCTCTGGTTGTATATCTGCTTTACAACATAATAAGTACACAAACCTATTTTTCCTGTTTTCATTATATATTAAACATAAGTGGTCAACCAGTGGAGTAGAAGACAAGCTCTCTCTTTTCTCTTTTGATATCTATTTTCCATCTGCTTTGTTCCTATTCCATTAGGCTGATATTCTAAGCATATTTATTGCAAGAGTAGTGAACTAATATGGTTTTGTTGAGCATTTATTGTTTTATGAATGAATATTGGTTTCTTTTTATTCTGAAAGTTTCTTTGGATTCTTGTTCTATGGTTTTGCAGTGAATATCATAGCTTTGGGATTGGCAAATCTATTTGGCGGACTTTTTGTTATTGGTCATAAGGTGAGTGGTTTCCCACGTTAACATTATTTCCTTACAGTAATCAGCATGATGTTCAGATCACAATAACAGTTCCACTATATATGTAGGTGGCCAATTAGGTAATTTATGAGCTGAAAATATGAAAGGAAAAAATTCTGGACATAAATTAAAGTCTTAACCAAACATTTGTAGATGACTGATCATCAATTTATTAAACCTCGTAGTAGCTACAATTCTGTAGAATAGTGACGAGTATGGGGTGTCGAACCATAGAAGACTGCGCTGGTTTCGTTGTCTTTTTCGCAAGATTAATCCTAAGTAAATGGTTAACAGAGTTGAGTGATTTGATTGAATTTAACATAAGAGTAGAATTTAAACTAACAAATTGTATTAATCCTACTTAAACTAATGGTGTTGGTGATATATTGGTGAAAAAACTTGTAGGGTGTTTGAATTCACCTCTAGCCTCATAATCACATCGACACGTATCCATTTATGTCCCACAAGCATAAGCTAAAGGGATGAGATCGACTATAAGTCTCACTCATCAAAAACTACAATGATTCAACGGATCAAATTCTAGGTATATCCTATGTGGTCAGCACGAGTGATACACACTAAGCTATGGTTGTGATATCACTCGTTTTCCCTGGGAACAAAATATCCTACAATTCAATTCATCGACAATAAATCCCATTGCATAAAATTCATATTTTCAATCACAAAAAGATATATGAATGAATTCAATTTCAACACAAGAGAGCCTAAGATAAGGATAAACCACATTGAAATTGAGTATAAACCTTAATAATTGGTTGAAGATAACCCTCTCATTATGCAATCAGAGTTTATACAAGGAGGAACATAAATAAAAATACACAGGACATGATTACTTGGCTAGGGTTTCATCGAAACCCTAGAAACAGGAGAATTAGTTCATGGTAGGAGACAGAAACACCAATTTTGATGAAGAACACGATGAACTCGAATGCTCCATCTTCCAATCCTTGCTGATCTCCAGAGCGTTCTTTTCTTCCAAACTCCCAAAATTCAGAACCCCTCTTTAGTTTAGAGCTTTCCCTTTTATAGAGAACCCACTCCTAGGGTTCAATTTTCTTTTTTAGCAACTTCCCTAAGGGTACTCTCCGCTTCGCGCGCGGAATCTGGAGCTGAAAAACGCCAATGACGATCGATCATCATCCTGGGACGATTGATCATCCATGTTAGGAATTTCCAACTTTGGCTACAGGTTTTTGGATGATCGATCGTCCAAGATGCTACGATCGATCGTCTACACTTCAACCTACGATCGATCTTCCTGAGATTGACGAACGATCGTCCTGAGATTTTCTGGTTCCTTTCTTTCTTCTGTTCTTCTTCTGACCGGAGGTCTTTCTGAAGGTTTTCATATGCTATTCCTTTGGTTTTACCTTGTATTTCTCGCATAATCCTGTCATAACAAATACAGCCAATTACCGTATCATGCTTCAAAAGAGAACTTTAAGGTACTAACATGTGTAGATTGAGGTGCATAAATGTGTTACAATTAGCACCGATCAATGACATGAATCCACTTTTAATATTTGATTCTAGAGAAACTTTTATCATGTCAGGCAACCAATATTTTTCACTATACTGTAGACTATGGCTTGACATGCATGCACATATCTTTATCTTTACTAATATAATGAGCATGGCCGGGCTCAAAATGTTGAGTGAATTTTAGCTTAATTCCAAAATTGCCCTTTACTTATATATAAAGGCAATGATACTTAAAAAGGTTGATTTCATTTTAGCATAATTCCATAATCTCCCCTTTACTTATGTATAAAGACAATGATACTTAAAAAGTTTGATTGAATTTTAGTTTAATTCCAAAACTACCCCTTTATTAATTGTAAAGAGAATGATACTTAAAAAGGTTAATTGAATTTTAGCTTAGTTCCAAAACTACCCTACATCAATATATCTATACTAATATAAAGAGAATGGCAGGTTCAAAACTTGAGTGAATTTTAGCTTCATCCCAAAACTACCCTTTACTAATTTTAGCTTTATTAATATTGGGGACTTAAAATGTTGATTGAACTTTAACTTAATTCTAAAACTACCCTTTATTAAAAATATAAAGCAATGGTTTCATAATCGGACAAGCCGTCGAACTGGCTGGATTACCGATTCCCGGTTCGATCGATCAAGTTGGATCGTGTCCTTTTATTATTATTATTATTTTTTTTTGGCCTATTCTTCTAGTTTTTTTAGTTATATCACCGGTTCTCCTATTGAATCGGCCAATTCTTCCAGTTCTCGGTTTTAAGGCCGATTTTTAAACAGTTCGGTTATGGTGGTTTTGGGGACCGATTGACTATCCGGTTCCTGAATTTAGCGGTTCAACCGGCCTGTATGGTTTTCAAAACACTGATATAAAGAGAATGAGAGACTTAGAAACATTGATTGAAATGTATCTTAATTTCAAAATTGCCCTTAACTAATCTAAAGAGATTGAGACTTAGAAATGTTGATTTAAATTTACCTTATTTAGAAAATGCTCCAATTTTATTTCTAAAAAATGTCCCTCAAGATCTTATAACTAAAATGCCCTCATATTTTTTTTATAGTCAGAATGTTCCTAAAGTTTTTTGATTTCCAAAATGCTCCTAAGTCAGGTTTCTATACCCAAAATGTCCCTCAAGTTTTTGATTCCCAAAACGTTCCTAAAGCTGTATTGGTTTTGTTTCTATTACTTCTGTTGTCTCTCTTTGTTTTGTTGGTTTACCTTTGGTGATCTTTTGTGCATCTCCTCCCATCTTTATATATGATTCTCTAATTGTCGATGAAAAAAGGATGAACCACCGACCTATCCAACAGAAGAAAGAGAGAGAGAGAGAGAGAGAGAAAGAGAGAGAGAGGAACTAGTAGTCCCCTAACACCAAAAAAAAAAAGGTGAAGAGAGGAGGAACCATTAGTCACCCAACACAATAAAAAAAATAGGGGAGGGAGAGGAGAGTCTAATAATTCCTATAACAGAAAAATCAATCAGGACAGAGGCAGAGAAAAGGCAAGGGGTATGGGAGAGATCACCAATAGAAAAACAAAAGGTAAAAGAAAGAAAGACAGCCTCTCCAACAGAACAGAAAAAGAAAAAAGAAACTAGAAGAGAGAGAGAGAGAGAGAAACTTGGACCAGTTGTAAATTTGCTGTCTAATCATACTTTTTTCTTCTCCTATTCTCTTCCTATTTTTTTATTCATCTTTAAGCAAATTAGTTTTTCTAGTTGTTTACTTATTTGTGTTGTTTTGCGTATTCCTTTTATTTGGACAATCAGATTTTGAATTATTATCATCTTTAAGATTAGCATGAAAGTTTAGAATTTATATTCATTATTTCATTTGCTTTAAGTCGCATCTTCTTTATATTGTTTGATGAAACGTAATACATAACATTTTCTAAATAATATTCGTTTCAGATTAGTAACTGCTAAACAGAGCTTGTTTAGGAGTTAATGTTGTTCTGAATGAATAAAATACCTTTAAATGCACTCCAATAATTCTGTAATCCGCAACCTGCTATTAGTATCCCGTATATCCCTTTTTTCGAACAATAACCTGCTCCAAATAAAACCAGAAACTGCAACGGTGTCTGCTAATTGAAGTGCTTACTAAGTCACTCTTTTTAAGACGATTCACACCCCTACAGGTGATGCACAGGGTATCCGACACGAAACCTTCAGGATACAACAAGCTCGCATATCCGTATTTGGACTATAGTCATGCACAGACTTAATCTCACACCTTACTCAAGTATTGTGCCCAATTTAACTCCAAACAACAAACTAAATCAAGGACTGTAAAGCACAGAATAGAAAACCAGAGAGCAGAGGAGAGTTTCTGTAGATAATATTTTTCGTGTCTAAGAAAGGAAGTAGAAAGGTATTTATATAGAATAAAATAAAAAGCCCGTTGGAATACCCACATTAGTTGTTATTTAGTGCAAATAATATGTAACTTATTCTCTATTAACCACGGTTAAATGGTAACAAAATAATTAACTTAATTAATATATTCGTCCCAACCCGGCATGGCATGGAGAGGCGCACACGCACGTGTGTATATTTTGGCATAGTGTTGTGACAAGAGGCAGAAGGTGGGTAACAACAAATTCCAATGCCCCTGAAGGCCCAATCCTTTTACCAATTCCACATCTTATAAGGAGAAGAATTTTTAAATAAAGGTCCGATGTGAGACTAAATGAAACTCCCAAATACACAAACCACTTGGATTTTTCTTTTGATTTTGAATCACCACAAAAACTACAATAATCCCCTACTTGATTCAAAAACTATAGTGAGAACAAAACTAAGAACGATACTAGATTCAATGCATAAACAAAGGTGTCATATAGACTTGAACCTTTGCATAGTCTAAAATTTTGTTTTCACCATATACCTAGTGACTAGAGGTCTTGCAAAACTGAGTTCTTTTATTGATGAGTCTTATATTTTACACAGTGTATCTTACAGAGTCTACAGGTGTATAAGCCAGCACATTACGACCATGTGCATAAATCCCGGTTTAAAAAGTTCTCTAGACAAATAGTTAATTTCTCATAGGCATAGTTACCAAGTCGGGGTTCGGGAATTATTCGTCTAGGGAAAAGTTTGACAAAATTCAAAAATAAATTAGGAAAAATTTGGGCAATATATATATAAAAAAAAAGATTAATAATTATGAACATTATAAACAAAAAAAATTCATATATTTATTTGGGAATTTTTCAAAAAGTTGTGAATATTTCACAAAATTTGCATCTTTTTTAAAAAGTCGTGAATACTATGTGAATTAATTGTTCAATAGTAAAGTCGTGTATTTTTTGGGACTTTTTGGAAAAATTTAGAACTCGGTAACTATGCTCATAAGAAACGGCCCCACTTCCATACTTATATAGGTGAGTCTATCAAGGATATCTATGTGACTATATATACCACTCAGACGAGCTATAAATCTCATTAAGATGAAATCCTCAACCTCAAAACATCACATATCTATGCACTATCCACACCATAGGAAAGGACTTGGAGAATGATGTTATTCTCCAATTTACAGTGCAACCCTCAAAAACCTGATTCTTGGGATCTCTAGTCTTCAGGTTGTTTTACCATTACAAGTGGTTTATTTATTAATTAGTGATGTGCTCCGCATTTTCTCCCTTGGGTAGGCCTTTAATCAAGGGATCCACCATATTTTCTGCTGATCTTATCTCATTTAAAGATATAACTTCATCTCATAGGAGTTCTCTCAATATGCATGTTTTCGACGTATTTGTCGAGATTTACCATTGCATTGAGTATTATTAACTCTGCTTATTGCAGCATTGCAATACAAGTTATTTTAATAGTAGGTACACGTTTACTTTTTTTTATTATGGGCTACACAATGAGGGGTAGCCCTTCCCCTCCTATAACCAACACAAACCCTGATGTAGGTGGGATTCGATCACAGGTCTCTGGTACGACGCCATGAGACTTTACCAACTAAACTAGCTGGCACCTACAGGTACATGTTTATTCTATTAAGGATTTGAACGAAAAGTTCTGAAGCCACTCAGCTTTTTCTGCTAAGGCTATAGCTATCAGTTCCGATTCCATAGTTGAATTAGACAAAATCGTTTTTCTTAGATTTCCAAGAAATTGCACCACTACCAATGGTGAATATATAACCATTTGTAGCTTTATATTCTTCAGAAATAGAATTCCGGTTAGCATTACTATGCCCTTCTAGTATAGTAGGGTATCTGCCATAATGAAGACAAAAATCCATGGTTCTCTATAAATATTTAAGAACTCTGCTAATTGCATCGTAATGCTCATTATTGGGATTATTAGTGTATCTATTTAGCTTTTCGACTACATATGCAATGTCCGGGAGGGTACAATTCATAACATACACTAAACTACCAATTACACTAACATATTCATTTTGTTTTATACTATTTCCTTCATTTGGAGATAGGTGTACACTAGGATCATATGGAGTACACGCAGGCTTACAATCATAATTATATTTTAATAACAATTTTTTTATGTAATGGGATTAAAAAAGAGTTATCCCATCATCTCTCATTATTTTAATTCCAAGAATTAAATTTGCTTCCGCTTGCATAAATACTTGTAAATGCACTCCAATAATTTTGTAATCCACAACCTGCTATTACTATCCCCTACATCACTTTTTCGAGGAATAACCTGCACCAAATAAAACCAGAAACTGCAATGGTGTCTATGAATTGAGGCGCGTACTAAGCCCCTCTCTTGAAAATGATTCACGCCCGCACAGGTGATGCACAACGTATCCGACACGACGCCTCTAGAATACAACTCACAGATCTGTATTCGGATTATAGTCGTGTACAGACTATAATCTGACACCTTACTCAAGTATCCTGCCCAATAAAACTCCAAACAAGAAACTAAAGCAAAGATTGTAAAACACATAGTAGAAAACCAAAAAGAAGAGAAGAGTTTCTCTAGAGAATAGTTTCCGTGTCTAGGAAAGGAAGCGAAAGGTGTTTCATATAGAAAACAAAATAAGCCTGTTGGAATACCCACATTAGTTGCTATTTAGTGCAAATAATTTGTAACATGTTCTCTATTAGCCACGGTTAAACGATAACATGAATAATCAATTTAATTAATATATTCTTAATGGGTAAAAATAAATATTTTTTTATTTTATTTTAATCAAAGACCCAATCCAACCCAACCCTACTCGGTTTGGCCAAGCGCGTGTGTTTTGGCATAGTGTTTTGACAAGAAACATAATGTGGGTGGGTAACAACAAATTCCAATGCCCCTAAAGGCCCAACCGCCCAAGCCTTTTACAACTCCACATTTTATAAGGAGAAGAATTTTTTCATATACTTCCGATGTGGGACTAAATGAAACCCCCAATACACAACACCCAAACCACTGGAATTTTTCTTTTGATTTTGAATCACCCACCAAAACTACAACAGTTAGTACTTGACACTCAACCGACACCTATGCTCGTGTCTATCATCATAGATTAAGATCTCAATATCTTAACATGCTAAGGGAGCAAGCAATGGATGGGGCCTCTCCTCCATGACTAGTAAGAGCTTACCAACAATCTTCTTCATGGAGAGCCTCCCAAATTTTCTACCATTTGGAACTCCTATGCTGATCAATTGAAAGGGCTTGTTGTATTGATAGATTCCCATAGGAAATGGGTTCTTCACCTTCTCGTCTCCTTTTCTTTTGCCCAATGCTGTTTGGGGCTGGATTGCCCCTGTTTTTCTTGGCAATAATTTTTTTTTCCCGTCGATACAACATGCATTCTGGATCTTGTAATTGGATAAGAGATTTGGTATTTCAGAACTTAATTTCTTGCATATTTGACGTATATTGTAATCTTCCAGCTCAGGGAACTGAAAAATGACCAGTATGAAGGAGCCGCCAATCAGACAAATGGAAGATTTGAACGTTACCAAGAAGTACTCGGACGGAGAGAGAATTTCCCTCTGCATGCAACAGTTTGTGTGCTTTCATATATTATATTTGGGTTACTGCCACCAGTCATGTATGGCTTCTCATTCCGTAAGAGCGACAACAGGGAATACAAGCTCATAGCAGTTGCGGCATCTTCTCTGCTATGCATTGTTCTACTTGCTATAGGGAAGGCCTATGTTCGAAAGCCACCAAAGTCGTATATCAAAACTGTACTGTACTATTTTAGCATGGGGCTTATGGTCTCAGGTATTTCTTATGCAGTAGGTGTGCTGATCAAGAAGCTCCTGGATGAGCTTGGTTGGTGGGAATCAAGTGCTGCCGTGCATTTTCCTCTTTCCTCTATATTTCTTGAGACGAGATCTGTGGAACCAGCGTGGGCATCTTATTGATGGAGACAGCTGCCACGCACAAAGATGGTTGGGGCATGGTTCATTAATATTAGATATGCAGTAGAGAAGTTGAGCTGATTGTGATCAATGAACAATCAAAGTTGCACTTTTTCTGTTTGTCTTCTTCCTTTTTTTAACGAACTATTTCCAGTCAAAGCATGATTCCATATGTATTCGTGTAAGACAGATTACTGGAACTTAATAATTTGATAACTGTTACTAATCTGCACATCTTTGATTCACTCCCCTAGGTTAGTTGGTGCAATGGTGCTACGATTATAGCCGGGAGACATTTGTTAATTCAAATAATTCCAGGTGTTCTACTAATTGTATCTTTCCAAGAATCAGTATGAATCTCATCCTCGAACTTTTTGACCATTAAGTAAAGAACTGTTTTCTTTCTACTCGCATCTAATGATTATGACGATGTAAATTTTATCAAGCTTTAGTGGTCTAGTAATGCTGTGAAAATAATGAATTGTATCAAGCTTTCTTCACTCTGTTGAAAATAATGAATTGTTGATGCTTGAATTTGAAGCAAGAAACCTTGAGATGAACTGAAAGTGTGTTGCAACCACTTACATGGACCATGATCTCCAGGGGGGAGGGGGGCCTTTTTTGGGGAGGGGGACCTGTTCTTCTTCTTGGCTATTTATTTTTGAGCTGTGTTCATTTATGTGTTACTCTACATGACATTTCATTATTGACAAATCTAAAAGGGTCATGCAATGCAATTAATTGCAAGTATATATATGCATGTGGCTGAATGTTATTCTCTGGTTAGTGGGATGTGATTGATGTTCCCTCTTCGATCTCTCTTTCCCTGTAAGGTATCTGGTGTTAAAGAGGCAGTGATTCATGAATCCATTTGTTCACACATTGTACTTGAAAGAGTTTTAACTGTTCCTAGGTCTTGATGGGGTTTAGTGGGTTCAAATTTCGGTCTCATATCTTTTGTATCTCTTCAGGTGTCTAAAGCTTCGAATGACTTCATATCGGAAACGCGGGAACAATCTGACTGGTATGCTATTACCTCCTGAATTATTTTGTGCCTGTTACTTCTTTACTACCGGATGAAGTATTTATGGATCCTGTCTTACTTTTGGCTCATTGCAAAACTAAATACGATTGTTTTGGTGATATCATAGTATCAAAGTTCTCCCATTTTTTTTTTTAAAGTTCCAAAAAATTTTGGTTTTTTGTTAAATGATTGATTCACCAAGTATTTGCAACTTTTTGAGAAAATTGCAATTGTTTCAAAGTCTCAAATTTTGTGAATTAAACCTTGTACTTTTACTATCCATTCATAATTGAATACGAATTTGGATATTGATATAGCCGATTAAATAAATAACCGTCAGATTATGTAATATATATATGTGTGTGTGTGTGGTGTAAGTTTATGAGATTAAAATATTTCTGTTGATATTTACTTTTAAATAATTTTAAGAAATTAAATTATTATTTTAATATACATGAGGATAAAACATTAATTTATCATTTTAAAAATATAATTTATATTTTTTTTGGATTTTTAAAAGTAATTGAATAATTCAAATATTATCCAAATTTGGATATTTTAATTGGAGCCGGATACAAATACTCTTTCACTTTTTATTGAATATTTAATTGAATTAGATAGTTTGATGTGCAATTGAATAAGAATTCGGATATACTACTCGGCTTCGAATTCGCTTCATATACAGCTCTACATAGAACTATAAGTCAGGGTGTTCTGTGGAAGTGCTCCTATCTTGTTATAAGTTATAACCAACAACTTAACCGTGTAACGGGTTTAAAAGGGCATGTGGTGGATTGAGGTCTTACCACCAAGTGAAGATAATCATGTTGTTTTTCTTCTTTGATTAGATTGGCAGCTGCCAAACGCGTTCTCTGTATAAAATTAATTATAAAAATGAAAACTTTTGAGAATATATTTTTTTTTTTTAATCAAAATGAGAAAATTAGTAGTAGTGTCAAACAGCCCCTACATGTTTATTTATTGAGGTGTGCTAGCCCCAATCTCATTTACTCCAAATTTCTCCATAGACGCAAGATGAACACTTGGAGAACTTTTATTATTTTAATAGTTTAAAAAGCAAAAGTCAAAAACTGGTTGCCATTTGTTTGGCCCCAGTTGCGTCTTTGGAAGATATGCGACTGGGGCTAGCAAAATCCTTTATTAAATCCAGGAGAGAGTAAATATATATTCCAAGCGGGCCATAGACATCCCTGATGACATTGTCACTCAAGAAAATTAGGGTTTTGGCCGACCCCATTGTGACGCAGAAGCATAAAGATGTGGCAAAAATGGGAGAAAATATATGGGTCCCAAAAAACAATCTCTTACAAGGCAAGTTAAAGAAGAAAGAGGAGAGGGAAAGGCCACATGCAACCCATTCGCATCATACTCAAAGATCTCGGCTGTCCTGTCCTCATGTGTGACTTTTTGAATTTGGTGGGGTGACCCTACCATCACTCAAAAGCCCCATGTTCTCAGCAACAACCCAATATCAGAGCTAGCCTCCAAGGTTTGCACCATTTTGTTCCTACTTTCCATGCCAGGGATCTCTAAAGGACGCCCTATAAAATGAAAATTGTAAGGGTGACTGGTTGCACGACACTGCCCCACCAAAGACCAAAAGCTCTGACTGTCAAATCCTATTTATCATCTCACCTAATTATTTATTCATTTACGAGACATTACTTGTCATGGTTAAAGAAGTAGACATATCAACTGCGTAACTACACTCGAAAACTGAATTCCCCTTACAAGATGTATACACAGCTTTCTGTCTTTGGCATTTCCATTCTAACTAATTTAGATTTTGCTAGCGTTAGGACACTTCATTCCTGACAAAACGGACCATACTCCAAAGTGTTTAGACGTAATATTTAGATGAGCGGGCCTTAGATGCTTCATTCTTAACGAGGTGGCTCACACCCAAAAGTGTTTGTCGTTTTGCCAAACATGAGCCTCAAAGGACCGTGTCTAAAGCTAGCACTCCTCTACTAATTTTAATCATCACAATACAATGAGGAATCTAAAATAGTGTTACCAATAGGGAAAATCTAATCGGTCTCAGGTGAGGTCCACCCACGGTCAAAGTGGGTGGAAGCCTTTCAATCCAATTTTACCTCGTGGACCCAACTAAGGGTGTCAATGGGCTTGAACTTGATTTTTGAATAGACCCGAGCATGGCTCGTTTACAAGAGGTTTTGAATATTTAGTTAAATTGAGGGAATCAATTGGTTGGGTTGGCACTTATCAACCCTGTTTTTCTCATAGAAGTTGGAACCAAGACCTGCCTAGTGGGTAGGGGTGTCAACCGGTGGGGTCGATACCCGGGAGGGGTCATCCTGCCCAAGAATGTAGAAGAATTTATTTCTTTTGGGGTGGTTTTAGTAAACGGGCCTTAACAGGCTAGGTCAGTTGGGCCAAACCCGATATAGTTTAACCAGCCTCGAGCTTAAGTGTCTGAGCCCAAGCCCGTTCCCAACTATTTAATTAGGCTAGGCCACAGGCCAGCCTAGTCCATTAACACCGAGATGGCTGTAACCCCCTTCCTGTTAGGTTGTTTTGTAACCAATGTGCAATGGGTCATTGTGGGATCGGATTTGGTCTGGCCCTCGCCAGACCCTCACAAAGCCTCCTTCACTTCTCTTAACTCTAGTTAAGAAATTTTACTTATAAATACTATTGAATTATTAAATTCCACTATTTTCAATAACAAAACTTTAACTTTCATTTTCCAACTTTCTCATTAGAGAAGTAAAATCATTTTCAATAGTTGCTGGCGAAGAGACCCTTAACATAAGAGATACCAGATACTCTTTAAGCATGTCAATTAACATTTCCGTTAGCATGCACAAGAATATGTGGCACAATCAGACTGCTTTTGGTAGTCCTTGCCAGTAACTATTAGAGGATCCTAAGTCAGAATATAATTCCAAAATTTTTTTATTTTTTTTTGGTAAACTCAATCATACCACAAGGCAATGACTGAAGGCAAAGACAAGGGAATTTCTATTAGGCACCTAACAAAAGAATTGCTCAAGGGATCTATTGCCTTTTTTTTTTCTTCTCTTTCCGTAGATAATCTCATCTTATATCTTATCCAGTGACGTTCGAATGAGCAGAGAGACAATCGAGGGCACCGGATACTCCTCTCTCTTACTGCTTTTTCTTTTTCTCTTTTTCCTCTTCTTCTTTGTCCATAAGAAACGAAAAGAGTAACAGAGGAGAGTGGAAAAGATAAAGAGAATGGTAGCATATATGTCCAGTTCTCAAGTTCGTTTGACGTCCAAAATTCGACAAGTATTACTTTCCATTAATGACAAGAGACAATACCCTTTTTTTTCTGTCTTTTTTCAAGCTATCTCTACCCATTTTATAGATACCCGCAAGAAGAGGCAATCCAAAGTCCAAAGGCGTGTACAGCAAGAAAAGTGCCTCTGGTTCCTACCTTACCTTTTTGGATGAAGAGTAAAGCAAGTGGGGTCCGCACTTCAAGGACCCACTGTAAATGCCTGACATGCACTCCTCCTACTTAAAAGCTCTTCACCAAAGACTTTCTTGTATGTGTGTGTACTCACATCGTTTCTCTGTCTATCTATTATTTGCTGTACTATAGTCAAAGGAAATAGAAAACGCCCCCTTTATACTCATCCCTTAGGGTTAGCCGTTAATCTGGTTTTTAGAAAAACAAAAAAATTAATTTGAATTTAATTAAGCTTAATCATGGTTAAAAATGTGTTACATTTCTTACTAGTTCCATCCTAAACTACCGGAAACAATGCCGGGTCCACTTTCCGGTCGTCCACTATCTCCCATAAGAAGACAATAATATGACACTTTTTATTTTTTTTATTTTTAAGATTCCATCATATTTATTTTGTCTACTTGCGTAAAAATAATAAAAACTAAAAGAGGGTAGACGACTGGAAAGTGGTCCAAACATTGCTCAACCGCCAAAATAGCATTACACCCTCCTTTCTCCTTAACATGTTTATTAATTCAAGTAAATTTGGTAAAATTCTACTGCTTCTCCTCCAAAATTAATATTTTAATTCTTTCAGATTGTACAGTATTGGTTAAAATTTTGATATTCAGGTCGAAATATTTACAATTGATTTTTAGTTTTTAAATATAATATTGATATTTATCAAAATATACCAATTTTTATATTTACTTAAATTTTGTATTTTTATTTTTTAATTATAAGGTTTTGTGTGAGGAATAAATAATAATAATAATTTATTGTTAGACTACAAATTTAAAGATTTGTATCCATCATTGTGATAAGATACCTAATAAATTAAAATACTTCAGATTCTTTAACAATTCTGCTAACCTATTCAAACTAGAAAATTTAAATATTTGGGTACTTAATTATAATTATTTAATTTTTATAAAGATAATAATTATTTTTAACCTAAAATATTATTATAGGACACCTAATAGGCTATGATACTTAAAGATTCTAAATCACTTCTACCTATTTAAACTATTAAGCTCCCAACTTTTATTTTGGGTACTGAAGCTCCTAACTTAATGAAGTTAAATTTTAGAAAGAAATCTGGTACGGTAAGAGATCCTTCAAGATGAGTTCAAAAACCTCGTCTCTTGTCTTGAATAAAATTTATCTATAGCCTCCTGTATTAGGAGAAAAGAGGCGCTTGTAGTTTGGTCCCCTAGCTTTAGACATAGGCTAAACTATTGAGAGGTAGAAGATTTATTCCAATTGTTTACACACTTTTTCTTCTGTCAAACTGTATACAATGCATAGTCGATAGAGATGTAAGATTGTGGTCAATGGACAACAAATAACAGTTCATAGTGAGGTCGTCAATGCAGGTCTATTTGATCAAGCTTGCTTTTTTTGTATCGGCTTTTTTATCATCCTAGCATTCTATATAAAATATCATTTTTTCTCTTATCCATAATGCTGGTCATTAGATAAGATTCTCACATGTAATCACTTAAAAATAGAATGTGAGGATATAACAAATAGATGTTTTATGTGTTATGAAGGCTTAGGAGTAAGTAAATCAGCTATTGATACATTGTACCTTAAATTTTTTGGGGTGGCATATTCTTTGATCGGAGATTATATGGACTTTTCCTAGTTTCCATCAAAATTAAATTTTATCAAAATCTTTACATGGTCTAATTTTTTTTATAAAATACATATTAATAAGATTATTTGTCTTCTAAATTTATAATATATTATGTACATATAGAAAATTATATAAAGAATAAGAGCTGATATTGCATTAGAAAAGATAAAAGTAGTGAAGCCAAATACTGACCCTTGGTAAAGCCATAATCGGTTAAGGTTGTGAAGTATAAATGAGAGTATATTTGGGAGTAACTCTTGTATAATTAGTTAGTAGTATAAAATTCTCAAAAAGATAAAAAAAAAAAAAAAAATTGTATCAAATTAAATATATCAAGCATATTTTTTAGTGAGAGTGTAAAAAGGGGGCTCCCCATGAAAGAGTGCTCCCCTTCATATTTAAATTGTTCTTTAATTATATACTGATAGTAAAAATACTATTCAAATTCATTATATGCTGAATAAATTGACTATATTTTATATTTCAGTTAAAAAAAGAAGGAAAGTGCTGGTCCGGATTCACTGGCACTGGGCCGGATAACTAATGGGACAATTACATGAGCAAACCAATTCGATACGAACTGGATACAGATTATCCGTATATCCATTGTTGGCAATTTCAAGAAAGGAACACCCGAATCATAGATAGCTACAAGGATTCAGAAAAGCTTCTCTCTCCTCCCACCAGATTTATACAGCAAATATTAAATCAAGTTTATGTTTTTCTTCCTCTCTCTTTTTTTTAATATCTCCTGTGCAACTGTAAAACCGAGTTTGAATGAATTTACAATTTCGCATAATCATTGAACCTTGATATCTGCTCTCTCATGGTTCGCAAGATCTCCGCCATGGATGGCCTCAGACTAGGCTGTTGCCGAAGGCATAACGCTGATATGGAAGCCATAGCTATAGCTTCATCAAGGTCGAACTCTCCTGCCAGCCGGGGATCCACCATTTCTGCCACCATCTTCGTGTTCCCGAGTGTTGGGCCTGCGATTGACGTCAAAAGCTGTTCTTTCTCTGAACAAAAGGCTTCGATTCCAGTGACCAGTTCCAGAAGAATCACCCCAAAACTGTAAACATCGTTCTTTTTCGATGCGATTCCCGTTCTCAAGTAATGGGGATCGATGTAACCTGGAGAACCCATTACTGGGTTCATCGATGATGGCACAACCATCGAAGAAAATCCCATTTTCGCGAACCCGAAATCACATAGTTTGCAGTTGAGCTGCTCGTCAAGGAGGATGTTTGATGCTTTAATGTCGCAGTGAACGATTTGGGGGCTGCAGTTATCATGGAGGTATTCGATCGCTTCAGCTAACTGGAAAGCAATGGACATGCGTTTCCTCCAAGAAAGCACTGAATCACTTCCTCCACCAACTCCTCGATCATGGAGTTTCTCGTGCAAGCTTCCATTTGGAACGTACTCGAACAACAAAGCCCCTTCTTCTGTAACAACCCAAAATAAAATAAAATAGAAATGCTTTAGAATTTAGAACTGAGGGAGAAAGATTGCAAAACAAAAATCCGGAAGGAAATGACAAAAAAAAAAAAAAGACACCTCTTTCATCGCAGTAGCCAAGAAACTTAACGATGTTCTCATGTCGAACTTGAAGAAGAATTTGGAGTTCCTGCTTGAAGACTCGGTTAAGACGCTCACTACTGCTATGGATCTTGAGTGCTCCAAGAGTCGAATCCGTGAAGTAAGCGAGATAGACAGTACTGAACCCTCCTTCACCAATCACGCGAGAGAAATTCATGGTGAGCCTCTCTATCTCGTTCCAACAAAATCTCCTCACAGAAAAAATCTTTTTTTCACACAAAAGTTCCTCAGAATCCGGCAAATTTGGAACAATAGGAGTATCGGAGACTGCCCCACGTTCAGAATCATCTGCGACTCTCTTGGGTTTGCGTCTGATCTTGAATATGAGGAACCTGAGGAAGGCCATGAGGAATACCCAAGTAATGAAAATACCCAGAACGCTAAGAACAATGATGATGATTCTTGGATTGAAGTGGTGGGTGCCTGAAACTTTTAAAGGGGGTGTGGGTGGAGTTGCAGAAATGGAAGCTGCACAGAAGGAGAGATGAGAGAAAAGGAAGGAGACAGAGAGAGAAGCAGCAGATCTAGACCTGATTACTGATTTATTAGTAAAATGGGAGGACGCCATGGACGAGGAATCTGACACGCGGAAAATGCCTATCATCTCCCCAAGTTTGATTATGAAGTTGGACCAAGAGAGAGGAGAAAGAAAAGGGAGAGAGGGAGAGGAAACTTATAGTGCAAAGAAGCTTTCAGCCCCACAACAGGGAAGCGACATCCATCTGAGATTCCAATACTCTTAACAGCTATTCCTTCTATATTAATCTCAACGTTGACCGTCTACCCCATTTCTATTCGGGGGGTTTTGCATATCACCTGTTGCATTCTACCTGTTTTTGCAAATATGAGTAACACTTTTACAAATTAACTCATGGTTTTGCACCCGTTTATTCCTCAATCCCTACTTTCGTTGGCTTTCGCTTGTTAGTTTTAGAAATATGATATTTCATAACCTCACAAAATCTTTAATTACCCTTGGGTTAATAAGTTTTAACCTTTGTGATTAAGATTCTCACCTTTAGGGATAAAACATCTAACCTTGATTTTTTTTTAAATAAAAAAATTAATATGTCCCTTTTAACTATCTTTAACTTAGGTTAAGTTACACTAACCCTTAGAGTTAAAACATCTAATTTTGGTTTTAAAAGAAAAAAATTAACGTCACCCCTTTGAACTACCTTTAACAATGGTTAAAATTTATTAACCCTCAGGGTTAAAGCATCTAACCTTGCGTTTTAGAAGAAAAAAATTAACGTGTCCCTTTAACTATGGTTAAGATTCACTCATCCTTAGGGGTAAAACATCTAACTTTGTATTTTTGAAACAAAATTCATAAACATTTAAGGTGTTCCCTTTTAACTCCCTTTAACTGTGATTAAGATCAGCTAACCCTTGGGGTTAAAGCATCTAACACTAGTTTTTAGAAAAAAAATAATAAAAATTTAACTTATCTTTCAACTCCCTTTAACTATGGTTAGGGTTCACTAACCCTTATGGAAGGGGACATGTTAATTTTTTTTAAACACCAAGGACCAAGGTTAGATGTTTTAACCCTAAGGAGTAATTGATCTTAACCACAATTAAAGAGAGTTAAAAGGGATAACTTAAAATTTTAATTTTTTAAAACCAAAGTTAGATGCTTTAACCACGGTTAAAATGATTTAAAAGACACGATTAAATTTTTTATTAGGGTGAGTGAATTTTAACCACAGTTAAAGGGAGTTACAAAGCGAAACATTAATTTTTCTAAATTTTTTTCTTAAAAACATGGTTAGATGATTTAATCCTAAGAGTTAATGAATCTTAACCACTGTTAAAGGGAGTTCAAATGGGACATGTTAATTTTTTTCTTTTAAAACCAAGGTTAGATGTTTTAACTCTAAGTGTTAATATATCTTAACCTAAGTTAAAGGGAGTTAAAAAGGGACACATTAATTGGTTTTTTTTTTTTAAAGCTAGGTTTAGATGTGTTATCCCTAAGGGAGTGAATCTTAATCACAAGGGTTAAAACCTATTAACCATAGTTCAAGTATAGTTAAAAGCTTTGTGAGGTTATGAAATATTATAAGGGCATAATAATCGTTTTCCTAATAATAACAATTCAAAGCATGACAAAATTAGAGATTGCAGGTTGTTTGTCCGGATGGTTGTTAAACCATGAGTTAATTTACAAAAATGTTACTCATAACAGTGTATTTGCAAAGCTAGTAGAATACAACAACTTATATACAAAAACCCCTTTCTAATTCTACCCCTTAGAATTACACAACAACTTATATGCAAAAACCCCTTTCAAATTCTACCCCTTTGAATTCTAGCTTCCAACCTTCCATTACCAACACCATTTTTCTCTTTCTCACAAGATGGCGCAAAATTGAAGTAAGGAAGCAAAAAAATATTAAAAAAGATAGAGGGATCCCCCCACCTTTTTTTCCCCGTGAGTGCCCACAGCCAATAGCAAACTTGTCCTTAATTAAATGACTTAGGATTTTCTCCTGTTTGTGCTGGACTCCCAAGTGTCATACGAGTGCACAAGGCAACGTCTTGGTTGGCATGCACTCGTATACGTGACGCCTTTTGAGTGGGTGTTGGCGGTCTTCTCACCGCACCAACGAAGAGTCGTGTCCAATTAAATTCTAGAAACTACACTCTTTTGGTCTCTCGTAGCAGAATTGTCAATTGATATATTCACTCACCAACAAATACTAATCAAACTAAGAGATTAATAGAGCTCTAATTGAATAGGTAATCGGAACAACTCAAAAAAAAAAAACCTTCGGAGAGGGTATTTATGAAAAAAATAGTGATCTTTTTATTGGTAGTTGCAAAACTACCATTGTGGTGCCCAAAGTAGGGCTATCAATCCGGCACTTTTATGAGGGGCCTGGCCCAACCCTTCAAACCCTGGTGAATGAAGGTCGGGCCTGGTAAGACCTAGGCCAACCCTAGCCCAAGGCTTGTTTTGAGTTGAATCACTTATCTACTCAACCGAAGCTCCAGTTCATCCATAGGGTGGGTAACATATACCCAAAAACGAAAACAAAATTAAAAAAAAATGTAAAACTTAAAATCTAGGTAAACATTAATCAAAGTTAATCGCTAAGTTAACTAGGATTTTTAATAAAAGTGAGAGACAATTAATTTTAATAACATGTATCTCTTTTTTATTGGCTAATGTGATAAAAAATGAGAGAGAGCCCTCAGACAATTTACTCTTCGAAAGACTGAAACTAAACACATAAAAGGGAAGTATTTGGATTTATTTATTTCACCTTCTGATTTGCTACAATCCTGCGATGAGGATGTGGAGAGAAGGGGAGCATTTCATCATCTGGGACCAGCAGAATTTGACTTACATAACTCATTAATTATTGCATACAATGTATTAAATTAATTAATATGGAGTTTTGGAGTATGACTTTGCTAACAGGACTAAGTTAATCAAAATTTTGCTTGAGAATAAATTTTTATTATTTTATAAACAACACAAAACAGAATATTGTATAAATATTACATTAAATTAAAGAAAGTATTTAATATTAAATAATCTTCACCAATTAAAGGATGTCGAGAAATACAAACTTGGCTAACGTGTGTGTTAGTTTAATACCACAGTGGATTTTTCCCTTTTATTTTATTTTACATTTTAAATACAAAGAGGAGCTCTACTTCATGTCATTGAGGGGAGCTCCCCTTTTTACATTGTGATAAATTACCCCAATCTCCTTTTAGTAATTACAATTGTGTCACTATCCTTGTAAATAGAGGAGCTCGCTTCAACACTGTAATGCAAAGCAGAGCTCTGGCTCAAAATTATCTCTTTATTTTATACTCTTATTTAATTCAAGTTCTAAATTGACAAATTCCCAACCTAACGCAGAGACACCCTCGTGCCAGTCTGAGATGCAGACTTCCATACTCTCCTCACTTACTTCCATACTCATCGTCACATAGTGTCATTTGTTGTGTTGTTATTATCCTTGAACATGTTAAGAAAACAACTTTTCCTTAATGCTATGTTTGGTTGTCGAGAAAATAGGTGAAAATATGGAAAAGAAAAGAAAATTTTGAATTTCTAATACAATTTTTAGTTGAGTTTTATCTCATTTTCTTTTCTTTTCCATGTTTTTACTTATTTTCTTAGCAACCAAACATAGGGTTATGCTATGTTGGTTTGTTGTGAAAATAGGTAAAAACATGGAAAAGAAAAGAAAATTTTGGATTAATACAAGTTTTAGTTGTGTTTTGCCTAATTTTATTTTATTTTCCATGTTTTCACTTATTTTCTTGACAACCAAACATAGGGATAGTGTTAATTATCGTTAAACTTTTTCAATAGTGTCAGTTATCGTTGCTATCCCTTGTCAAACGGACGGGCCGGCGAATGGGCAACCCATTTGTGCTTCGTGTCATGCCGTGTCGGCCCACCTAATTAAACGTGTCATGCTGGCCCACTAATAAAACATGGAGCCCAGGCATGGTCCATGGCGGGTCCGTGTCGTGCCGTGCATGGCCAGCCCGCGTGCCCTTTTTTCTAATTTTTAAATTAAATTTATAATTATAAAATTAAAATACAAAGACATCAATATTAATCTAAAATTCAAAAAAGTATCATTATATTTATCTTTAAAATTTATAATACCCCTAAAACTAATAGTTATATAGTTGTTGAGAATGCTATTTTGGTCATTTGTGAACTTAAATGACCGATTTCTACTTCTGCCCCTCAAACTAAGTTGTTTTATAGCTGTTGGAGGGCTAAAAATGTAAGCATCAAAATAAAAAAATTTGTTGGAGAAATTGGGTTAAGCGGGCTGAGCATAGAGGCCCACGTGTCCGTCGTGCCTAGGTCGTGCCCATGCATGTCTCATGTGTCGTGTCGTGTCGTGCTGGTCCACTGGCAAAAAAAATAGAACCCAGTTACGGTCCACCAGGCAGGTCGTGCCGTGTCAACCCACCTATTAAACGTGTCGTGTCGTGCAATCCCACCTTGGAACGGGCGTGCCCATGCCCATGCCGGCCCACGTACTGTGGGTCATTTTTACACTCCTACCCTTCAACATGGTAAGGAAACAGCTTTTTCAATCGAGGAGGTTATGGTTTCGAGTTATAACCAAAGAGGACAAGTAAAGTAGTGACACTTGTCACTATGACAGAGCGTTTTGAAAGTTTGGCTCGAATAACTCCAAATGAACTATCTTTTATGGGATTTATTTTCCTGCAGAGCTCTGATTGATATTTAAACACATCTTTTATTAAAATTTCTATTAATTGACAATTTTAGCTTTTTTTGTTTTTATTTTACTAGGTGTATCATTTATTAATGGTTAGTTGGTTAGCATGAGAGTGGAGCTCTTGTGACTCGTCAACGAGGGGATTGGATCATAGACCTCCCTCGACAGAGAAGCCACACACTACCACTGGCGCAATTAAACATGTCATTTCTTATTTTCATTATTAGGTGGTAATTTCAGACCCAGGGCTATCAATCCACCCAAACTCTCTTGACTTTGCATTAGCTTATGATGTGTTGGACTCGTGAGTTAGCTCGGGTTGTGTTTTATTAACCCAGTTATTATCGGGTATGGTTTGATTTTAGCTCTCTAAATGCGAAGGGCCATAGTATCTAGTTAATTTATTAGTGAACATTTGTACTTACATAATTATATCTACTAAATACAAAAATTAAGTTTAAATGTTATAATATAATTAATTTGTTTACATTTTTTTTTTCAAACGAGTTGGAAAGCAGGTTCCGGTTGAGTTGTCCCTATATGGGCTGGACTCGTGCTTGGTATTTTCAACAAATTAATAAAAAAAAAAGAATGCATTTGGATTGGTGTTGATGGTATTTCTGCCCAGAATCTACTTTATTTGCAAAGACAATTCACAATGTACAGAGTTTTCATAGTGAAGAGAATGACTTTATAATTGGAAATAAGAGGAGATTAGGCCCACCCTAAGATAGAGGAACTAGTCTTCACATGTTACATGTGGTGGTGCACTGTTCATTTTCCATCTTTTAGTATTTGCTTGTTAGCGAGAGAATGACTCATTTATAAAATATTTATATTTAATAGGATTTGCTACCAAAAGTCCAAAACTGATACATCAGGAAATGTCGGATTTACGACACTTTTCAGAAGTATTATATCTTCTTTTTGTTTTTTCAAAAATATTTGTATTGACACCCTGTTTATGTATTTCATTGGTCCTTCTTAGCCTTCTGCTACAAAATTTATTGTTGCCAAAGTTTCACTAAACTAAACTCATGTCATACCATCAATAGGCTCTTAAAACTTTCGGAAAGAGAGGTTTTAATGAATATAGAACTAAGAATTAGAGATTTTTAAAATGTTATCAAACGATTAAATTCTAAAAAAAATTAGAGCTTATTCGAGTAGAGTTTTCAAACGGACCCTAAGTAAATGTGTCAGGCTGGGTCTATTCAAAAATCACTAAAACTTAAGCAAATAGGCCCCATTGCCACCCATAATCACCATGTTTTTGTATTTGGTTAGGCCACGTTTGAACTAGTTGTTTATTCTACCATTTAGTTGATCCATTTCAGTTGAAGCATTGATCATTTGCTTTGGAATTGGATAGCTCAATTAATGTTGTGCCTTAAAGAGAGAGTAGTTGCTTGAACAGTGATTTACATTTTATGGACCATTTGGCATGTTTGAAGTAATGAAAGAAATAACTGATTATCCTTTATATTAATACTTATGCAAAATAATGGTCCAGAGTATTTCATATGAGCGTAGATTGAAGACTTGAAGTACTTATGATATAGCACCTTCCCGTCTTCATTGTCTAGTGCGACACTCGATTTGTTTTTTGGTAGCTATGGATAGAATTTTAAACAAAGGGAGCATTTACAAAAGGTTTGAGAAGTTGGTGGATATAATAAAAATATATTGTACAAATAATTTTTATTTTTTTTCTTAGAGTTCTGCAAATAAATTAAAAGATAGGAAGTATTTTTTTTTTTTTTGGTAGGACTAATTTGTTAACTAACTATGTCAGGGGTTAGGACTGTCAGCAGGGTTAGAACTCAACACATGGTGGGCGTCAACAGCCACACCAAGGACTCGAACACGAGTCTTCCCTTCCCAAATGGGAGATACACTACCACTGGGCCAAACCCTTGGTGTGTAAAAGATAGGAAGTTTACAGAAGTTCTATTTGTACAAGTACATGCTAGTACAAAGACATGCTAGTATTCAGTTTCATTCCTTACTGACGTAACCCCTCTAGCTCATGAGAGTGGTCCTTAGATCATGTTCCAGAGAGGGTGCTTCCCTTATGGGGCATTTGGATAGGATATATTAGCCAAAATCAATTTTGATAAGAATTCATTGTGTAGTAATTTATTGTCAAATAATTATTTTTTACAAATAATAGTGTTTGGGAAATATAAAGTTGAGATTTTTACTCAATCAATTCTTATCACATTTGAAAATATGATCCAAAAGCTACTTAGTATTTTGGCAAGCACGATGTCCACTCACTAGTTACTAAGTTTCGAAATATTTATTGGCTAATGCCACCAAAAACGATAGAGTCCTCAAGCACTTTACTCTTCCGAAAGACTGAAACTAAACACTTAAAATGGAAGTGTTTGGATTTATTTATTTCACCTTTTGATTTGCTACAATCCTGTGTAAGGGAAACAAGGATGTGGAGGAAAGGTGACTATTTCATCATCTCGGCCGGCAGAATTTGACCTACATTTTAAAATTATTAATTATTGCATAGAATGTATTAAATTAATTTAATATGGAGTTTTGGAATATGACTTTGCTAACAGGACTATGTTAATCAAAATTTTGCCTCAGAATTTTTTTTATAAACAACACGAAACAATTTTTTTAATTTGTAAATATTACATAAAATTAAAGAAATTATTTAATATTAAATAAATTTCACTGATTAAGAGATGGTGAGAAATACAAGCTTGGCTCACGTGTGTGTTTGTTTGAGTCCCACAGTAGATTTTTCCATTTTTTTGTTTTCTACTCTTATGTTCTTTCAAAGTTTCAAATTGACAAATTCCTGACCTATTAGAAAGACACTCTCCCATACTCTCACTGTACTAGTGTGTCATTTGTTGTTGTTACCCCCCTTCAACAAGTTAACCAAACAAATGGAGGAAGTTATAGTTTCAACCAAAGAAGACGAAAAAAAGTAGCAACACTTGTCACTTGGTCGGAGAGAGTTTGGAAGTCTAGGTTTGGGACCTCCAAATGACTCTGTTATTAGAATTTCTATTAATTGACAATTTTAGCATCTATTAACCATTTTTCTTTTTTTCATTATTAGGTGGCAATTACCGTCGAAACTCCCTTGATTCTACATAAGCTTGATATGTAGTTCAGGTTGTTTGATTTTAGCTCTCTAAATGTAAATGGTCACAGTAATAGTTAATTTATTGATGAACATGTATACTTATGTACCTATATGGACTAAATAGAAAACCTAAGGGGGCATTTGATAAAACTTAAAATACAAGTTTATAGACTTATTTTATTAAATTCAGCTCTTAGTTCATAATAACATGATTTGATAATATTTTTGTGATAGTATAAATATTTTACCAATAAGTGATTTTACTACTTAGTCAATAAACAATCTGAAGTTACTTTTTAACAAGAACTTATTTTACTTATGCAGATAACATCAATTTTTGGACTATTCTATCATTATAATTAGCTCTTAAATTTTAAGGCTTAATTAGAAAGTGCTTATTAGATAAATTTTATTAAAACGCCCTCTAAATTTAAAATAGAATTGCTATATAGAATTAATTTGAATTTAGCTTTTCAAATGAGTTCGAAAAGTAGGTTCCGGTTGAAGGGTCCCTATATAGGCTGGACACGTGTTTGCCATTTTCAACACATAAAATACAGTTGGGTTGGTGTTGATGGTATTTCTTCCAAGAATCTACTTTAATAGCAAAGACAATTCACAAAGTACATTGAAGAGAATGGCTTAATAATTGGAAATAAGAGTTTATCCCACAAGGTGTCATACTCTAGCACTGGAGATTAGGCCCACCCTAAGATGGAGGAACCAGTCTTCACATGATACATGTGGTTCACTCTTCATTTTCTATCTTTATTTTATGCTTTTAGTATTTGCTTGTTTATTCGAGAACAAAAACTTCACTAATAGTAGGTAGAAGCTCAAATGACTAATGGTATATATGTCAGATATTTCACGCTTTTCTAAAATATTATATCTGCTTATTATTTTTAAAAAAATATATGTATTAACACCTTATTGTGTTCGTATTTCATTGGTCGTTTGTTACCCTTGGTTACAAAAATTATTGTTGCCAAGTTTTACTCAACTGAACTCATGCCATACCATGCTTTCGTATTTGGTTAGGTCACATTTGAACTAGTTTATTCTATCATTTAATTGACCTTCAGTTCAACTGTTCAAGCATTGATCATTTGCTTTGGATAGCTCAATTAATGTTGTGACTTAAAGAGAGAATAGTTGTTTGAATAGTGAGTTACATTTTGTGGACCATCTGACATGTTTGGGCTGATAAAAGAAATAACTGATTAACCTTTATTAATACTAATGCAAAATAACAATCCAAAGTTTTCATATGAGAGTAGATCAACTGATTAACCTTTATTAATACTAATGCAAAATAACAATCCAAAGTTTTCATATGAGAGTAGATCAAAGTACTTCTCATACGAAAACGGACCATAAGGTCCTCTTCAAAATTGATCACTCAATTACAAATTGACGCGTGACTGTGAAATTATTATTTTATTTTAACTCTATTTCTCTTTCCACCGTGTACAAATTTGTTTGGTGTGGTTAGTTTGGAAGAGGACCTTAGGTCCTCTAATCAGCACTCTATCATTTAGCTCCTTCCGTCTTCATTTTCTAGTGCCTCTATAAATGAGGATGAGGCATGGACACGGTAAACGAGAAATGATCCCATCTTTAAACCACACTCGATTTGTTATTTGATAGCTATGGATAGAATTTTAAACAAAGGCTGCATTTACAAAAGATTTGACAGTTGTAGACATAACAAAAAAAAATTAAATTGTACAAATAAATTAAAAGATGCCAAGTTGCTGAAGTTCTACTTAGTTCAAGGACATGCTTATAATGATTGCATAGTCGATCAATTTCATTTATTAAACCTACCCCTCTAGCTCAGGATTCATGAGAGTGGTCCTGGGATTAGTTACTCAAACCTCGTAATCTTGATTATTAACAGTAGATAAATAAATATATCAAAAAGCTTTTTTTAAAAAAAATTATTTCCATTGTTTTTAGGAATAGAAAACTGCTTGTCCAACACGCAAAGTTTCAAACTCTCATGCTTGTGGTGACATGTGTTGCCACTTACTTTCATTACCTTTAGAATCGGTTAAAATCATAATTTCTTATTTTTAAAAAAAAGTATTAACCTGTTGAAATGATAGGTGTTACACTTCAAGTGAGTATATACACTGATATTTCAAATGACTTAAATATTGCTAACATAGTCTCACTTTTTCTGTAGTACCTAAAATAAAAAGAGAACTAAGAATGTGGCTAGCTACTACACTATGATGTACTTGAGAGACATCATTATCAATAAGATAAGAAAAATAAAAGAGAAGATTATGAATTTTTCTATGAAGAGTCAAAAACCATACAGTAATGAAGCAATGAAAGTACCTAAGAATGAATTAATTGAATACTTGAGAAGTATTAATATTGTTTAGAATAACATGTACATATATGTATTTTGCTCATATTGTAAATAGATTTTTATTATTTAATTTATGAATGTATAGTTTATTGTTGTTTTATTGATGATTACATAAAATTTATTATATATGTAATTTATAGATGTATAATGTATTATATTTGCAAGTGTGTGTTGATGAAACCGTAAAAAAGGTGGAATAAACGATCACGGTCTCCCTAGAAACAATGATTTTTGAATCAAAATAATCACGGTTTCATACAAAAAACTATGATATATAATAGGTGAAAAACTATTTTCAAATGGAATAATATCGGTATTTAAAATATTCAATCACAGATAAATAACTCGTTAATATTTAAAACAATCACGATTATGTTTACAACCATGATATATAAATACGTAAGATCATACATTGAAAGATCGTGGTTCAGTTTGCGTGCTATAACCGTGATCAATTACTTACGGTCATCGATAAAAATCGTGAGTGATATTCTTATAGTGTAAGGAAAAAAGGAGATGTTGACCTAAAATGTTTACTTCTGTATTTGAATTTTCTTTTATCTTCTTTATCACAAGCTTCACCTCCCATCAATGAATGGTGAGCACCTGTTGGTTGGAAATTTAGTTTGTTTCGGACGTGCTAGTGTGCAACACCAATACTCATTTTATTAACGACGAGATCAATTTTTTTAATTTCCAAACTACCTCTAACATTAGGCATATTTTGGGTTGCTCCAATTATCTTTCCAAATAGCGCTATGCATAGTTAATCTCTATTAGATAAATAGTAAATATTATTAAATCAAATATATCAATTTCTCAATTCGCATTCAATTATTTATTTTATATTTTTGTTGGGATATCATTTACCAACCCTTAGTAACAATAGTTAATGGTTAGAATTGGGGATTACAACTCTTGTTTACTCATCACCCAGGAGAATAGATCCTGAGACCTCTCTATAATTCGTACCCAATTATAAGTTGTTGAATCTAAATTTAAATTGATTTTAAAATAGGTTCTTCAGTTTTAAGTATTGGATTTTAACCCGTAAAACTTATTTGGTTTATTTAAAATAAATCTCTATTTTAAATCAAAAGAATGATGTTTTTACTTTTAGGGTGACTTGAAGTTTGGTCTCCTTGTGAGACAAGTTTATTTCATTTGTGTATTTTCTCTTTGAAAACATAGTCTTACATTGGAAACATAAAAGAAAGTTTCATTCTTTATAAGTGTTTTAAAACTCTACTAGAGTGTAATCTTATGGTCTAGGAGACTCCGTATAGTATAGGAGATTCCTATTTTCCTAGTCTTTAAACCATATCTTTGACGCATGAGCTGCACTCGCACTAGCCGCGATTGGTCGCTTCTTCTTTTTTCTGATCAGATCGGGGTCGTCTTTTTCTTTTGTCTGATCAAATCGGGGCCATGGGATAAATGAACCGAGATTGTGTGCTCTTGATGAGACATGTGGTGGGCCCGTTCATTGTTTAGATTGGACTAGATCCAATTGAACAGAACAATGTGTGATTCCAGAAATTGTTAATTACAAATTGGTGCTACAAGTAGCCCAATCATGGTGGCAAACCTAAAAGGGTTAGCTTCTTTGGTAGTCTATAAGATTAACTCACTCAAACAAATCAGTCTAACCGGTTAGTATTCAAACTGAATCAATTTGACAAATCGAAATGAGATGGCTAAATCAAACTACCTAGTGTTGTCCTAATGGACCTCTCTAACAGATAGTCTAACCGGTTAGTCTATGGACTAAACCAACTTGAATAATTGAATTGAGATTGTCCTAACGGACTCAACCAATTTGACCATTTCGGTCCATATACAGTTATACTGCCAAAATTATGGTAGAAAACTGTATGGTTGGCTTAGATTCTGATTTAAAATAGATTAATGATTTAATTGGTATTGTGAAGTTAAATAAATGTATTTAACTTGTGATTTAATGTATTTTTAATTAAATGATTGTATATTAATTAAACAAATATTTAATTAATTAGGCTGATTTCTAAAGTGATTTTTTGGACTAAAAATTATGTTTCAATGTTTTAGATTAATTTTTTTTATTGAAATGAATTTTTCATAAATTTAATTAATCTATTGTGAAATTTTTATTAATTATTCGGGCATACTCTAAAAGAGGGTTGATGCATCACAATCCGTTGAGTAGTACAAACTCGTAGGCATTGGTCGGTTGAATCCGAGTTAAGTTGTATCCTGAAGATAAAATTGTTTTTTCCTTACACACGGGAGGCTTCGACTATCTTCAAGGAAGACTCTCTTTCGAGCGCCTCTCAACTTGTAGGATTCGGTTATTTATATATGTTTTTATATTAATTATTTATTTATCTAACTTGTACATGGATTTATGAAATAAATCCGACATAAGTGGATAGAATTACCCCCAAAAAAATTATAAGTGAATAGTAAAAGTATTATTCAAATTAACTCCTAACAAATATTCCAGCAAACCATTTCGAATGCGATCTAGATAGTATAATTTATTTTTTTTAATTGAGAGTAACATTCATTCATCAAAAGGCAATTACAAGCTGTTAAGGGACCGAGAGCCCAGTGTGACACGGACCGAAGTAAGAAGACAGTCTACGGATGTTGTCGTTGAGATCCCCCTGGGCTATTGCACGAGCAGCGTGATTAACAATGCGGGAAATGAAACTGAAAATTAAAGAGCCATTACTGTTACAAAAAGTGATCATGAATATTGCAACTATTGTCTGATTTTCTCAATGAATTTTTGACGAATGCTTCCACGATTTCTTTGGAGTCAGACCCAATGATCAACTTGTTTCCAATAGTATTATTTTGACACCCCTTGTGGAGGAGTTGGTAATTTCGTGAAAGGAACAATCGAATCATAGACAGACTTCTAAGCTACAAGGATTCAGAAAAGCTCCTCTCCCTCTCTCTCTCCTCCCACCAGATTTAGCAAATAAATCAAGTTTATGTATTTAATATCTACTGTGCAACTGTAAACTGACTTTTAATGAATTTACAAATTCGCATAATCTGTTAATCACTATCATCATGCATCCCCAGTTTTCCCCCGAGTGGAATCTATGAAACTTGATATCTGCTCTCTCATGGTTCGCAAGATCTCTGCCATGGATGGCCTGAGACTGGGCTGTTGCCGAAGACATAGCACCGATATGGAAGCCATAGCTATTGCTTCCTCAAGGTCGAACTCTCCTGCCAGCCGGGGATCCGCCATTTCCACCACCCTTTTCGAGTCCCCGAGTATCGGGCCTGCGATTGATGTCAGGAGCTGTTCTTTCTCTGAACAAAAAGCTTCGATTCCAGTGATCAGTTCCAGAAGAATCACCCCAAAGCTGTAAACATCGTTTTTTTTCGATGGGATTCCCGTTCTCAAATAGTGGGGATCGATGTAACCTGGAGAACCCATTACTGGGTTCATCGATGATGGCACAACCATTGAAGAAAACCCCATTTTCGCGAACCCAAAATCACATAGCTTACAGTTGAGCTGCTCATCAAGGAGGATGTTTGATGCTTTAATGTCGCAGTGAACGATTTGGGGGCTGCAGCTATCATGGAGGTATTCGATGGCTTCGGCTAACTGGAAAGCAATGGACATGCGTCTTCTCCAAGAAAGCACTGAATGATCGCTTCCTCGATCATGGAGTTTCTCCTGCAAGCTTCCCTTGGGAACGTACTCGAACAACAAAGCCCCTTCTTCTGTAACACCCCAAAAAAATAAAAATAGAATTAAAAGCTTTAGAACTTAGAACTGGGGGAAGAAATATTGAAAGCAAAAATCCGGAAGGAAATGAAATAAATAGAGGTACCTCTTTCATCACAGTAGCCAAGAAACTTGACGATGTTCTCATGTCGAACTTGAAGAAGAATTTCGAGTTCCTGCCTGAAGACTCGGTTAAGACGCTCACTACTGCTATGGATCTTGAGTGCTCCAAGAGTCGAATCCGTGAAGTAAGCGAGAAAGACAGTGCTGAACCCTCCTTCACCAATAACGCGAGAGAAATTCATGGTAAGCCTCTCAATCTCGTTCCAACTGAATCTCCTCACAGAAAAATTATTCTTTTCACAGAAAATTTCCCCAGAATCGGGCAAATTTGGAACAATAGGGGTACCGGAGACTGTTCCTCGCTCAGCATCATCTACGACTCTCTTGGGTTTGCGTCTGATCCTGAATCTGAGGAAGCTGAGGAAGGCCATGAGCAATCCCCAAGTGATGAAAATACCCAGAACGGTAAGAACAATGATGATGATTCTTGGATTGGAGTGGTGGGTGCCTGAAACTTTTAAAGGGGGTGTGGGTGGAGTTGCAGAAATGGAAGCTGCACAGAAGGAGAGATGAGAGAAAAGGAAGGAGACAAAGAGAGAAGCAGCAGATCTAGACCTGATTAATGATTTATTAGTAAAATGGGAAGACGCCATGGACGAGGAATCTGACACGCGGAAAATGCCCATCATCCCCTCAAAGTTTGATTATGAAGATGGACCAAGAGAGAGAGGAGAAAGAAAAGGGAGAGAGAGAGAGGAAACTTATAGTGCAAAGAAGCTTTGAGTCCCCACTACAGCATCTCAGATTCCTCTACTCTACCAGCTCCTCTTCAATCTAAATTAATCTCAACGTTGACTGTGTACCCCATTTTTAATTCTAATTCTACCCCCTTGCAATTCTAGCTCCTATTACCAACGCCTTTTTTCTCCTTTTCTCACAAGATAGAGCAAAACGAAAGCAAGGAAGCAAGGACACTGTAGAAGGATACTCCATTTTTTTTTTAAATAATTTTTTTTGTGTGATTATTAGATTAGATAAACAATTGAAAAAAAGGAATCGTGATCTCTCATTCAATTGCCCTTTAAACTCTGGTTAAAAAGTTATAAAGGATTATCAAAAAAATAATTTGATAAAGGTTAGATTATTAAATCCTAGGCAGTGGATTGTCTCTGGCAAAGCCAGAAAGGACACTCAGTTCCGGCGACAGTTGGCGTCAAAATGGAGAGATGCCATTTCATTTTCTTCCCATAATTTTGATTTCTCTTCATTTGATAACCCTCACTCTTATTCCCATGATTTGGACTTTTTCATCACTTGTCACCTATTCTATGGAACCCGAGACAAGCCCTTTCCGGAGACAATCCAAGGCCAAAACCCTAAGAGTTAATAAATCTTAACCACAATTAATAAGGGCTAAATAGAAGTACGTGTTGATCGGTGCAATTGAACTCTCCCAAGTTTGATCACAATTGAATATTATCTTTTTTCATCCTTTTTGGTGCGGATATACCTACGGTTAGTGGCCTGGGTTAGCTTGAGGATTGGAGCTCTTGTAACTAATCTGTCGGATTAGATCCCTAGACCTCTTACTTGAGAAAGACCACATGTAGGGGTGGTTATCGGACCAGGGTGCTCGTGAATTACTCGAGCTCGGCTCGTTAATAACTTGAACTCGTTCGTTTATATTTAGTAAACGGGTCAAGGTTAAACATTTTTTAAGCTCGTTTAGTTAAAGAGCCAAACTTGACCATACCCCTACTTTGCTTGATAAAAACTCAGTTCGGTAAGAGTGTTGTTTAACCGAGTGTGAGGAGTGGTTATCCGATGGCATGTTACCCCTTTACATGCCAAACTCCCTCAATCACTTTGTTTTTAAGCCATGTGGGACTAAACTTGTGAGTGTACGAGTGTGAATTTGTGACTGTGTGATTGTGTTCCCCTCCTCTCAAATATAGTCCCGCATCGCCTAAATACAAAAGCTCCTGTGGATAATTGGCTATATAAGAGAAAGAGAGATAGCCTCAATGAGTTGGCAATTGAGTCTGGAAGCAGAACGCGTGCGCGACCACAACCTACCACATGTCCCATTTAAAACTTTTTAAAATCATAGTTAAGTTTAATTAACTTAAGGTTAGTATTTTTTTCCTAAAAATCAAGGTTAAATGGATAAATGTTAGAGGTTAATGAATCGTAGCCACAGTTAACGAGTGTTAACTAACTTGGGGTTATTTTACTACAAATCAAGGTTAGATGGTGAACCCTAAGGAAGAGTGAATCTTAACTACAGTTACTGAATGTTAACTAACCTAAGGTTTATTTTCTAAATACCAAGGTTAGATGGATGAATCCTAAGGATGAGTGAATCTTAACCACAATTACTGAATGTTAACTAACCTAAGGTTTATTTTCTAAATACCAAGGTTAGATGGATGAACCCTAAGGGTGAGTGAATCTTAACCACAATTTATATATAAATATAATAAATTCTTAAAGGGGCATGTGGCATCCGTGGAGGTGTCCGCGTTCCGCTGTGTGAAACGCAGGCGCCCAAAGAATCATTATTATTATTATTAGTTTTTTTTAATTAATCATGCATGTTTAATTTAAGCTCGTTTAACCTCGAGCTCGGCTCACGCTCAACCCGAGCTGAGCTTGAACACCGCTCCTTCATTTGCAAACAAGCCGAGCTTGAATATTCCCGAAAAAAAAAAAAAAACAAGATACTCGATAAAAGCTCACTCGGCTCAAATATCACCCGCGACACCCCACCATTGAAGCAAGAGGGGGGTGTTAATTGAATATCATCTCAACTCATAGAAAAACAATTTTGTCCTTGACTTTTCACTCTTATCATTCAAATGGGAGAGATTAATAGTGATCTATTTCCTTAGAATGAGTTGGGCGTTGTTATGTCTTGACTACCTAGTGATCTATTTCCACAAATACTAATCAAACTAATTGGGTTGCATTCTAATTAAATAACAAATAAAAAAACTTAAAGCCTAAAACTTAATTAGGTAAGTATTAACCTCTTACATTAATACTAAGCTAATTAGGAGCACATTTCAAAATTTTCCAAGATCTTACTATGGGTTTATCACCTAGCATTGCTACCCTTTCAATATGTTTAGAAAAACAAAATTATAAAGAAAGAATTAATAGTTTATATCCATTCTCAATGTAACAAATAAAAGTAAACTTGAGATCTTCTCCAATTGTTGCTGGTGAGGAAACCACTTGTACCACTCTGAAGGCGCCACATAATCTTATACATGGCTCTCAATGTGTTGTATAAGCAAACCAATGTTTTGGTTGGTGTGCATGGGATATGTGACGCTCTAGGAGTGAATGATAGTGGTTCTTCGTTAGGAACACCCAGAGAAGATCTATCATAAAAGTAATGACACTTGTCACTACCAAATGAGAACTTGAAAATTTGTGTTTGGGAAGGCGTTTCTATTAAGACTGTAGTGAATGGTGTTTCTTTTTATTGGCTAATAATACAACCGAAAAACAATAGTCTCCCTCACACCATTCACTTTGAATCCTGACAAGAGGACCCCAAGGTCCTCTTCTAAGCTAACCGTCCTGTGTCTCTTTTAATACCTCTTAAACCATAATTAAGCTTAATTAAATTAAAATTAATTTTTTAGTTTTTCTAAAAACCATGGTTAGATTTCTCAACCCTAAGGGGTGAGTGAATCCTAACCACAGTTGATGAGTGGTAAAAAGAGGTTGTGGACCAATGAGATGTCAGGTCATAGGTTAGTTTCTAAGCTGACCCTAGGTCCGTTTTCCATTTCCCATTTACTTTTCCCCGAGAATTGTGAAACTAAAACAGATTGAGGAGTGCTAACCCTACTCTTAGTCAATGCCTACTCTCAACCTCTACCAACTACTTGTACATTTTACATGGAAGAGAGTGCTTTAATCATTGCAAAGCATTGTTATCAAAACCGGACCGGCAGGTCGAACCGGAAAAACTGGGAACTGGTCCTCTCGTCGGTTCCCAAAACCCTCAAAATTAGAACTCTTTAATAACCGATCCGAACCAATCAAAACAGGCTAGAATCAGTTGGGAACCGGTCAGAACTAGAGGAAAACGGGAGAAAATGAAGAAAAAAAATATTTACAAAAAGTACACGGTTGAAACGGTCGAATCAGTGGAACTGAGAACCGGCCACTCTGCCGGTTCGATGCCCGGTCCGGTTATGAAAACAGTGTTACAAAGTGAGTAGGTAGTTGATGGGGACTGAAAATAGAGATTTACTAAGAGTAGGGCTAGCATTCCTCAAAAGACATTAGCAGGGGAAGTGTGTTTTGACTTATTTATTTTATTTTTTGATTTGCTAAACTTCTGCCGGCGTAAGAGAGATATAGACATGGGATGAGGGTAAGGAAAGCATTTCATCATCTCGGCCGGCAGAATTTGACTTACAATGTAAACTCATTAATAATTGCATACAATATAAATAAACAATTATATTGTTTTGGAGCATGTCCTGATTAATCGAAATTTTGAGTGAGATTTAATTTTCTATTTTTACAAGTAACAAGTTATGAGAATCAGAAATTTTTATACACATTGCATTAAATTAACTAAATTACTTAATGTTAAATAACATTCACTAATTAAATAATGTTGACAAATGCAAGATCGGCTAAAATATCTGTAACTTGAGTCTGACTGTGTAGATTTTTCCCCATTTTATTTTGTACTCTTTAATTACTTCCATGTTCCAAAGTCCCAGACACCCACGAGTTACAGCTACATCCACGCAAGAATTGGAATTTACATCATAGTGACATCCTATTCTATTTCGTGAGAAAGACCCGAGCCCGAATCTCAGCCAGTGCATATGGGCGGGATTGAACTCAGAAAGTTCAATGCCACTCACATAGCTCCCTTTTAACAGTGGTTAAGAATTTCAAATTTTTAGGATTAATATATATATTCCTTCTAAAAACTAAGGTTAGATTTTTGAACAAAAAGGATCCGGTTAAAACAAAAACATGTTAACCTGTGGGTACAATTGAATTCAGTAAGAATTCAATCATGATTGACTATGATCCGGTCTCCTAAAAAAAAAAGCTACATTCTCATATTACTAGAGGTTTAACCTCATTAACATACTTCTCTAACTATTGTAACGACATGGGGAGTAAGTTGTGGTTTCAACCAATCACAAAGGTAACAAGAAAAATGACAACACATGTCCCTACAGCGGTAAGAGTTCAGAAGTTTAGGTCTGGTCCAAATGACTATATGCTATTATAATTTCTATTAATTTACAGTTTTAGCATCGATTAAACATGCTATTTCTTATTCTCCATTATTAGGTGGCAATTTTTGACCCACCCAGACCTATCAATCCGTCCAAACTCACCCGAATTTGCACGAGCTTAGTACATGTTTTGGATTTGTGGGTTCGATCGGGTTGTGTTTTATCAACCCATTTATGATCGGGTCGGATTTGGTTTTAGCTCTCTGAATGCAAAAAGTCATAGTACTTAGCTAATTATTAAACTTATAATTATTATTGTACCTATATCTACTATATACAAAATTTAAATGCTATAATTCAAATTCAAATTACTATATAAAATTAATTTGTATTTGTTTATTTCAAATGGGGTCCTCATGTTGGTTGGACTCGTTTTTGTCATTTTCAACCCATTTATAAAAATGCATTCGGTTGGTGTTGATGTTATTTCTACCTAGCATCTGCTTTATTAGCAAAGAAAACAACAGAATTTTCTTAGTGAAGAGAATGGCTTAATAATTGGAAATAAGAGTTTATCCCACAAAGTGTCAAGATTAGGCCCACCCTAAGATAGTGGAACTAGTCTTCATGTGATACATGGGGTGCACTCTTCATTTTCCATCTTTATTTTATGTTTTTAGTATTTGCTTCTTAATGAGAGAAAGGGTCACTTCAATAGGAGTAGGTACAAGTTCAAAAGTCTGCTATCAAAACTCTGGGTGCAAAAAACCTAATTGTATGTTGATACATTAAGAGAATGTCAAATTTGTAACAATTCTTAAACATATTATATTTATTTTTATTATTTAAAAGTATTTTTATTAATACTTTTCCTGATGTTTCATTGGTCTTCTATAGCTTGCCAAGTTTCACTCAACTAAACTATTGTCATACCATCATGCTCTCTTCTTTGGTTAGGTGCCCTCTTAAGTTTTAAGTAATGATCATTCGCTTTGGATAGCACAATTGATGTCGTGCCTTGAACAACGACTTACATTTACAAACCATATGCTATGTTTTGGGTGATGAAAAAAATAATTGATTAGTTATTAGAGTGAAATTTTAAGGCAAAACTCTGCTTCATGGAGAAAAAGCAGACGCCCTTGTTTAAGTGTAAAGTAATGACACTGATATAATTATGTGGAGAGACAATGATATTTATGCAAAACACTTTCAAGATTTACCGTTTACAAAGGATTTCCACCATGAAGCAAATCTCCTCTTTGTATTTAAACTCTTCTATTAATACTTACTCAATATAATGATCCAGAGTATTCCATACAAACTTAGATCAAAGTCCTCGTCATATAGCATCATCCGTCTTCCAATATATCTTTACTAATATAATGAAGATTGATACGTTCAAAATATTGATTGAAGTTTATTCATTTCAAAACTACTATTTCTTTGGTTTAAATGTTATTGAATTTTTGTTAATTTTAAAATTACCCTTACATTTATTTGTTGAATTTTAATTAATTACAAAACTACCCTTAAACATATGAATTTTAGTTAAAAATCTAAAACTGAAGATGAGGCATAGCACGGAAAATTAGAAATGACATATTAAGGGACACTCCATTTGTTATTTGATAGTTATGTATATAATTTTAAACAAAGGGTGCATTTGCAAAAGAATTAAAAGTTGGTAAATGTAATAAAAAACGTACAAATAAATTAGAAGATGGGAAGTTTCAAAAGTTCTACTTAAAACAAGGAAATGTTTAAAAGTACCATCATGCTCCAAACGGTTTACCCTAAGGGTTTGAGAGTGTGTGTTGTGGTGTAGGGTGTGTGTGAGTGGGTGTGTGGTGTTTCCTTATCGCCTTGTGGTGTAGTTGCCTTAACCAAAAAAAGTACATACTTATAATGATTGCACAGTCAGTTTATTGATAACCAATTTCATTCCTTACACCTACCCCCTCTAGCTCATGATTCATGAGAGTGGTCCTCCCTCCTGGGATAGGTTGAAGGGGGGGGTGGGGGAGCTTCCCTTGGTACTCTGGCAAGCACAATAAAATAAAATAAAATCATATTTCTTATGATTTAGGATTAGAGAAATGCTGGCCTCAGTTTGCCTATGGCGAAGCCAGAAACACTTTGTCTCGGGCAACCATAAAATAGGGGACAAGTGGTGGAGAAGTCAAAATCATGGGTCCCATGATTTTGACTTCTCCACACACTATATGACACATGGCAATAAAGTGTTGAGATAAAGGGGGAGAGATATCAAGTGGGAAGAAGTTAAAATCATAGGGAGAAAATGAAACAACTTCCCTTTTTATCGCCACATGTCCCATATTCTATGGTTGCTCGAGATGGGTTTCTAACTTCGCTAAGGACAATTCGAGGCCAGAAATGCTAGCCACATACATTAACTTTAAACTGTCACACAGGTGGACTATGTTTAAACCATAACTTCTGCTTTTTAAAATAGATGTTTTTTTTTTTCACAGTGTAGGGTTAGGGGTTAGTATCTACTCAACTCAAAGTATGGGTGGGTAAATGACAACGCCTACCTTGCGAGACTTGGTCCCGGATTCACCCTCATAAGGAGATGATACACTACCACTGGATTATTCCCACGGTGTTTAACTTGTTTTAAGGATAGCAATGACAAGTGTTTCATTGTCAGTGGCACACCAAGCAGGTGTATCAGGATTCACAATTTTTTTTTTAGAAAATAGAAAACGGACCACTGGACCTCTTCCAACGGATTACCCAATTGCATATTGACATGTGGTAATGAAATTGTTATTTTATTTTAACTTTATTTTCTTTTCTAATGTGTTGAAATTTGATTAGTCAATTCAGCTTGTAAGATAACCTTCTCTAGTCAGAACCTTTTTCTTTTTTTCCTAAATCACTTGCTAAAATAAATTTGAAGAATGCTAATTTCTGACCTGTCGTGCTTATATTAAACTGTTCAGAAACTTTGTAAACCAAAAAACAAGTGCTAACATTAAAATTAAACTTTGCACCAAAAAGAAAAACATTACATTAAACTGTGTCCAGACCTTACGTGTCATATTGGGTACCGGCTATATAAGAAGGCCTTCGATTGTCTTTGGCGAAGCCAGAAAGGGCTCTCGGGCAGCCATAGAATAAAGGACATGTGGCGTCAAAAAAGGGAGAAGTCATTCCATTTTCTCCCCATGATTTTGACTTCTCCCCCTTTGATATCTCTTCCCCTTTATCTCAACACCTTATCGTCATTTGTCATATAGTGTGTCGAGAAATCAAAATCATGAGGCCCATGATTTTGACTTCTCCACCACTTGTCCCCTATTCTATAGTTGCCCAAGACAAGCCCTTTCTGGCTTCGCCAAAGACAATCCGAGGCCATATAAGAAAGGGAAGAAACATCGAAAAGTGTTTGTAAATTGATTATTTAGATTAAGGAATCGATTGGATATTGCGATTGATGTCCCCATCCTAACAAAAATCACTTAATAGTTTAAACTATACTTTTAAGAGAGAAGCAGTCTCACGCGTTCGAGGTTATATTGTTTGTCGGTATAATTAATAGAAGTGACATCCAACTACCCCATAATACAACCGGAATCTAAAAGGTACAAGAATCTATTTAGTCGGGTTTGGTGATTTTGATTATAAAATAATTTAACTATATTTTGGTTAAAAAAATATAAAATAGTTATAGCTAAATCTGAGCACAACAACTAAGTGTTAAGGTGCTCAAATTTAGCCAATATTGGATTCCAAACCAAAAGTGAAATTTTGATAAAAGATTAGAAATTTTAATTGTTTAAAAATAGTTTATTAGACGGATATTCTCTCGAAATATTTTGAAATCTACGTCAAAAATAAACCAAGTTTTTCTTAGTTTTTTTTTTTTGTAATTTTTTAATATATTTACAAATTTTATATAAAATTAATATATGCAAATCATTTATCTAATTATTAAACTAATTAGATAATTTAATAGTTAAATAGGTTAGTAGAAGTGTTTAAGGATCTTATGTATCCTAATTTATTAGGTATCTTATTATAATAATTGATAAATATCTAATTAAATTTTTAATCTAGTAACAAAATATTATTGTTTTATTTTAAATGAAATATTAAACTGTGAAAAAAAATCACAATAATTCGATTAATTTATCAAAAAATTTAATTTATTTCAACATATATCGAATTCTTTAGAAGGCCAAAAAAATCCCAAAAATTCATATCCATGGTCAATCCATTGCCACCCCCCAACTAGTGAGTGAACCTTGTGCTTACCACAATACCAAGGGAAGCTCTCAATTAGGTACAAACTAAACCCAACACATTTACATAAGCTTTGAAGTCCCAACTTAGTCCGATTGCCACCCCTACTCACTAGTTACTAAGCCTTCCTAACCCTCTTACTACAATTGGTTAGTTTATGTTTTAATACTGATTTCATAAACTACCCACCAAGGGAGGTGTGTGGATTCAATTGCTAAATAGAACGTGAAGAACAGATCTAACTCACTAACCTTGTAAGATTTTTGTCTATGGATAGTGTGTGCTAGTCACCACTCCATTGATCCGGTATTCATTCTTGAGAGGGTATGAATGTTGTCATATCCATCCGCCCCTATCTTAGAACATATACTAATTTACAAACTAGGGTTGAGGCCTAAGCGTAAGCTGATCACCAAAAACAATAACAAAAACAAAAATTGCTAAATTAAACGTGCTGAATGCCATGGTTTCTGACTAGTCGTGCCTATATTAAACTGTTTCACGGCCTTTTCGTGTCAAATCGGGTACTAGCTGCATAAGAAAGAGAAGAGTCATCGGAAAGTGTTAGATAAATGATTATTTAGATTAAGGAAACGATTGGGTATTGCGATTGATGATCCCATCCTCACATCAATCGATTATTAGTTTAAGCAATTTTTATAAAGAAGAAGTAGTCTCACGCGTGGAGGTTATTTTGTCGGTGGGTATAAGAGAAGTGACATCTCAACTACCCAACCTTAAATAATAGGAATCTAAAAAGTACAATCAATAGGTGCTCCTCCCATTCTTCTTTTCCATCTAGCCGGTTTGTTGATTTTGATTTTAACATATTAATTATTTGAGGTTTTTGCGTATCGGCTGCTACGTTTTTCTTACTTTGTAAATACATTATTATATAAAACAGTTTTATAAATTAACTCATTGTTTTCTAACCGTTAGACTAAGAATCTCAACCCATGGTTCTTCTATATTTATTAATTAAATGACTATTATGTCCTTAAGAGACTTCATAACCTTACAAAGTCTCTTTAACTCGTCTTGAACTATGGTTAATAAATTTTAATTCCTATAATTAATTTTTTAATATTTTCTTAAAACACAAGGTTAACTCTAAGGGTTATTGAATCTTAACCATAGTTAAAAGAAGTTAAAATGGAACACGTTATTTTTTTTCTAAAAACCAAGGTTAGATGCTTTAGCCGCAAAGGTTAGTGAATCTTACCCACAATTAAGGGAGTTAAAAGGGAGGCATGCTAATTTTTTTTTCCTTCTAAAAACCAAGGTTAGATACTTTAACCCTAAATGTTAGTGAACCTTAACCAAAAATAAAGGGAGTTGAAAGGAACACGTTAATTTTTTTTAAAAAAAATCTAAAAACCAAGGTTAGATTCTTTAACCTTAAGGATTAATGAATCTTAATCATAGTTAAAGGGAGTTAAAAAAGACATGTTATAGTGTTTCAATTTTTTTTCTAAAAACTAAGATTAGATGCTTTAACCCTAAGGGTTAGTGAGTCTTAATCACAGTTAAAGGGAGTTAAAAGAGGACACGATAATTTTTTTTTTTTACAAACCAAGGTTAGATGCTTTAACCCTAAAGATTAGTGTATCTTAACCACAGTTAAAGAGACTTAAGAACATTTTATTTTTAAAACCAAGGTTAGAGTCTTTATCCCTAAGGGTGTGAATTTTAACCATGTTTAAAGGGAGTTAAAATGGAACAAATTAACCATAAGGTTTTAAACTTGTTAACCATAGTTCAAAGCTGTTAAAGAGGTTTTGCAAGGTTAAGAAATATCTTAAAGTCATAATAGTCATTTTTATAAATATGTAAACTAACCTTGAGTTTTAGGAAAATATTAAAAAAACTCAATCATATGGATTAAAAATTATTAACCATAATCCAAGAGGAATTAAAGGGACTTTGTAAGGTTATGAAATCTTTTAAGGGCATAATAGTCATTTGATTAACAAATACAGACAGAAGTCTAACGGAACCATGAGTTGAAGTTATTTGTCTAACTATTAGAAAAAAATGAGTTAATTTACAAAACTGTTATACATAACAGTGTATTTGCTTAAGATTTACTCATCCTTAGGATTAAGCAATCTAACCTTGGATTTTAAAAAAAATTAATACAAAATATTAACCTTAATAATTAAGTTTAACTATAATTAGTGAAGTATTAAAAGAAAATTATTAACTTTAATTTAATTAAGCTTAACTATAATTAATGATGTATTAAAAGGGATACGAATGAGGGCCGAGACTGAAAGTTAAAATCCTTTTAGTAGGAAAATGAAGCTCAGGGAGTAAGTAGTACACAGGATAGTTTTGTCATTTTAAGTGATAGAAAGAAAAAGAAGCTCGCTTTTAAGTAGGACCACAGGTATGTGGTTATATATGGGGTAGTTTTGTCATTCCAAGTGATATTATTAACGGGCGTTTGGTGAATATGATGTCAGGTCCTTCTTTGTCCATTTTTTTGAAACATAGGTTTCGTAAAGGCAATTTTTTTTTATTAAGGCACTTATATGTCATTTTGGAATAAAGTAAGTTCTGATATGTAATTAACCCTTGCATATTTCGTTGAAATTAAAAGCCAGGCTAACGGTGTCATTGATCCTAGTCAAACCAAGCTATGGACGGTTTGAGCTCAAGTCGAGCTTTGGAAGGCTAGCTTCAGCTTTGTTCGTCCACAAGTTATCGAGCTCAGTTATTGAGCTCGGATTCGGCTTAATTTAGCTTGACCTAGCTAACAAATCAAGTTCACCTCACAAATGAGCTTAAAGATCGATTCAGGTAGTTTGTAATGAACTCATTATCTCCTACCAAAAAAAAAAAAGAAATTAATCAAGCAAAGCCGAACTAGCTCTTGCTTGTGTCGGCTCGATTAATAAGCTCGGAGCGGCTCCACAAACTAAGAAATATGCTCAAATCTCGGCTCATTGACAGCCCCTACAACCAACCAAGAGGTGGGCTGGTAGTCATACTCAATGTAGAGAGGCTGGGTTTTATAGGTTTTTAGCCAATCCTGAACGAGACTATCCCCAAATCAGACTTATAGATCGTTAAAAAAAAAGGTTAATTATAGTTTGGATATGGACTTATAACCAAGCAAATTTTGAGAAAACGACTTAAACCTAATTAAGTGAGCTTACATGGTTCAGATTCTCATATAAGTTAAAAGTTAGCTACCTCGGATTACCATATAGAGTTAACATCACCCAAATCTTTGATATCAAAGGTTTTCAAATATTTTAAGCATAATAAAAGGGTTTGGTGCCTTAGATGAGTGTCAGCCCTACTCTCAGGTCTTTTCTACTCTTAGTCTCACTGACCAAGTGTCTCAACTTTAAATCATTTTTAAACGTTAAAACGCACACTTTAAAAAGTTGGAGCACTTAATTGGCTGAGACTGAGAGCAGGATAGGCCCGAGAGTAGGTCTAGCACTCCTCTGCAAGACTATAGAGAGAACAAAATCGAATCCGAGCTGAGTTGGGAAGAGACCTAGTCGTCTCAGTGAGCTGACCTTGATTCAAACTTGAGTTGCATCGAGATTAGTCCTGTAAGCAGTCTTGTGGGACTAATAAAGACTTTGTAGCTAAACAAGAATTGGCGAACAAGACCGTACCAAATTAGATGGTGGATGAAAGGATATTCAAAATCAAAATAGGAATAACCACAAATTGAATAATGGTGGCTTTGGTCTAGTAGTCAAACAATTCCTAGACATGGACTTTTTTTATTTTATTTTTTTGTAGAGAGGTAATCTAAACACACACATCAGACTTAAGATAACCACTAGGGTGCACCCACACAACCACTCCAAATAGAGATGGACTTAACCCTAATGAAGGTTGTGTATGGAAAATTCTAATCATTTTATTGTTAACAATTTTGGCATCCTAAATAAATTTGGTACCATGTTTTCCACTGTGAAATACAACGTTATATAGCTCATGAGCTAAGTTGAGTCCAAAAGTAGTTTCTTTTAAAGAGTCGTTCATAAGCTTCTTCACTTGATTCAAATTTTATCGTATATTTAGGTAGCCATTTAAATGCAAGAAAACATAAGTTTGATCAATTGTGAGATAACAATTTACCCTCACCTTTTTTATTTTGATTAATTAGGATAAATCCGAATTAATAAATAGGAGTACGTTTTTCTTTCGCGGTATAAAAGATTATTATTGCACTGATCTTTCTCCATAAACCTTTATTTAGAGTTCTAACTTTCCTCACGAGTTCATCTGATATCCTTTAGGGCACTCCTTATGAATTATACTCAAGAAAGCTTCGAGAGGATTTTACGGAATCCTTGAAGATCTTCGTCGTGATTGAAGAAATTTTTGGAGGGTTTTGAACTTTGGATTGAACCTACAAAAGGTGATTCAATTCTCCCAGTTTTTGTTCTTTTTTTGATAATATATAAAACTGTGAGTTTCTTTACAGGCTGGGGTTGCTTCAATTCGATTGATTGCTCTATGTTTTGGACCCATTTTGTTGGGTTTGGGTTAGGTTTTCTTAATCATGCATATTATTAGGTCTGAGTGAGGTTTACTCCTCGAAATAGGAAGGTCATAATACTTAGTTAACTTATTAATAATTACATATAATTAGATATTAATATGTTAATTTTAATTTGAATGTTATGTGATTTTAATACACAATTAATTTATTTATTTTAAACAAGTTAGACAGATGGGTGCAAGGGTGAGGTCATTGGGTTTGGTTTGGGTTTGCCTTTCTCCACCCTCTTTATAATGGGCCAAGTTCGAGTTGAGTTGCCACCTCTAGCTCCAGGCCTAGGCCTGGGAAATTCTAAATGGTCCAATATTTTTGGGCCCACATCTCATCAGGCCCCACCTTAATCACGACCATCCCATAAGTTGGCTTCTTCCAATAGTAGTACATCAAAAATGGCAGAAGGGCCATAAAAAAAAAGCATTGGAATTTAACACAAAGATCCACAAGCATATACTTAGGAACCATAAGTATAGTCTATAAACAATTTAATTATCTATTAAATCTATGAATGTCAATGCGACCCTCATGTGAGGATACCTAGCCAGCCCCGCCCCTCAAAAGCCTCAGAAATTAAGGACTTTCTTTTATTTATAAAGCTCGAAAGCTCAAATGGGCCTAAAAAACTAGACCCGCTAACATGAGGACAATGCTTGGCAACACCCCTTAGTCTAAGCCCAAGCCCAAGCCTTCATTATATATATAATTTTATATTTACCTACATAATTATAACCTTCATTAACAAAATATTTATTTATTGAGGTATGGTAGTAGTTCTATTAGGATATCACATGCTTATAGACTACCCATCATTGATAAACTTCTAATTCTAATTATCTAATCTATTTATATCTTTTTTTTTTTTTTTTTTTGTGACTCATCAGCCCGATAGAGGCTTTAAACAATTGAGTAATAACATGACAAAAAAAAAGTTGTCTTTTTTCAAGCCCAAGCTCAGCCTTAACCAGGATAGGGTATGGGCTGGGCTTGAGCCGGATCCTAACGAATGAGGGCTGGGCTTAGCAGACCTCAGCCCGGCCCATTGACAGCCCTAATAAATTCATAGTAAAACTACTGAGTCTTGTGGTTTAGGATGAGGCTCTCAATGTCCACCAGTCATCCACCTCATCTATCCATCCACCATAAATCAGGAATATGTTACTGCCCACTCTCTCAATCTCTTGGATATTTGCTTATATGAGTTTGAGCCAACCAAGCAGAGAGCATAGAAGAGGATAACATGGCACTGAGAATGTGGGCTTCTTCAACAGTCAATGCACTTAGAATCTCTTGTGTCTCCAATTCTCATCTCTCTCCAGCTTTTTCACTCTCTAGATGCTTCTCTACTGGTACTCTTTGCTTCAACTTTAATGGGTTTGCTTCATCTCTCTCTCCCTCTCCCTCTCTCTCACACACACACTACAGAGATTTACAGAGGAGGCTGTACAATCCCTGCTTATAATAGGGTTTTCACTAAATGGGGTTGTCTTAGATTTTGATTTTCTTTTAAGATATTTTGGGAATGTTGTGTAGTAAGTAACCTCACATTTATTGATTGAGACTTGTTAAATTTTCAGTTCTGGATGGGTTGAAATATGCCTCCTCACATGAATGGGTGAAGCATGAAGGCCCAGTAGCAACAATTGGCATTACAGATCATGCTCAGGTTATTCTTTCCACAAGCCCCCATCTTGAAATTTATAGGTCACTTTATTTTCAGCATACAAACAATCTTTAAGGGATAACTAGCTCTATAGAGGAATTTGAAAGCACAAAATCTTAGAAATTCCTTTTGTTTATGTTTTAGAAACATGAATAGAACAATTTTATATTTAGTCAATTTTTTAAGACTAAGGTGGCGTTTGGTAACACTAATCTAAATAGGAGTACATCTTGACGGAAATATGGTAAATGAGGATATATTTAGTCATTCATGTGTGAAAAAAACAAAGGGAATAACAAGTCATCTATCTAGATATCCACTCAATTTATGAGCTGTTATAACAACTTTTTCTTTTTCTATGAAATAAACCCCTTTGTAAAAATACTCAATTAATAAAAGTATAGTTTAGTAAAAAAAAATTTGAGTACAGTATATATATATTATATAATTTTTTTTTAAAAAGGCAGATGTACTCCTTAGGTTCACACCTTTGGTTCATACTCAAGGATTATATACTTATGAGAGCAAACAAACATGGCTCCTAAGCGAAAGACTATATAGGGTTATTTGTCCAAAGGAGGAAAAATATGGCCTTGGAACTCCATCATCCTCATTAAATCCTACCCCCATGTTGTACCTGTAGTATACCTAGCCAACTCATTGATCTGGATTGTTCAATTGGTAGGCCATATCTGCTGGGATAGCCCTAGAATCAGACTGATTGGACACCTCTAGCTGCTCATACTCATTAATTTTAATCTTTGCGATTAACACTTATCTGTTTTGGTTGTCCAAATTTAAGTTCTAGATCAGTATGTTAAGTTCCTCCACTTAGTCTGGTATTTTAATTCTCTGGATATGCTCCTTCCAAGTGGTTGACTTGTTCAAATCAATAAATGGTATACCACATCGAAGTTATCGATGTAGAGACCATTGAGCATGGTGTGGACCTCAGGTCCATTATATGTAACTTCCTTAAATCATGTTGAGAATAGCCCAATTTCACTACATTGCCAAATCTTATAACTACTCTTACTTTTGGTCCCTATCTCCAAGTGCCATGGTTCTTGTTATTTGTAATAGTTTCTTATTTTTCAAGTTTGTTCTTGGCTTTTCCATTTTCAGTATTTTCATTGTTTGAATTATTTACATCTGCAAGTTGGAACCTTTATATTGGATTTGGTATAGGACCATCTTGGAGAGGTGGTGTTTGTGGAGCTGCCAGAACCCGGTGGTTCGGTCTCGAAAGGCGGCAGCTTTGGAGCAGTGGAAAGTGTAAAAGCAACCAGTGATGTTAACTCTCCGATTTCAGGCGAGGTTGTTGAGGTGAATTCGAAGCTTAGCGAATCACCTGGTTTGGTAATACCCCTACTCAGAGCAGCTTAATTTCCATTTCTTTTTTAAAAAAATTCTTTACCCCCTGTTTCTTTGCCGAGAAAATAGGTGAGGCAGAGAAAAAAAAATATGCTTTCCTAATATAACTCTTAGTTGCAAATTTTTAGATTAACTATGAACATGAGCTTGAGATAAACACTTTTTTTAGATTTGGGAATTACAGGATATTTCTGTCAACTAGAATCTTTTTCCGTAATTCCCAAAGTACCCTCTCAAAGGCAAGTTTTGGATTGCTCCAGTTATCTCTTCAGTTGGAGCTCCTATCCGAAGTTAATCTTTTTTTTTTCTTTTCTTTGTTTTCACTTATTTTCTCGAAAAACAAACAGGGTGTTAGTGAAACATAATATTCTGTTATGCAGATCAATTCAAGCCCGTATGAGGAAGGTTGGATGATCAAGGTGAAACCCAGTAGTCCATCAGATTTAGAATCCTTGATGGGTCCAAAGGAGTACACGAAATTTTGCGAGGAAGAAGATGCAGCCCATTAGAATTCGAATATGTTTATGAGTTCATCTTGGATTTGCTGGTTTTGGGACTCTTCTTAAATTGAAGATGATATCAAACAGTTGAAGCTGTTAATTATTTGAATATTTTACTGAAATTATCTTGTCGATCATTTGAGAACTACAAGAACCAAAGTCAGTTCAACTGCTTCTCCTTCCACTTCTGTTTACTGTTTTGTAATTCTGCATCTTCATGTAATAAAAATTTAAAACCCATGTCCACCTTTACTCCAATCCCTTCCGTCTTCTGTCATTGCTCTCATTTATCTTTCTGACGTTCTTAGGGTCCCTTTTTTTTGTGGAGACTTACAAGTTACAAAGCTCAGCACTATAAGTTTGGAGACTTGTAAATGATATCCACAGCAAAAAAAAATAAAATGTCAAAGCATTTGAGATGCAAGGATATAAGCCAAAATACATACTCGATAGAATATACCCCTATCTAAAAGAGCTAGCAGCATTTATATAGGCGCTTCGCGCCAGTTTGTATTCGTCCTTTCTTTCCTCTGGGTCTACACCCCAGATGTGGCCTCGGCCAATGTTTTCCCCCATCTTTGATTAATACAATGATCTCTTAACCAAAAAAAACAAGCAACATTACTGTAACTCGAATACAGTAGGTGTATTAATATTAAATCAAAGGTTAGTAAAGTTTTTGATAGTGAGAAGAGGCACATTTCTACACGTTATCCTTAAGGTGATTTAGTCCCTGCTTCGGTCTCCTTAGACCTAGGGGTGTCAATGGATGCATTTATATACATAAACAAGACTTGTAAGAATAAGAAAGTGTTTGAGCTTGGCTCCTTTACTAAGCAAGCCTAAAAAATCGTGATCAAGCTTTATTGATAAGCCACTCGAGCCCAGTGTTGTCAAAAACGGACCGGGCATTGAACCGGTAGAGTGACCGGTTCCCGGTTCAACTGGTCCGATTCGATCGTGTACTTTTTATTTAAAAAAAATCATTTTTTTTTCATTTTTTTCCTCCTAACCAGTTTTATCGGTTTTGACCGGTTCTTAAAAAATACCGGTTTTGAGGGTTTTGGGAACCGACAAGGGGGCCGATTCCCTGTTTCCTAGTTCCACCAGTTCGACTGGCTGGTCCGGTCCGGTTCTGATAACAGTGCCCAAGCCTAAAAATTGTGATCGAGCTTGACCTCTGTATTTATTTTATGAACATTGGTTTTTTTTGGGAACAACACCTACACATGCACACAATCAAACCTAAGGGTTCCACTAGGTTTTACTGTAGTATGAATAGTAAGAAAATGTCGGTTGTAAAATTTATTAAGGAAAAGTTTGCTTTTCTATTAGTTATGTGGGCACTCACAAAAAAAAAAAAAAAGTAGAGGGATCCTCTACAAGATTTTCTCTCCTTGATTCCATTGTGCCCTACCTGTGAGAAGAAGAAAAAGGGGTCGGTAATAGGAGCTAGAATTCGAAAGGGCATATGATTTCCTGGGCCAGAGTAAACTACTCTGCCCAGCCTCCCCAACTCGTCAACCGTGATTAAGATTCATTAATCCTTAGGTTTATAAAACCTAACCTTCATTTTTAATTATGAAATAAAAAGTTACTTTTTAAAACCAGAAGTAGGGGCGGAGCCAGGATTTTATTTTGGGGGGCTAACAATGAGGTGTTACGCCCAGAAATTTTTTAGGGCCAAGTTTTTGGGCCTTACCGCCTCTTTGTCTCATGGCTAAATCTTCCTAAACTAAATAATTCTATGCCTACGCCTCTTAAGGTGTAAATTTATTTATTTTTTCTCCTCAAAAGTTTGGGGGGGGGGGGCTTGGAGGCCCCATCGCTACCCGGCTTCGCCCCTGCTCCCAAGGCTACGCCCATGTTAACACTAGAAATTCGGGGGATTCAGCCCCCTGGCCCTATGTGGCTCTGCCCCTGGCCACAAGAGTAAAACTTTTTAACCAGAATTCAAGGGTATTTGAGTCTGGCAGACTATTCCGGTACCAATTCCAAGGGGTAGAAGAATTAGAATGCAACAGATTTGCTCTGCGTAGGTCAGGGTAAAATACTCTAAAATAGTTTGGCCAGCCTTTAAACACATTTAACTCTCTTTAACTTGGTTAACAAGTTTTAACTCTTATGGTTAAAATAGTTTTATTTTAATTTTTTAAAACTAAGGCTAGATTTGTTAACCCTAAAGGTTAGTGAGCCGATTAAAAAGAGTTGAAAGAGACATGTAGCAAATTGGAGAGGCTGACCAGAGTATTTTACTCTGGTAAGTTCAAAGGGAAATCCTGAATTAAAAAGGATTTTGGCTACTGAGTCCGTGTGTCTTAGGTCGGGATTCGAAAAAATTTCGAATCCCGTGCTATTTTTTTTCACCCCTAGCTGAGACACACTGTCTCAACGGCAAAATCCAATTAAAAATGGGGAAAACAGTCAACGTTGAGATTAATATTATATTAGAATAGCATAGCTGGTAGAGGAATCTGAGATTGATGTTTGCACCGAGTTTCCTCTCTCTCTCGGTTCAACTTCAAATTCAAACTAAGGAAGGATGATGGGCATTTTCCTAGCCAGATTCCTCGTCCATGACTTGCTATAATTTTACAAATAAAATCGCATGGCCGACGAATAACAAAAAGCATTCCAGCTCTAGATCTGCTCCTAATCTTGTCTGTGGGTGCCTACTCTTGTCTTGTCCCCTTCCTTTTCTTATTTATCTTCTCACTTTCTCTGCATCTTCGATCCATTACCGTACCCACCAGTACTACTGCAACAACTCACCGACACCCCCCCCTCCCCTTTAAATGTTGCAAGCCAGAGCAGAAGGAAGAATCCTCATAGCTAGCTAGCTCTAAGCAAGCGTTCTTTCTGGGGCGTTTTTAATTTTCATCACTTGGGTATTCCTCATGGCCTTCCTCAAGTTCCTCAGATTCATGATCAGACGCAAACCCAAGAGAGTCGTAGATGATTCTGAACGTGGGGCTGTCTCAGATACTCGTATTGTTTCGAGTTTGTGTGAAAAGAAGAATTTTTCTGTTAGGAGATTCAGTTGGAATGAGATAGAGAGGATCACCATGAATTTCTCTCGCGTGATTGGTGAAGGAGGGTTCAGCACTGTCTATCTCGCTTACTTCACGGATTTGACTCTTGGAGCCCTCAAGATCCATAGCAGTAGTGAGCGTCTTAACCGAGTCTTCAAGCAGGAACTCCAAATTCTACTTCAAGTTCGACATGAGAACATCGTCAAGTTTCTTGGCTACTGTGATGAAAGAGGTGCCTTTTTTTAATTATTATTTCATTTCCTTCCAGATTTTTGCTTTAATTCAATCTTAATTTCTTCCGCCAGTTCTAAGTTCTAAAGTTTTTATTTTTATATTTGTTGGGGTTGTTGCAGAAGAAGGGGCGTTGTTGTTCGAGTACGTTCGCAATGGAAGCTTGCACGAGAAACTCCATGATCGAGGAAGCAATCATTCAGTGCTTTCATGGAGGAAACGCATGTCCATTGCTTTCCAGTTAGCCGAAGCGATTGAATACCTCCATGATAGCTGCAGCCCCCAAATCGTTCACTGCGACATTAAAGCATCAAACATCCTCCTTGACGAGCAGTTTAACTGTAAGCTGTGCGATTTTGGGTTCGCGAAAATGGGGTTTTCTTCGATGGTTAAGCCATCATCGATGAACCCAGTAATGGGTTCTCCAGGTTACATCGATCCCCACTATTTAAGAACGGGAATCGCATCGAAAAAAAACGATGTTTACAGTTTCGGGGTGATTCTTCTTGAACTGATTACGGGAATTGAAGCGTTTTGCTCAGAGAAAGAACAGCTTCTAACGTCATTCGCAGGTCCGATACTTGGGAACGCGAAAAAGGTGACGGAAATGGTGGATTATCGCTTGGCGGGAGAGTTTGATCTTGAGGAAGCTATAGTTATGGCTTCCATATCAGCTTTATGCCTTCGTCAACAGCCCAGTCTGAGGCCATCCATGGCGGAGATCTTGCGAACCATGAGAGGGGAGATATAAATGTCGTTCGAGAATTCCACTCGGGTGGATGATAATGATTATGCAAAATTGTAATTAATTCGTTAAAAGTCGGTTTACAGGTTTAAAGTTGCACAGATTTTTTTTTAATGGAAGAAATAGAGAAAATATTCACTCTTAAATCATTATCATCCCGCTCACAGTTTAAGCATTTAACAGAATGGATTAACTATGTACTATTAACCACATACTAGAACATTTTCTCTAAGAGTGTCATATTTCTTTTTATGCTCCGTTTGTTTTGATGTAAAATATGGGAAAAGAAATTAAATTCATGAAAAATGTCAATTGTCCCGAAGAAAATACACATGAAAAATGACATTTTCCGTGGAATTCTTTTGTTTTCCTCTACACAAACGGAGCATTAGTGAAATTAAAGAAAATTTGAAAACCATGAACCTTAAGAACATATTAAAATTGTTTTTTAACACGTTCTCAACCAGAAAAAAAAATTTGATACTTAAAAGAGAAAAAATGTAGAGAAAAATAGATGTCATCTCTTATAACAAATGCTTGCTCGAATTGGCTCCTAAATCAATTGATCTCAAAACTCAAGCTCGAGCTCTGACTTGTATATGAAACAAACAGGTATGATCGAGCTTTTAATGAGCCAAGCTCGAGTTGTTCACGAGCAGCTCTAGATCTGTTCCTTTGTTTTTTTTGGTTCGAGATATACGTTTAGGCCGCAACACCGGTTAGGTGTTAGTATTGGGCGAGTGGAGAGTATATACAAACTCTCACCCTCTCGGGAATGAAACCCGGTACCTCCCCACAAAGCAGGAGATACACTACCTCTGGAAGAAAACCCTTGTACAAACCTTTTCCTGGTTCATTTTTTCATTGTGTGCTTTTCCACAGCGTGAAACAAGGTAAACGAGATTACAGTGTGGGTGGGGGTTACAGAACCCAATCAAGTTGCCAGTTGCCACAACCATTGCCACCAATGCTACCACCTCTACTTGCCACCACCACCTTCACTTGCCGCCGCCATCAACACCACCTCCACCATCACGGTCACCATCACCTCAACTCCCACCTCCAACACCGTCTGCCACCACCATTGTCGCCATCACTACTGATGTTGCCTATACCACCACCTCTATACTCTTCACGGCATATTTTTTTTTCAAGTCTTTTTCTTTTCTTAGGCAACCAAAAAAAGTGCAAAAACTGCTTTCTTTATCCTTTTCCTTTCTTTTATTTTCCATGATTTTCTTGGCAACCAAACAGAGGAAAGCCTAGAGAAATAAGAATTCGAGGGCATTTGTGTCACTCAGTCAGTCTCGGGATTCCCAGTGATCTCGCGCTTAATCTTTGCTGACAATTACTTTCTTTTTGCGAAAGCTAGCACACAGAGGTACAGTCCCTCAACCGTTATAGATCCAACATGAGAACAACTAACACCCAGATAGCTTCGAGATGAATCGTATCGGAGGAGAATCTCAATTATATTCTGGTAAAAAATAATACAAGGATTCAAGGGTGGAAGCAAAAGCTTCTATCCTTTGCTGGGAAATTAACCTTATCATCTACCATAATAAGTCGTTCCATTCTATACAGTGCAAGAAAAAATTGCAACAAAAGCTTTTGTGGGATAAAAGGAAATGATCCGCAAAGCCTCCATATCATGAATTGGGACTCGATAGCAAAACAGTTAATAAGGGGGGGTGACACATAAAACCCCTTCAACACCATGTTTTTTTTAAATATATATATATATATAAAGATGGAAAGTTTATAGAGACGTTAAGTAAGAGAAAGATGCACAGGACTAACAAAGAAGGAAATAAAATCACATAGTAACTAAACGGATGCTTGCTTCAAAAAAGGAGAGCGTCCCTCACTTCTTAGCCCATCGAATCTAAAGAAGAGAATAAGAGAAATTGTCAAATACGCGACCATTCCTCTCCTTCCAAACACTCCACGAAATGACACCAGACACCCACCAAAGTCATCAAACGTCATCCGAATAAGAAGCTCAGAAATGAGAGAAGGAAGACCCACTCCACACCCATACAAGCCAAGAACCAAGCCTAAAGCCCAAAGACAACCGGATAGTGCAAGAGCAAGTGGTTCACAGTCTCTTCCACATTCAGACATAAATAACACCGGTTGGCTAAGCTCCATCATCGCCTCTTCAATTGATTCGTAGTAAGAATTTTATTTAGAGCCGTGAACCATAGGAAGAAAGACACCTTCGTGGAAACCTGGTTAGCCCACACATCCTTATGATGGAATGAACGCGAAGGAGCATGTTCAAAGGACCATGTTAATGTCTTTTTAGCAAAACTTGCCTGGAAGTAGACCATATATTTTACACTCCAAAATCCTTACAAGAGTAAGTATCTCAAAACCTTTTCCTCGAATGTTTTAAGCCATCTAGGGCGTCAAGCCATCTAGGGCGTCGTAGGGATAGAGGAGTATCTTACCAGGTAGAGATATTGTGAAGAAGGGCCTAAGGTGGCGTATTGGAAATGAAAAAGGAACCAATTTTCGGAAATGAAAACCGAACCAATTTTCAGACTGACGCATGACTCTTTGAGCAGCCACTAATGTCTTTCCTACCTAACCAACCCCCCTTCATTAATCATAGTAGCAAAGTTCTGGAATCTGGATATGCTAACCCCTATTAAAACTGTTTGGAACTCTGATACCTTCCAACACCTAATTCCCCAAAAAAAAAATTTAAGGCCTATCCCTCAGAAGTCAGAACCCTAAGTCGAAAGGAAGACCGGTTGGTCTGGAGCTACCATTCAAAATATCATATAACAGCTCTAGAATCCAATACCAAGAGAGAAACAAGAACTAGTGTAAAATATGGAAAATGCTCTGTTCTCCAAAGATCAAGAGCTTCCTTTAGAAACTTGATAAAGGAAGAGTGGCAACCAGATATCTATCACTTGCATCCTGCATGAGAAGTTTCTTATCTGTTCCATTCCAATACCCTCCCAAAACCCAAACTAAGTACTATAAAAAACTATCTACCCTACATTTCACCATTCAAATGAATTACACCATTGAAAGAAATCATTGGTGAGAAAAGAAACAGAATTCCCACTAAATCACTAATCAACAAACAAGAGCACTTGTGCAGAATCATATATCATCTCTAACAAAAATCTTGCAAATCCAAGCAGTTCCTGGTTCAAGTAAAGCATATGAAGCAGAAAGAGTGCTTAGCAAGCAGAAAATAAGACATGTTTCCATCCATTGTCCATGTAATCAGATTATACATCTATACATGTGTATTTAGGTTTTATTGCTCTGTTTATGTTGACACAAGGGGAGCATATAGATTACTATCCAAACATAGAGAATAAAACCATGCCTGAGTAGCAGTTTTAGAACACAACAAGCCATGAAAATCTATTAGAAGAACTTGCCATAGCATAGAAACTGCTGTCCTGGCTAACCATTAAGATTTCCCAGTGTAACCGGTAAGGTTTTAATATCTGGAGACTCTGAATAGGAAATCGAGATCAGCTTAGACCTATACTTTTCAGCTCCGTCACTGTCTATCACCTCAACCACATCCACCAGCTTAGGCCTATACTTTTCAGCTCCGTCACTGTCTATCACCTCAACCACATCCACACTGCTTAAATTTTTAGATGATAATTTCGAATTATCTGGCAAGGACTGAGAGATAGCAATAAGCGACTCACGAGCCAGCTGCTGAGTAACCTCCTTTCCAGGTGCTTTGGTATCCATCAAATGACAATGCTCCCTCCTGAAAATTTCAACATCCATTATTCTTTGTAAGAAATGGTAAGCACGATGGCAAAATACCAACAGCAAAACTTCCAAAGTCCCAACTTTGGGTAGAATGGAAATACCAACTATATATATTTAAGCATCAGTTCAACATAATCTCAAGTCTCTTTCAATCGTACCTCAGAAGAGTCAGCAGAAAAATTCAAATTGTAGTTGCAGCTACTCTTATCTAGTAGTCGATAGATTTATACCTCACAAAGGATAGCAGATTCAATTCAGTTCTGCTACTCAATTTATTTCATTGTATTTATTCATTTACTTCTGTTGCGATAAGTGTGTATCTCGGTTAAGTTGAGCTGCAAATTGTCAGGTCGGTCCTTTTGCACAATGAAGAATCATAAACTGTATAGTTCTTAAAGATTTGAATTATATCATCACAATGTAATTAGTTTTCTGCTGTATGGCCAATTAAAGTAGGCCTACCAAAGTTTACATAAGTTATGGCTTTTGGTGGACTGCAAAGTTGTAATTTTTTTTGGTAACAAAGGGTCTCCCAAACCCTTCAAGGTAAGGACTAGTCCCATCAGGTGTCCGCACAGACTCACTCAGATTCTTCCCTATGGACACCAAGGTAAGTGATGTAGTACAAAGGAAGAATGATGCTGAATTTTAATAAATGGAATAAGAAGTTTAATGAGAAATGAAATAAGGGGAAAGGGAGAAGAGAAGTAGAGTCTCACTACTTCTATGGATTACCTAGGGTTGGAGCCTCACCATCTTAGGCGTATGAAGATGGAGTCACACCACCAATGTAAGGAGTCACACCTTACTAAAGAAGAACTTTTCATTCACTTCAATTCTGAATTGTCTTATATTGTCATAGGATCCTCTATTTATAGGCATTAATAGAACCTTCTACATAAATACTAAAACTTAGGTAATGTAAGGACTTCAAAATCCTAGGAATAATTAATACATAACAGCTTCTAATGTCCTACGAATTTCTATAACTAATTAATGAAAACAAGTTTCAAGAGCATTCTTGGTCTTCTAGAAGACCTCTTTAATGCATTGCTAGATTTTCAAATTTGTGAGCCTATTTTATGGGCTTTATGGATAGTCATGGATTTTCTTGGGCCTATGGTTGTACACCTTGAGGCCCACACGCCTGCCTTCATCAGTAAGTCAAGGAGTAGGAGTTGAACACAACCAGAAGGAGCACACCCGGGATGCTAGCCAACTGCACCAAGCCATGGTGAGTTGCTGCAAAGTTGTATTGCACTGCAAGAATCTTAGCATCTGAATCCAAGTATAATCTAAAACCAAGGAATATAGCTGATCTTTACATAGTCGTTCTATGTTATTATCATTAACAACATGTTTCATGCGGCAATGGTGAAAAGGGACTAGAGATAAGAGTCACCCAACATGAGGCTATATGTCTCTGAGAGCTTTCTTGACATTTGTTTGTAAGGATTTTGAATTTGATGTTGGAGATGCAAGACAAAGTCGATTTTCTCCCATTGAGCTTTAACTAAGGCCAAAGTGACACTTATATAGCCTTCTTAATCGCTATCTGTTAACATTGGAGATGCACCATCAAACGTCCACTATCTCTACAACTGTATAAGGAATAGATGTTCAACTCCATGAGGACCATCACACACCCCTTATTGGCTGCAATCACACCCAGTTTCGCCTCCCCTTGCTGAAGCAAATCTAATTCAAGCACAGAGAAGATCAAACCCCTGAATGTGGAAATTAGTTCCAAAGCCCCTCATTGTCACATCAAAGTGATGACCAAAGAACATGTATCTCCAACTTCGAACTCATGACCACATAGCAAGCTTAAACTCCAAAATCCCACAATACATTTCATTGCTCAAATGAAGGATACTCTACACACACCAAATCTCTGGATAACGCTCAGCCAAGGTGACTATATGGCCCATATGTTTCTCTAAAAAACAAAAAGTTCAGCCATCATGTGGTCTTTAATCCCATTCCAACCTAGCCACCACATTGTTGGGAATCGTAAGAATTCATCCCCACAAGAAAATCAGATGGAGCACCTTTTCACAGCATAACCAAGGTGCATGGGATCACATGCACCTTACTAAAGAGCTTATGGAAGATGTAAGGGGAGAAAACAGAAGAGAGCAGTCCAATCCTGTAATTTTATATTAGGCCACAATCCTTTGTAAAGTGTTGAATGCCTTAGTTTTGGTACAAATAAAAAACTCAATACAAAAATCCCGATTATGAACTTTGGACATATATGGAATATGTTAGACTAAAATATGGACATGGTGCAGGGTCCTCACAGGATCACACGTTTGAGTTATATTTTCCTTCTCTAGGTTCATTTTCTACGAAGTACTCTTCTTCTAATAAGTTCAAGTTTGAGACATGATGGGTTTAGGAAAGTCATGGTTTGAGTGCAAGTAGGAATCAGAAAGAAATGATGTCTAGCACATCCATATGATTCTTGTATTCTCTGAAGAAAAGGAACAGAATTTTCTTTTTTCTTTTTCTTTTGTCTATTTAGAAAAAAACTGATTCTTCTTCAGCCCCGGAAATGATTTTCTAGAAATTGGATGTGATCCTCAATATGAAAGGTGTGATGTCATACATGTGTGAGGTGTGATGCTTCGTATTCTATTAATGAGATGGCATATCAATTCTACTTGGTAAAATTTCCACACAAAAAATTGTTCTTCTGCTCCTTTATTGTTTTGTCATGCATCTGTTTCTGTATCAAAGCAGTCATCCTACAACAAAGACGCACTCCAAGAGTAGCCCCAGGGATTTGCTACTAAGAGGGAAGAGGACATATTTTTTCAAATTGGCTAGGAGCAAATCACATGACTCCAAATTGAGAAAGTATCACAAAATTCCAAACCTAGTTGCCATTCTAAGAAGTTCTACATATCAGAGTCCTTCAAGTCAATCTACAGACACCATAGTCAACAAATCAAAATGTCAGGGTAAGCTTAAAGTTTCATAAATCATACTCTTTACTTTCCTAACACTGACATTAACATCCTCCAATAAGCACATTGAATGGGAGAACATCAATTACCTAAACAACCATTGCCCTTCAATAGGTTGTTGAATAATTCAGATCTTTCCCCTTTTGTATGAGTACTCTAGATTTTTTCTAAGGCTCCAAGGATTAGAAGCCTCACATTCTCTCAGTGCCAACCTATTATTGTATTACTTTTCTTCAATGTAATGGTAATTTAAAATCCTCGCATAGGAGAGCCACAGTACCAGAAGATAAATATTCCCTCCATCCCTCCCTTTGTCCCATTATAAGAAAACCATCGATACCCTTTCAATATGGAAGAAGTTAGCAAGAGTAATTGTTTGTCCGGGAGTTTTCTCTTTGGTAAAAAACTAATTGCAACTAATCCCTCTTCATGTTGGTGAACTAGGTTTAAACAAAGGCCCCTGGGGTTTGAAAAGCCTTACATTTTCTTTACGCCAATCTACCCCTATGTTGTGTTCCTCCATTTTGACTACCGCTATTAAATCCACCCATTGCAAGCCATTCAAACTAGGTGAACAATGGACAGACTTCATTTCAGTACATGTAGCATTTATGGTGGATTCTAAACCCTAAATATCAGAATATGAATGTGGCAAGGTACACGTGATATAAATTCTCCATTCCTCCTTTGTTTTCAGTTCCAGATTACCATTACAATCAGGATTCTTTTCACAGTGTTCACAAAATGCTCCCATAACAGTAGTTTCTTGGATGTGCTATTGTAAAGGGTTTCGGCTGCTAACCGTAAAATGGGTAGGAAGAAAAATAAAGTGAAGACTAGGAATGCAATGAGAGTTGAGACGTAAAGTACCTTATTGAAGACTCCTAAGGTGCTCCTTTGTAATAATAATAACAACAATAATTATAGTTATATTAAAGGGAGTTGGAGCGTCTTTTGTTTTGGTTAACTTACTAATGGTAGTTTCATAGGTGAAGTTTCAGTCTGACATCAATGATATGCAATAGGATCCATTTATTAAAAATCAAATCTCACAAGAAACAGATGGTTGTTAAGGCATGTCACATAAACACCATATGGAGCAGATCTAAGCAAACCCCATGCAAATTTACCTCAAAGGCGGGTATGGTTGAGGGTCACAGTTGTACTAAGTATCAAAGGAGTTGGGATTTCCACAGAAAAGGTAAACGGGATAGTAAAGGGGACCAACCTAGTTAAGATCCATCCAAACTGCAACATAAGCATAATCTAAGTTCATCGAAATAGTTGTATTAAGTATCTAATCTATCCAAGTTACGATTTTGGAAGTCAAACTGGATCATATTGAAATCCCATGACTAGAAATCGCTTGAAGTTTCAAACACTCCCTAAGCCCACAAGGACCTTGTTCTTTCCACTAATTAGAGCCCTTCTCTTCTGTAACAAACTCACTTAATAACCTTATAAATCTCCATTTTCCAGTTTGAGTTTGCTTATCAAATTGTCAACCCTCATCAGAACCCTTGAAAAACCAATACTCATAGCAACATATATATTAAAATATAAGAAACTTGCAGAATCTCTTGTAATCTCGTTTGATCTGAACATTCAAGTAGTACAAATTTCATGGATATCTACAGGAAATCACATAAACCCTAAATCTTCCTTTCTATTTTTCATATTTCTTTAGCGTTAATACAGATCCAAAACCCCAATAGGCTAAAACCCTGCAACTGAATTACAGAAAAGGAATCAAGCGAGAAGAGATCGTCAATCGAAGAAACGTCCAAAGGTCAAACAAGATCGAATGAATATCAAAGTAGCTGACAATTTCAAAAATAAAATAAAATAAAATCTGGGCTTTGAAATTCAGAGAAAAATCGAGAGATTGAAATAACAAAATAAAAAAGAAGAAAAACGAGAAATCGATCTCGTACCTAAAACAGCGGGTTGGGACGGCTGTTAGAACTTCTTGATCTCATCCTAACCGATTTCTTTTAAGGCGTGCTTGTCCGTAGCCTATACGATGATACACGTGTGACGTGGCAGAAAGTTTTTTTAAATAGAATATTGCAAAAATGGGGAGCTAGGCCTAGTCCCTAGGGGAGTCGATGGATCGAGCTGGCCCACACCCGGGTCCGGCCCGACCTGGTTATTAAAAAAAAAAAAAACGTTTTATAGCTGTGTTAGGTCTGGCCCAGCCCGTGATGAGGAGGCCTTGCCCTGCCCGACCCTCCTAAGTTTGCAAATTGAATGGTTTCCTTCCTAAGGCTCGCAGGCCGAGTAGGGATGAATTTTTGAAAGCTCACTAACTTCAGGGTCGGACTAGGGACTTACCCAACCTTGCTCTCTAACTTCAGGGTCGGACTAGGGACTTAACTATGTTAGTTGGGTTAGTAGTTAGCTTGGGAATTGGAGCTCTTGTGACTCATACCCGGGAGGATTGGATCCCCAGACCTCCCTCAATAGAGAGGCCACACCCCACCACTGGTGCAAGAGGCAGGGTGTAGTTGAGGTTGGGTTTAGGTTCACTATTTTATATAATGCTTATGTATTGACTTCATCGTCATTGGGTTTAGGTTAAAGTAATGTCTTAGGTTAAGTTTTGTGTTTTTCAAAAAAAAAAATCCACTAACTTCATCTTTGGCCTTTACATACTTCATCTTTGGCCTTTACATTTGAATTAGTCTAGGGATACTCCCAAAGTGTACTCCTATATATACTCCCAAATCCTAACCGTTTATCTCAATTATTAAACGGTTAGGATTCCTGGTGATGTGGCAATAGAAAAGATAAAATAAGTCAACTGAAATCCTGACCCTTAGTAGTTGGTTATAAACAGTTAAGATTAGGGAGTATATTTGAGAGTATAAATGGGAGTACCCATAGACTGACTCTTTACATTTTCCCTGAATCTTTCAACTTCTTACCTAGTAGTCGTCTTTGCGACGCATCTTGATCAAACTAAAAGGAATATTTTTGAAACTACGATAAACCAATTATGTTTTATGTAAATATGAGATTATTGAGATGGATGAATGAAAAGACAAAAGATGATAAAATTAGAAATGATCATATTTAAGTGGGCGTTTGGTAACTCTAATCTAAATAGGTAGAGCTTATTTGAAAATTGAGTGTATTTGGACTTTAAATTGTTAAGTTAAAGTTTAATTGGATTTCTAGATTTTTTGAAGTATGGATTTTAGAGGTATAAACCTTTACTTTTAAAAGTAGCTTTAGAGGTAAAACCTCTACTTTAAAAAGTAGCTCATAGCTACTTTTTTCTTTAGAGGTAAAACTCCTACTTTAAAAAGATGTAGACATTCAATTAACCTTTAACTTAGCAATATAAAGTCCAATTTAGCACAATTTTCAAATAAGCTCTACCTATTTAGATTAATGTTACCAAACGCCACCTTAGTTTCAAGTAGCTTCAATAAGTGATAAATAAAAAAAAGAAACAATTGAATTGAAGTTTGTTCACTAAATAGAAACCCGGATTCATCTTGCTGATGGGCTCCTTAGTATGATCGAAAATCATATCAGCCTTGGTCGTTTCACAATTTAATATACCTTGTAGTACTATCAACTAGTGGGTTTTCTTGATCTTTTGGAGAGAAGATTTAAGGTGTTTGAATCCACTACTATCCTCAACTAATTTTGAATTGAATCTATTCAGATTTCTCGAAATGTAAACTATAATAGTGAGAGTGTTAGCAAGTCTCTACTCAACAGATTGAGAAATATACAAGTGATCAAATCCTAGGCATACCTTATCTGTAGTTAGCATGAGTGATACATATTAAACTAGGGTAATGAAATCACTCGTCTTCCGTAAGCATAAAATGTCTTAGTATGTAATCACTTGAACAATTAAAATCATTGCATAAAACTCACATTAACAATCACAGAAAATTAACACAAGTGATTTCAATATCAATTTTATAACACCTAAGACAATGATAAAACTTCATTGAAATCGAATATAATCAATAATCCGATTGATAAAAACAATTCTCTCATTTCTCTCATTATGTAATCAATGTTTACAATTGAGAAATTAAAATAAAAACGAAACAAATATACAGTAACTAGGATTTCATTTAAATCCTAGAAATGAGAGTTAATTCATGGCGAGGGAGGAGAACACCATCTTCATTGAATAACACGAAGAACACATCTTCAAACCTTCACAGATCCCCATAGCTCTTATTTTCTTTTAAAATCCCAAAATTCTCAACATAAACTATTTAAACTCTCTTCCGGTTAAATGGGGATCAAACTCTCACCTATATATTCACCATATTTACAGTTTTGCCACTAAAGTTTGAATAATTATAGATAGCTCAATTCTTATCAGATTAACCTGAAATTTGAAAATAGCTAGTTTAGCTCATCTAGAATTTTCCCTAAAAGTTTCATAAATTTTGAATGAAAGAAAATGATCAAAATACCCCTCTATTGATAGAAAGGTGGTTTCGACCGATCGATCCGTCAAGACAGAATTTCGTGATTTTGCTCTCTTTCTTCTCATTTCTTCAATTTTCACTTGGTTGAAGTTCATATGAGTCATTAAAGTTTGTAAATCCTCAAGTTAATCTTATTTTCTTCACATGAACCTGAAATCAATAAAAACACACGAGTGAAGTAACATAATAGAGAAATTGACTTAGCAAAATTAACAAGTGTAATTTAAGGTGCGTAAATGTGTAACAATTAGCACCAATCAAGCCTCACCCTAAGCTTATTGCTTCTAAAGCTTGTTGAGTGAGTCCTATTGATCGGTGTTAATTGTTACACATTTATACACCTCAATCTACAGTTGTTAGTTCCTTAGAGTACTTTGTTGAAGCATGTTACGGTACTTGGGTATCTTTATTCATTACAGGGTCATGCGAGAAATACAAGCTAGATTTGAAGATTTAAGTTGAGAAAAGCTTTTAAAGAGAACCTCAAGAGAAAGTCCAAAAAAAGAAGAAAAGAAAAATGTGAAAATTTCAAGTCAGACGATCGATCGTCGCTCCCTAACGATCGATCGTAAGGCGACAGTGGCAAGTGATGTAACAAAGGACGATCGATCGTTTACAAAACAGTAGCCAAAGATAATTTCCTGACATGGACGATCGATCGTCCAAGTCTGACAATCGATCATCAATGGCGTTTTTCAGCTCCCAGCTCCACGCGCGAAGAGGAAGAGACCCTGAGGAAAGTTGATAAAAAGAAGAGGAAACCCTTGGAGTAGGTTCCCTATAAAAAAGAAAGCTCTAAGACTGAAAGGGGTTCTAATTTTGGAGATTTGAAGCAAAGAAGGCTCTGGAGATCAGCAAAATTGGAGGATGAGCTCGTCGTGTTCTTCGTGTTCTTCAGCAAAAGTGGTGTTTTCTAGTCTCAGCATGAGCTAATTCTTCTATTATAGGGTTTAGATGAAACCCTAGCCAAGTAACCATGTTTCTTTATCTTTTATTTGAGTTTGTTCACTGGTAAATAATGATTGCATAATCAGAGGGTTTTTCATAATCAGATTTTATTGACTATATTTAATTTCAATGTGATTCTATCGTTGTCTCAGGTTTTATTATTTTGGAATTGAAATCATCCATCTTAATTTTCTATGATTTTTAATGTGGATTTTATGCAATGGTCTTATTGTTGAGGGATTGAATCATAGGATATTTTCCACTAAGGGAAGACGAGTGATTGCACAACTTTAGTTTAGCGAGTATCACTCGCGCTAACCAAAGATAGAATATGCCTAGGGTCTAATCCCTTGAATCATTCTAGACAGATGCGTGGAGGCTTGTAGTCATTATCATCCTTATTGTTTACATTGTGATGGATTTGAATGAATGTATAAGAGACCGGCTATGAAGTTAGTGGTGGATTCAAATGCCCTAGACTTTCTCTCAAATTTATATCACCAAAAGACTTTTAGTTTGATTAGAATAACTATTCTATGTTAGTTTAAGTTTCACTTTTAAGTTAAATTCAATCAGCCCAATCAACTTGTCACTCGGTTAGTTAGAATTAATCTTAAGAAAAAGACAACAAAACCAGCACAGTCTTCTGTGGTTCGACACCCCATACTAGTCACTATTCTACGGAATTATAACTATTACGAGATTTAATAAATTGACGATCACCTATGGTGGGTATCAAAAAAAAAATTAGTTGACTCCTAAAGGTGAGGCAAGGGTACATTGGTCATTAGCATATTAATAAAAGTAGGGGTGGCGATCAGGCAGAGTCCGGGCCTCATAGCTTTTGTAAATGTTTCGGGCTTCGAGCCGGGCCTATACAAAAGTCACCTAAACTCAAGCCCAAACCCAGCCCATTGTCACCCCTAAAACAAAAGGCCCGGAAGAGCGAAAGAACACGGTTTAACACAAACAAAAATAATGGTGAGGGGGAGAATTTCCAGGTTTGCCTTTTTCGTGTTTTCCTTCCACAAATCTATAAGCAATGGCGACATCTTCATCTTCATCAAAGCCAGGTGGTGTTGTTGGTAAGGAGTCTAGCAGAGGAGAGGCGACGAAAGCGACGGTGGATGATCATATATCTCAGGCAGTGCAGTCGACCTCCAATCTCCTCCACCTCATGCAGCAATCCTCCCCTTCCCAGGTCTCTCTCTCTCTCTTTTGGGAATATTTTAAGTGCAATTTGTTTCTTATGCTGATTGTTATTAGATCTCATTTGGTATTAGAATTCTTCTGCCTTTTAATTTCCTTTGAAAGCATAGAGGATCCTCATGAATCCCCAAGTTTCAATTTTTTTCCAGTTTCTATCAACACCATCTCATGTCTAATGACTTAAATCCAGACTCATCAATTCAAAAGGGGTTGATTCAATGGCCTGCTAGTCTTAGTGGGAATTCTCCCCTTTAATGAGTTAATGTCTAGCTTTCCATTTGGTAGAATGTTCCTTCTCCCCTATATCAATAATCAGGGAGTAAGTCAGTCGATTCTTACTAAGAACCCGGAAAGGAAATCTTTTCTTTTTTTTTTAACAAAATAATTTTGCATTGCAGTTATGTTTAAATTTATATGTGGGCTAAGGTCTGGAGAGAGATCATTTGAGAAGAACATATAGAAGTGCATTTTCAATAATTGATTGCTTCAGCAATAAAGTTTTCTGTTTGCATAAGATATGTGATACCCAAATGGCAAATGGAAACACAAGCTCGAACAAGTACACATAGCAACCACGATAAGAGGCAATTGGGTCCAAGATCATAATGGAAAACAATGAACTAGAAAACCATTGTGCCCTGAATATCCTATCACGCTGCTCCCACAACAGGAATCAAGGTCTATATGGGAGCAAGTTACCAAGATACCTAACTCACACTGCTCCCATAACGGTCCTCTCTCTCTCTCTCTCTCATAACACCAAATGAATTGCTTTTGGGATTGGGAAGAATAAATAGATACTAAAGACATCCCATGACTAGAGTAAATATGAATCATAAAATGATGATTTAGTTTATACATGATATCATAAAAATGTAGGTTTGATGAAATAAAATAAAATAAAGGAAAATATTACAGAGTTGAAGACCAAATATCAACTCATAACTTTAGACCAACTTTAATAGAGTAGAAAAAGTAGTGAGTCTTAATGTTCTTAATTCAGAGATACAACACAAAATAAATAAATAATTAAACAATACAATTGAGTAAAAGTTATTAGTATATAATTAACTTCCATGAATTGGTGCATAAAGGGGTGAAGCACCATCATTGTATTTGATATAGTGATGCATCCCATGGCCAAAAGGATCAACAACCTCAAACCAGACATCCAAGTTACGACTCAAAAACCGTAGATTTCTATGGTTCAATTCAAATTTAATTTACTTTAGTGATATTTTATTTCAGGTAAGCATTACCAATAGTAAATTTGAGACATTTAAATAGAATTTAGTGGATGTAAGTTAGAAGCTCAGTTATTCTGTGAAATCTTCGCCCCCCCTCATTGTTGTCCATTTATTTTCTTAACCATTTAAATTCAAGGAACAAATTAATGTTGCTGGGTAGTTCTGCAAAGGTCAATTCTGCTTTTGATGCAAATCACCATAAAATATTAAAGAGATAGAATTGTAGTCAAATAAATGAAAAATGGAAAGTATGGGTCTCTCATCACTCATGTAGCACTCATTGAACTGAATATTGTTCCCTCTATTTAATTTGTAACCTAAGAAAGCAGTTCTTGGTTGGTGCGACTTATTCTTTGGAGTATAGAACCAAAATAGCCTGAAACTATCGTTGAGGATTAACTATGATGCTACAATTTACACACTTCCATAATTAAAAATCTTGATCTAGAAAATCAGAGGCCCGGTCTGATAACTCTCCAAATTCTAGAATTTTGATCTGATTTGAATGAAACATAGTAATTCCTACTTGTAATATGAATGGCAAAATTACCAACAGTAATTACTATGTTTTCTTCAAATCAAATATAAAAAAAGTTAGGTGCTATAGATGCCAGCTTATGAAACTTAGACATGGATCCATTTTATTTTGGTCCTAGTGTGAAGAATGTTCATGCTCATCCACATTTTTTTTTCATGAAATGTATACATGTGGGCATGCCCTTCATAATGGGTCTCGAACTCATATCTCAAGTTTTCAGGATGCCACATGACATGCGTGATTGTTATTTAAACTCTATGGTATGGCGTACTTCTCCTTTACAGTTCACTTGTGCATAATAGCTCATAATTGTTTCTATTCTCATTTTCAGGCTCTCCTCATAAAGCTACCAAGAAACCTGTTGGCAAAAGCTTCTACAATCAAGAACACTGAGCAGGTATGACTTATGAGGTCCTGTGCACAGCTCTTCCTTGAGGATAGGATACATCTTGTGAAACTCTCTGTCCTGATACTGTGGATGTTTCTCTGTTATTTGAGGCAGGTATTGGAACAGATGCCTCAGGTCATTTCATCCTTGGATGCACATATAGAAAATGGATTACAAAGGTTGGTTTTCTTCTATCCATTTGGGGATTCTAGATTATCTTGTTGGAATTTTGGCTCGAATACGACAATACCAAAAAGGGGCGATCGATCGCCCGGGGCACCGTTTGACGGCCCAGGTGCGCGGTTTTCTTTGGGAAATTGCTATTTTAAGTGTTTTATGCTTTGGGAAACCCCTTTTCCGATTGGGGGACTTTCTATTAGTGTAGGTCTCTTGTTTAGGCATATAAATAAGGGATTATGGGTCTAGGGTTTGAATCTAATCATCTTGAAAGGATCAAGGGAATGCTTTTGCATTGGGAGTGGGAAATAATAGAAAGGGTTAAAGCATACTAGGGCTTGGGAAAGGTTTAAGGGAGGATAGATAGGGATTCTTCTTTGGGTTTTCATAGAGTAGGTGAGTTGAGTGCTTTTATACTGGTTCCTCAAGGTTTTTGTGAATAAAGAAGTGATCGGATCTTGACCCGTGGACGTAGGTAGGTTGTTGCCGAACCACGTATATCTCTTGTGTTCCTTTGTGTGTGTGTTTTGAGTTTATTATTTTCCGTCTGGTTATTTCTATTGGTACTTTTCTCACATCAAATTGGTATCAGAGTTTCTGGTTGAGTTAAATTATTTTTCAATGGCTTTGAAAAATTCTGGGCAATGTTCCCTGAAGAAGTTTGACGGAAAAGGGAGTTTCAATCTGTGGCAAATGAGGGTAAAAGATATCCTAGTTCAACAGGGTCTCGCAAGGACGTTGAAGGGGGATTCCGGTAAACCGGAAAAGATGTCCGATGCAGATTGGGAGGACATTGAGGTGAGGGCAATCAGCATAATACGCCTCTGTCTTGTAGATAACGTGATGCATAGCGTCGTGGATTAGGAATCGGCACCGGATCTTTGGAAGAAGTTGGAAACGCTCTATATCGGAAAGAGCCTTACCAACAGGTTATACTTGAAAAAGAAGTTCAATACCTTAAAGATGACAGATGGTGCAGATCTTATGGAGCACATTAATGTGTTCAACCAGATCTTGAATCAACTGCAGAAAGTTGATGTCAAGGTGGATGAAGAAGATCAAGCCGTAGGACCTCTTACATCACTTCCAAACTCATATGATCACTTAGTGACAACCCTCATGTATGGCAAGAAGACATTGCTGATGGAGGAGGTCACGGTGGCACTACTCTCTTACGAGATTAGGCGGAAGCCATTGCATGATGGAAATAATCATGCCATGGTTGCTCGGGGAGGAGGAAGGGACTTGGAGAGAGGATCTGGAAAAGGCAGTGGCAGATCCAAATCTAAGGAAAAGGCGGAGTCTAGTGCTATCATTACGAAGAATTAAGACACTTCAAAAGGGAGTTTCAGAGGCGTGCTGATGGGAAGAGGAATTCTTCCGGAGGAGATTCTTCGGTGGTAATAGCAATGGACAATGAGGAATACATTAGACATGTTTTCACAATCTCCAAAGGTATGGACAATTCTTCTAGTGAGTGGATTTTAGATTCAGGGGTTTCATGTCATATTTGCTCAAATATAGAATTTTTTGATACATTCCAAAAGGGGATAGGAAAAGTGTTCTTCGGTGATGGATCTGAATGTTAAATCACGGGGTTTGGTAATGTAAAGATAAAAATGTTTAATGGAGTTATTCAGACTTTGGGAGGGGTAGCTTGTGTCCCTATATTACGAAGGAATTTAATATCCCTCGGGCAATTAGACTCCAAGGGCTGCTGCTACACAGTTGCAGATGGAGTTATCAAAATAAAGCGGGGAAAGCAAAGTTGCTTAGTTTTGATGAAGAGGAAGAAGTGTAGTGGATTATATCTCCTAGAGAGGAATACAGTGGTAGGTGGAGCGACTACAAGGTTTGCAGGAAAACGAAAACCTGATGTTGTGCAGAGGGTAGAAAGCTTACCTAAAGTTTCTTTTGCAGTCGGTGCAAAGATGAGTATTCTGGTAAGTTTTCGTAAGGATGGAGATGGTGATGTTATGCCTTTGACGGAAAGGACGGGTCTATGTCCTCGTCCGGGATTCTTCTAGATTGGAGAATGGATTTTCAGGCTACACATGGGTTTTGACCATGTTTTATCGAATCCGGTGGAGTGATTTCCGGGGTTAGATTCGAGAGTGTGTGTAGCTGGTGGGTCTCTTTCGCATATGGTGCAGAGGCGGGCAAGGTCAAAACAGGTGTTTGCGGTATTTGCAAACGGGTTTGCGGTAATTGCAAATTGGTTTCAAAATTTTGAGAGAGATTTTGGTTCGAGGTGGAGGTGCTTCCCGGATGGGGTAGATGCGGTGTTCTATCTTGAAGGTTTGCTTGATGATTAGCAAATCGGTTCTCTTGGTTGCGGTGATGTCACAGAATTTTTACCAAGGTGGAGATTGTTGGAATTTTGGCTTGAATACAACAATATCCAAAAGGGGCGATCGATCGCCCACCAAGGGGGATCAATCGCCCGGGTGAATAAAGAAGTGATCGGATCTTGACCCGTGGACGTAAGCAAGTTGTTGCCAAACCATGTATATCTTTTGTGTTCCTTTGTGTGTGTGTTTTGGGTTTATTTTTTTCCGTCTGGTTATTTCTATTGGTACTTTTTGCACATCATACCTTTAATTTCTAAATATGACCTGATACCCTTGTAATGAACATGTTTATTGCAGTTGTAGATTACAGGTCACGGAATACATAAACCAGGCCTTTTGGTAATTAATGTTTCCCATAGATATATCTTTCTCGATTTACATTGAAGTAAAGAAGAAAAACATCATAGATATATCTTTCTTGAACATAGATAGATATATCTTTCTTTGGGGGATAATATGGAGATATTTGCTGTAGGAGTTTGAAAAATCTAAGATTTATTAGGACAAGCAGCAACATGTGAAAATTGTGCAAGGCTTTTTATGCTAATCGCTCTGCGAGTTATAACTTTCAACTACAAAATGGATGAATCAAATTTGGTCTAACTTTAAAGTTTAATCCATGTTTGAGCTGTAACTGCACTTTTTTTGGTGGACATTTCATAGGGAACTTGTTACTACGTAGTAGGTAGATGCCTGGAAATCGTGAAATCTACCTCTTTGACTGCTCTCTCAACTGAAGGGAGAGGCCTGTATTGGAAAACTGGTTGAATTGGAAAGTTCCAAATTATCAGACTATACAGGAATGCTTGCAGATCCAAATATTTTGGAAGTGTCAGGAAAATCATGAGTCACTCACCTTGGCACTAGCTTAAAGTATTGCTTTGATCTCTCGGCCTAATGTACCTTTTAAATTGTTCATCCTGGCACATGCTTGATAGTGTTTAGAAAATTAATTACATGCGTGGTGTATGTATCTATAGGCTGATGATTAGAGATGATAATACTTGTATATGAATGGAATGCCAAAGAACATTGCACACATACAGTGAGTCATGGCACAGAATCCGACATCAATTGTTATTACTTAGTATTTCTAGTATGTCATAAATCAAATCAGTTAAAGGCTCACAACTATACGATTTATCTTGCACCTTAAGGGGGATGGGTCAGACAAAAAGACAAAGCAATAAAAATAAAAAGACTTGTCAAAAAATGTCTGCAGGTCAGATGATTGAGATCATCAAAGAAGATTCTGAGACCCATCTACTGTTCGATCTAATACACCACATCTTGATATTCTGCTTATGAACTGAAATAGCATTGCTGATACAATGATCATAAAGTTGCCCCATATTTTCCCATTGATAATAAACTAACCAAATAGTCATTTCCGGGATGTTTTGTCCTTCAGTCTTTTCAACTTGCTTATGTGAGTTTTGATTCTTGCAGTATTCCTCATCTGAAGACTGTAATCCAGCTTCTTTCGAATATGGAAAGTTCCCAGCTTAACCCTTTATCTCAAGATGATCAGTCTCGAGAAGTAAAGAATATCTCTCTCTCTCTCAATTTCTATGACAAGTTGACGAACTTTCCCCACAAAACTTCTTGCCAACATGGTGACTGTTCCAGAGGGTAAAGGTCTCTAATGAAACTTTTCATGTTTTATTTTATTCTCATATTTTCAGGAATTGGAGCTAGTGGACCAAATTTCGGTGGCACTTAACTGAATCGGTGAGCAATTTGATAACACAATATAACCAGAGATATGACTCTTGATAGAATACAATGGTGGAACATGATTCATATTGCCTGCCTTAAATAGTTGGGATAAGGCACCAGCGAAGAATTGGAGTCCAGAAGAGAAAATCGGGCGTCAGTTTGAAATTAAGTCAGCAGGAAATGCATTGATCAAATGACTATGATACAGGTTTGCATCTTCTATTAATGATCCATCGAAGGAGTGGCCTAACAGTTAGAATGTCAGGAAGCTTGATTGATTAGGACATGTCAGTGTTCATTTTGTTTCAACTACATAATATGAAAGGTTTAGAATCTTGATTGCTCCAGAGAGTTGCAGCAAGAGAATTGCATAATCAAAGTATCTTGCTTTAGACTGTTGGGTCTTTATAAGACCCCTTTTTTTTTTTTTGCTGTGGATATCATTAGATAGTGGTTGCCAGTGAACTCTTGCAAGCCATCACCTGGTGAGAATGGATCCGAGGACCTCTCTCGTAAGAGAGGCCACTCCCTACCATTAGAACAAACAGTGGGGTGTTGATCTTTGTAAGACCTTGTCCCAAACAAAAGTGAGTAAAAGGATCAACAAAAGGAATGTCAAGATCCCCATCTTCATCATTTAACAATTAACATAATTGAAAGAAGTCGTTTAAATCAACAAGGAAGAAAGAGGGACTTTCCCTAATTACTCCTCAAGTTTGGGGTTGTTCCTCAAATACCCAAGTTTAAAAAACCTTTCTCTTAAAGTGACTATACGCATGCAAATGCAAAGGTGTTTGCACATGTGAACTTTTTTTTTAACATTTTATCCGAACAATTTGATGAAAAGATTGTGTCTCCATTGTTCCTTATCAAACAATGGAGTCCTCTCCGTTGATATAGAAGAGGCGCCCCAACATTTCATTATCTACCGTTTTGACTAAGGTTTCCATCAAGAGAGCTTTTCTAATAAGATTAAACGCCACTTAGATTACAATCACAGTCGTGAGAGTTCCCATTAACCGAAGAAAAATCACCATTCTCAATTTTCTTGTGTTTTTTTTAGAAATTAATGAGAAAATCATTGCATTTATGATTAATCGAAAAAAGTTTATAATAATTATATTTATGATTTTAAACCTTAAATTCCATATTATATGGCTTTATAATGTTTTCTTTTCATTTTTTATGGTTTACAGTGTATGGGTGTGACTTAAAAAATTGGGTCGATATTTCTTGTGTTCCAAGGTCGAAGATGATATGTCGATACATGTATGGACAATAATATCGACCTATATCCACATGTATCGACCTAGTTTATCAACCGGTATCAAAATAGTGTATCGACCTTGTCAATACAGCCAGTATCGATCCTGTGCACAAAAAATTCATTAAAACTTAGAATTTTGCGGATATGTCATAGTTTTTCAAGAACACTCTTATTGAATGTATCCTAAAATATCCATTAACCATTGTTTTTGTATTGTGAAAATGTATAGGAATAATGGAGGTGAAGAAAAATCACAAAAATATCTTTTTTAGGTTAGGGTAATGTAAATCATTAAAAATCAAAAATATATTTTCACAAAAAAAAAAAAATGAGTGGGAGAGAAAGATGAGGAAAGTGAGGAGCTTCTCCCATCGATCTCATGCTCATACATAAACCCCATTGTTCCTCTTCTTCTTTTTTTAAAACTAAAATAAACTCTTCATTAAAGTATTGATGGTAGTAGAGGGATATTTAAAACTTTTCATAAAATGTCAAATTAAGGGAAAATGTTCATAAGCCTCTTTAAGGAAGAGTTTTTAAAACTTGGGTATTTGGAGAACAATCCCAAACTTGAGGGGCAATCAAGTAAAACTGTAAGAAAAAAGTAGCTAGGGAAACAAATGATTGTCATGATCATAGTTTCCTATTATTTATCCTTTAGGTCCTTTTTTTTGAAACGTATACAAGTTTTTTTTTTTTTTGGAACTCGGGTGTCCTCAACCCTTCGGGTTTGTCATTTGACAATGTGCATTTTCTTTTAATAACTATATGTATCTTGTTTTTCATCTATTGGTTTGTAATTTTAGTAAGACTTCAAATGCAGTAGAATGAATGATTTCAAATCTCATAAAAAATGTAAGACTTGAAATCTCATGATATAATTTTGTTAAAGACCTTGACAAAGTGGCTCAAATTTCCTAACAACTACTATGGTAAAGTGCAAAATGCCTAGCTTTATTAATCTAAGCAAAAGAACGAATCCTTAGGTTCACTACTTCACTTCTTTTGTTGACTTACAAAGCTCGACACTTTGCAAGTCTTGAGACTTTGTCAAGCTTTGCAAGTCTCGTCATTTGGTAATATTTATCTTCTTTTGAACCCATGAAATTTGAGTCAATTCTACCATCACGAGATTTTAAGAGCGAGGGAAACAAAGGATTGCCATGACCATAGTTTCCTATTGATTATCCTTTACGTCCTTTTTTTGTTTTTTGAGACTTATAAAGTTTGACACTTTATAATTATCATTTGACAATATACATTTTCTTTTGAGGACAATATGTATCTTGTTTTTCATCTCTTGGATTGTAAAAGACTTCAAATGCAGCAAAATAAATGATTTCAAATCTCATAAAAATAATGTAAGACTTGAAATATCATGATGGTAAGAAGTAATTTTGTTAGAGGAGGAGTGCTAGCCCTACTCTCAGGGCATTCCTATTTTCACCCTGAGCCAATCATTTATTTATTTTCATTGTGAAAGCCTTACAATCACGGTAAAGACATGTACTTTAACAATGGAAATGGACAAATGGTTGGCTTAGGGTGAAAGTAGGAATTCCCTAAGAGTAGGGCTAGCACTCCTCTTTGTTAGAGACCTTGACAAAGTGACTCAAATTTCCTAACAACTACCATGACAAAGTGTAAAGTGTCAAGCTTTATAAGTCTCAACAAAAGAAGGGACCCTTAGGTTCACTATTTCACTTCTTTTGCTAAAACTTACCAAGCTCGACACTTTGCAAGTCTTGAGACTTCGTTGAGCTTTGCAAATCTCGTCATTTGGTAATATGTATCTTCTTTTGAACCCATGAAATTCGAGTCACTTCTACCATCACGAGACTTCAAGTTTCACCATTTTCTATGAGACTTAAAATTCCTCATTTTGCCAAAGTCTAGTGAGAATTGTAATCCTGATAAATGAGAAGTAAAGAATAACATAAAATTTGATAATTTTCGAAAATTATCAATTTTTATATCTAATTCCTGCGAAAAGAGTTTAGGTAAAACTGATGTTAAAGGAGTTTTTAAAATGAAGAATAAGAAAAATTGAAAACAATACCAGGAAGTGTGTTGTTGATATGTGCCCAAGATTGACATGGAAATAAAAGGAAGTAGTCCTTTGTGCCAACAATATTTTCTCAAGCTTACTTCATTAAACTAATTGAGCATGCCAAACTAAGAGTGTAACGGAGAGGGGTTCAATGTCCTTTTTCCTAGTGGGAAGATGTTTTATTGGGACATACTTTTATGCAAAGACTTGGGATCTTCTCCACTGGAAAGGACACTGTCTGGGCCACATAGCACTGATCAACACTGGTGCTTGCACATACCCCTTAATGCACTCTTTTTAAGGATGTGTAGGCGAACCAAGTTTTGGTTGGTGTGCACAACCTTGAAATGCGTGCATATGAACAAATGTTGCATCAGGATGGAAAATGGGCGTTCTCCTCCCTAGTTGCTACTAGAGAAGATCCCATGTCTTATGCAAAACACTGCAATTTCTCTATGGTTCCGGCTTGACAATGATGAAACATACTTCTTACCGGTCATATAGTGTAGTGTTTTTTTTAAAGCTCAAGTAAGATGAGCATTAACCTTAAAAATTAATGTTGATTAACTAAATATATTTAATGTGGACATGTTAATCTGATGTGCTACATAGAGAATCTTATGTACCTACTAAAATAAACTTTAAATTAGGGTTCATTTGGTTAAGATTATAATCAATGTTTATTCGAGATTTAATTGTTTATGTGGATTATATCTTGAAAACAATATTTGGTTTGACTCATTATAAGCTATTATGTAATAATCAATTATGAAAATAATCAATGATTTTATAATCTCGATAAAGGTGATTATTGTGGAGCATAACCATTTATATGCTAAACAAAAAAAGATATGTGAAAATTATATCAAGCACCTAAATTTGCACCCAATTATAAGACTTAGAATATCCATTAAGCTTGAGAGATTCTTTATAAATATTTTTTTGAATGATCAAAATATCTTTTTTAAAATGACTAGATAATCACTCATCAGTAAAGTGTCAACCAAACAGGATTACAACCATTAATACTTATTGAAAACAATACTTATCATCGCTTATGACTGCAATAATTTGAACCAAACGGGCCTGTAGACTGTTCTACAGGTTTTCCCATCCTTATTCCTTATTCTCCTCCAATTCAAACAATGAATTGTGCATCAAAACATTATCATCGATCAATACATCTCTTCAACTAAAACAAAATGCTCTATGTAACTTTTTTTTGTGAAATGTTATTATATCATTAACACACACTAAACTCACACACCCAGCCATACCTAAGGTAGCCGCTAAGGTGTCATAATCCAAGCAACCACTCCAAAAGGGCCTGACTTAAGGAGGGTTGACTCGGAGTTAGAGTTTTAGCAATCGATCCATCACTATTCAAGTTCAATCCGATTAGGTATACAGTAAATATGGATTTGATCTGAAATCCACCATATCCTAAAATTATTACTTTGAGTTCAAATCCAAATACTTATTTAAGAAACAAATTCAATCCAAATTTGGTTCGATTAATGTAAATTTTATTAATTTTTTTAAATGATAAATATATATATATTTGAAAGGTATCTATTGTTGTAATTTGGGTAATACAAAATATTTGAATAAAATGAATAAAACATTAATTTATTTATTTTTTCTTATAGTCATTTAATGCTTTGGTGGTGGGAGATGTTTTCTTCCTGGGTGCCTTTAATGACACACTAATTAGTCACTAGTTTGACCGTTTTATAATCTCAACATCCTAATTAGATTTCAATATATTCCATGTATCTTCCATTTTTCTAAAAAAGAAGAGCACAAAGGATTTCTCTATTATTCAATTTTCCTGATTTTGAGATATTGTTATTTTTGTGAATTTGTTGGCTAAGCAACCATATTTAGGTGTGCGACTTATAGTCGAGGTTCGGATTCTGTGAGCTTGTTGTGTCTTGGAGGCATCACGTCGGATACCATGTGCATCTTGAATGAGGGCACAAATCGTCTTAAAGAGAGTGACTTTGTACGCGCCACAAATCACAGATGGTGTTGGACTTTCTGTATATTTTATTAGGCAAATTATTGCTTGCAAAAAAATTCCCAAGATATTTGAAACAAGTTGTAGATTGCAGATCTCTTAAGTGTCGAGCAATATGCTCCTCATAGTAGGAATCCAAGAACATTAGAGCATCTCCAATGGTTAAATTAGTTGTGCCAATTTCAAATTTGACACAACTACAGTGCCAAAATACCATATTTGGAGGATGTTACAATGATATGTACCAAATTGGTTGTGTCAATGCCATATATGAATTTTTGTGAGAAAAAAATGGTATAAAAAAAATATTCGTTAGAGGGTAAAATACCCATTTCCAAAAAGTGGAGCCAAATGTTTTGTTCCAAATGCTATAATTTGGCAATAAACAAGAAATACAACACCATTTGACACTTGGACCAACCGTAAACTCGAAGGTCTCGAGTTCGACTCCCTGACTCTCCTCACTAATGATTGTATTGGGTGGGAGTATTCTTTGTGTAGTAGCCTGTGGGATTAGTGTGAGTTTTCAAGGCTCAGGATATCCACGGTTATCAAAGAAAAAAAAAAAAACTTTGAATTAACTATGACGATGTTGCTATAAGTATATGGAAGTGATTAGGAACCATCAATAGTAGCCTAACAGTTGGATTGATCATCTAAAGGCATTATGTATGCATAATAACACTTTAAATGATAGTAAATGACGTCAAAGTCAATGACAATTGCTGTAACACGTGGTTTCACGAATATTTGAAATTTAAGCCACCTGGAGCCATGAAAGATTAATAGTGTGGAAAACAGGTAAGTGATGTTATAGTCAATAAGCCATGACAGTGCGGCCAAAAGATGATGTTATGGTCAATGGTGTTTGTACATACTATCCTAATATTCTCCGCCGACCTTTTATGTCATCTTCAAAACTCAACGTGATCATCACGAGCACGGTATTGTTGACCTGAATCATCGCGTCAACCCAATGTTAGTTGGTTGGTCGGTTTGCTTTGTTTGCGTTTCATACTTTACCATTCTAAAATAAACCTGATTTACAAAGAATAGGATGAGATAATTCATTTTTCAGTTTACTTAAGTTAATTATCAAAAAAAAATAAAATTCGTTTAAGTTCTTTAATTTGGTTCCCTACTTAAACATGTAAAGCAAATATATATATATATATAAACATCTAAATAATATACAAATACTTAATTGAAAAATCATAAAAAAAATTATTTTTTTATGAACGTTTTGTGAACTTAAAATATAAATTTGTCGAAGTTAAAGAAAAATATCAATGAATTTAAATAAAAAATTTGATAAATTAAGATTATTTTAAAACCACTATGTAATTCGTTCAATTTCATAAACCAATCTGAACCGAATCACAAACTAATTCGAGTTCACTCGGTTCACAATTTGCTATAACATGTAGCGAACTTGATAACCATGCTCAACCTGCCTTCACACACTCCCTTTCAGTTCAAATAGCCATAGCCATGGTAATGGATTATCTTTAATGAGAGGGTTTGTCGAGTTTGACCGGAGAGGATCATTGATGAGAGAGGCTAATGGGTCTTTGCAATAATGAGATTGCTGTGACAAAAGATCCTTTCCAAAGTCCTCTCCTAATACCGATCACAACTCGTGCAATCAAAGAGGGGTTACCGTGTATGGCCGAGAAGGTTTCTTGATGAGAGAGAGTGGCTGTTGCGTTTTTGCAGGATAGGGTTGCCGAGACGGAAGTAGGGTTTTTTTGTCATTTAATTAATTTTTATATTTCTTTAAAACATTTAGATATTTATTTATTACTTAGTTGTATTCATCAATAAGTGGAGTGCGCCTAACACAGCCCTAAAATTATAGTTTCACTGTCACTTTTCAGTTTGCAATTGGACGGTTGGAAGAGTTTGGAGGAGGACCGTTTTCCATTATTTTATGTTAAGTTTAATTATTTGAATGATAGGACATGTGATGGGACTTAACTAGACAAAATATAGCGGTCGACGATATAAAGACTTCCATGAAAGAGAGGTGTTTGTTTTTGGTCACTTTAATAACGCTAGCTGGTCCCACGACGGTCCATTTGCCAATCAAGCTAAAGCCCAATTCATCTACGAAATCTCTAATATGATATCGTGCAAGCATGAAGCATTTAAAACTAAAAGTGGAATGTTAGGCATAGATGGAAAGATTTTCTTACTCTCGTCTAATCGTGGACCTTACACAAAAACAATTGTTTTTTGTTTGACAAAAAGTTAATTGCTTAGGAGAAATGTTATTTTTCTTAACGTGTTGAGATGTTTTACTCATTGTGAGAGTTGAGAAATTTTTTTTTAAAAATTATGCGGATACACTCCTCCTATTTTACCTATAATATAACACATAAAAGCCAGAGTTTAAGTGTTTGTTATATAATGGCTATCGACAAACCCTTTGCACATGAATGAGTATCGAGCCGAACTTTTATTGAGTGGAACAAAGTATTCAAGCTTGGCTCGACTTGTTTATAAACGAGCAACACCTAGCTTGAGCCGAACACTATCCAAGTTCGAGCTTTTAAAGAGCATAATTAAAATGTGACTACTTTAAAAATTTACATATAACATATGATATGTTTAGAAAATAACCATTTAATAAGATAAAATCATTTAAATTCATCACCTTAAACTATAACTTTTACGCGAAGTAATCTTGCATAAGTACACACTACACAACAAGACACACTCCACCTGAGGGGCAGAGCCAGGAATTTTTCATTGGGGGCCAAAATACATGTATAAAAATCTAATTGATTTTAGGGTATGGAACTTGGGGGTTTGGGGGCATACAGCCTAATTATTATTTATTTTTTTTTGTAATTTTTATATTTTGAGAATTTTTTTTCAGTAATGTCCTTGAGGGTCGGCACATATCCCTATTGATGATACTCCTTAATTGTGGTTTAAGATTCACCCACCTATGCTTGGTTTTTTAAAAAATATCAATTTTTTTTCAAACCTTAGTTAAAATTCACGAACTCCTAAGTTTAAAAATAATTTAATATTTTTTCTAATAACCAAGTAGGTTCAACCCTAAGAGTGGGTAAATTTTAACCATAGTTAAGAGGTATCAATAGGGACATGTGGCAACTTAAAGGGCATAATTGAGTTTCATTGGGGGCTCACTATATACATGACAACAATATTGGGGGGACACTATATATGTAAGACAATTTTTATTTTTTATTTTCTTTTGGGGGGGGGGGGGCAATATATTAAAAATAGATAAATAAAAATTGAGGGGCCCACTATTTCATACCAAAAGAAAAAGAAATAAGGATTTACAAAAATTTTGGAGGGGCCAAGCCCCCCCCCCCGTGGCGGCCGCCACCCTCTTGCGCCAATAGTAGGGTGTGGCCTCTCTTAATAGAAAGGTCTTTGGGATCCATTCCCCCTCATGAAAAGTAGCAACTGTTGCAATCCCCGCACTAGACGGTCTCAATCGATAAGTCCAATTAATGCTCATCTCTTGCTCCGGTCAAAGGCCAATCATCGAGGGATAGTCAATTCGAGAAGAAAACTTTCTAATGATAGAGCCATGAACCTTGCGTGGGCTTGGCCTCCCCCGATAACATGAAATGGATCTCCCCACGCCAAAAAGAATCTCCTATGATTGCTATTCCTCTAACAAGTGTTCCTCTCGTCTTAAGAGTCTTTCACTAAAGCTAACCACTAACCTTAGATATCCTATAGCAAGAAAAAAAGAAAAAAAGGCACACAACAAACCTAAAAGCTGAATATCACCGATCTTAAAGATCATCTCTAATCATGAGTCTTGTCACTTAAAATAGTATATATTTTTATTTTTATCATTGAGGTATGTTAATTATGTACTTAACTTGAATATGTTAATAATTTAAAAATATTGTGAATATGCATGTGTATATATAATCGGGTCAAGCTTAAAATGAGTCTAGTAGAGATGCGTTCAGTTTTGACTCATTAACTAATTGAGTTCGAAAATCAAGTTCGAGGTTGTTGCCCAAGTATTGGACCCTAGAGGGGAGGGGAGGGGGAATAGGGTCTTAGCAAATTCAAATTTCATCATAATCCCTTAAGCGAAATTTCAATTAAATTAATTCAAATGGAATGAAAATTTGAAAATCTAACAATTCTAAGATTAATGCAACAATAAAATAAATAGAAAGAAAAAAAACACAAGATATGTTATTGAAATTCAGTCTTCTCGCCTATGTCCCCACCTTAAGCTTTCTCACTCAATGATTCAACACGATACACTATCGCACGATCTTCTTATCGGTGAAGATCAAACCTTACACTTGTAAGAGAATCTCCTCTCTTGACTTGTCATGATCTTATTCCGGGTGAAAATCAAACCTTACAATAAAACTCTCACTTCATGGACAATAATCCACCAATTCTTGATTTCAAGCATGCTTTGTAGAATAGTGATTTACACTCAGAAATTATTCCTTACACGAGCTAAATGATATTTTTAAAGCTCACCGAAAATTTCTCAAAAATTGAAGTTGAATAGCTCAATATTTACTATTTTGGGATTCTAGGGTTTTTACTCAAATAATAAATCAATGAATGATTGAGTGAGTAAATAATGATATGAGTGATAAAAGTTCTTGTTTTAGTTTATAAATCATTTCATTTTATAGTCCAATAAGTTTTATGACCGTTGGAGTAACATTTAATTCAAAACTAGCCGTTAGACCTTAAAAACTCTATCCCAACAGAATTAGTCAACTGGTTTTTGGGCCTCCACAAATCAGTCGACTGATTTTCAGTCAGTCAAGTCCAGTAGCTTCTGGACCAAAATCAGTCGAGTGCTTTTGAACCCCATTGAGAATCGGTCGACTGGTTTTAGAATTAGTCTACTGGTTTTGAGAATTAGTAAACTGATTTTATGTTTTTTACAAAAAACTTCTCTTTAACCAACCTAGATGTTATGTATGATTTGATTGGTCAACCTCCTTATCTTTATCAATATTATTATCATCTAAAATGATGTTCGAGAACCTTAGAATGATATGCAATTATGTTCTAAAGGCGCATATGAGAATCCGCATATGAGAATTAGTTGACTGGTTTTGAAAACTTGTCAATAAAACTCCTTTTTATTTAACCTTTATGATATGAATGATTTGGCAAGTCATTATGTTTACTAAATCAAGGTTTTACCCATTCAAATTGATATTTTAGATCTTTAGAATGATATGCAAAATTGGTCTTAAAGAACCTACGGTTAGTATAAGTTATGAGCTTTCAAACATCAAACTTTGATGACTTTTTACAAAAGTCCTAAACAATTTTAAACTAAAATAGAAAACATCAAACATTCTAAGAGAGTCTTCAACAAACTTGATCTTGATTAGACTTCATCGATTTCATCTTCATGATCAATCTTAGTCTTCATATTCATATTAAAACTTGGTATGATCTTCATTGTTCCAATAACTTGTTTATGACTTGATAATGAACCCCCTTTAGGTTTAATATCATTTTCATGCTTTTGTCTTGAATGATTTACTAATGTTCTTGGTAGACTGATTTTCACATAAACTCAACCAAGATATTAGTAACACAAAAAACATTATATTATTGTGTTATCATCAAAATTATTAAAAAAACATAAGATTGTAACTTATAAGTTAACAGATGTTAGCTTGTTTACTAAATAAATGATCAAGCTCAAGCTTTTAACGAGCCGATCTCGAGTTATAACCCTACAACAAGGAGAGTGAGAGCAGGGAAATACGAGTATGATTAGCATTACTCAAACTAAAAAGTAGAAATCCTTCTGAATGTTCTTTGTATTGAGTACTGAGAACCGCCAAAAAGCAAGTCATCGACGAAATCTCTGATATTGTGCTAAGTACCGAAAACGTGGAAAACCCTTCTCCGTGTTTTCTTCTCTACAATACTGAGAAGGGAGAACCGCCGTAGAAAACTCAAGAGCTTTGCTCAAATATTAGTGAAAAAGCATGAAACATTGAAACCCTAATTCTGACGAAAATGGCTTCTCTGGTTTTCTCTCCGCTTTCGTCTTCTTCTTCAGCTCTGGTTTCTCGCTCCTCTGTTAGATGTGGAAGTTTCGTTTCGAACGAATCTCGTTGTCGAATCTCTGCTCGAAACGGAGTGGTTAGTATTCCTTCTACTTGATGTTCTTGATAGAAGCGTTCATTTACAGATTCTATTTTTTTTATTTGATTTCAGATTCTCTCATTTCCAGACGTGCTTTAGATCTTGAAATCGATTCTGATATTGAAATTCGCTGAATATATGATTAATTGAAAAGAGTAAAGGAAGGAAGCTTTTTGGATCTCATCTGAATTTCAAAACCAATTTGTAATTTCACGTTTGCCGTAAGGTTTAGAATTTTGGGAGCTAGACAATTTCAATGGCTTCTCGAAGCTATTAGAATTATACATGGTTTGAAAACTCGGCCGGACACCCTCGAGTCGACTGAATTTTGAGTCGAGTAGCCTCAAAACTAAAAGAAGACACATTTGCCGAGTTATTCGGGTGATTCGGTCGAGTGGAGCTGAGTTTTTTGATTCATCAGACTAGGTCGAGTCACATAAGAATATTTTTTCATTTTCTTAAACCTAAACTTGAAAGTCGCACTGATTTTGCATCATATTTTATGGGGTCTACATAAACAACCTCCTATGGGTTTTGTTAAACTTGCAGTTTACTTTGAGTTCTTTTAACTCAGGTTTTTAAAGTTATTATTTTTATTCCGAGTTAGACTTTTTTTCAAGTTTTACGAGTTACTCGACCCGGCTAAGTTTTGAACCATGGAATTATATTTTTAATTGGTATTGATATGGATGTTCCTTTTCAAGAGGTGTGACATGGTGGAGCCGTTGAAGTTTGAGAATGGAAAGCCGGGCATTCCGGTCTTTAGCGAACGACTTGTGCCCAGTTTCTTGGCTTCTAAACACCTAGAAAATACAGTTAAAAATAATACCAGGCTGCGAATATTCTCCGGCACTGCAAATCCTGCACTTTCTCAGGTAAATACTCTCGGATTAATGTTTTTAATAGAGCAAAAGTGGAAGATAATACTCATTCTATCTCCTTTTCTCACTGTGTGGGTTATTTGCATATGGGAAACTAGTTCTTACCATACCTTAACAGGCTTTTGTTTTGGGAGTTTCTGGGGATATACAATATATGCCTATATTTTTCGTTAATAGTGCTAAAATATGATCGGGTACTCGAAATCCTCGCTGCCTTACCTGAACTTTATCAGGACTCAGCTCAAGCTGAAGGGTTTGTTGATCTATGAAATCTAAAAAGTCGATCAAGTGCTTGAGATAAAAACTCAATTGGGTACCCTGGAACTTGCATGTTTCCAATTGATTGCATGAAATGTCCAAAAACTCAGGTTATACAATGAGCTATTTAAATACATAAAACTTATCTAGACTTTAACAGAACTCTCCGAGTTGATTGGTGCTCCATTCCTCTTTGATATCAAATCAAATGATGACATTTAGCACCATTTTGATTTTCTTAGAACCTTGTGGGGTTTGGCCTTGAGCCTGTAGCTCAATTGGTTGACATTCTGCACTGCAAGTTTGCAACCATGAGGTTGTTGAGCATGCTATGAAAGCATGTTTTTGGATCTTAGCCATCACATGGATATCCAAAATCCAAAGATGTGACATTTTGGATCTCCAACCTAAGTTTTATTTCATGAAATCCTGTTGCTTGAAGCTCCCTTGCAGATGCGCTCCAATCCGTGTTTGAATTCAATCCTAAATCGTCCAAGTGAGTGCTTCTGTTTGAGACTCTTTGCCTTGGGATTGGTTCAAAGTTTATTTGGAGAGCCAACACCCATTAGAATAAGGACCCATTTACTGCTTTGTTTGAGTCAGGCTATGTCCTTGGTTCACATTATGCAAAATTCAAGGAAAGTTGATGCCCTTTGGAGAAATTACCATAAATACCCATATATGCTAATTGCTAAGGGTTCTCTAATAAACACTTTTAACTATCTTGTGGTTGACGTGGCTACCGGGACTAAATTATATGAGATGGTAGTGACCTACTCAACTCTGTAAGGGGTATCTGGTGCTGAAAGCAACTTTCCCTATTGCTAGTCTTATGGGCATGCTAAAGCTCCTGCTGTCTATGATGTGTTTGCACACTTATAATGTTGCTTTGGCATCTTGAGATATGTATTTCTATAACTATAGTTCTTTGCTGATCTGTGAGATATGATTATATGAAACTGGGTAGTTGTTCTCATCCCATGTTGGAAGAATTTTTTAAGTGTTCTCAAGCTTAACTTTGATGTGTGATAGCTTGATAATTTGTGGCCAACCAGAATTGGTCCATTAGGTTTCTTTTGGTGTGGAGTGGATTTAGCGCTAGAGGGCTCAAGGATGTGTTTGTCTCTTTGGTCTTGGCTTGGAGCTTCTTTTGTGTTTTTAGAGGCAACAATCTTTGGAAGAGTTTCCCCTTTTTCATTTGTTGGGTTCTTTGGAAGGAGTGCAATAGAACAATCTTTGAGGATGTTAGTATGTCCATCCTGAAGATCTGCATGGATGCCATGGACATAAGCGGGCTCTTGATAAAATGGGTTTCCATTTGAATGAACTGATAGGGACTAAGCAGGATGATTTTGAGCGGAATTAGTATTAGATTATTTTGTAAGTGAAATATTGATTGGCACATTTTTCTACTAATGTTTTCTTGGATGGGGAATTCTCTTCTCTATCTATTGTATATCTCCCAACTATATCCTTATAATGTAATCTTTTCAGTTATAAAAATAAGGAGTTTCATCAGATCTACCAAGAAGATCATTACGAGTCTCATCATGTTTAATAACACAAATAATGCTGAAGAGAGACCCTGTTGAATGGCTAAAGTATTTCTGTTCATTTTGGGTCAATTATTGGTGGAGAAGACTCCTCAAGCACAATCGCTTGGGTATTCAGGAAGTTCTTGACCATAGGCATTTTGTCATTTATTAGATAGAGCTTCCCTTGATTTAGTTTGATAATTTGACATTTATTCAATCTATAACTAATTGTGGATTGGTTGCACATACTTGTGTATAGGAGACTCGACACCCAAGTTTTCTTTTGTTTTCTCTGATTAAAAACTGATATCATTAAGCAAATTTGATTTTGTTTATATTCATTTATTTAAACTTTAAAATGCTTGGCAATTGCATATGCTTTCGGAATATTTTTTAAATTACCTTTTTTTTGTTCCTTAAATCTTTCACGACATTTGAAACATTGTATATTATTATTGCTGTGGCATTGTTGTTTACCCCCAGGAAATTGCATGCTACATGGGCCTGGATCTTGGAAAGATCAAGATAAAGCGGTTTGCTGATGGCGAGATTTATGTTCAGTTGCAAGAGAGTGTTAGAGGATGTGATGTATATTTAGTGCAACCCACATGCCCTCCAGCAAATGAGAATCTAATGGAGCTTTTGATAATGATAGATGCTTGTCGGAGAGCATCGGCCAAAACTATTACTGCAGTGATTCCATATTTTGGATATGCTAGAGCAGATAGAAAGGTAATTCTTTTTTCATAAGTCCAATAAGATGAACTTATCTCGGAAAAATGTATAGTTTATCAAATCTAGACATTACAGATTACAAACAGAATTAAGGACATGTGGCACTCTTGCATGGGATGTGTACCTACCTATGAGATCTCCTGGGTCAAAACATCAACGCAATTGGATGTGTAACCATTCAGTCCCTCGACTTCTTTGTCTCCCTTCACCTTGTTCTTTTATTTTTTTCTATTTAAAAATGTGGTAGATTGGTGGTCACAGTCATCCTTTCGTGTTGTCTTTTAACCATGGAGATGTCACTACGTTCATTACTTAACACTCAGGTCCTTAATTTACAATTTATGAATCCATTATTTATGACTTTGGAGTTGCCCACTTCTTTTGATTGATGCCACTAATTGTCTTACTGAAGTAATAAAGCAACTAAAGTAGTGCATGCTTCAGGCATCTATACTTTTATCATATGTTTATGCTTTTGAACTTTTCTATCCTAGTTTGATATTTTAATAGGTTGCTAGGAATTTGTTAATAATAAAAGCCACCTCCACTACTCCGTGATTTCAGACTCAAGGGCGTGAGTCCATTGCAGCCAAACTTGTTGCAAACCTGATTACTGAAGCAGGTGCAAACCGTGTTCTTTCCTGTGATCTTCATTCTGGGCAGTCCATGGGATACTTTGATATTCCGGTGGATCATGTTTATGGTCAGGTAATTAGCCCATACTATTGCTGTTCCAATTCTTTTGTTTCATACCAAAGGTCCCAAGTGCTATATTGGTTTTATACTATTCCATTAATTTTAGGATCTTTAATAAGGCTTTTTTAAAAACCTTTTTCATATAACAAAAGTTTAAATAATTAAATATGACTGATTAGTGAATTATTTTTTTTTTTATGCGCCACTAGCCCGTGATTCTAGATTATCTTGCCAGCAAGACAATTTGTTTTGATGATTTGGTCGTTGTCTCACCGGATGTCGGCGGAGTTGCTAGGGCACGTGCTTTTGCCAAAAAATTATCCGACGCACCTTTGGCTATTGTGGATAAAAGGCGTCATGGACACAATGTTGCTGAGGTAAAATCTGCTTGAACGGTTGTGACAAAGTTCCATGAAATTTGATTGACAACTTAGATGTGTATTTGCCTTAGAGTTCATGTTGACTTTATTTAACAGTTTTATCAAGTAAAAATATAGGTTTAGTTTTCGATGAATTCTTGGATACTTATTAGATAGATGTTAGGGGACAGTCTACAAATGACACTGCAGTACAAGTGGCATACATACAGGGGCGGGATCCTCCATTTGACACAAAAATCACTTAACCCGATGATACTAACCGCTTGTTTAACTTCAAATTTTAATAGAGGCATACTTTGCTATCTTTTATAAAGGAGCAAGCTATACCTCTAACCAGGGTGAAGTATGATCTTTATTTCATTCATGATTGTTTTTGTTCATCATTTTGAACCTCTAAATTTTAAATTCTAGGTTTTTGTCCTACAGTAGGTGGTTAGTGCTGTTCAGTTGTGCTTGTCTACTTCTTGTAGGTGTGACCATTCCATTGATTACTCAACCAACGGTTTTTGTATAATTGATCTAAAGCATATGTTCTCTTCATCTAGGAATCTACCTCTAACTCCTTTTATGCATCAATGCATCCGTTGGATTTTATGTGCAGGTCCATTAGCTTCTGCCCTCATACCTTGTCAGGGCATCTCTCTTTTTTGCAGTGTCATGGTTATCCACATAATCATCATCTTCCAAGAACTATCCAAAATTAATTTCCTGAGAAATGTTCCATCTTTCCTTTGGATGCTATTTTCTGTTTCTTCTGTAGTTTTGCCATTGTCATCTAGTACTTAAATGGTTGCTATTTGCCTTAGAAAAAGTTAAATTCCATAGCTTCGATGTGGTTTATCATTTTGAAAGCCACTAAGAATATGTACTAGAAGTCATTTGTAAGATGCTAGTTTCAGTATACATAAGCTGAAGAAAATCCAACAGGTCCTGTAATTAGTTGTAGATTGGAAGTCGCCAAAAAGGGTGGATGGATTAGGAGTAGAAATAAATACATGAATAGGGCTATGTTTTTCCATGGAGCTTTCTAGTAGGGAGATATATTGTGACGTCTCAAAATCCCATCTTGGTCAAATAGGACTTTGGACCCGTGACACTGCATTCCTTATCCATTACCATACATATAAGGCATACTAAATGTGCAACTGAAAATTTATTCATTAACATAATTCCTTAAATTAGAATAACATCAAAATCCGATGATATAATGACCAATCTAGACATAATAATCCGATCACCCATTGTGATCTCAAGTACAAGATTTAAAACCTAAGCAATATCTTTAATTGTCTTATTACATTCCTTTCAACCAAATTAAAAAAAAAACTATCTAATAATCAATAATATGGATAATAATCCGGATTTATCTCCTCCTCAAGATAATCACCCTCCTGTTCTTCTTGGTACTCTTCCTCAATCCAAGGTCCTGAAGCAAATATATTGAGCCCTCCTGAAACTACTGACATAAAAGTACAACCGAGCAAACGAAAGCTCAGTGCATATAAAGTATAATTAAAATATAACATATCATACAGTTCCATACATATCCATACTTTACATAATTAGAATGCGGAAACATAAGTGCAATGTCTATACTATCATTTCATGCAAGACTTGTGAGACATGTGCATACGTATGAAAAGTCATAACAGTAATAGTCAGTTCCCATATCCATATCAGGATTCAAGGTCCATGTCAGTCTAGGTTTCATAACAGATTTCCATACCAAGGTCCATGCCAAAGTTCATGCTAATTTTCAGGCAACAAGGTCCATACCAGATATCAATATCCATACCAGAGTTATATCAGTTTCCATATCCATGCATGCTTATGTGAGACTCGTGGTCCTTAACAACTTACCATGTTGTGAACAATGTGCTTGAGTGTCATGATCAAGTTTCATCTAGGTTATCCCTTAGATTTCCGATATCAAGACATCGAATTCCACAAAAGCCACCTAAATAACTAAGGTTAACAAATTCAGGGCTTTGATATCATCCTCCCAAGTATTTGCCCTTTTGAAATTCAACCATCGTAATGCAGAACTAATCATAATTTCACATATAGAACATCATACCATCATACTTATCATTCATAAGAGTTATCATAATCAAATCACATAAATAGGGTTATCATTAAACATGGTACAACAAATCCGATAATCACAATTACTAAGATCATAATCCCATGTCACAATTCCATAACCCTAATACCATGATTGTAACCCATAACCATAATTTAATCATCATAAATCTATAATCCCAATTCCATAATCATCATTCAATTTCCATATAATAATTCTCATGATCAATACCAATTAAAAATCATAAAATAGTAAACATACCATCACATTCTCCCATAATCCATGCCAATTCATAACTCTCATCCCTTTTTCCATCATACAAGAACATACCATTCATTAATTCCATTTGAAACCACATACAAGCATATTCAATTCTTATTCATTACTTATCCTTATTATAACATCATTAAAAATACAGTATAAGGTACCTTGCGAATTGCTTCCATGCAATTTATCGCTTTAGAATGCCCTTGGAGTGATATCCAAGCTTTTTCCTTCTCCTCCTTGCAAAACTCTCTTCGAAAACCTAGGTTGAACTCTCTCTGGGTTTTCTAAAACTCTTAGAATGTTAAAAACCCTAATACCCACGAGTTAAGGTCTTTATATAGGTCATAGAGTCCTTTAGAAACCTTCCAATTACGAAATCCTAACCCAATTAGAAGTTTCTGGGCAAAACAACCCGTGAGCGGTCGACTGGTGCAGGTGAGGTCGACCAATAAGGCCAAGCAGTCTTGGTGATCCTCTCCGCCAATTTTTCTCATACAAAAGGTTTTGTTGTGTCGGTCGACCGCTATTGGGAGGGGTTGACTGTTGAGCTCTGAATTTCCCTATTTTGGCCATTTTTTCCCAATTTAAACCTTAACCATTCATCATACAACAAGTTTAAACATAGTTAATCAACAATAACCTTTATTAAACATACTTAGACATGAATTGACATTACTTTCCAATGTTTTGAGATAAATTCAGTGTTTTTCATTAAATTTTGCACGAACATCAGGACATGAAGTTTTTGGGTCTCTACATACATGAGGTAGGATTAGCTGAGGAATTGTGGTTTGAAGAGGATATAAAAAGTCAGAATAGGATAATACTTTGTCAAGATCCTTGGTATGGAGAGGATCATCTCTTATTTGCTTGCCCTTAGAAGATCTAATAAAAAAGCGACATGGAATCCAATTATCTGGAGAGAGACCTCCCGGATCTAATATTGCCGATTGCATTGACCATTTCAACTGGTTGGAGTATACAATCTTTCAATTCGAGGATACTCAACTGTGGAAACGGGAACATAAATGACAAATCTTAGAACACACACACACACATAACGTGTTTGGAGAAAGAAAGGGTGTTGACTCACAGCCATCCGATTCTCCATTGTTTCATCCTACTCTGGAATGGTGGGAAGCTCCTCCATGCTTCTCAGCTATCCGAGATTTGGGGCTGCGCTGTCTTCCTAAGACTGGAATTTTTTATGTGGGCAACTGTTCTTAACAAGATTCTTGTCATCATTTAAAACCCTGTCCTAGATGCATTATATGTAATTAGGATGGAAAATCTTAACGATATGGTCAATTTTGGAAGAGTAGTTCATCTAAGTGATGCCTATCTGTTGGATGGCCCCAAGTCCTCTTTTTTTTCCTCAATAAGGATACTCCATAGTCCATAGTAGTATTGTTATCTAATGTTCACTCTACGATAGTTTGCAAGGACTTCCTGTTATATTTTATTTTACTAGATTCTGTGCTACTAACTCAGCTAGGAGTTTGGATTTGAGTAACTTGGGTACCATTGATTCTCGTGATTGGTTCCTTAGGGTATGTTTGTTTACCGAGAAAATAGGTGAAAACATAGAAAAGAATATAAAATTTTGGATTCCTACTATAATTCTTAGTTGTGTTTTGTTCACTTTTCTTTTCCTTTCTCTGTTATCACTTATTTTCTTAGCAACCAAACATAGGGATAATGTTATATTTTAAACTTGCAAACTGAAAGGCTACATAACTTGCTGTTGACTTTCTGCAAAGTGCATAATGCTTTCCATAATTTCAATGCTATGTTTTGGTCACATGTTGGACATGAGATGTATTCGTGGTGACTTTGATAAACTTGATACACCGTCTATACTTTTGCGAGTCTTTTTATTATACAACATTATTGTATTTTACTAGTCTAATGGGCCTGTAAGCTTGTTAAATTTTTCATGGTTGTTACCTATGTTGCACAAAGGCGGACATGAAACCTGCCTGTTGTCTTAAAGAATCCATGCAACATTGGTTGTTCTATGTTCAGCACACTTGTCAGTGTCTAACACTGATACCTATGCCCATCTCTTGATTTGGTGTTTTCCAGAGGCAGGCATCTAAAGTGGAAATATTTTAAGAAGTTAGGATATCCTTGTTGCATGGATGCAATGCAACTTAGAAATGGGCAAGCATTTCATAAATACATGATATGAAGACCAGATACACCTATCCTCACAAACCTGATTGCCAGACACATCTCTACAGTTGATTCCATATATTATAAGATATATAATTCAATAAATTTAGTTTGTATCAGTAAATGACATAGAAACAACGTAATTTAATCAACTTATATTCAACAGAGAGTTTAAACAATATAAATTAATAGCTAAAAATATTAGATAGCTTAACATTTGTGTGAATAAGAGAGTCCACTTGTGTCTTTATTGCATGTGGGGCTCTGGGTAGTCTAACAGTGAATATTTTCAGAAAAATGGGAACAATTGTCACGAAGCATAGATGGTAATTTTTTATATGGAGTCAATTCTTGTGGATGATAAGAAATGTAATTAAATGAGAGAACTGTACATTGATTCAGGAACAGAGTTCCTCATACAAAAAAGATCTAATTACCCACTGAAGGACATGGTCAGTGAGGTTTGCAAATCTCCACAATCCCCTTCTACTGTCAGTGGCTATTAGGATTTAGGATAACTTATTAGACATTGCCAACGAGTACAGGCAAAATCCTACAAGTATAAAGCTACTAGGGGGTTAATGCTGATAAACTATGGTCTAATTGGACGGTCTAATCAAGTCCGATCAGATTGATTTTTTGACACGTGTCTCTCAATGGACTCACCTTAACATCCAACAGCTGGATTCAAAAAAAGATTTCCACATGTCATCTTTCTAGAGGGGCCGCTTATTAAAAGCTTTAATGAGCATGGCTCATTAGTACCTCTCCTTATATATATATAAATATAATATTTCAAGCCGAGCTCAAGTCAAATAGCCCTAAACGAGTCGTGCTTCGAACCGATCCGAATCAAACATGGTCTAGCTTGAGCTTGGCTTATTTAAACATCCGAGCTCAAATAAAAGCTTTGCTTGATTTGTTCGAGCCTGAAATACCAGCTTGAGGTTGGCTTGAACAAGTCGAGTTGAGTTGAGCCAACAAGCCAGCTTGGCTCGAATGCAGCCCTGCCCTAGAGTGATACGTCACCCCACTATTAATTTAAAATCATTTCCCCCCTTTTAAATATTCTAATATGTAAAAGATCCAATTTTATCTGAATAAACATTTTTGGTAAATATGAGATAAAAGTGTCCTTTTTAAATAAATAGGGGTATTTTGATATTTTTCAACTTAGGGGCATTTTGGTCATTTGATAAAAGCTAGAGATATTTTGGTAACTATTTTGGGGACTATTGGGGAATTCTCTGAGAGGTCCTGTAGGCCTTACATGGATGCAAAAATTAGGTGCTTACACCTATTTTCTTTTTTATCATGCTAGCACATAAATTAATTAATTTGATTTATACCTATAAAGATATCATCGAAAATGTAATGCAATATCCTCTCCTTCAAGATTTTTTTTCTCAAACCATGTCTAAATCCTCAAACCTCTGTTGAATGTTACTTTGCAGGTGATGAATCTGATTGGTGACGTTAAAGGAAAAGTAGCAGTTATGGTGGATGACATGATTGACACTGCTGGTGAGTGAAGTCTCTTCAAATACAAACCCCACTACCTCACCTTTCCTTATAAATGAAGCAAAAAAAAAAGAGTTCCCGTTGGTGTTTGCCACAGTACGCTTGATGGTTACAGATGTCATAACTAAATACACCTGTTAAATCTCCAATCAGCTTGAGATATAAATGTGTGTGTGTTTTCCAATATTTGCATATCATCATTTGATCCGTAACTAAATACACCTGTTAAATCTCCGATCAGCTTGAGCTATAAATGTGTGTATGTGTTTTCCAATATTTGCATGTCATCACTTGATCCATTAGTTAATGCCCCCAATTCACCTCTTTATACTCTGTTCATCCCTTTTGGTTATCTTGTTAAATTATGAAGTACTATTTTTATGTGGAAGTGACTAAATATTCTTCTCTAGACCCCTTTCTCTCAGCTATCTTTTAGCTATAATCGTTAGTTGGTGATGTGCAATGTCCCTGGGAATTTGGATTTCTAATGGTTACAGCTTGTTAATAGCTCCTAAAAACTGTTTGGGGCTAGCTACCCGTTGGTATTATTGTCTTCACAGGATAGGTTTTTTATTTGTTTATTTATCTTTACTACTGGTTTTCTGGTGGGTTTTAGGGACTATTGCAAAAGGTGCAGCCCTGTTACATCAAGAGGGAGCCAGGGAAGTCTATGCATGCAGCACACATGCTGTCTTTAGGTATCAACATCCTCTCTAGCAAATGACCTTCTCTCTTTACTTGGAACATTGCCAGAATTCTGTGTTTCTTTTATTTTGGGGAAATGGTCAAACCTCAGTTTACCAATGAACAAATAATTGCTTGGAGAATCTGTAAGTGGATGGAACCCATTGTCATCAGCTCTCCTTTCCAAGTTCAAAATCTATCATTTGGACTTATGGCTGAACAATTATGGAGCCGGCAAGTTCCAGTTCTTTTGGTTACAAGTCGCAAGAACAACATCAGTTCTGTGAAACTTCTAAGAACTTGAACGTAGACTCGAAATCATTCGGCTTGGATTCCTACTTAGACACAAACTTGGAAAACCAACAGTGGTGTATTAACCTAGGAGACCCTCAATTGATGGATCCAACCTAGGAGACTCCTAGGCCAAAAATTTAAGACAGCGCATGATCACAATTAAATCTAGTCTCCAACGTTCTTTTCGACAATCACCAGAATATTATGAACAGTCCAGAGATAAGATCTTTAGATTGGATACTTACATTCATTTAATTGGTTGAGCATTGACTGTAGATTCATAAGGAATCAGATTACAAGTTTATTTCCATAGCAAACTGATTTCAGACTTGGTTCATAATATGTTATATTCTTGTATCTGTTTATTGTTTACTCATTTTACTTCTTACTATTTTTCTCTTGTCAGCCCTCCTGCGATTGAGAGATTGTCGAGCGGACTGTTTCAAGAGGTGATAATCACGAACACAATTCCAGTAATGGAGCAGAACTACTTCCCCCAGCTGACAGTTCTGTCAGTAGCAAACCTCTTGGGCGAGACCATTTGGCGTGTTCATGATGACTGCTCCGTGAGTAGCATTTTCCAGTAAAATTGGACTATTATAATCAATGGAATTAGCTCTTTCTAGATCAACACTAAGTTTTATAGCTCCCTCTTTTTTCCATTTCCCCGCCACTTCTCTCTTTGTTCCATGCCCTTTTGTAATTCCTTTCTGGTCAAAGTTGATCTTTTTCCAAAAGAACACTGATCTTGCTGAATTGGGTGAGCCTTTCTCATATTAAGAAACTTGACTCACCAAACCTTGTGTTTCTTCATCCATTTATGGAGATTTGTATCTGTCCATACTCCTGTATGTCCAATTTTAACTTCAATTGTCTTCTTCAGTAAGAAGCAGATTTTGATATCTTAATCCTGGGAGTTTAGATATTCTTTACATAAATTGTATGAGTCGTTTTTGAAAGCGGTGTCAATGACAGTAGCTTCATGTTGGATTCTTTTTTTTACTGATTTATCAGGGTACCTATGAACCCTGTTCCAGCTTGGGCATTGATTGAAATAATCTTATTGGTTGTGTCCTCCTTCCCATCTTCCATTACTAAAATTTACTGTTACTTTTTATGGAAACGGGATTGTCAAATTGTAGCGGTTTCTAATTTCCACCCAATGAGGGAACATCTGTTTCTTTCCTTAATTCTGTACAATTTGGGGGTTTAGTGGGGAAATCTCTGACCAGGTAGATTAAGCTTCCTATTTTCTGGTATTTGGAAATTCCCATTTCCCCAATATATGTATGCGTGTCTCCTTGGTGATAATTGATATGTAATGCCAACTTGATCAGTGGATTTCTATGTATGCTGAAATGTATAATGCCAACTTGATCAGTGGATTTCTATGTATGCTGAAATGTATAATGCCAACTTGATCAGTGGATTTCGGCATATGCTTGAACTGTTTTGGTGTGGAAGGTTGTGGGAAGTAGAAGCAAAATCACAAGACTATCGGCACATGTTCACAAAACCATCCTATCCATCAAGGTTTCTTTATATATACTAGCAGGTGGTACGTGCGATGCACGTGAGCCTCAATTAATAGGAGTTAAAAGGGACACATGTTAACCAGCAGGTGTGATTGAACCTCGAGTTCAATCATGATTGGCTGTGTTTCTATTCTTTAAATAGATAGATGAGCAAGGGGTAGTTTGAGAATTAAATTATAATATTAAATCAAAGTTTTGTTTTATATAAGGGTAGTTCAAGAATTTCGGAAAAATCAGGCTACGCCTGCTTCTCGCATTATAATAGTAAAGATTAATGACCTAGTGAATATGGTAGATTGAATAGCTAGTGAGGATCTTAGATTTTCCAGGACTAAGGACCTGAACACTCTAGCCAAGGAAGTAGGATCTATACCAGTAGCATAAAGAGAAAACTAACTTGGTGTCATAGTTTAAATGATTCAGAAAAACTATTTACTTTGATTCTTATTAACTTAAAACAAACATGTTCAAGTATACTACCAAATATCATACCATGGAAAGGCAGGTTGACATTTATGCACTGAATTAGATGGTTCTGAATTTGGGTCATAATTAGTTTTAAGGTTGAAGATTTCTTTGTTTTGAATCCGGATACTTGCCAAAGGAAAAATATTCTGGCATTTAAAAGATAAGGTCGGGCAGTTATAACCCTTGGATTAAATATGTTTAACTAGAGTAAAAATTGTTTAACTAGGAGTAAAAGGACATGTGGCTCATTGTGCATAAACTAGACTGGTTTTCCTCGGGTAAGTGCTAGATGAAACCCTGTGTGCACTTTTTAGTGGTGATTGCATCATAGCTCCTTCCCTAAGACTTGTAAACCACCTTTCACAAGTTGGGGTGTCAACGACCGGGCCTGATTAATGAGCCGAGCGGGGATTCAGGCTAAGGCAGCTAAGAGCCTAAGGATGGAAAAGGAAAAAACAAAACTATTTTAAGAGTTTATGCCTAATCAGATCTGGCTAAACCCCAATTAGAAGTACAGTGGTATGTTTCCGGGACGTGTCTTTCGCGGCTATGCCCTCCTCGACGAAGGTTGGGCTGGTCCCCATTCCCCCACCTATAGGGACTTCTTGACCGGGTTGACCCAAACATAATTCAAGGTCAGGGGGAACCATGTATTCTGCCATGCCCGGAACGACTTGCCAACAATCCCCAAGCCATTCTATAAGTGAATAGCGCATTAGGCGAGCACCTAGATACGAAATCAGATGGAGGCTCAAGCCTAAGACTCTAAGCGTAAGCCGCCCAGCTAGTCCATTGACACCCCTACTCAGAAGAGGGGTGCTTATGAGCTAGAGGGTCTGGGTTCCATTTCAGATGCATACTTTGGCCTTCACCTTTTGTATTTTCTTGGTTGCCGAGTAAATAGAATAGGCCCTCTTGTAATTAACAATCTTGGTGGAAAGAATTTATTTTTATTATTAAAGAGTATTATATATAAGAATCACTATATTGTCCATCAAATTTTTTTTATTTTCTTTTCATAATTTCTTTTGGATGTATTGTATTTTCCATATAAATTTCATGTAGATACAAATGTATACGGGTAGCCCTCCAAAAAAATAATAAATAATAGATTTTATGCTATCTCATTGAACAAGCTAATGATATCTGGACTTATCAAAAATACAAAAAAGAAGGTTGTGTCACTTAATACAAAACAAACCACTTAATATCTTTTTGATCTAATGATTCTTCATATTGTTATTGATAAAAAAAAAATGATTCTTCATATTGTTGGGTTTTCTCTTGCACTATTATATTTTGTAATTTCTTCGAGTGAGCAAGGATTTCATAATTTGCAATTTTATCTTCCTCTAAATTCAGTATAATTGTATGAAGTGCAACTAACATTTCTTTTAGTATTATTTCTTTTTGCATATTTTCATCATTCTCTTCTTCAACATCATTTTCATCTGTTATCGTAAGCAAATCTTTATCCTTAAACTCTTCATGCACTATTTCATCATCTCGAGGATGGATAATCATTATAATACTCAAGGGTTTTGTGATGCGCAACATTTTAACTTCTTTACAAGTTATAAGATTCATATAACTATGTATTAATATAGTATAAAAACCCCTCTTATAATTAATAATATATTAGAACTTTCTTTAAAAAATTATTAAATAGCAAGTATAAGGGATTATCAATTATACACTTATAGAACCAAGTTGTTTCCTTACAAATTTATTAATTATTAGAGATTATTAAATTATAAAACTACCTACTATAAGTAAAAGCATGAAAAATAAAATAAAAATAGACAAAACACAATTAAAAATCAAACATTTTCTTTTCGTTTCCATGATTTAACCTATTTTCTCGACAACAAGACTTTATTTTTGTTTAAAACAAGGGATCCTCTCCAATTGATGCTTGCAAGGAGATCACCAACAGCCACTTGGGAGGCGCTACATACTCTTGCACGCTAACTGAGACCTTGGTTTGCGTACATAGTCTCGGTTGATGTCCACAAGGGATATGTGGCACCTCCAAAGTTTTACTGTGATCTCCTCACCAGCAACAACCAGAGAGGATCTCAAGTCTTTGTTTAAATGCAAAGGGGAGTTCCGTTTCAAGCCCCTTTAGTCATCCTTCAACTATGGTTAATATAAGTTTTAGCTTTAACCAAAATTAAATTCTGTAACTTTAAGGAATAATGTACTTTAAAGTTTAACCTTAGTTAAATTTTTTTTTAAGAAAAGAAACACATGATAAAACAGGGCGAGAGATAGATTCTCCTCCTTGCCGGATTAGCCCACCGCGTGTCCCTTTTAACACCCCTTTAACTATGGTTAAACTTAAGAAAATTAAACTTAATATTTTTATTTTCTGTCTTCCTAAAAATCATGATTAGATTGCTTTACCACAGGAGTAAGTGTGAATCTTAACCGGTGTCAAAAAAGAGATTAGGGTTGTAATAGAAAAAGTAAAGGAAATAGGGTTGTAATAAAAAAATATGAAAGAAAAGGAATTAGGGTTTCCTTCTATTCCCCGTCTATAAATACCACTCGTCTCCATCTCCAGATCTCTTTACCATTCTCTCTCTCTCTGTTCTACGATGTGATGAAAGATCTGTTCTGTGTACCGAAGATTGGTTCTTTGGATTCAGTTGGTGGCGGCAACACAACCCTCTAAGAAGGTCTGTGTGTCTCCCTCTCTCTTTTTCTTCGTCTATCCATAGTTCTAGATTTATCTTATTTAGGGTTTTGGGGTATGAGTAGTTTATTGTTTTGTTTGGGGAGGCGAAGTGACGATGAAATTCATGTCTTTCAATCCACTGAAATCAATTTATGGATATTGAAAATGGAGAAAATGACATTTTCTTATCATTCTTTTACTGTATTTTTTGATTCCTGATGTAGAATCAACGCAGTGGTAATGAGTTTTTGCTATTTGATAATCTGTTTTGGAGAAGATTGGGTTAGGCAAGTGATGAATCTCACCATTAATGGGTAATTTGCGTCTGAGTTCTTACATTGATGCCATCATCTTGGAGATCTGATGCCTCCTTAGCTATTCTTCTCATTTTTAATTTTTTCTAGGTAGCTTCAAGTTTTTCATTTTCTTTCTGACAAATTAATCTCAAATAAGAACAAAATTGCCTCTATTTTTGGCGTTTAATAAACCAAAAAACCTTCATATTTGTTGATCTGTGGAACCTAGTAGAAAGTATCATCTTCTTACATTTCTCTTTTAAGATTAATTTTCTTTTAAACTTTAGTAATAGTGAAACTGATTTTCTTTTGTATTTTTTTTGGGTATCAATTCAAAAACAAGCTGAGATAATTTTTTTTTAAAAAATTGAAAATCAAATAATTTGTTCCAAGGGCTTTGCTACAATGGGTAGCTCTGGATTAACAAATCACGAACTTAGGAATGATGGAAGGTCGAGGTTTCCGAGCTGGACGTAGTTGACAGGGTATACATTCCATAGATTTCTAGGTGCACTTTGGAATGGTATTTTCATTATTAAAGGTATACTTTCGTTTAAGATTTTAGTACTTTTCTGGTGTTCGGTGTTTGATGTGTGCAAAAACAAGTTTGTTGTGAAAGTGTTTAGTGTGTTTTCTTCGCTTGGGTGAAATTGGAAATGCGATCGATTCTCATGAGTTGGTTTGATGGTTAAAAAGCTTATTGTTTGACAAGTTACTATATACTAACTTCTCACCTATTAACTTAGATAAATGATATCTACCCCAAAAAAGAAAGAAAAAAACTCATGGTTTTGAGAAAGTTTTGGTTAAATTTTTTTTTTTTTTTTTTTTATCAAAGCCAAGTAATTAGTTTTTTTGTTTTATTTTGTTAAGTGTCATCATTTATCCAAGTTTAGTAGGTGTATATTAGGTGTTAGGTTAGTATACATGGTGGGTCTCTCAATTGCCGCATCAAGATTTAAAACACCGAGTCTTCCTCCCTCAAAAGGGAATACAATCAATAAGTTCAACATATTTGTTAATATGATAGTATAGAAAAGAAATAGTTGTTTCATTTTTACTTTTCTAGCTAGATGTTTTCTTACATTTTCTAATTAGATTTCTTGCAAATGTAGCAAACTTTGTAGTTTATTCTAGTGGTAGGGAATATTTTCTTATTCGGCTTCGAGTCTTAGTGTGACAGTTAAGATGCCCATCATGTGTACTAACTTAACTCCTGATCAACACCTACTAACTTAGATAAATGATGACATTTACTAAAACAAAGTAAAAATAAAAAATTCTTTTATTTATTTATTTTCTTTTCTTATATATGCTTTCTTGTAAAATAATACACGGGTGTATTCCTTTCACAAGAAAGGTGATATAAGACGAGAAAAGAAAGAAATTTCCTTTTTCTTATGATTTCTTACCTAAATTGTTCATCTTGACTCTCTCTATTTATAAGTATTACGTGATATTTTTTAGGCATCATTTATCTAGGTTAGTAGGTGAGAAGTTAGTATCTATTAGCGTATTAAATTGTGAACTTTTCATCGGTCACACCAACTCATGGGAATCGAATTTAGTCTACCTAAGCGAAGGACACACATTGCCACTGAGACCAATGGACAAGTTTGCATGTGTGACCTTTCGTAACCGTAATTTTGGAAACTAAAATTTTTAAAAGTTGTGCATTTTATTTCTCTCAAAATAATCGTATTTTGATTAGAAATTTTGGGGAGAAAGTAAAAGAAAATAGACATTGTTTAGAAATCACTTTCTTGAAATGCGATCTTATGAAACAAGGTGTGTTTGTTTTGCCAAAAAATACAAGAAAGTGAATGAAAATCACATTTTCTTGCATTTTATTGGTATTCGATTCGCATGAATAACTTGCTCAAGAAAATAAATTTCAAATAATGTTAACTCTTTTATTTTCTCTAAAAAATTTATTTATGTGAGAATGAAGGCACAAATATTGAGAAAATTTTGTTTTCAAAATAATCTTTCACAAATGTAACACCATTATGTTTGGTTTAAAATGTCTATAGTAGGTTTGGTTCTAAAAAAAATGATGTTTAGAAGGGGTTGATTTGTTTTTGGGAGTTTCAGGCATTATGATAATGGGTTCCTAGTCTTCAGGTTTGTTGTCCTAGGGGTGGCAATGTGGCATATGTTGATTTTGAAGGTCCATTAGAGATTTTAGAAAAAAGACTTGAGGATAGTGTCGCTAGGTCGGTGATTGTCGAAAATGAAGGGGTTTGCAATGGCCACCTTGATTTTTTTTTGGTAAACGTGGGTATCATGGGCCCAGACTCAGACTAGTCCCACGTGATGCATAGGTAAACTCTCAATCCATACATCCGATATTGAGGGGACCCCAGATTCGTTCTCAAGAGTTTCGGGGTTACGGTTCGTCCTTCGACCACTGGGCTACACCCTCGAGATATGACTTTTTTATTGCTAGATCTAAGCAATTAGATATACCTCTACATTTTGGAGAAATGACCCAGTGGGCTCTCCTCAATATCGGTTGTATGGGGTGTGGGTATTCCCTATGTAGCATGTGGGACTAGTCTGAGTCTAAGGCTTAAGATATCCACGTTTAAAAAAAAAAACATTTTTGAGAAATGCCTCTATAGAGATCACTCACTTATGAACGAATTTATCCATTATGAGCGTTTCTATTATCATGAAAATTTACACGCCTTTGTGATTATGCTACTCATGACAAGAGAATTATGTGCCAAACACAGAGATAGATATACATATATGTCAATAAGGTTTTTCACACATTTATCAACGGATTCACCAATTATGAACATCATTATCATGACGAGAAGTTATATGCTTTCACATTTGTCCCATGATAAAACAACCAAGTACTTTGGAGCTCATTAACATAGGCAATGCTATCTCATCAAGTTAATATGCTTTGAAAATAATTTCCTACTCAAATCATTTATCAGGAGATATGTAATTAAATTAATCGAAGGTAAATAATTTGTAACATCAAGAAAGCAATTGAAATTGTACTTCTTTTTTTTTGTCCTTGAAACTACTAAATCCGTTGGATCAGTTTTATAGTAGTCTAATAGGCACAAAATATGTGGACTAACCTGCTCATTTCATCAGATTTTATGTCCTCTATGAAGTGTTTTAAGTATTCAACACCAAAATAGACCACACTATAAGCTATTAAATTATGCTTCTCGAATATATCAACTAATGCGATCTTGATTCTTTCTAAACCAGGAAACAACTTTTTTCCAAGAGAAAAATATGATCTTAGGGCTTATTATGGTCCTTGTCCCCAACAAATTTAGCATCATACTCATAACCTCTAGCTTCTCAGGTTGAAAACTTAAAAGATTCTTTTTACTCTTCATGCATCTGCATACTATTTTCATTGTATGCCAATGATTCATACCAGGTTGCTTTTCTAAGTAGGAACTAATAAGACATACGATATAACTAAGATTTTTTCTTGTACACAAACATGGGCCATGCATTAAATTGTTCAAAGCTTAGGCATAAAGAACATTTAGCTTATCTTGTTCATCACCTTTCGAAAGTTTGAATCATTCTTTTAGGAGTCATCTATGATGGGTTCTCCCAAATACACTCCTGTATCCTAAATCAAGCCCGATTCCTTTATTTACAGTTGATGTATGGTACTTTATACTCGGGTTATTTACTATTAGATCGATCTCATCATGCATTGTTTTTACTAGAATGACTAAGCTATATACCACACATCATACCCTAAAAAAAACTTTCATCTCAAATAACAATCTTGTTGGAGTAGATTTTTTATATTTTATCAAATTATAGTTCATCAATCTGCTACTTCAGAATTTCATTCAGGAACTTTGTAATTGTACAATGTTTCATGATATACAAGTGGATTTTTAATCCTACAATTATTGCCGAATCTGCCGAATAAGTTTCCCCTCCCCTTTTGAGTTGTTCACTAATAAGTTTCCCCTCTCTGATTTATAAGAATGAATTAAGTGTTACATTTCATATCTCTGCAAATAATATAAACATGATAACTCTCATATTATCAAGAGTTGTTAATACAGAGTTCCATACAATAATTTGTAAACTTATCCAGCAGACTTGAAACCAATTTTAGAAAAAGAATATTTGTTAGTATTAATAGATTATATAGCCTAAGGTGTATATTTTTTTTAATGGGTAAGGGTTGCTTTGTCATTTAACATGATGGTAACATAGGGAGGTTTTACATAAATTCAAGAAACAACTGTAAGTCCATAGAAATCAAGTAAGCATCAACAACGGTTAATAATTTTGTAAGCATATGATGTCATCCCTAATCAGGGCTGAATCTTGGGGGGAAGCAATTATACTATATTATTTATTTAATTATTTAACAGGGCATAATCACAATGGTAAAATTTACATCATTAGTAGATTATTAGTTAGGTTAGTAGGATGATAGGCTTTTCAAATACTTACACCTCGATCAGGAACCAAGTCCACCACGAATGGTGATACGCTATCTGGGTGATACTTGAGCCGAGCCAAGCTTTTATCGAGTATCAACTTTATTAAGAATGTTAAAACTTTGCTCGGCTCGTTTGCAAATGAAGGAATCTTGAGCTTGGACAGCTCGCAACCACCCCTACTTGAGGGAGGTGTGCGGAAATAAAATGAACACAAAGAAGTGTTTGCTTCTTGAAATACCTTCTATTCAACAAATTCACCCAACATGCCCACCTCCGACTAGGGGTGACAATCGATCGTTTGAGGATAAGAAGGGATCACAAATTCGTGGAGAGTGCTTAATTCTTACCCGACACCCCCTTTAATAAACGGGTTGATGAATTCCAAAGTGGTTGGGTTAGGGGGGTTCTTAGGTTGCATGTATATTTTATTTCATTATTAATGAAAAATGTAAATTTTGTAAGATTTTTTTGTTTTTAATAATATATTTTTATATAGGGGTAAAAAAGGTTAATGAAAATTAACAAATTCATTAGTGAATGAATGATAGCATTCCTTTATATATATATATATATAATAGTAAGAACCCTCTGATGCACGGAAATACCAAAAAAGAAAAGTGTGTCAATGTTACAAAAAATGAGATTAGCCCACGCCGAATTGGACCACATGATTGAATGCCTTCCCATTTTGTCTTCCTTGAATTGTACTTAAACTTTGATCTTTTTTTATAAAAACAGAGGTTAAATGGATGGACCTTAGGGGTGAGTAAATTTTAACCATAGTTAGTGGGTGTTAAAAAGGGGAGCGGACTGACATTTCATTACATAGTGGAAATGTGGAATAAGTTTAGCATTTTCCTTTAAAAAAACTTAAGAGAAAAATAATTGGCAATAATAAAGTTGTTCCTTATAATATATTTGAATAAGAGAGTGGTAGTTAATCGATGGGTGCAAAACTATTTGAATAAGAAAAGACAGCATATTTTGACTCTTACATGATTGAATACCTATGCAATTCGTAAATATAAGATTCTTCATTTTGATGCATTGCTTATTGAAAGGCCTATCGATCTTAGAACACAAAGCACAAAAGTTACTTCCATGATCACTGGTGTTAGTTTCTACAACAACATTAAGCTTTTCTGCAGTCTAAAATCATAAGCATGGAATTCCAAAAATCAGAAGCATGCAATCCAAAAAACAAAGGAGGAAATAAGTAACAATTTAAAACAAATAGGAAGTTTTAAAATCCACTATTCTAATATACATAAAAAGAATCCTGGTTTTAACTGGTCGAGTATTTTACAGTCATTTATATTTTCTATCTTCATTACTAATAGAAAAGCTGTTCAAATAAATGATTCTACTTAATGAATATCCAACATAATTGACCTTGTGTTAAGCCCAAGCATCCTACTAACAAAATAAAAACCAAGAACCCACTAAAAAAAAAGAATAACAATAATTGTCTTTTAACTTTAGAAAAATAAAAAAGCCTTTCTTAAATTTTAGGCCTTGTTCTTGAGGTTATGGCTTAAGTTCTTTTTTTTTTTTGGTTCATTTGGATGTTTAGGCTGTTTGTCCGTCTTCTTTTCTCTTCTTAACATTAGATACGAATCGAAACACCTTAGAAGAATCATACCCTTAAAGAAGAGATTTTGATCAAATAAAAAGTACATATTATAAGTATTAGTTAAAAAGCCTAAAAATTCATTTCAAAAACTTGAGATTCCCACTTGGTATGTCTTGATGGCGGACTTCGGTTTAAAGACTTTTGCAGGGTAATCATCTATTTGATATTTTAAAGTGCTAGGCTCTCTAATCATCTAACCAATGAAACGCTAATAACATAAAGCTAATTGAGGCGGCGAATAAAAAAAAAAATTTCAAGAAAATAAAAAAATAAAAAATTCAAACCTAGCTCTATCATAATTGAAGATTTGTGGTAGCCTTGCTTACAAACACAAAAATAAAAGAGAATATATTTTATTTTCTTTTAAAACTAACTTGTGTGTATCTTCACTTTGGGTGCGTTCGTTTGACGAGAAAGTGGGTGAAATAAAGGAAGAAGAAAAAGAACTCAAATTTTTTCTCAAAATAACCATTAAAATATGGAGGAAGTTTTTAGAAGAAAGTTTGTCACTATTGAGAAAGTGCAAGAAAATGAAAGTGTATTTCTTGTACACCCAACACAAGAAAAGTACAAAAAACTCACTTTTCTTTTACCTCACTTCCTCGTTTGTGTTCACCTCATGAGATCTGCACAGCTCTTTTAACATTGTACTCATCCCATCACCTTTGATTTTGACAACCAATGAGATACCGCGTAATGTAGCGAAATACAATGACTAAGAGATCTTTCTTCTCCTCTGGTACAAAGCAACAATGAAACTCTTCTGCATTCCGTGTACAAGAAAACACATTGAATAAGAAAGACTGAATTTACATTTTAATCACAGTCAGTTTGAATAAGAAAGAATAATCTGTCTGTTTTGCACTTCATAAGAACTCACTTTGTATACTTGTAAAACTGATAACTCTATGTCAACTAAGTTAGAGCTTAGATTCTTCTAATTACATGTAATCCAACCTATCAACATCGAAAATGTATAATCCTTTCTCGAATGGTAAACTGTGTTCGATGATACAAACCTTGCATAGGAAATCCAAGAGAAATTTGAAATTCAAAGAGTTATATATCTTCATCCATTGTCGAAATCACTTTTAGTTGCTTCCGTGGTATAAGCTTGCCCTGCTTCAAGATAAATTCACATTAAAATGACGAATTTTTTGTTCTTTGCATTGTAATAAATTTCTCCGAATTCTTATAAAGTCCTAAATAATAACTGACTTTTCGTTGAATGATTAATTCAAGCAGAATTCATGACTTTTGAAAATAAAAAATCAAAATCAAAGAGTAGTGAATTAAACATGAAATTATTCACAACTTTAAAAAAAAATCTCAAATAAAAATCTAATATCTGAAATATATTTGTTTATAAATATTTATAATTGGTAGTCTTATTTTATATATTTTTCTTCATATTTTGCCGGATAATTTCTCAATTTATTTACGAAATTTTCAAATTTTGATTAGAATTTTCCCAGGGGAATAATTTCTGAACTCTAACTTGGTAACTATGGTTCTTTGAAATGTGAATCTAAAAGTGTTGTGCACAGAAGAACTATCTATAAAAAGACCAGCCACATGCAATGACTGGTTCCATATTAGGAGACCTTCGTTAAAGGTTAACTCACTTGGATGTTCAAAACCATACTCTGCTGTAAAAAGATATTTGAAACAGTTCAGACAACATCTTCAGGCCATAAGGTTGTGAAAAATCACCCAGGTTTAATGATTTGCCAAGGAAGGTTATAGAGGTGAGACCCAATGAATGCTGGACCCCAAACTCTTGCATATGAAGCATGAATTTTGTTCTAGTTTGATTCCAAAAGCATAGTAACAAAGTTCTCCGATTTAAAAAAAAGTTTCAAACGCGATTTTTGCGCCTAACAATTAATTCACCAAGTATCCGCGTCTTCTTCACGATTTTTGAAGAAATCTCGAGTGGATATATTTTTTAAAATTTTCACATTTAGTAATCTTATTTAACTTTATCATATCTTGCCCAGCAATTTCCTGAAGTATTTTCTGAGTTTTACTGATTTTTTCTGAAAATTTTCCTAGATAAATAATTTCTGAACTCCGATTAGTGACTATAATTATTAATTAAAAGTCATACTCTTACATAGCAGATTATGATTTCAATTATTATGCAAAAACTCCACAGATCCATAAACCGTGAGTTCTTGCCCACTTCATTTGAGCCCTTGCTTTGAAAACATTGTAATTGAGACCATGGGTTATATTACATTACCTGCTATCTATTAAGCTTCCCACTCTACCTCATCTTCATGGAGAACTTGGGGATGCATTGCAGTATTGGTGAAATTCAGAGCCCTCTGGAGTTTCCGATGGTCAAAGACTTCAACTTCAACCAAGAAGATCGAGCTAACAGGACGATGATCTGAGAACCTTATTTCAGACCGCTTGTAAGAAAGCTGTTTTATGCCCTTCCCTAACCATAGTATGCGATCACACCTGTATAATTTTCCCACATACATGAAGAAGCAATTGGCAGATGCTTAAATGGTTTTTCTGATGACATATATCAGCGTAAATAATGCAGCCTTTCATCCTACACTATACACATGAACTACCAGCTCATAAATCCAGGGAATTAACCAGGTCGGCCCGTTTCCATCTGTCATGGGCAAATAATATCGATCAGGGTCTGTTCTTTTGCTGAGACTTACAGTGACCGGCATTATGGAATTCTTGAGACTTTCAGTGTCAGGCTTTGCAAGTCTCTCAATTTGGAAATATTTATGTTCTTCTGAGCCCAGGAAATCCTGATTTATTTTGTAGGAAATTGAATTCCTACCATCATGAGACTTCAAGTCCCACCATTTTTTGTGAGACTTGAAATCACTCATTTTGTGGCTTTTTAAGTCTCGCAAGAATTGGAAACCAAGAAATGAGAAGCAAAAGAACAGCATAAAAATTGACAATTCTCTGGAATTACAAATTCTCACCTCCAATTCCTGCGAAAAGAACAGGACCTCAAAGAATTCTTATTGCCAATCTAGAGCTATGTAGGTAACTTGTAGGGGAAAGTCCATAAATCAAGCACTTGGGACAGTTATCTGTATGATTTTCAGCGAGACCAAACCAAGATGAGGTCAGCAGCTTCAATGCTCTATATTTATAGGTTGATGGGTGATGTGCATAGCCAAGGTGAGAAGCTTCCCTATATAAAATGTGGCCAGCAATGTCCTATGCTCCTTTTCTCTAGTAGCTAACTTGTAATGCTGCTGGTTGCCAGAAAGATGTACTCTTACCATGCTGGGGATCTCTTCTTCTCCCCTTCTTTTGGGTTTTCCCCAACATATCTATCAGATTCGAATTCATACTTGTAAGTGGGTGGAAAGTCTATCATTCCCTCCTTCCATCCATCGAATATGCGCCCACTGCGGAGTTCTTTGCTTAGCTGCCACATCCATCATGATTTTGTCAAACACATTTTCATCTCTTATATATTTCATCCAAGGAAGTTGATATTAGAGTAGGAAACTGGAGATAGAATTCAGGTAATGAAGATATCTATTATCACTGTCCAATGAGTTCAAAAGCATAAAATTCCATTACAACCAGGCCTAGCCAATGCAGAATTGGGAGGGTCGAAACAACTGAGCAGAGTTGTCTAGACACTCAGATTTGGGCAGGTTGAAGTTGGCCTTTACTTTTTTTAGACCTTGCAGTGACAATAGTCACCAAGTCGGAATTCAACAATTATTTGTCCAAGAAAATTTTCAGAACAAATCAGCAAAATTCAGAATATTTGGAAATAATGAAAATGTTGAGCAAGATATGAAAAAATATGAAATATTATTTACTAAGCATGAAAAATTATAAAGAAATATATTTCATATATTGGATATCGGCTAAATTCAAAATATTCAGAAATAAATCAGAAAAATGTAGGGCAACATATGACAAATATAAAATAATATTACTAAATTATGAAAAATTATAAACAAATATATTTCATATATTGGATATTCCTTCGGGAATTTTTCAAAAAGTTGCGAACATTTAGTGAATTAATCGTTAGATGAAAAAGTCGCATATTAATAAAAAAAAAAAAAAAAAATCAAAAGAACTATGTTACTATGGCTATGATTGCCAACGTCAGGAAAAAAAGTCTTACCTGATCACTATTTACAAGTTCATTCCAATGTTCTTGATCAATGAGTTTCCTTACTTCTGCGTCCAACATATTGAGACGATAATTCAAATCCCCAAACCAGAATATCTGACTGTTCACCAAGCAAAGAAACCCAATCACAATTCCTTGTTCCACATTTAATATCCACATACAATAAGAAAAGAGAAACTGAATCCCCTTGTGAGCATTACTAAGTGGGTAACATTATACAAATTAAAAGAAATTTTATTTGTACAAATTTTGGGGTTTTAACATTTCAGAAATTCTTACAATCTCTTTTCATTATATTTGGTTCAAATGTGATTGCTCTGATAAAGCATCCGAGTATCCCCATCTTTCTCTAAGAATTTCCAGTTTATGAGTATCATCAAGTAAAACTAGTATATTCCTTAATTTAACAGTTGGAGAGTATCTTTATGATTAGAGATAAGAATTAGTCTAGGGATACTCCCAAAGTGTGCTCCCAAATAAGGCTGTCAAAAAAGCCCATATAGAAGGGTACCTGGCCCGGCCCGGCCCTCCAAAGCCCTCCAAAGCCCGGCCCTACCCCAGCCCTTGGGCCGGGCAGGGCCAAAAAATTGGAAGCCCTTGTTCTCTAGGGCCGGGCTAGGGCTCCCCCTATCCGGCCCTTTCCGGCCCGGCCCGGCCCTACTTTATCTTAAGATAAATATTTTTTAATAATTTTACTAATATGCTCTCTTTAACCTTTCATTAACGTTATGAAAGTAGGGTTATGTTTGTAATTGCGCCAACTAAAGACCTTATAAAAACCAACCTAACACAGACCAAACCCTAACTTGTATTCACATTCTAAGACTTTGCCTCTTCATTCTTCAACTTCAATCGCACAGGCCACATACCACTTCGGCTCTTCATCGATCATCTCTCTCTCTCTCTCATATCTTACTCTCTACTTTCAGTTTTATATTTAAACATATTTTCAATTTTGTTCTATATAGTTTTATTATTCTACTTGTTTACCTATACTATGTTTTGGTTTATTATGCATGACTGTCACTGATAAGGAAATTTTTTTTTAACTCTGTCATTGCTCTTTTTGTTGCAATGTTGATCCCAAACCCGAATAAAAGAGGAGGGTATCCATTTCCATGTAAGGTTGACAGTCGGTGTAGTAAAAAAAAATTTATTATCTTAGATGAAAAAAAAAAAATTCCGCTCTTTCTTCCGGCCCTTTGGCCGGCCCGGCTTGGCCCCGGCCCTTGAGGGGCCGGGCTAGGGCCCCGGTCCTTGAAGGGCTAGGGTCGGGCTAGGGCTCTACTCTTATAAGGAAGGGTAGGGCTAGGGTTGACCCCGGCCCTTTGACACCCCTACTCCCAAATATACTCTCAAATCATGACCGTTTATCTCAATTATTAAATGGTTAGGATTAGAGCTAATGTGGCATTAGAAAAGATAAAATAAGCCAACTCAAATCCTGACCTTTAATGATTGATTATAAACGGTTAGGATTAGGGAGTATATTCGGGAGTACCTATAGACTGACTCCGTAAGATAAAGGTGGTAAATGAAACAATTATTGAAGGCGCCTTTTGAACTCCATCCTGCTGGAGCCACGTGTCTCACCACGTCATCTTCAGACTCCATACTGCACCCTTACTGAACATTGACATCTTGTTGGGGCCATGTGCTTTGTCATGTCATGTCCTCTCAAAGCACCATATGGCGTCTCAACGGACATCTTTTCCTCACCGGTGGGTTCATGGCACCTGATGCCACATCTGGGATGTTCTTCCCCAGACATCAACCCAAAATGAGGAACCTTACTCTTGAAGCCTGCGAAGGTGGCCATCTCTTTGGTGCCACGTGATCTTGGCTAAGGCCTGGTCTGACTTCTGACAAAGTTATGAGAGCACATCCACTTTGGGGATAAAGGGGCTCTGTGGTTTGGCAGCATGGAAAAGGACTACTTGGCCTTGGCTTGCCTCTGGCGAAGCCAGAAAGGGCTTATCTCGGGGTTCCATAAAATAGGTGACGTGGTGGAGAAGTCAAAATCATGGGGCCATGATTTTGACTTCTTCACACACAAATGGACATGTGGCGATAAGTGTGGGAGAATAAGGGGGAGAGATATCAAAAGGGGAGAAGTCAAAAATCATGGGGAGATAATAAATGACTTCTCCCCATTTTCTGCCAGCTGCCGCACAATGTATGGAACCCCGAGGCCCCTTTATGGCTTCGCCAGAGACAATCCGAGGCCGGACTACTTATGGCGCCACAACTCATTTCTTATAGGAGCCTCACTCTGTTAGACGTCATTTGAGCTGATTGAATGGTGGCACTGCAGCTAACCTACTTGAGGACTGTGACAGGTGAAGACACCAACATTCCGTGATGGAAGAACTGTATAGAGTTTGTTAGTGACCACTAACTGCGTGACACGTCAAAGCAGTTGGTAACTAGCATGAGTAGTGGCAGACCAAGGACAACCCATTGTACCTTCAGAGTCTATAAATAGGGGCTTACCCCATTTGGAAAGGGATCCCCATCTCTTATCCTTCCTCTGGATTTTCTCCATCTTCACTCTGTTGAAAAAAGGAAGGAGAACCCAAAAACACTCCCATCCCCTCCGTCGTTAGGCACCCATCTCGCATCCCTCAGGAGATTGACCTAAGATCACAGTTCCTAAAAGCAAGGTCTATCCCATCTTCGACCTAAACCTCTTACTTCATCATCTTGATCCAACCTCCTGTTCCGGCAACAATGTGACATTGTTGACTCTCAACCATCGACACGTCAAGGGCTGCATACCTCTCTAGCTGGTTCATTTCGACTTTTCCCTCACACAACAATCTTTGCATAGTTTTGTTTTCTCCTATGTATCTCTTAAGCTCATGGGTATATCCCATTTATTTCATTTACTTCAGGCGAATTTTGATTCAAAAAATGAGAAAAATATATCCAATTTGCTAAAGGGGCTTCAAAGATACACCAAATACCAATAAGACTCTTGTTTAATGAAATTTAGCAAAATTACTAAACTTTACCTTTATGCAGTTATAGAACGTACCAAGATATCTTGCAAAAAAGTAAGCAATCCTCCTCAAGTAGAGACACTTTTGAGGTCACCAAGTTACTATAAGTTTTTATACCATCCATGTGCACATGTGCATCATAAATAAATGAACATCTCACAACTCCTAACGATTTTTTGTAAATTCGAGTAAATTTACCAAATATATTACACATGGAAATTCTAATGTCAAGAAATTGCTTACTCGTGTGATGGAATTGTATGAGGTTGATCAGCATTGAAGACAGAAGAGAACCGGGTACGTCGGAAGATCTCGTACACATCGGAGTTGCGCCTCTGTTCATCCCCCTCCTTTTGACCAGAGCTTAGATGAGAACAAACAAAGCATACCCACGTTTGGAAAAGGGACATGCTTACAGAAACAGATCCCTGCATTACTAACCATGAATTGATTAGATATATGATAACGCAAGTGCTAAATATTTAGCATGAAAGACAGGATGAAACCTTGTTTCCCATGTAGCCCATAAGGCCAACTCCAACTGGAGAAACTTTCAAATTGTTTATGTGCCTCCTCAACCTTCTACGAACCCAAACTGATACATATATCCCTACCATCTGCTTTCCGACAATTCGCACATATCTACTATGTGCCTTAACACTATCTATCCCGACTCCATTTTCATATTGCTGCTCTTCTGTATCCAAGTAAGAATCTTCTTCCTCATTTGACAACGTGTCTGAAACATCTGAAACTGTATCAAGGACTTCAGATCGATCATGCTGTTCCACCCAGAACATCCCCAGGTTACCAGAGCTATGGTGCACTCTTTTTAACCCACCATTCAATGCTAACTCTTGAGCTGTGAAAATTAGAGGCTTCTCCATCCAATCAAAACCAATTCTTGCAGAACTGCTCAAGACTCTCCGCAATTTTGAGCTAGAAGTAAGAGCTGGTGGCGGCGAATCTAATGAATGTTCAGGCCAGTCTAGACTACCAATAGCGTCACTGTCGATGCCATAGATTCTATTTGAATGGAACTTCTTCCGAAGACTAGTCATATCATTCAGGTTCTTTCTTCCAAAGTTCATACCATCAGCAAGCCCCATAGGATACTCGCTCACCATCTCAACTTCAGGAGCACCTGCCTCATCAGCAAGTACATCAGCAGCAGAAGATGTCCTCAATACCGGAGAGGGTGGAGCGCTATAGCTTTTATGTTTTGCTTCGGGCTGCAAAGACTTGTTCAAGGTTCTGCGTATGATTGCCTCCCATTTTGAAATTGGCCTGCTATCTTCTGCTCCCAGTACATTCCCAGCATTTAAAGGGACTACCTCTTGGAAACTACAAAAGAGGATATAAGTCCAGCATCAACAACACATTAAAAATTCAACCTAGTCATCAGCCAAGACATTAATTCATATGTAAAGGGGTTCCCAGTTAAGCAAAACAATGTCTAGCGCTAAATCCCATCATTGCTGGTGAGTCAACAGTTTCCAAAGCATGATGATACACTAGTATACGAGTCCTAGGTTGGTCTCTCCACAAAAAATAACTAGAAATATATTTTGATTAGAAAAAGCCTACTCAGATCAATTAGGAAAACTTGGACCATAGTTGCAGGGAAGTTATATATAGGGTGGGATGCTTGCTTCCATCATGGCCCATTTAGTGGCCAAAGAGGGCTCCATATGTAGGACGTGATGGGATAAACTTGAATCTACAACCTAGAATGTAGACCCTGAGCAAATATTTTTTGATTGGAACATAAGCTGTCTACCTCTCCACACATCTCATGTAAGACAAAATCTAAGGTATAACTGCCCATACTAATATAATGGGAGTGAGGCACCTATCAATATGGGAGACATTATCTATCTAGATAGACTCGGAGAGAGATCCTAGGTGGGATAATCTGGATTCTGAGATATAAGAAATAGCTTGAAACAGAAAGAACACAAAAATGATAAATAAGATCAGTCCTACTCAAATGTTAGTGTGTTCTGCTGCATGTATGTGCATTTCAAGTTCTAAAAATTGAATCTTGTTTCCTGGGTGCTCATGAAACTCAAATATTCACCAACATGATGAAGTACTTACCCAAGAATGTACATATCTGCTGGTTCTGTCATACAGAGCCATTCCTCAATATCAAGATCCACATATGGAAGTCTTCCAGCAACATTCCATGTTCCTATTGTTATCCTACAAAAATTCGAGTGTCGTGAGAACCCAGTAAGAATCAACATATCAGTTTAAACCCAGTTCATCTAGTCTTTCAAGTTGCAACATCATCATCATCAATGCCTCATCGCGGATACATCTAATCTTTCATGGCCAACACAAATAGAGCCCAAATGGAATTAGTTTAAAGCCAACCTCAAATCCTTTGTATTTATGTACTGAATGCGCAGAGTTTCTGATTTTCCTCTCCTATGTCTAAACAGATGTCTCTTTGAAGGTGTCCCTGGAAGGATTGAATCAAACCAATGCGAAATAAGTCTTTGGATCCATTGTTATCAGATAAGTATTATGACACCAGGAAGTGACACCAAGAAGATGTTTCATATTTATTGAAACGATAAAGGGAACATGTTACTATGTAACAAGTTCTAAGATCCCAAGCTGCAACTAGACCATGGATATGTCACTCAAATTTGGTCAATGCAATCTCAATCTGAGACTGATGCAGTTGAATTACCAGGAAAACGAAAAAAGAGCAATATACTGTTCAGTGAATTTAAAAAATAAAAAATAAATAAGTGGTGCCAAAGCACAAGTAGATCCAAGAATATAAAGCAAGCAGTGTAGGAAAATGATTCAAATTATAATGAAGACAGAAATCAGATTTGTACAAAACTTCCATGCTTAAAGCCTTAACTGAAATAAAGAACCCTCGGTCAAAAAAAAAAAAACTGAAATAAAGAAAGTGGGTTTCATCCTAACAAGATCGAATTACTGAAATAAAAATGCGCTATTGCCTGAAGCTTGGCTTGTGCATCCGGATTGGTTCCCCTGTGTTCCGCAGGCACCCAGGTCCTCTTTTGCATCTTTAAGAGAAAAAGCTGGATGGAAGTTGAAGAACATGCGATCAAGCATAGAAAATACAAGAACTAACTTCCGATAGTAAAAAATAAAAACATACCATCATCCTCACTCTCAGTCTCAGTGTCAACCTCATCTTCACTAAATTCATGCACCTCGGGCTTAATATTAAGCCATTTCTTCATGACAATGGAAGGCCAAAAGGACTGCATAGATGTGTCGTCATTCAAATAAATTAACCGCCATCATAAATTTGAGCAAGAAATCACAAGGGCAGATGATAAGGAGTCTCTAAAATCACACGAAACATACCTCGTAATGCTTTGCTCTCCTGGTTCTCATTGTCTTTCGATCAAAACTTGAAACAGAATCTCAGAAGCCAAGCAGCACAGTTTGAGGACTCTTGATCCTACTTAAACAAAGCAGTCACAGGCATCTAAATCTAATTGCCACTGTTCTTATAGTTAAATTGCTTAGTTAAGACTTGAACTTGAGAGGCTTTCAGACCATTGAAAGAAAGGTCACTGGGTATGCCTTTTTAATGCCCAAAACAAAGGAAGATTGTCCACAACTTCAAGTTGCAAGAGTACTCAATTGTCCTCCTCTTGCGTCTTTTTTCCGATACCAAATACAGAAACACGATATTATTGAAAATTCAAGAAAACACCAAACATGATTTGCAATAATCAAAATGTCTCTTTCAGTATATAACAAAATTCAAAAGTCTAAAATCAAATGATGCTATACTTCAGCTAGGCAGTGGATAAGATAAGCTATTGACAGAGCAGTTAAAGAACACAATTGAAATCAAATTGCCTATACAATTCAACTGCAGAAAAAGAAACTACAACCAAATCAACAATGCCAACAACACGAAAACTAATTATTATTCTTTAAAAATGAAGAAATGTGAACTGGATCATTACCCAAACTAGTGTTAGAGGAACAAAAAAAATTACTGTCTCTTCGTCGCGCCTAAATTCCAAATTAAAGCGACCTGCCTTCTTGCCAGCCATTGCGGACCACAGATTTAAAAGTGGATTTAGGGACCCAATTATTAACAAATGGGCCAACCATAAGCAGTGATTAAGACAAGCAAGCAAAACATCCCCTGATGAACATCTTATGATACTGCTCGTCCCGTCGCTGCCAAGATTTCCATGACCCCACCAACACAAATGGCCAGAAACATGTAATATCTCCGTTAGAGGAGCCATCTTTTGAAACTAAATTAGTGTTGGGTCAAGAAGGTGATGACAGTGTGAATAAACAAAGATAAATTGCAAGAGAGAGAGAGAGAGAATGAATAGGATAAGAGCAAGAGATTAGCTTTGTATTGAAAGGGTAGAAGGAGCCACGAGAAGATTCAAAAGGGACACCTAGAAGGGACCAATTGGGGGGGTTCGAAAAGTACATAAGAGGTGGACCCTGAGCACTATAAATGGAGGAGTTGAATTCTGACCGTAGAATGGTTGTTTCGAGGTTGATTCGAAGAACCATGGAATTAGAATAAAGTCTAAACATATGGGAGAGGGAATATAGCAAGAACAACAAGTAGGATAACCGGATTTGGCAAATCCTCTCCGGTGATAACCGGATTTGGCAAATCCGGTTATCACCCCTAGAGGTCACCACGTGTCTCCTTTGACACCCCTTAACCGTGGGTAAGGTTCACCCAACCCTAGGGTTTACCCACCTATTTTTGGTTTTTTTTTTTAAATAATAATTCTTTTTTTAAAATTAAAAAACTGTTTTTAGAGTTTTTTTAATATTAAAAACAGTTTTTTACTTTTAAAAAAAGAATTATTATTTTTTAAAAAAACCAAAAATAGGTGGGTGAACCCTAGGGTTGGGTGAACCTTACCCATGGTTAATGGGTGTCAAAGGAGACACGTGGTGACCTCTAGGGGTGATAACCGGATTTGGCAAATCCGGTTATCACCGGAGAGGATTTGATGCCATTTCGTTTCTTTGCTGAAACAGCAGTTGATGATTGAGACTTTCTCGTGGGGATTGCCTATCTCCTCCATTGCAATCGTTTCAAAATGAGCAATAGTACCCTCTTCGGGTTCTATTCATCCTCGCTCTCACATAGCCGACCCTTCAACTCTCACTATCTCGGGTTAGTTTTTTTTAACCCTTTACTTAATTTATTTTTCTAAAAACCGAGGATAGATAAGTGAACCCTAGGGAGGGCAAAGTCCACACGAAAATAAGTGATCGGATAAGGCGGAGCCAGGATTCTCTTGTCCCCCGAAATTTTTTCTTGGGCCTAGTTCATGGGACATCGCATCTGTTTGTGTCCGTTCTGTAAAGAAAATCTTTTTTTCTCAAAAATTCAGGGGGCTTAGAGCTCCTCGTCCTCCTGCTCCGCCCCTTTCCCAGGTTACACCCTTATTATTGCTATAGTAAAAAAAAAAATTCAAAATTTAGGGGGGGCTGAAGCCCCCCTAGGCCCCATGTGACTCCGCCAATGGGGATAAGGGAATGAAGCCTTGGGGGTTCGGAGGCGAAGGCCTCGAGAATTTTTTTTTTTTTGGATAATAAGTTCATCATGGTCATAAAATTCGTTAATATAGCATTCCAATATGGGAAATGCTATTGAGACCGTCAAGGGTGGAGATCACTGTTGTCAAAACTGGATTGGTCTGTCAAACCGGTCCCCTCACCGGTTCCCAAACCCCCCAAAACTGAACCCTTTTAAAAACCATCCATTTTCGTTAAAACCGGAAGAACCGGCCGGTTGAATTGGGAACCGGTGGTCAGAACCGATCATAAATGGGTAAAAATTGAGAATTTTTTTTTTAATAAAAAAGGACACGATCAAACCAATCAAATTGGGAACCGGCCACTCAGCCGGTTCGATGACCGGTCCGGTTCTGATAGCATTGGTGGAGATCACCCCGAGATGGGTCCATCGTGGTCATAAAATTTGTTAATGCATTCTAATAAGGGAAATGCTATTGAGAGTGTCCTGAGTGGAGACCACTTCGAGAACATTTCCATGCGCATTCCGTTGGGTGGAATGTGTGTGCCTTCCTTGCTTGACATGTGTCCATTTTATTACCCATTAACTGTGGTTAAGATTCACTCAACCCTAGGGTTTATACATCTACCTTTGATAAAAAAAAAAAATCTTGAGTTAAAAAAAAATCTTAACTAGGGTTGAAAGGGACACATGGACTCCTAAAAAGTCAATCCCTTTATATTATTATACATATAAAAAAAATTTACAAATACAAAAGTAAGTCTATCATGTATTTTTAAATACCTATATACTACCCCTCGCCCCTGAGGGTGGATGAATCTTAACCACGATTAAATGGGGTTAGAAGGGGGACACATGACATGAAAATGGGAGCCGAGATGCCCCTCCTCACGTCACCGACTGAGGAGGTGATTATTTTATTTTGAAAATATATAAAAGGGTATTGATTTAGACAATATATATAAGAAGGAAAAAGGGGGTGTCCTTTATTACCCTTGCCTTTGTTCTGAAAGGAAAATAATCACCTCCTCGAAGATGTATCTTAGTTCCCATTTTTGTCCCCCTTCTAACCCCATTTAACTAAAGGGTTAAAAAAAAAGCTAACTCGAGTTAACAAGGAAGAATAGTCCCCTCCTCGGCCAACAAGGGGACTACTGCTCATTTTAAAAACCTTTCTCTTAAGAGCAAAGTTTGCTCCACTGGCGAAGAGCGAACTATTGTACTATTGCTCCTCGCTCTCACAAAGCCAACTCAACTGAATCCAACTCTAGTTAAATTATTTTAACTCTTGTGGTTAAATTTTTAAAATTTTTTTTTTTTCTAAACACCAAAGGTAGATGGGTGAACCCTAGGGGTTAGTGAATCATAACCACAATTAAATGGAGTCAAAAGAGTGACACGTGGCATTAAAAGGGGACCCGAGACACACCTCCTCGCGACACCGACCAAGGAGGTGATTATTTTCCTTCTCATAATGCCTTGTGACTATTTTTCCATAATTCTTTATTTATGAAAAGTCGAAAACACTCCTCCACTGCCACTAACACTTTAAAGAATGATTTTGAAAAAAGAATAAGAGGAAAAAAAGAATTTACGTATGTGCATATGAGATTGGAGAAGCTTCTCACTCTTCTCATCTTTATTTCTCATGAAGTTCCTCATTCCTTTCTCCTTTAATGAATGTTTTATTATAAATTTTCCTGAAAAAAGATGAAAATATGTGTTTTAACGAAGTTTTTGCGTAGGATCGATATCGGTTGATACACGTGGTTGATACAACCTGTATCGATAATATCGATACTCATATTGACCAATATTAACAATATCGATACTCATATTGACCTGTACCAATCGATATTCATATTAACCCATATCGATACTCACATTGACTTGTACCGATAATATCAATAATCATATTGACCAGTACTAATAATATTGATACTCATTGTCTTCTATCTTGGAACACAACAAGTATTGATACGAAGTATCGACCTGACTTATTGAGTATCGATCGCACACTGTAAATCATAAAAAAATGCAAAGAAAACACATGTAAAACCATCTAATATGAGATTTAAGGTTTAAAATCATAAATGTCATGATTATAATCTTTTTATTTAAGTTAAACTAATTTATTTTTTTTAAATACAAGAAACCCGAAAAATGGAGTTTTTCTTTCGTTAATGGCGTTCTCTCATAGTTGTGGTTAGTAGTTTAACTGAACGAAGCTCTCTTGTAGAAATCTCAGTCAGAAAGAATAGGTAATGAGATGTTTGAGGACTCTTCTTGATCAACGAAGTGATTCCATTATTGATAAGGAACGAAAGGAATTCTCCATGGTTTATGAGAATGGAGGAGATACAAATGTTTTTCCTTCAAATTGTTTGGATAAAATGGAAAAAGTTTCTATGTGCGAACTCCTTCACATGTATGTGGGGGCATTCAGTGAAGGATTTTTTGAAAGGTAGATATTTTGAGAATAAAGCCAAACTACATGGCCAAATCGGAAAACCCCCAAGGAAAAATGGATGAAACAATGGAAAAATGATCATGTAGTTCAAAACATCAGATCACTGGAATACGCCTGCAGAGCCCATCTTTCCTTTTTTGAGGCTTCTATCTCACTGGCTATCGGTTATCCCACAGTTATTGCCATTATAAAGAAGCATATAGCAATCAAGTGGCTTATGAGCCAAATTGTCCACATCCTGTTTGGCTTAAAAGAATCAATATGGTGTTAATTAAGAAACTGTTTGTTGAATACTTGACATAGATTACAATGATTTAATGGGTTTTAATAGATAATTCAATACTAACTTAGAAATATAATATTTTACAGATAATCATAATCTATTAAAGATAGTAATCCAAGATTGTGGTTGTATTATGATTGTGATGAGAGATACACTTATAATATGGGTCTATCCCTAAATCCACCTCGGAATCAATATATACAAGCGGTCCACGAATATCCTCGGATGGCTGCTCCAGAACCAGAACCGACGGAAGTTCCCCAATGTAAGGAACTTCAAAGGTCCATTCACGCTGTGCTAGCACACACTGTAGTTTTATTCGTAGGGTTGGGTTGTTTACCCATTTTGTATACTTGGTGGAACCTAACATATCTTAACCAAACCCTTTGGTATTTGGTGGTCATCACGTTAGTTTCATTTTTATGAGTGTCGGAACTGGGAGCCCACTAGATAAGGATCAGGCTGTCATTATCTTTTTCCAAAAGCTCACAAAGTATGATTCAGCAATTTGGAGAAAAATTCTCAATGGAAAGGTTTTTAATATATATAAAAAAGAAAAGAGATCTTGAGGGTGAGAACTTAGGGTTGCAGAGGTATGGAGGACATAATTTTTATTTTATTTTTAAAAATGAATTCACACCCTGTAGGCGGTGACAACATCCTTAGTCAAAAGAGAGAAAAAGAGATATAATAGGGTCACCAAAGGATTGATGGCACTTATACCATGTTAAGAAACTGATTTATTGAATACTTGTGATGAATTACAATGACCCTATAAAAGGTTTAAATATATAATCTAAGACTCTTAACTTTAAAACATTATCATAAAGATAATTCTAATATACTAAAGATAGTAGAATGTGATTGTGATGAGATATATTTATGATATTGTCTATCTAATCTTACATTTAGTATCTTAATATCAGATCTTTTCTTTTACTTCAAAACTCATCGTAAGGACAAATAATGTTTAATGGGTTAAGGCAAATAATAAAAGAGATTAACTATGAATAGGAGCTCGAACTGATAACTAGAGCAACCAAAAATATGCTTAGGATCTCTTTGAATTGTAGGAATTGAAATATCTGTGAAAATTTTAGTTTATATACATTGAAATATTTATGAATTAGAATCTTTATGTATTGAAATTCTATTGTTTGGCTGACAACATAGAATTCACAGTTTGGATGCCTAAAAATTCACTTGTGTGTGTGTAAAGATAAACAATCATCTTTTCAACAATCATCCAAATAGTTTCAAATATAATTACTTGGACCAACCATCTAATGAGTTCCAATCTATGAAATAGTATGTCTCTATATTTCTTAATACAAATAGTGACATTCTACACCCTGCCTCTTGCTCCAATGGTACGGTCTGGCCTCTCTCAAATGAGAGGTCTTGGGATCCACTCCCCCCCGGGTGATGAGTTGCAAGAGCTCCAATCCTCAAGCTAATCACTAATCACTAACTAACCGTAGGTAAATGATATCCAAAAAAATAGTGACATTCTTATAATATTATAAACTTTTAGTTATATAAATAAATTTAGTGGATTAACATATTTTTCTTAAATAAAATAGATGTTTACAAAGTTTACTTATATTTATTAAACAATGATATATTTTATATAGATAATTTGTATAATATGTATTTAATTGGAAGCTTTTATACGTTTCAATGTTAAATTTTATTATTTTGATAATTAAATAAAGATATGAATTTTAATTTAAAAATAAATTAAGATTAATAACAGTAAGAGATATAAGCATTCTTCATTTTATAACAGTAAAATAAATTCGATGCAACATTACGTGAGAGGAGGATCTATGAGTGAAAAGAATAAGGGGAGAATCTAATACCAAAGTTGTTACTAGAAGGAACGTTTGGTAGTCACCACCAGTCTGTGAAGTCTATCTCTGTCGCATCCCGCTCATATTTATGAGTCTGTCGGAGCCGGTAGCCCACTAGATCAAGCTGTCATGATCGTCTTCCCAAAGCACCCGAAAATTGATTTGCAATGTGAAGAAAAACTCTCATTAGAGAGGTCTTCAATAAAATAAAAGGAGATACACTTATTACGACAACCATCAAAGAGGAATAAAAAAAAAAACTAGACCAACCATGCTAACATCTATGTTGGCTTTGATGACAAAAAAAATAAGAAAGAGAATAGAGAAACTTCAGTCCCGACGGACGGCGGCAATGCCCCCGCCGGAAACACGTAATAAAAGGGAAAAAAAAAATCAATACTGGCAAATCGCCCACTCTGATACCATAAAGAGAACGAATTTATTGAGAATTCTTGAATGATTTACAATGACCCCATAAAGGGTTTAAATAGATGTTTCATGTCAAGACTCCTAATATAGAAAGATCTCTCAAAGATAATCCTAATCTAATCATACCTAATCAAATCCTGTAATGGGTAAATTTCGTAAAAACCTAAGTGTGGTAACAACGAGCTCGTCCTCAGTGTGGTGTTATCGTTTGGGCTCATTTCCGTCGTCTCTTCGACGACGGGCCCGTGGTCGTGTGGACAACGAGAACGTGGTCTCGCCGACGACGATCACGTCCTCATTCTGACGGCGGACCCGTGGTCTCGTCGACGACGATCACGTCCTCATTCTGACGACGGACCTGTGGTCTCATGGACGACGATCACGTCCTCATTCTGATGACGGACCCGTAGTCTCATGGACGACGATCACGTCCTCATTCTGACGACGTACCCGTCGTCTTATTGTCCACGATTGCGTATCCTAACACGTAATGAGATCTGGCGTTACTGCCCAGTTGCCTGGGACTGATCCTACCTCTACGATGGTAGGTGGGTAACATTGTCTTAGCATTAAATGGCATTTAATGCTGCATTTAATGCTAGTCACCTCGGACGAGTTCCTACTCTTTGCCTGCTCTTTTTGTGTGCAGATGCGCGTGCAGTACGAATGACCGGGAGATCTATCTAAAATGATTACTGAAGTACACATCAGGGATTCGAGGTATGCATGGACATCAATGAGTGCCCATGGCCATGGCAAGGGTGGCCTATATAAACCTGTGAGAAACAGTGTGAAGGGACGGAATTTTGAGGAGCTAAGACCTTCGAACTCTCTGTATTTTCTTACTGTTCATCATCTTCTATACCTACTGACTTTATCATCGGAGTACAGGTCAGGGTATCACACCCTCCACTCCAACCTTCTACTAGTATACCAGAACTCGGGAGGAGCTACTGCTGACGCGTGTCCTTTCGGTAAATTCCCCTCACAAATCCTAAATTCAAATTTAATTGATTCTATCTAATTGTGAAGAACAGTGTATCTCATTCACTTTATTACAATATGATATTTCCTAATAAAAATAACAACACTTGTCATTGTGATGTGAGAGCTTGGAAGTAGTAGCATTTCTCCTCGTTATTAGGTACGTGATTTAAACAGCTTAGATCTCGCTGTTCACAAAGTTTTTCCGGGAAAAAAAATACCCAAAAACATGATCTTGAACCATGAAAATCTATCCAAGGACCGACACAGATGAACCTGCTGGAAGTAAACGAGCAGTCATTCTCAAATAGGAGCAGCGAACGAATCAAAAGAAAACAAAGAAAACCCGAATTCGATGTCGCTTTCCGGGTTTGGAATTTGGATTGGACCACAGAAACTGAGGCTTGTTCATTGAAGGAAGTATTGAGGACAGGACGAGCAGAGTGGCTTTCAAAAGGTGATCGAATTGAGGATCTAGAGATTGGAAAAACTGGAATTGACGTCCACCTAACCCACCACACATTGGTCACATCCAGATCTAGTCAAATTTCTGGGTTTTGCTTCTGAGATAAGCTTCTCCTCCTTCATGCCTTGCAGTTTGGAGTTTGGACCACTGGTGGGTTGAATGTTGATGTGTAGAGTGGTTTTAAAGTGCAACGCATGATATACCATTATCTGCTGGAAGTTAACCAAACGTGGCCATGGCTTTTTTTTAAGGACCCATCTACGATAGTGATTTTGAGTATGTCTTGTAATTGCTGTTTAGAATTTGGTTGCAAAGATATGAAAACATATAAATATATATTTTTTTAAAAAAGATAATTCTAGTTGAAAAAAAGAATGGTGGGCCACCCAAAAAATTACTACATTTTTCCCCCAAAAAAGGAGGAAAGTAGATGAAAACATTTCCTAAAAGAGCAATAGTCCCTTCATTGGCCTAGGAGGAAACTATTCCTCCTCGCTCTCACATAGCTGACCCTTCAACTCCCATTAACTCGGGTTAATTTTTTTTTTTAACCCTTTAGTTAATTTAATTTAATTTATTTTTTAAAAAACCAAGGGTGGATGGGTGAACCCTAAGGGTGGATGAATCTTAACCACAGTTAAATAAGGTTAGAAGGGGCACACATGACAAGAAAATGGAAGCCGAGACACCACTCCTCACGTCACTGACCGAGGAGGTGATTATTTTCCTTTCTTAAAAAGATTATATGGATCATTACTGGCAAGAGGAGTGCTAGACAGAAAATTAAAAATTTTTCCTGTGGGTGCACTTGGTGTTGCTACTCCTCCAACGTGTTTAAAAACAAAAAATTTCAAAAAGAAATTATAGTTTATTCTGGCCCTCAAGATGATAAGGAAAAGTAGCAGCACTTTTCAAAACCAATAAACAATCGGTGATGAGAAGGTGTCTACATGCAGTTGTGTGTGTGTGGGGTGGGGTAAGATCAATAGCGACATAAGGGCATGGAAGTCCGCAATTTGGGCTAGCATCTCTTACTGACAATGATCTACCAGATGCGGTGAGACTTTTAAAGCTTAGCACTCTACACCGTACTGACAATGATCTACCAGATGCGGTGAGACTTTTAAAGCTTAGCACTCTTCACTTTGTCATTGTAGTTAAGAAATTTGAGTCACTTTTGCTAAGGTTTTAATGCAATTGAAGTCTCACGGAAATTGCAACCCAAGAGATAACGAGCACGATATATCTAGTTCTCAAAAGAAATCGCACATTGTCAAATGACAAAAATTGCAAAGCAACAGACCTTACAAGTCTCACAAAAAAAAACAGATCTAAGAGATAAATAAGCGTGCAACGTGTGCAAGTCCAAGCCTGGCCCGTGTCAAGGCCGACTAGGGCTTGGGTTAGACTAGGGCTGAATATGTTATTGGTCCGGCTGAGTTGGGACAGCCCTTTGGCCCAGCCCATTGGGCATGTACTGCCCATCAAGCCCTCCATTGTCCGCGTCTCTACCCTTTCCAAATCAAGGTTTCTAACATGGAACATCCTCCTTCTTGAGCAGAAGGATTACAAGAGAAGAGTTTCCATCAATCATCAGACGGTGAGCTTGTAAGCTCTTCTGCAACTTCATAACAGATTAGAGCTCTTCTTAGCTGCAGCAACTGGATATGAATGTAATTAAGCATTTAGATGGAGGGAATATGTGTTTTCAAGAAGAAACCAAAGGGTATAAATACAGCTCCTGAAAAGGAGTTTTCTACACAGCCCAAAGAAAAATAAAATATTTTTAGGGAAAATATATTTTTTTGGTAAATTCCAAGGTTGCACACCATTTTACAGTAAAACCTGTTTTCAGAAACCGAACCACTTTGAACTTGGGTGATTAATATCACAGTATGGTGCAATGGCTCCTTTCCTCTCCTGGCTGTGATGCCGCTTGTGGTAACCTGTTCGACTCGGACGGGTTGTAGGTAAACTCGGATGTCTCAAGCCCATACTGGTTATAGGCAATAGAAAACAAAAAGAAAAGGACATAATAAATAGGAGCTATGGAAGAATAAAATTATAGTTGTAGAAGATATAAGGTACCCATTTGGCAGTCTGTGATTATATGATCTAACAAGCATGAACTGTAATCCAGCAGATTTGGTGCACATAGGTAGGACAGACCAGCTTACGGGGTCATGACCAAGAAATCAGCAGCAAAAGTTGATATGATAGTGTAATCACCATCTGATATATAAAATTCTCTCACGCATAAAGATATGCAGAAGGCTCGGAGAGAAAGCCTTCAGATTGGACACTAGTCATGAATAAGATTGATAATTTGCGCAGAAGATCTAGTTTGGACCCCATCAAATGCTCGGTTTCTAGACTACCAGTTGGAGTCTAAGTTTGGACCCCATGAAATCACGACGACTATGCTGCTGGTTGAAGACTACCAGGTACTTTCCTGTCTCTCTAGGCTACCAGCTTTTTTTTGGGGGGTACTCTACTCTTATTCATTAGTGGTATTAGTATCTGTTGTTAGATGCCTAACATTTGAAGTTGGGCCTACAGGTGGCCATCCAAACCGCAACACCTAATGGGAGTGGAACCCGGGTCTCCTCTATAGGGGATACACACACTACCACTGTCGCAAGTTGCAACAGGGAGGTGTTTCTAGACTACCAGTTGGAGTACCTTATTTTCTAAGAAAAAACAGATATTCTACCAAGAAAGATTCGCACCTTTTCCCTCATCCGTGTGCTCCAAGCATCATTCCTGTTCGGGCGTTGATCGAGGGTCCCAGTCACAGGTGCTCCTGCTGCAGGAACTCCTTGCTTGTTTATCAACGGCTGCCGGATTCCTTGCCTCGAGGCAATGTACTCATCGTCACTGTCATAGTCGGCTGGTCTGTTCGCTGCCCTTACAATGAGAGCTAAGAAGAACACCAGTGCCTGCACTTCCAATAATAGTCAAGCATTTGATCCAGCATAGAGTACATAATATAGATAAATAAAGGATGCTCTGGATTCATGCGACCATGCATAACACACATTGGCAATTAATTGATTCATCCATGGGGAATGAAAAGTAAATTATTTGAAAAATGGATGAGACAGCCCGTTTTGAATGTAGTCAACTAGTTCAGGTCAACAATAAACTGGAGAAACCAAAAGTGATGCGTACATAGACGCAGCCACCGATCCCAAAAGCCCAGACTGATGAGAAGGACGCAATTTAAGTATTTATCACCTGGATCGTAACATACCACCATGCTTCCGCAATCATCGTCCTCAGCGGCTCACTCTAGGGTAGGGCAATTCTCACGATTTTTTTCCTCTAGCCCTCCCAAGTAGCCCTTTCCGCGGAGGCTTTCACTTTGAGGCGGGGCAATTCTCAAGATTTTTTCGTAGTCCTTCCTAGATAGCCCTTTCCGTGACTCGAACCCGAGACGTGGTGTTGGCCTATGATACTAATTGCAACCACTGATCCCAAAAGCCCGGACTGATGGGAAGGGCGCAATCTAAGTTTTTATCACCTGGATCATAACATACTACCACGCTTCCGCAGCCGACGTCCTTATTGATGCGTACCCAGACGCAACCACTGATCCCAAAAGCCTAGATTGCTAGGAAGGCGCAATCTTATCACCTAGATCGTAACATACCACCACGCTTCTGCAACCGACATCCTTGGCGGCTCTCACTTTAGGGCGGGGCAATTCTCAAGATTTTTCCATAACCCTCCCTAAGTAGCCCTTTTTGCGGCGGCTTTCACTCTGAGGCTGGGCAATTCACAGGATTTTTTTCCATAGCCCTCACCAGGTAGCCTTTCTGTGACTCGAACTCGAGACGTGTTGTTATGCTCTGATACCAATTGATGCACCACTGATCCCAAAAGCCTGGACTAATGAGAAGGGTGCAATCTAAGTATTTATCACCTAGATCGTAACAAAAAGACTGTTGGAACAGTCTTGGATCATTTACAAGATGGCTGCAAAATCACAAAGTACGCGTTTAAAACTTTTAGAGGGGGTCACCGTTTTAAATGTTAAAACATGTTTTAAATGCGTATAAAACGCGTACTCAGTTTTAAACGCGTTTAAAACACTTTTTAACCCAAAAAAAAGATTAAAACGGTTTTTAAGAGTTAAGAGACGAGGTGTTAGGGTAAAATGTCAACGCCTCATCTCTCGCTCTGCTCTCAAATCTCAGCTCTCTCATTGCTCACTCGGCTGCTCTCCGGTGGAGCCTCTCTCCGGCAACGGTAAATCTCTCTCTCTCATCTCTTCTCTTGGGTTATTCTCCTTCAATGTCTAGTTTATCTCCTTAGCTAGGAGAGACTAGCTTCGATTCTACCCAAGAGTCACCAATTTTTCAGAAGCAGAATGCTTTTAACGCATAAACCATCTTGTGGTGCTTTTGGAAGCTTGAATGTCTAGGTGTATATGAATTAATCAATTTATGTACATATTAGGTAGGGGTATTCCTCCTTGTCCTTTGCATCTGTGTGGTTTAATTCTTGTGTGGTTGCCTTCGTTTTGTAACTGTGTAAGCTTAAATTATGATGCGATGTGGGTGGTCTTTAGTTTCAATTTTGTGAGTTAACGGATTTAAAGTCCCTGTAAAAGTAAGTCCAAGTGTTTGTGTTAAGAAAAAAATGTCAAGCAGATGATTAAGAGATGTCCCGATTAAGGTACAATGAACAGAGGACTATATGATTTGCATAAACCATCCTTTATGTAATTGTGGACCCTTTTATCTTCTCGTGTATAATGAACAGAGGCCTAAACCTCTTCTTTTCAGAAAGGGTTGGATGGTGACTTTATAATTTGGAGAATGATGATTTATTTTAGTTTTATTTGAAATATTTTAATTACGACTTATTTTTTCTTCTTTTGATGTTTAATATCATTGCAATTCCTTTAATGAATGATGCTTTTAAATGATTATTAGTTAGTATTATGTTTGTATATTTTTTAAAATTATTTATTATTATTTTTAATTCCCCGTACTTTTCCCGTGTTTTACCTTTTAAAACCCATGCTTCCCGGACGTATCATTGCCGTTTAATACCCGTACCCGTACTTGGTGACTATGGATGATTGAACCAAACACAATCATTAAAAATTCTTGGGACCATACACTTCAGCCAGTTTTTAACAGTAGTTGAATCTGAAAGGACCTGACCTAATCATTCCCCAATTTAGCCCCTGAACCTGCTTAACAGTTGTTCAGAGACTAGAAGGTCTCTATTGCATACATAGGCACGCATTCATGCATTCATCTATCTGGACAATCCAGTCACTAGGCACCACCAAGGAGATCTGATAGCCAAAAAATCAAGCCGATTGAGTGGTCCTCCTCTATCCGGTCTTATTTTGGATGACCAAGTGAAACTATTGAAAAATCCAAAAAAGAAGTCTGACATTTTAGGTGGTTAAGATCATATGGCCAAGTTGATTTTTGGACAAGAGGATCCCCAAGACAGGAGCCAGTGGTTGGAAGTGTACCACCACCTCCCACCAGCTAACCACAGGACTAGAGGTTAAATATCTACATGGTGATCTACACGGTGACCAAGTGTACTTGGATTAGGCCATTTGCCGGCATAACAATTAGGGCTGCACTCAAGCCAAGCTAGCTCGTCGGATTGACTCAGTTCGGCTTGTTTGAGCCAAGCTCAAGCTGGCATTTCGGGCTCAATTCGGCTTGAGCTCGGCTCGACTCGACTCAAAATATTATATATATATATATAAGGGTATTTTGGTATTTTCACAGGAGACGGCTCATTAAGTGGAGACAAAATACAGAAAAGCTGTACTTTCTCTCTCTGCATTTAATGACTTGTTTCCCAATGAAAGACTAAACTACCCTGAACTTTAATGACTTTTCGTAATTAATTCAATGGTAAAAATGTCCTGTGAAGGTTACCAAATTCCTAGCCTAGTGAACATTAACAATACCCTATATGTAAATATCTACACTATTTTTTTGGTAATGTTATTTATATTAGCACAATAATATGACTTTTTTTTTTAATCATAGATTGTAAAAAATTTTAATTTATAATAACTAAGTTTAAGAGATAATAATAACAAAAAAAGTTAAGTTAAAAACGGAAACTCTGATCTAACTCCTACTCTTTGGACTGAAGGACTACTTATTTTTGTATATGAATGTATTAATTTTCTATAGTTTCTTGTATTATAATTTATTACTAAGCACTATTATTAAAATGCTGTAAAACTAAACAAAACAATTCCATGAATCAAGCTTGAGCCAACCTGAGCTCGGCTCTGCTTGAATAAAGCTCGAGCTCAAACGGAGTTCAAGCCCAATCAAGCTTGTTCAAGCCAAGCTCAAGCCTAAATATTCGAGCTCGAATCAAGCTCAAGCCAAGGTCGAGCATATTCAAGCCAAGCTCAGCTCAAATACACCCCTAGTAACAATAGACCTAAAATTTTCGCAAAGTCCAACCACCATCACTACCACGACATTAGACCAAACTTAAAGAGTGTTCCGAATAAGAGGATTAGTCGCCCCCCAAAAAAAAAATTGTCTGCTAGATTCATAGCTAATGCACTTCCTTTCTACTTAGAATTTTTTTTATGAAGCACACAATAAGAGGATTGATGTCTGTAATTTGGATTTTAGACTCTCATGGTGCATGAGCTCATGAATTATAATTCAAGAAAAAAATGGCAAAAATCTTGTGAAGTAGATGATGAGCCATTCAATATGTCGGGGAGCAGAAAACTTGTTAAAGTCACTTGATGATTAGGAAAAGAAACGACTTATTGACTGAGTTTTCACAGAAAACCAAGCCAAGTAGTGCAATGGCAAAGCAAATGGCTTAAAAAAAGGTTGGACTGTAATAGAATACTCACCTGATCGTCTATATTTAGGGAAAAATACTTAATATAATACAAAAGCTTCAACTGCTCTCTTTACTTAAAAACAGATGAAAGACGTGCTTTCTCATGAGCTTTTATTTTTCTTACTTTTTTTCAGGAAAAATTTGTGTATTTACGTAGAATCATAACCAGTTCGGTAAACCTCAAATCATGATTTCAAAAGTTGTATTTGATCAAATATGGGACGGCCACAAGCTTATATAGAAAGCAATCTATTGATAAGGTGTTTCTCTTACTCAAAGTCACTTTATTTATCCATAAATAATGCATGTATATGTATGTGTATATATATATATATAGACAACGAAACAAAGCAAGTACAAAGGACACTCAACATCAGCTGTTCGGGTTCAGTAAATAAATGACATTCCTACGCCCAAGCAAGAGCAAAAGCCATCACGTCACGTTACACTCACCTCCAAAATAACAGCTCCTAGAGCAACCCATTTTGTGATTTTCCAATTCTCCTTTAGGAAACTATAGATCATCTCAAAATCTCCAGTTTTGTCGGATGGGATTGCCTGAAAATGCCATTTGTGCCAGTAATTAATTAGACAACTAAATATGAACCCGGCAATTCAAAATACAACTTGACAAAAATATACTCACGTCTTTCCAGCTATGGTCAAAGAATATGAAAGCTGCACATCCCAGCTCAGCTAAGATCAACAAGATCACCAATACAGAATACTGTGTTGGTTTAAGGAACCATTCATCATGAAACAACTAAAGCAAAATATATATATGGCACATTTTTTTACTCTTGCACAATTTCATGTCACAAAATATTTTACGAAGTATTTTTTAAGTTAAAAGAAAGAGACTATAAGCAATTCATAACAGAAAAGTTGTTTTGAAAGACTCAAGCAGGTTATGATGATCCTGAAAATTCCAAGTTGGTTCCAAGCTCTCCAGTGAGATAGAGATCCAGGCATACTTGACAAATGCAATGGAACATAACGTTTGTTAATGTTGATACAAAAAGAAAATAAATACATGCGGAACCAGGATACACAGCTAAGGCAGCATCCATTCCTGGTTACTGCTCCAATGCAACCAAAACAAGATACGACAAGGATAATAACTCCCACGGCAATGAATAAGTATATGAACCTGCAAATGCATCATCACAGCACAATAATATTAGCTACCATACTGGAAAAGGAGGAATATTAGCTACCATACTGCACACGAGTTTTACAATAATATGAGCTTTGGAGGTCTCCATAGAACTAAAATAAAGATGACTATACATGCATATGCATACATTAATGGAATATAGAGAAAGTGTTTGTCATTCTTATAATCTGGAATACCGGTTTTCCAATAATATATAGGAGGAAAAACATCAAAGAAAATAAAAATGGGCAAGATTGGTAAAGTAAAGGTCGACATGTTAAAGTTGTGAATTTGGAAGTGTAGGAACAAAAGGGAGCTTTACAAAATGACCAGTGTGTATGCTTAAAGCATACAGGTTTTAGGACATACGTTACTTGTTAAATCGTAATCGAATCGTAAAATCGTTTTAGAATTGATTCGATTCAAATCGTAAATCGTAAGATTCAATCCATTTTTAAAAACAATTGTTAAAAATTACTTAATAAATCAAGAAAATAGAATAATTTATTATCCAAAAAATTTCATTTATATATATTGATAAAAGAAAGTAATGAACATTTCATTGCATACACTATTAAAAAAAACGCGAATGAACTCCATAAAATGAAAAAAAAAAACCTCAATATCATTAGAGATAAATTAAGAAAAGTAAACTCATAATTATGTTGTTTGAGATCAAGAATCAAAAGACTTGTACAATTAAAAAGATTAATAAAATAAACTATCAAGTTTTCTCAAATTCCAACTCCATCATCCTTCTTCTTCCTTCTTTTTTTTCACAACATGTCAGCAATAGAGAGAAAACTCAAATAGGGGTTTTGGCATGTCCGGGGTTTTCATGTTTTTTCTCTCTTCATAAAAGACATAAAGTACATTTGGAAAATCAAAATAATTAAATAAAAAAATTTAAGTATTGGTCCATAACAGAGGTTTCATACTCAAATCGCATGAATCGTACGATTTGAATCGCAAATCGTAATCTAAATCGCAAATCAAATGAGATTTACCCAATTAAGATTTTCACCTCCGATTTGAATCGTTTTGCTTGAGATTTGAATCGAATCGTAAGATTTGAATCGCAAATCACAAGGATTTAACAACTATGAGTAAGAGATGAAAACTAGTTTTGTGACCATTATTTCAAGTCTCAACCAAGACGGATGAGGTGCAGAGAGGACCCCCAGGTCTTGGTAAGCTTCATGCAAATGTAGAAGCGACATGGCTAGGATAGGATTGTAGTTGAGATGGTACCCACTCATCTTGGTCTCAGATTCACCGAGTCGAGTAAAGTGTAGCTGTGTAGGGTTAAAGATATGATATCATGTTCATAAAAAGAATAAACAAAAACCGCAAAACTGTCCGTGATCGCCTCTCCTCTTTTCTAGTAACTAGTAAGCATATGTATGGCAAATAAAAATATATCCAACTCCAGGCACAAGAGATCAGTTGGAATGTTTTGAAAGCAGCATATAAATGGTGTTCCAAGTCTACATCATCTAAAAACATTGTTTAATAACTAATGCTTGCTCATATAGCAGAAACAAAGAAAAAAAAACTTATGTCAAGGTTTTGCTTTAGAAGCAAAAACATACATAGGAGATGAGAAATTGGAGCAAGAATTACAGGTAGGGGATTCAAAAAATATAATTAAAGAAATGAACGGACTGGTAGTGGGAGTTCTTTATCTTTTTACAAGAAGGTGGAAGAAGCAATGGGCCTCTAATATTATTCAGGTTTTCATGTTACATATATGTCACCTTCAAGTACAATTTTGACTGGATCTAGACCATGTACCTTGGATAACATCTGAACTACAAGAAAAACCCTTAGTCCGATCAAAAGATCAATTCAGTCTACGAAGGGCTGGAAGGCAGATAATTTTGGCACTTCCATCCCCACGATAATTTGATGTTCATTTGGGTCCTTTCCTTTGAGTTCTTTGGGATCAGGGATGAGTGCAATTTCATTGAGCAGGCCATGGAACAAGAAGAGCATAAGTAGTATCAAAGTCATGATAAGGAGGTGGAAAAGCATGATCATCGAAATATATCTTGGAGATCTGAGAAGCTTCGAAGAAGTAACTGAAACTCCGACTTTGCAGGAGTTGGGTGAGGTTAGGGTTGGAGATATGACTCTTTGTTGAATAAGGTTTTATGGGCTTTATTCCTATGGGTCTTGTCTTTATGTTATCTCTTATATATTGTATTGTACGTCTACTATTAGTAACTCTTATATACTAATAGTAGACCATTAGTGGAATATAAATAATAAAGTGTGTGAGAGAGATCATTAATCTCTCTCACTACTTTTCTTAAACCTATTCTCATTCTCCTTCTTCTTCCTCTCTCTCTCAAACCCTAACTTCCAACCCTAAGAACCTCACAAACTAAACCAACTTGATATCAGAGCCAAAAGGAAGATCAAATGGACGAACTCGGAAGAGTGCTGACGTCAACATGAGGTTATGCTGACGTCATTCCGTATGGTATGGAATGTCAAAACGCGTCAGAATTTGTGTGTCAGATTTTTTTGCGTTCAATGTAATGGATCGTAATTTTTTGAGAATTGTGGTTATTTTTTGAGAATTTTTTGAGATCCAGAGATGTACTTTTTCTGAGTTTTCATCAAAAATTAGAACAAAAATGCAGATCTATTCTTTGGTGCAATTAATTTAGGAGTGTTTTGAGGACTCAAACCTATTGTGTTTGAACCATATGATAAATATTAACGGATTGAAACAAGTTTCGTGAAGATCGGAGAATTATTGAATGCCCCACGAAGGTTTTTCACCCTCATAATTGCCTCTTTTTTTTTTCTTTTTTTTTTATTGTTGGCCCTTTTTTGATACTTGAAAATTAGTATATGGCTGGTGAGGGCTATTTCATGGATTTCTCTTATCCTGAACACTGTTAGGTTGTTGTTTTTTATTTTTTCACTATTTTACCTATTGTGGAGGTACTTTTGAGTGTTTTTTGGGTTGTAGAACCCTAGCTTGTTGCTTTTTTTTTTTTTTAAAGATTAGTACTCTCTTCGGGTTGATTTGTGTAAAACAACCTTGTGACATTCACGATGGATGAATCTCAGGTTAGCCAGTCCTCTAATATCCCTGAACAGGGTAGAGAGAGTATTGTGGTTAGTTCTAGTGATGCACCAAACCTCCAAATTACTATAGTGAAGTTAGATGAGACAAATTTTATTGTTTGATCGCAATCTGCGATGTTGTTTATTAAAGACAAGGGAAAAATGAGATACTTAAAAGATATTATCTCCAATCCTAAGTCTACAGATCTAGCCTATGCCAAGTGTGAGGCTAAGAATGCAATTGTCATGTCATGGCTTCTCCAATCTATGCAGCCAGACATCAATAGTACCCACCTGTTCCTTCCTTCCGCAAAAGCTATATGGGATATCGTGACACAGACCTATTCTGAGATAAGGGTACATTCCGTGTTTATGAGTTGCTTCAGAGTATCTCACAACTCAAGCAAGGGGATATGTCTATTCTCACCTACTACTCTACTCTTCACCGTCTCTGGGAAGAGCTAGATTACTATCAGACCTTCTGGGCTAAGTGCTCTGAGGATGCGGTTGCTTATACAAAATTGGTTGGACAGAATCAGGTGTTTGAGCTACTTACAGGGTAAACAAGTCAGGGTTCAAATACTTGACAAAGACCCAGTCTCACTTCCTAATGAGGTCTATGCATACTTACAATGTGAGGAGCGTCGTCGGAGTGCTATGCTCCCTCCTCCCATTATTAATAGATTTGCACTAGTCTCTCCTTATTCCAACGGGGAGGCAGAAGTAGTGGTCATGGCAGAGATGGTCGTTTTGGATCTTCTAGGTCTTCTACTGATGATCGGGACAAACTTAAATGTGACCATTGTGGGCGCACACATCATACAAAAGACACTTGTTGGGATCTACATGGTCGTCCACCCCCTCGAGATCCTAGTGGTGGACGAGGAGATAAGGATAGAAGACCTGGAGAGGGTTTCGAGTGCAAACTCTGTTACATCCACAACCTTAGTATCTACTTTTGTACCTCTATCTGATAGCCCTCATCTGTCTAGAGATGAGATTGATGTCTTCCGCCGTTTTATGTCCCAGTTGGAGATATTAAGTATCGTCAGTCCCGCCTTAGTCCCTTACTCAGGTACCTCAGTGCATCTATTTCCGATCACAATCGCTCCTAGATCATTGATTCAGGAGCATTTGATCATACAACTAGTATGTCTTCCTTTTATTCATCTTACTTCATTGATTTTGGTAGACACAAAGTTAAAGTTGCGGATGGTACTTTATCATTCATTGCGGGTAAGGGGAGTGTTGATGTTACACTTTCTATGTCTCTTTCCTCTGTTCTTCATATTCCTAAGTTCACCTTGAATCTTTTATCCGTTAGCCATATTACTAAATCATTGAACTGTAACGTCACTTTCTTTCCTTCTCATTGTGTTTTTCAGAACTTGGAAACAAAGAGGACGATTGGTACGGGCCATGAGGAGCGAGGACTGTATTTGCTCGACCATTTACCTCACATTGCTTCATCAGTCCAGTAGATACCCCATGGTGTTCGGAGTATTAGTAGTACGAAGGAGTTATACCGGTGGCACAGACATCTCGGTCACCCCTCCATTTCCCTTCTTAGGCGTTTGTTTCTGCATTTATTTGTTTTTAGTGTGCTTCTTCTTTTCAGCGTGAAACTATCGAATTTGCAAAACATTATCGAACTTCATATCCCTATAGTGGTAATAAATGCAATTCACCATTTTCTCTCGTGCATTCTAATATGTGGGGATCATCCTTTGTTACTTCATCGTGTGGTTTTAAGTATTTTATTACTTTTGTAAATGATTTTTCTCGTACTGTATGGGATGTATATGTTGAAATCTAAGGGTGAAATTGACACTGTTTTTCCTTCTTTTCAATCAATGATTGTCACTCAGTTTAATGCCTTAATTAAATTCCTTCATTTAGATAATGGGGGAGAATATATGTGCTAGGTTGGCTACATTTTTTTATTCTCATGGTATTATTCATCAGACTTCTTGTGCTAGCACTCCTCAACAAAATGGTATGGCTAAACGAAAAAACAGACATCTATTGGAAGTCACTCGCTCGTTTATGCTTGCTATGAATGTGCCTAAATTTTTCTGATCTGACGTCATTTTGACTGTTGCTTTCTTAATCAATCAGATGTCTTCCTAGATTTTGGAGTTTCAATCTCCTGTTTCCCTATTATCCCCTTCCGCTCATTTGTTTCCAGTGGCCTCACGGATTTTTGGATGTATTTGTTTTGTGCATATTACTCGTTTTGCATGCACAAAGCTTGATCCTAAGGCTCTTCGATATATCTTTCCTGGGTATGTTCCTCATCAGAAGGGGTATAAATGTTATCCTCCTTCTCGTCGGTCCTTTGTATTTATGGATGTCACCTTTTTATTCTATTCCATATTTTTCTGCCAATGAGACATCTCTTCAGAGGGAGAGCATCAGTGAAGAGATATCTTCTTCTCTTACCATTCCTATTTTCTCCTCTGACAGTGATTGTAGACAGGGAGAGTGAACCTATGGTCAAAGAATTGCAGGTATACAAGAGAAGGCAAAAAGAACCTCATGAGTCCCACCAAGAAACCTCTTCTGATCCAGGTAACATTGTTGTTCATCCTAGCCTTGACATTGTTGAGTCTGAAATTCCTATTGCTCTTAGAAAATGCATTACAACATGTCCTCAACATTCTATCTCTAATGTTGTAATTTACCATGTTTTGTCTTCTTCGTATCGTTCATTTGCTTTGTCTTTGTCTTCTGTTTTTGTTCTTCACAGTTTAGCAGATGCACTATCTCAACCAGAATGGAAACATGCTATGAAAGAAGAGATGTGCTCTCGAAAAAAATAATACCTGAGATATGATTAACCTACGAAGAGGGAAGAGGCAGGTTGGATGTAGGTGGGTGTTTACAGTAAAACACCGCTCGGATGACTCAGTTGAGAGATAAAAAGGTCGCTTGGTTGCAAAGGGGTATACTCAGACATACGAAATAGACTATCAGGAGACATTGGTTCCAGTTGCAAAAATGAACTCAGTGAGTCTTCCTTTCTCTTGCAGTCAATAAGGATTGACCCTTGTTTCAGCTTGATGTGAAGAATGCATTTCTTCACGTTGATTTAGAGGAAGAGGTGTTGGTACCTCCTCCTGGGTTCAAATGCCCCTCAGATGAAGGGAAGGTGTGTAAGGTAAAGAAGGCTCTGTATAGATTGAAGTAGTCCCTCATAGCATGGTTTGAGCGTTTTCGCAATGCTATGATGAAGAATGGTTACAGACAAAGTCAAGCAAACCACACATTATTTCTTAAGCGGTTGTGCCAGAAAGTGACTGTCTTAATTGTTTATGTGGATGACATTGTTGTAATAGTTGATAATTTGGATGAGATAGAAGCTCTAAAGGGCAAGTTAGCAAAGGAATTTAAGATCAAAGATCTGGGTCTTCAAAAGTATTTCCTTGAAATTGAAGTTGTCAGATCTAAGAAGGGCATGTTTGTCTTTCAGCGCAAGTATGTACTTGATCTACTGGAGTAGACAGACATGATGGGTTATAAGCCAAGTGATACACCTATAGACCTTAATCATAAACTCAGTGAAGCTATTGGGGAACATCTGCTAGATGTTGGAAGGTACCAAAGATTTGGTGGCAAGCCTATTTATTTGTCCCTTACCAGGCCAGACATTACTTATGCTGTCAGTGTAGTCAACCAATTCATGCATTCACCAATTATTGGGCACCTGGAGGCAGTGAATCGAATATTCCACTACTTAAAGTCATCTCCTAGGAAGGATTTTTTATATACTTGCAGTGGGAACTTAAGGGTTAAAGCTTACACTGACGCAGATTAGGCTGGCTCGATTTCTGATAGATGCTCTACGTCCGGATATTGCACCATGGTTGAAAGTAATCTTGTCACATGGAGAAATAAGAAGCAGAATGTAGTTGTTAGATCCAATGCAGAGGTAGAGTTTAGAGTCATGGCACACGGTGTGTGTGAACTACTTTGGCTCCGATTACTCCCTGAGTGAAATTGAGCTTCCTACTGAAGGCCCAACGAGCTTATATTGTGATAATAAAGCCGCTATTATTATTGCTCAGCATGATAGAACCAAACATATTGAGGTAGATCGTCATTTCATCAAGAAGTTGAAGGCGGGCAGCTATATTTGCACCATGTTTGTGAAGTCAGAAGATCAACTAGCTGATGTGTTGAACAAGTGTTTTTGTGGTACTCAGTTCTAAAATATTGTTGGCAAGTTGGGCATGAGTGATATCTACGTACCAACTTGAGGGGGAGTGTTAAACAAGGCTTTATGGACTTTATTCCTATAGGTCTTGTCTTTATGTTATCTCTTATATATTGTATTGTGGGTCTACTATTAGTAGCTCTTATATACTAATAATAGATCATTAGTGGAATATAAATAATAGTGTGAGAGAGATCATTAATCTCTCTCACTATTTTTCCTTAAACTTAATCTTCTTCTCCTTCTTCTTCTTTTTCTCTCTCAAACCCTAACTTCCAACCCTAATAACCTCACAAACTAAACCAACTCTCTTAAGTTTCTAAAGATTTTATCAAGCTAGACAATGATGGGATAGAAAAAAAGCTAGGTTTCTCAAAACCTGCAGGTGGGTTGGCTTCTAGACTGACGAATGTTATGGATGCGCTAATCTCACTCGGCCAATGTAAGTTTCTTACCAATAAAAGAATTCTAGACTGAGTCCTAATCATTAATTAGTACATCGACTCCAAGAATAGGAGTGGCTTGCCCAGTGTCATCTGCAAGTTGGATATGGAGAAAACTAGCAATCACACAAGATGGAACTTCCTTTATTATGGGATGACGAGGATGGGGTTCGAAATTAAGAGGAAGTGGATAGGTATCCAAATTTCGACAACTTCTGTGTCAGTTTGGTGAATGGACCATAGTTGCAGGGACTATGTATAGGGTGGGAAGCTTGTTTCCCAGACTCGCTTCCTCGGAAGCTCGCTTCCATTACGTCCCATTGTGTAGTCAAATGGAGTTGTATGTGTGAAGTGATGAGGTAGACCACAATCTATAGCCTAGGGTGTAGACTAAGCAAGTATCATTACTTTTCCACAAAAATCTCATGTAAGATAAAATCAAAGATATAGCTACCCATAATGGGAATGAGGAGCGTATATCTCATTTCTCGTTTCCCTCTTTCTAAGGTTTTTTTGAGTCTCGCTTCTCGCTTTCGCTTTGCTTCTCGTTTTCGTTTCTCGCTCTGGTAACAATGGAATGGACCTCAGCTGGTTTATTCAGGAATCAAAGAGGCTTTAGTCAAGGTGATCAATTCTTGCCTTTTTTGTTCATCATGGTAATAGAAGTGCTGAGTGGGATGATGAGAGAGCTGAAGATGGAAAGCTGATTGCGGATTTTCCCCCTAAGCCTGGTAGTCAGGATATTTCTTCTTCAATTCGCAGATAAATCCATTATTCTATGAAGGGCCTAATCATCAGCATATGAGAATTGAGATATTTGGGGTACATACTTTGGTTCTTTGAGGAGGTGTCAAGTTTGGGTATTATCACAACAAGAGTATTGTATTCCCAGTTGGGGAGAGGGATAATCTGATCGAACTGCTTGGGTGTAAAACAAGTTATTTCCCTTCCTCCCACCTTGGGCTCCCTCTTAGAGGAAATTTCCTCTCTAAGTCTATCTGAGACCCATTGGTGGAACGTTTTGAGAATAAACTGGCATCCTAGAACTTGTCAAGGGAGGGAAACTAAAGCTTATTCATAGCTCGTTCGCCAATCCTCTATCATATTTTGTCCCTTTCTATGTACCTATCTTGATGGCAACGAGGCTTGAAAAGCTTCAAATGAAATTTCTTGTGAAATGAGATGAAGGATAACAAGAAACATCACTCAGTGGCATGGAAAATTTTTTATATTACTAAGGAAGTGGAGGACTGGGTCTTCGATCCTCGAGGCTATGGAAGTTTGCACATGAACAGAAGAGTATTTTGATATGTGATTGATAGATATACGAGAGAAACATTAAGGGTTGAGATCCGAACGCAGTTTACATTACATACGGCATGAGTACTTTAAGAGGCATTTGCTAATTTCATCCAGACTTCATCTTTTATTAGGAAGACACCAGTGGGGGTGTCATGCAGGACCCCTATTAATTTATTAAATCCATACAAAATAAGCAAAGTAGGGGGGGGCGTTAAAGCCTTACCCCCATAATAAAACTCGGTAATCAACAGTGATTACAATTTAATGTTGAAAACTCCAACTTTATCATGCAAAAATAAACATGCCTTCACAATCCCCGAAAGTCCTTATGGTAAATCGTGCCACTAGATTTGAGATTGCATACAATATTAGTGAGTGAAACGGCATTCTGTTAGCTTTCTCTAGAAACATAAGCTGGAAGTTGAGAGCTTCCTTTATCTTAGGCAGCATATTCCAAAAGTACCAAATGCTCCATGGAGGATGGATAGCATACAATATTCTTCAAATCACTTCCAAAAAGAATGTCACTGATTTGAAGATTTAAGCATAAATCCATCCCATTGATAATTGTCTGGATATCTGTTTTTGTGGTACACCACAACCCATAAATTCCATACTCCATACTAAGCTACAATCAGGTGTACACCAGTCTTTTTTAGATCCATCATCACCATCTTCTCCCGCGTTTCCTTTAGATGCTCCATTAAATTTTTCCGCTTCTTAGGAGAAAGACGATCAAATAATTCTCAATCATGATCAGAAACGTCATGAAATCCCCTGCTCTTCAGAGATGTGCTCAGCACCGAGAAACATGTACCGGGGTGTAACAATAACTCCTGTTGACATTGTCAATAAGAGGTTTCTTCTAACTTGTAACAACAGCTTCTTATAGTGATAGGATAAATCAAAGGGAATTCGAAAATTAAATATCTCAATATCGGTTTCACAAGGCTTTTCCTGAACTGAAATCAGCTCATCAGAACGAAGCATAGGACGATCAGGAATTTTTCTTCTAATACCGATAAACGGAGATACCTTCTTGTTAAAGCTTCTATTATTGTGCTCTATCCAAAATATCCTAGAACATACAAGGTAATATCTGAATTAGCACCATTAAAACTTCTTCAAAAGATACTCATAATATGGGCTTGAACATTATCAAATGAGCTAAAAGATATACAGAAGGCATGGCCAAAGGAACACCATAAATAGTCTGCCATTTCACCATGACAAAAAGGTGATCTATGCTTCCTCCTAAAGAACATCACAACAACAACTACAACAACTAGTAAGAGATAGGCCTTTTCATGAAACTAATAAGAACACCCTCCCCCCCCCCCCCCGGAAAAAAAGATTCTCCACATAAAACTCAATATCCTCATTCAAATAGCCTTGTCGCAAATAAATTTCTCTTATGGCTTCACAATGGCAGTAGGACGACAGCAGGAACAATTCAGAAATTTTCCTTTGCAATCTTTGTCCATATAATGCAACCATGACAATAAGATAATGAATCAGGTTCCAAATAATATTTCCGGCAGAAGGTCCGAGACTGGCATTTAGATCATTGATTCAATGAAGTTTATCACCATATCAAACATCGTACCAAGAACTAATGCGAGAGCCATTCCGAATTGTCCATCAATTGTTAATAATTAAAGGGTGGAAAACAACAACAATATTCTTCCATGTTTTAGAAGCACTCACCCTATTCACAGTCATCCAAGAATGATCATCTCTTACATATTTTTTTCCCGGATGAAATGAAAATTGGATTCATGTAACAAAAGATAAATTTCTCATTCCTTAGCCGGAAAGATATGTGGCCATGAAAGAGGGATTAAGGGGAATAGAATTGACCGGGTGGTGGAGTCATGGGAACACTTCTTTCTTTCATATTTTTGACCTTAGCTCCATGGAACAATATGCTACTACTGAAACATGGATCTTCTCAATTGGAAGATCTCCTATATGGATAATACACATTCCAGTTGACCGAGATTCATTCTAATTGTTTTGTTCCGAAGCAAAGATATTAACAAAAAAATATCTCACATGTTGTTAAGACAAAATGATGTTCCACGCCATCTTCATATGAAAAGCCTTTGACACATCCAATAACCTGCGAATACCAAAAAAAAACTTCTTCTAATGGAAGAGATAAGTTGTATCAAGTGAAAAGGCATCAAGTACAAAATTGGGATTGGTAACAGGGTTAGGTTCAAGAATTAGGAAAGACCGCTGGTGAGAAGAGCTTCCTATTGCTATGAATTTCCAATATGTTTGCATGATTGGGACTGAGAAAGGTGTGCTACTAGGGGATTAATTAACGTGGGTTGGAGGGGGAATGGTGTGGATTTCTCACTTTAGAAGGATCGTGAATGCTCAGGAATCAGAGAACCTATCAGATCTTTTTGGGAGATTAGAGCAGTACATTGTGAAGGGTACCCAAGATTCTCAATCGTAGAAATTGGATCCGAAGGGGAGATTTAGTGAAGTCTTTCTTTTGGCAAACTTGATCAAGAGGCCCCGCCTCATATCCGGTTAGTGAAGGTGTCTTTCACTCTTTCTTCAAATGGACAGCAACTTTAGATACAATCTTAACTGTTTTCTCTCCCTAGTTCTTCCAAGTTTATATAATTACTTTGTGAAAATATGTCATTGCACCCATAGGAACATGCAAAACAATCAAGAGATCCTTTTTCAAAATTGCAGGCACATTCAAAATGGAAAGAACAACTACAAGGAGAATAAAACCCCAAAGAGAATGTATCAAATTTTAGCAGCCTAAGATTGATGAAACAGCTTTGCAAGTACTGATGCACCTAAATGGCATGATAGAGGAAGGGTGTGACAAAATCAATGCTTCTTCAAATTGGGCAGTGTTGGCTCGACTCGCCCAGGCAGGCCTCGCCCCTTATACGGGAAGGGAACAAAGGACATATGATGCAGGACCCACCACAAGTCCTTTGTCTTTTTCTAGAAAGGGGGGAGTTTGCTTGGGGAAAGAGTTGGGCCAGTACTCCCCCTCCAAATCATTAGTGGAGGCGCGAGTAGAAGACAGACTGGGTTAAATGCACCACAAAACCAAAAGCAAAGGGTAATAGTTGATTTTTTTTTCCCTTAACATGCACTATTTTATCTTATAATGACGGAACAGAAAAAATAGATATCGGTCTATTTCTTATCTATTCTTATCTGAACAGCTATTTAAAGAAGAAAAATATCACACCAATTATCCAAGTGATATAGAAAATAGTTGTTTTCTCAAATAGGTGTTCATAAATATCTACATTAGTAATAAATCCAAGAACAGATTCCGAGTCTAGCAAATTTATTTAATCCAAAAGAGAATTGCATACCAAGCCTTTGGCAGTTTGTCTAGAAAACTGGTTGATAGAGACACAACTAGCAGCATAGGCCGGCCGAGCTGTGTAAATTCATGATCGTCGCTCGCAGGCGAGATAGGATCCGTTTCATCAGAAATTCTACCCCATTCGACCAATAAGTAGATTCCATAACCCACCATGGCCAACCCAACAAACGTCAATAAGAAGTTCAGAAGCTTCAATAAGCACTCCAAGCACCCTCTACACGCCATCCTTTAAAACTTCCTCTGTCTCTTCTTCAATCACAAGTCTTCCTTATTTCATGATCTCATCGACTTCCTCCAACATAATCCCGCATTTACACCAAAATCAACAACCTTGATGCATGAAAATTGCAGAATTGTTCAATCTATAATTTGAAACAAACCTAATATATAATCGTATAAAAACAATCTTCCAATCCATCTCTGATCATCGAAAAAGGCGGTCATGCATGCAACTTCATATTTTCTAGGGTTTCTCAAGAAATTAAAACAATATAAAATGGAAAAAACTACGAAATGATCAAAACAATTCTGCTAATTCGCCGTAGATCTTCTTTCCATAGAATTTCAAAATAAAAAAAAATGAATTGAGATATTAAAGAGTATAAATTTGAAGAACTTACAGTTACAGGCGATGTTGCCGAGGTTCAGATTACGAGCTTTGAGGGTTTTGATCCCAAAATCAATAGACCTGCAATATATAAAAGCTTACTCTTCGAAAGCGGAATAATATCACCTCCAAATATTAAAAAGCTAAACTTCTATTATTTACGTATTTTTCTAATTTTTACATGAAAATAGTCGACAAACCATTTGTTGACCGACACGTGTCAATAATACCATACGTTTAAGGCGATTGTAAAGTGCTAGATTATGGTCAATAGATTAAGCCTTGGCTTGGCTCAAGCGGAGGCAATAGATATTCTTTTTCTTTTATGATAAAAAGGACAAAATAGTTGGTGAATTGATGTGCCATACTCATCAAGAATAATCTTCACCACGTGGCTCCTCACCCTCGCAAACCCCTTTTACTTTTTTTTAAAAAGGTTTTTTTAATTATCTTTAAATTATAATTAATAAGTTTTAACCCGTATAATTAATTTTTTAACCAAAGATAGATACTTTAGGAAAATACATTTACACCCTGAGATTTAGTGAAAATATATATAGACCCCCTCAATTTTCAGAAAATACATTAAGTATCCTTACTTTTCAAAATAATGGTACTTACACTCCTTTTGTGTGTTGGCCGTCGGTCGACTAACTATTAGGCTCTCTTAGGTGGCTACTTGTCTCTTTTTAAATCCTTTAACTGTGGTTAAGATTCACCCACCTCCTTGGCTTTTAGAAAAAAAAAATAATAAACCGATTAAAATTTTCTAACTCGGATTAAATTTTTTTTTAGTGAACCCTAAGGGTGGGTGACCTTAACCACAATTAAGAAGTGTAAAAAGGACACATGGCTACCTCGGACGCTAACCGGTTTTTTTTACACGTGGCCACCTCAGGGGACATGTGTCCCTTTTTATACTCCTTAACTGTGGTTAAGGTCACCCATCCCTAGGATTCACTAAAATATCTTTAGTTTTTTAAAAAAATATTTAACCCTAGGAGTTAGAAAATCTTAATCAAGGTTAATAACTTTTTATTTTATTTTTTTCTTAAAAAAAAAAGGAGATGGATGAATCTTAACCACGATTAAAAGGTTTAAAAAGGGACACGAGGCCACCTAAGGGGGCTAACCGTTACTCGACTGACGGTCAACACACAGAAGGGCTGTACGTATTAAGTGCCATTATTATGAAAAACAAGGGTACCTAGTGTATTTTCTGAAAACTAATGTGTATTTTCGCCAAACCTTAGGAGGTGTAAATGTATTTTCTCCTAAATATTTTAATTATACGAGTCATTAAATAGTAACTATAGTTAAAGAGGCTTAAAAATTGGATACTTTAGGAAGAAAGAAAATGAGGAAAAGATGCTTTGTTCCACAGTCCACGAGGGAGGAGATAAAGACCACCACACTCAGTGGGAATGCGTCACATAGGCTTGTGCAACCTACCAAGGTCTTGGTTTGCGCTTATGTGGCTCCTTTACTACGGTTGCTGGCAGTCTCCTTCCAACACGAAGCGAAAAATATCCCAAATATATATAAAATAAGAGGTGATATAAAAATTGACTCGTATTAGGCCATACATATTTCCAAACTCTCAGCGTGTTTTTTTTCTTTAAAATATAGTTAAGCCGCAACATGGGTAAGTACGGTTAATATCTGTTCAGTACAATGGTTAGCTGTTTAAGCATGTTTTTGTTTTTTTGGATGGTAGATGTCTAGCATGTTAAATGAAATGGCGGGCTTATCAATGACCACCCAATTGGTGGATTTCGATCCTAATATATCCGAGGGATTTTGTTAGTCCCAATCGCAAATCTTCCAAAGAGGCAACTGGGTGGTTGCAAATGTCAAAGATACTCTAATTTATTCTTTTTTAAACCGTTAAATATGAAAAATCTCCCAATGTGAGCCCCATTCTTGGATATATGGAAAAATTTGGAGTAAATGTGACCGGATTAACATTCGTCTTCACCCAAGTAGGAGAGTTATTTATGAGTTTAATTAATCTAAAGGTAAAATGGAAAAGGAAAAGGAAAAGTACTTGTGACTATAGCCCTAAGTGAGGCAAAAGATTGACTCTGGTGGACGCCCGAGCCAAGCGCTCAGGCATCCACAACTCATGGAGCACGGGCAATAATATGGGGGAGAAATCATTTCATTTTCTCCCCATGATTTTGATTTGGGAAATACTTAACTTACTCCCGCAGTAGACTGCCAATTCTTATATACAATACTCATTGGTCAATGCCCCCTTTTTACCACACATTAATTGTAGTTTAAGATTCACTCACTCCTATAGTTAAGCAATTTAAGCTTGATTTTTAAAAAGCAAAAAAAAATCCAAAATATTCACCTTAATTTTATTAAGCTTAACCATAGTTAAAGGAGTGTTATAAGGGACACGTGGCCATGGAAGTAGATTACCTATTCTAATGAGGGGTGTGCTAATCACTGCCCTTTTGACTTCTCCCCATTTGATATATCCCCCCTTTTTTATCGCTAGGTGCCCCATGAGTTGTGGATGCTTGAGCGCTTGGCTTGGGCATCCACCAGAGCCAATATTTTCCTTGAAGTGAGTGTAGGGGTATTTTCTCTAGTGGGCCTTTGAGGATCTCATAGTTAAATGATTGATTCCTATATCTCGTGAGCTACCGTTACATCGTAGAAGGTATTCCTAACAGTGATATAAAATAAATTAATGTGCAGACAAACACCGTAAATTGTGGGGTTCTAGCCTTCTAGGGCCTTGGATCCACAGATAGGGGTGGCAATTGGGTTGGACTAGCCCGAAACCTGATTGTTCGACTCGAAGTTTAGGTGGCCTGAGCCTTCCTTACTTTGGACTCAGCTAAGTTTGAACAAGAATATGAACCCGAAATTAATATTGGGCTGAGCTTGGGTTGCCCTTAGCTCATCCTGAATTCAACCCGACCCGAATTTAAAATATTTTTCATATTTTATAAATAATATATATATAGTATATTTAGAAAGAGAACGCACACGGTTCATCTCCTTCACTCTTATCTATTTTTTTTCCCAATTTTTGTTCACTTTTCTTTCCTTTCTCTCTTTAATCTTCAGAACATACATTACATAAATAGAGAAATTCTTGAATTATAGCAACCAAAACTTTATAATTTTTATTTGTTGTATCACCCCCATGAGCAAGAAGAGTAACTCAGGCAGTAGCATCCCAAGCAGCAATTCATTTTTTTTATGGTCAGCCCCAAACATGGCCCACTAGCTGCCAAATTTTGGTCAGCCCAAACTCAACTCAAGCTTGGCCCGAATTCAGTCCACCACTTTGGGCCAGACTGAACTCAGCCAAAATCCCGATATTTTTTGTGAGCCGAATTTGGGCTGGGGTGTTTGCGCTTAGATTGGGCTAAGGTTTTAAACTTTGGGCTGGGCTAGGGCTAACCCCAGCCTGGACGAATTGTCACCCCTATCCATAGACATATTAAATTGGAGAAGTCATATGTTATTCAATTACAATTGAATTCGGGAGAATTCAATCATACCCTAGAGTAACATTTGTCCAAAAATTTAGGCCAACAAATTATCTCTAGCAGATGCCCGAAATTCCCTATCGGTCACTAGTATTTTCACAAGTGGTAAGACATTTAAATAGAAAAGTGATAGCATGCATTGCACATGTCGTTGGTTGGTACACACACACCTTCCAAGCTTGTCATATGTCCTCTTTGACATCCATTAACCGTAGTTAAGATTCACTAATTCTTAAGGTTAAATATCTAACCTTAGTTTTTAGGAAAAATATTTTTAAAAAACTAACCTTGCTTATGATTCACCTACTCATGTGGTTAAGTTTTATTTTTATTTTTATTTTTCACATTATATTGTTTAACCCTAGGGATGCGTGAATCATAATCACGATTAATGGATGTCAAAGAGGAGATGTGGCGAGCTTAGGAGGTGTGTGTACCATCCAACGGAATGTGTAATACATGCTATCACTCCCATATTTAAATGTCTTAGCACGCGTCCTGTAAAGAGTGGTGCCCGATAGGAAATTTCAAGCATCTACCATAGACAATCCGGCACCGGAATTTCAAGGGGTTATTCCCAGGTTCTGGCCTAAATTTTGGCAACGAATTATCTATAGTAGATGTTTGAAATTTCCTCTCGGGTACCAATCTTTACAGGACGCGTGGTAAGACATTTAAATAGGGGGGTGATAGCATGTATTACACATTCCGTTGGATGGTACACACACCTCCTAAGCTCGTCATATCTCCTCTTTGATGCCCATTAACCGCTGTTATGATTCATGCATCCCTAGAGTTAAATAATATAACCTTAGTTGTCATAATTTTTTTAAAAATAAAAACTTAACCACATGAGTAAGTGAATAATAAGCAAGGTTAGTTTTTTAAAAATATTTTTTTCTAAATAAGGTTAGATATTTAACCCTAGGGACGAGTGATTCTTAACCATGGTTAATGGATGTCAAAGAGGACATGCGACGAGCTTGGGAGATGTGCGTGTATCACTCAATAGTATGTGCAATGCATGCTATCACTCCCCCCTATTTAAATGCCTTATCATATGTCATGCAAAAACTAGTACCCGATAGGGAATTTCAGGCATATGCCAGATATAATCCGTTATCAACTGTTTTACACTTCAAGCACATCTCTTTGCATGATGTGTGGGAACACATATAACTGAAGAGGTGATAGCATGCGTACACATGTATGGTTGGGGGTACACGCCCACCTCCAAAGCGTGCCATACGTTCTATTTGACATTCATTAACAGTGATTAAGATTTACTGGAAAGTTACTTAGCGATTCTGAGAACTTGACCTAAACCGAAGAATACCCTTGACCGACCTTATAATGAAACCATTTCTTCATTTCATGAGTTTTTTTTTTTTTACCAACAGCTCAAGCGAAGCAAGTTCATCTTAATATCAGACTTTTTTTTTTTTTTTTTCTTGGAGCTCGCGGTGTCGCCCAACCCTTTGGGTCAGGGCTAATCCCCGAGGGTGCAACGTGAGCCCGCAACCCGCTACACCTGGGTAAATCCGTGTCGGGCTGGCCCCAGAGGGGGAGTGAGAAATCGAACCCAGGACCTCCCACTTGGGGAAAGACCCAGGAACCACTGGCCCACCCATTGGGGAAGAAAGGTCAAAAATAAAAAGGGGTTGAAGAGAATCGGGTGACAATTGGGGGTCTGCATATCAGATCGGGATCAAGTCCAGCTATAACGACCCGGCCATTCCTACATCTCTCGCTAATGATACGATACGCAGAAAATACAGAGGTTAAAGAAGCTTTTTTCAAGCTGCATTGACGAACAGTAATACGGGAAATAAGGTACTTCTTTTTATCGTACTTGAGACATTCTACATTTTTTTTAATAGAGTAATTCATTCTGTGTTTTTCTTAGAATTACTATGAAACCCATATCCCCATTTTGGCTTAATTTTTGTTTTATTTTTTCTCGAAATTAATACTTCCATGGCCTTCTCCTTTTTAATATCCTTATCTGTTTAAAAAAATGTTTTTTTTTTCACTATTTTGAAGAGATGGGTATTTGGTAAAGAACAGGTGAAATGTAATAAAACTTTTAATTAGATTAGTGTTCTCTGGGAAGAAAAATTGGAGAAAAGGTTGGAGGGTTCCTGTCAAATGATTTTATTATTGTCTAGATATTATATTGATGTTTCTTTCCCGGCACATGGGAAGTGAGATAATATTGCTTTCCTTATTGGGTTGTTCTTAAAATTTAAAAGCGTGTTTGTTTTCACTCTGAATTTCAGGGTATTGATGCATTTTGGTCCTTTTTGGAGCTGTTCATTAATTGGGGCTAAGAGAAAATTTGTTACTGGAGATGAGTTTTGTGTGGAAATTTTAAATTTCAAAATCCAGTCCCTTCATATTGTTAGAAAATCTGCTTAATTCGTTGTGTTTGATTTCATATTTTATTCTCTCGGCCTTGGATTGTCTCTGGCGAAGCCAGAAAGGGCTTGTCTCGGGGTTCCATCGAATAGGTGACGGGTGGTGGAGAAGTCAAAATCATGGGGCCCATGATTTTGACTTATCCACCCATTATAAGACAAGTGGTGATAAGTGTGTGAGAATAAGGGTGATAGATATCAAATGGGGAGAAGTCAAAATCATGGGGAGAAAATGGAATGATTTCTCCCCATTTTGACGCCAACTGTCGCACAATGTATGGACCCAGAGAGCAATTTCTGGCTTCGCCAGAGACAAGCCAAGGCCCTCTCAGCCTTGGATTGTCTTTGGCGAAGCCAGAAAGGGCTTGTCTCGGGGTTCCATCGAATAGGTGACGAGTGGTGGAGAAGTCAAAATCATGGGGCCCATGATTTTGACTTATCCACCCATTATAAGACAAGTGGCGATAAGTGTGTGAGAATGAGGGTGATAGATATCAAATGGGGAGAAGTCAAAATCATGGGGAGAAAATGGAATGATTTCTCCCCATTTTGACGCCAACTGTCGCACAATGTATGGACCCAGAGAGCAATTTCTGGCTTCGCCAGAGATCTCGGCCTTGGATTGTCTCTGGCGAAGCCAGAAAGGGCTTGTCTCGGGGTTCCATCGAATAGGTGACGAGTGGTGGAGAAGTCAAAATCATGGGGCCTATGATTTTGACTTATCCACCCATTATAAGACAAGTGGCGATAAGTGTGTGAGAATAAGGGTGATAGATATCAAATGGGGAGAAGTCAAAATCATGGGGAGAAAATGGAATGACTTCTCCCCATTTTGACGCCAACTGTCGCACAATGTATGGAACCCAGAGAGCAATTTCTTGCTTCGCCAGAGACAAGCCAAGGCCCTCTCTCTATCTCTCTCCACATATCAGTCAGTACTAGAATGATCTACTTCATGTGCTTAGATCATGTTAAAGATCACTTTGCTTTGTCGGGCTGCTGACAAATGACAGTTATCTGGATATTATATTTCGATTTCTTTGCCAGGGGAGAGGAGCTGATATAATGTTGCTTTCGATATTGGGTTGTTCTTAAAAATTAAAAAGATTTTTGTTTTCAATTTGAAATGGGTGGGTTTGATGCATATTGTTGTCCATAAATTGGGGCTAAGGAAAAATTTATTATTGGGAAATGAGTTATGGAAGGTATATATTGTACATTTTTGTCCCTTCATATTGCTACAAAGTATGCTTAATTCATTGTGTTTTGAGTTTAAACTCTCTCTCTCTAGGAATTCTGTCAATACTAGAATGATCTTTCATGTGCTTCGATCATTTTGGGTTCTCGTTAGAGGCCTCCCATCAGTATTGCTTTATGGAAGGTATAAATTGTAATTTTTTTTTCCGTCTTATTTGTAGAAAATATGTTTAATTCATTGTGTTTTGAGTTTAAATTTTCTTCTTTATCACTCTTTGTAGGAATTCTGTCAGTATTAGAATGATCTTTCATGTGCTTTGATCATTTTAAGTCCACGTTAGTGGCCTCCCATTCTTTTTTTTGATCGGTAATGCAATGGATATATATATATATAATATGAGGAAAAGTACAAATGAGCAAGAAAAGTAAAGTTTACACTAGCGTAAACTGAAGAGCATAAAACAGAGCCGAGGTAAAACTCCCACTAATAAGATAGTGGATCCCAAGCTTGGTGGCTATCATCCCGATACAAATCCCAGATCCACCCCACCGTTCCGAATGGAAACCCAATCGAATATCAGTAGACGGATTCGAGCTTGAATAAGAGAAATAGGGGAGGTGGAGTTGTCAAAAACTCTCATGTTTATCTCCTTCCAAATAGACCAAGAGATGGCCCAGGCAGAACTGACCAAATTTCCCTCGTAGCACTATCCGCACTAACCAAAGCCTAACAGGATAAGAAATTCTGAAAGGAAGAAGGAAAGACCCAAACCCTGCCCACTCGGGAGAGAAAATACCCCCATATAGACCAAGAGATGGCCTCCCATTCTTTGCGGAAGGTATAAATTGTAAACTTTTTGTCCCTTCATATTGGTAGAAAATATGCTTAATGCATTGTGTTTTGAGTTGAAATTTTATTCTCTATCACTCTTTGTAGGAATTCTTTGAATGATCTTTCACGTACTTCAATCATTTAGGTACACATTAGAGGCCTCCCATTAGAATTGCTTCCATTACGGGTTCAACTAGCTTGCCCACAAACAACAAAAAATAATAAACAAAAGAGAATTTCTTTCAGTAATTGGAACTGTGGAAGAATATATGTTTTTTTACCTCTATTGATTCAAAATTTGTTGGTAGTTATCAACAAAAAAAAAATTTGTTAGTCGGTACTCAAAAGTCAAAATAGAGTATTTAAGTTCTGGTAGTCCTGAAAATTAAAGATTGCCCAAAGAGGTAAGTCAATAGGTAGACCATTAATTTATTTGTACTCTTGGTTATTTATAGAATTACTAGAAGATGACACGATTTAATGAAGGCTCGGGATAATATCTTTATTTATTTCATTCCTTTATAAAAGTTTTAAGCGCTGAAGCGAAATTGGAGGATAAAAATTACATCTGGCTTGCCTTTTGATATCTTAGGAAAGACTACAGACAGAAATACTACTCCACCTCAAGCACTCAATCCTGCCTCACGTGGTTAGGCTGAGAGATAATTCAAACATTCTTCCTTGGTCTATGCTTTGTGATATCCAGTATTTCCCCTCAACATGTTATCCTCTTATATGTCTGGTCCCGAGAATTCTAAATTTGGAAATTCAAAGAAACAGGATCTGTATCTTATAAATTCACTAAGCTATTGAAGCTCTGTGATCTCATAGAATACTCCTTTATAAGTTTGGAGAAGAACGAATCCTCTCTTTCCAGTAGCTTAGCTGGCGTATCATATTCTGCAACCCTTCCTGTTCATAGAATAATAATGTTAGTTCTTATGCATTACCCCAATCAGTGTTACAAATCTCGTTCTCGGGTTTTTATTGGCCTAAGTTTTTATCAGGAAATTTTCAAATCCGAATTTTTTGGGGGGTTATTTCTCGCATAAATCTCGGCAATGATTAAAAAAATATATTAAAATTACATAAAATAATATAAATATCATAGCTATAAATTCATAAAACTAACAACATTGTGTATTTCTCATGATATTTTAAAAATTTTGGTTAAATATCGGCTAAATCTCGTAATATTAACGGAATGAAAAGAGAAAATTATATTTCCCGTGAGATTTTTAAAATGTCGCGATAAAAATGGAGTTTTGAACTTTAGATGTTTTTCTCGGAATAAATTAGGTATTTTTCGGGAGCTTTGTAACAAACCCCAATAACAAGGATTATAGCTTTAATTAGCTCTTTTTTTGTCCTCTTTTTCAATCTTAGATAAAATTGCCTACCTTCGCTGAGGACCAAAACAAGGTCACTATCTATAACCGTGTGAATTCTGTGAGCTATGGTGAGAACTGTCCGATCCTTGAACTCTTGACTGATGATCTTCTGTATTTCACCGTCAGTTGCAGAATCAACAGATGCGGTAGCTTCATCTAGAACAAGAATGCTGCTTTTTTTTAACAAGGCTCTTCCAAGACAGAATAGCTGTCTTTGACCCACACTCCAGTTTTCTCCATTTTCAACTACTGTAAGAGCCATTTGTTAGTAATTTGAACTTAAGATTCCATAAACTCAACTATGGATTATGCTCTATTGAAAGTCTGACCTGTTGAATCCAACTTTTCTTCCTTTGCACGTACCAGAGTGCCGAGTTGACATTTATCCAGAGCCTGAAATATAAGAATTTCTTCAAGATTACAAGTTACATGGAATTTATGAGAAATAATTAACTTTAGGAATCAATCCAGGGTGATTTGTGGGCATAGTTATGTCTTTATTGGAAGTATAATACTGCATCATAATATAGTTAATTGATCTTTATATAATTTTTTTTTTGTTTATTATAGTCGATTGAATTCAGTTATTTAACTTTTATTTAATGTTTTTAACTTTTAATTTAATAATTAAATTTATTTTTGGCTCACATTTGTCTGATGCTAAATTTTATGGTCCAAAGGAGTCACTTTGGAGTTACCATTCAGAATCAGAATCAATTCCGATACTGACAGGGTGTATCACTGACCAAACCAAAGAAACCTGAATAAATGAACCATATGTAAAAAATAACTCCGATGATATCAGAAGAAATTCGTATATACATATACTTATGTGTGTGTGTGTGAGTGTGAATAAATATACATCATATTTGTCGTAATACTACTCATCAATACACACACACACGGATCTCTACAATATCCATGCACACACACATACGCACACACACACATACATACGTACATACGTACATACATACATACATGCATATGTGTGTGTGTCAATACACTCATACATGTATCTCTACAATATCCACGCAGACACAGTCATACACACACATGTCTGTGTGTGCGCGTGCACGCGTGTGTATGTGTGAAGAATACTCAAGTTTGGATAGGTAAGGAAGAAGCCATGCTCTTTGTGCATGTTGCACACATCCATAGGGGTTTAGACCTACCATTATGTGAGTTTCTCCAAGCCCCAAGGAAATATCTTTCCTGATATTAGACCCAGTCTGATGCTTCTAAGTTCTAAGCATCAGATTATTTATTCTTTTCAACAATCAAAAGATATAACAAAGGTCCATTAAATGTTTATAAATAAGATTATAATGTTCATCTAAGTGAATTATGTTTGTCTAAGAGATCTCCTTGGTGGGACCAATCAGTGCTCTTGATGTGCAACATGGATAAGAAACACATGCAGGATGGCTTCCTTGCATCCTCTTATCCCATGCAAGTATCTAATTGAAATAATTAAAATGTATCCTTTTCGGGCAGTGATGTGTATCCTAATCTCAAAATTTTAATAAAGTATCTTGTTAAATGGATAGAAGTAGTTACCTCCCATATTTCATTGTCCGAGTGTTGCTCTAACGGGTCGAGGTTTCCTCTCACTGTCCCTGCAAACATTGTTGGGTCCTGTGGTATGATGCTAAGCCTGGATCTCAAGTCATGAAGGCCTATCTTGCAAATGTCCACATCATCAATTACAATACTTCCTTCCCTGGGTTCTACTATTCGGAAGATGGCCTGTATGAGAGTCGATTTCCCACTCCCTGTCCGTCCCACAACACCAATTTTCATCCTTCCCGGAAATGTGCAGGTAATGTCTTTTAAGACAGATGGAAGATGTTCAGCATAGCGGATCTGTAATATGTATGACAAGTAACATAAGTTTCAGGTGTCATTTGCACTTTAAATGCAATCCGGCTAGTTAGGAACTTAGGAGTATACTTATTAGAGCGAGAAGTAAAGCGAAAGCGAGAAGCGGGAAGCGGGGCTAAAAAAAACCTTAGGAAAGGGGAAGCAAGAAATGAGATAAGGTGCCTCATTCTCATTATGTTATTAGGGGTGGGTATACCTTTTATTTATCTTACATGTGATTTTTGTGGAAAAGTAGGTGCGTTAGGTTCCAAACCGATGATATTTGCTTAGAGTTGAGTCTACACCCTAGGCTATAGACATTGGTCTATCCCATCACTTCACGCAAACAACTCCATTTGACTATTAAATGAGACGTGACGGAAGCGAGCTTCTTAGGAAGTGAGTTTGTCCGAGGAAGCGTATCTGGAAGCGAGCTTCCCACTCTGTATGCTTCCTAGGAAGTGAGTCTGTCTAAGGAAGCGAATCTGGGAAACGAGCTTCCCACTATGTGCGCTTCCTAGGAAGCGAGTCTATCTGAGGGAGCGAATCTGGGAAACGAGCTTCCCACTCTGTACATAGCTTCCCTGCACGTTTCTTCCTTTATCAATGTATCCCTAAAAGCAATCGCTTTGTATAAATGTTGTAGAGATTTAACAGTAACGGTCCAGAGGAGATTAAACAAGCAGACATTCCCAAATAATATTAAAACATGAAACTGAAGAACGGGTTAAAACATCTGGGTAATGCTATTTGAGCACGAGAAGAAGCCCTTGGGAGGTATACCAGCTTACGGAAGTTGTTGAACTGGAACCATAAGTAAAACACTCGCTTTTGTGGGTGTGTCAAGTATGGTTTCCATTCCACAACAATGGGTAGTCATATCTTCCAACTTTGGAGCTCTGTTCAGAAAATTTGAACTGGGAAATATCTTTCAAATCAGCTATCAATGATCAATATGAGTAATACTTAGACCTGTCACTCATTTACTGTTTTAGGAACAACTTCATTACCATGATAGCTGTGGTAAGGTTTAAATAGTCAAATAAGAGAACAATAGATGAAGGATCACTCCCAACGGAAAATTGCACATGAATGTCATCACGGCATAGTTAGTTTTTAATGACTAGTGATATGGAGATTGAAAAAATCATTAGTGACTCACATTCATTTAAGGCACATACAGTTTACTAAAAAGCTATTGGGTTTAAAACAAATAGATAGGAAATACAGAAGTGGCATAAGACAATATCTCAAACTCTAGAACCACTGGTCAGAAATATATAAGTGACATAAGACAATATCTCGAACTCTAGAACCACTGGTCTATTATTTTCCACTTTCATTAAGCATACAATGTGGCAGACCTATGTTTTATCTTCTCTGATATTGTCATTTCTATATTCTATAGCATGCTTGCCAGGAAGGATCAACCATTTCTAAATGTATATTATAGAAGATTACTGTTTAGAGACTTACCTGTAAATTTTTGAAGCAAATTGTTCCAATCTCTGGCCAGTTGTTTGGTGGACGACATTCTTCAATCAACAAAGGGGCTTCACTATTAAGTTTTGAGTATTGCAGAATTCTTTCTACCGAAATCATTTTGTTCTCCGCATTGCATATGTTCCATATAATAGAGGCTTGTTGTACATTCAGATTCAATCCATATGTTACCGCCAACCCTGCGATGCCTGTCAAACACCCAATTCTCAATAATTCATCTCTGAATCTTGACGTATATCAATTAGCAAGTATTCCTTATTAGGAGAACAGTAAACCAAAGGTATTTTCAGGTAGACCATAAAGTTGGTCTAACAGGTATGTGTGGCACACATTCAGGGAGTGGCATCTGTTATTTATTGTTTTCAACCTTGGAGATCCCCTATGTCAAAAATGCCTACAAAAAGAATGCTCAAGATTATCTGATAAGTTTTGATTTTTCAAGTAGGAGATCTCGTGGGAACATCCGACCAGTGGGTCCAACCCCCCTGCTTGTGTGTGATGTCATCTGGGTGTTCCATATTTGTGGTTTACTTGACGGGTACCGTGTCATGAAAACGTAAATTCAGGATACTCACTTGGATTAATAATTCCTTCTGGGAGGCTCACAAGTAAAACCAATGAGAATGCAAAGACAAAATTGGATAGTAGGTTTAGCCTGAAGGAAAGCCATTCCATTGCTGACACATTATGAAACCAAGGCCTTGAATGGTTGTCAATGAGTCCGAGATTTGCATTAATGAAGCGGTCTTCTTGGTCGAAAGCTCGGATCGTCGCAGCTCCTGAAAGTGATTCTGCAAAGTGGTGGAGGATTGGAGCTCTTTGAATCCCAGATAAGCGGGCCAATTCTCTTGCTGTTGGTATGTAGTATTGCTGCAGTCATCACTGGCAAATATTAAAATGGTAAAAATGCCCACCTAAACATTTCTATTTTGTTACAAGTAGAAAAAAATATCGCATTTTACAGGCGAAAAAAGTTTCTTACTTGGTACCATACGCAGACTGCAGTCACTGGAATGAAGATGACGAATACTTGCCATGCTACCTGTGACATGACTGCAATAGTTCCCAGGATCTGTATTACTGAGAAGGCACACCAACCTAATTTGCCTACCAATTCCAAGTCTAACACACTTTGGTCTGTAGATACCTGTGAGTATGATAGTTAAAGGATATGAGCACTCTGGACTTCAATATACATGTATCTTACATTTGAATGTCTGAAACACAATTAACACATGCATAGGGAGACATCTTTATGCATAATGAGGATCTTGGACGATACCAATACATATTTTCTGAGCCCCATAATTCAAACGTATATTGGGCTGTGACTAGATTTCATGGCTTGTAGTCAAGGTAACAACCATGCTGAATACTGTTGGGGATCATTCAATTCAGTACTTTTGTGAAACCTTTCTGATACATGTAGCTTGAGCTTTTTCTAATCATTAGGAAGTAAAAACTTTGACTTTTTTCTTGTTTTCTTCTTCTTCTTCTTTATGTTTTGTTTTTTAACATTCCCTTAAAGTATGAAGTGATGATAACTCTAGAGCCTTGACAGGCAGATTGAATTGCAGTTTGAAGTTCATGACTGGTTTTGGCCATTCCTTCATTTGAGGTATTTGTTCTTAATTTTTTTACATCAAACAGTTTCCTTTTTCTTTTTTGGTGTACCTGATATTATCTTATAGAACATATAATGTCTTGAATCTACTTGCTTCATGAATCTTTTTTTACAGATTCGGGCAGAATACTGGTAAATTAAATTCATATATTTATTGGCTGTTACGTATTATACAATTAATTACTTCAAAGGATATAGGATGTTGTGAGTCTAATGTAGTATACAGTATAGTTGTTTTGACTTATACTGGCTCTTAACTATTTAATTAGTGTAGATTAGGGTAGTGTTTTACCTTTTTGTTCTTTTTCTCAGCAAAAAGACGCTACCCAGACAAATAGTATCATATGATTTGAGTTTTACTTTGTGTCAGGCACCAACAAATTATACTCCAATATTTTAGATTTAAAGTCTTGGCATACATGCATCACAAATGGAGCAATTTATATTTTACTGACCCGATTCAATATCCTTCCAGTTGGGGTTGAATCAAAGAAAGCCATCGGAGCCCGGAGTAAACTATGCAGCATATCTGTGAAGAACTTTTGTGCTGTCAGAAGGCCGGCTGTTGCTACTAGCATGGCTCGGACCAACACACAAAGTGAACTTCCGACAGCGAGAAGTATACACCAGAAATAGGATGTTCATCCCCACCATTGGCTCACTCTCAATTGTAGGAGGAGAAGCCCATGCCATCCAATAGTTACTGGCTACCTGTAGTACCTGGAATAGTGACTGTGCCAAAAGTATGATTGGAACTAAGGCCCCACCTCGCACAGCAGTCAAGTAAGACAAGTATACTTCTTTTCCAATGCTTCCTTTTTCTCTCTCTTCATCCTGCATCAATATCCCTGCTTTGTCCGTAATCTCTAGAGAGAGATTATGTTCTGACTCCTGCCTACCGTTTAAAAGCTCTGCATTTGCAGTGACGTCCGCATCGGCTTCGCTGTCGGGTATAGGTCTTTGATTTGCTTTACTCGAAACTTTGACTGTGAGAATAGACTCTAGAGCTTCGCTGTGTGCACCAACTAACACTTCAAATCCTATGTTCTGTCTTAGGAGTTCTTCAAATCTTCCAGCCTGTGCAACCCTCCCATTTTGCATCACCTGTTAAAGGTCCTTGTCGGTTATGAGCTCATTCTTTTTCTTGAATGTTAGAAACTGTAAATCCTCAATCTTATTCTCTTAACATAATAATACATTGAGAAAGTCGATGGGAAAGTTATGATGCATTGTGCATACCAGAATGAGGTCTGCTGCCGGAAGAAACTCGACTTGATGGGTAACATAAAATATAGTTTTATCTTTGAGAATCCCCATCAGGCAGTCCTGCACAGAGTATACAATGAAAAGATCAATAATAAGAGCGATCTGAATTAGTTGCCCTAAATCAGGAAGAGAGTAAATAGGGGATTTTTTAATATTGCAACCAAAGTTTAGGGACTTGATTTTGGAGTGCTACTCGGCCACTCCTGAAAGGATGGAATTAAATCAACTTGGGTATGTTCATCTGTGAGCTATGTTACCAAGTGTCAGGCATAGTTACCAAGTTGGGGTTCTGGAATTATTCGTCTAGGGAAATTTTTGGAAAAAAAGGGGCAAGATTCATAAATAAATCGGAAAAATTTAAGGCAAGATATGAAAAAAATATAAAATAAGATTACTAATTATGAAAAATATAATTAATGTATTTCATATATTAGATATTATTCGGGATTTTTCAAGAAGTCGTGAATAATTCACGAAATTTGCAACATTTAAAAAAGTCGTGCCCTTTCCCAAAAGTCATGAGTACTTCGTGAATTAGTCGTTCAACAAAAAAAGCTGGGTATTATTTGTGATTTTTTGAAAAAAATTGGAGAAATTTGTTACTATGGTGTCAGGTATTTATATGGTTCTAGGCATCGAACTTGCATGATCTTCAAACCTCAGGGTTTCCCATGTTCATACCATTGGCATTTGGGGTTGGCACTGGTATCCTGGAGGAATCTGAGTATGTATGAATTGTGATCATATTCATTATTAAACTATTGACACAGTTGAACTCAATTTCGATAACAAAGCCTGGTATCAATTGAAATAGAGTTGACTATTTAGCGATTGAAACATCTTTGATTGGTTGAGTCTTTAGACCTTAAATTGAGCTGTCTGAGGAAAACTAACCTCAAAGAGTTGGGTGCCTGTATGAGCATCCACGGCACTGAAAGGGTCGTCAAGAAGATAGATATCAGCATCCTGGTAGACTGCACGCGCGATTTGTATCCTTTGCTTCTGGCCTCCACTCATATTAATCCCTCTTTCTCCAATCTCTGTAAGATCACCACAGCCGAAGAGCTCAAAATCCTTTTTCAAAGCACATGCTTTAACAGTTCTGTCATACTTGGCACTGTCATATGGATTACCAAAGAGAATATTCTCTCTGACATTTCCTGTCAGTATCCATGGAGACTGAGGAACATAAGCCTTCGTCCCGCTGATCTTCACTGTCCCTGACAGCTTCGGTATTTCTCCAAGTATGCATGAGAGCAGACTAGATTTCCCTGATCCAACAGTCCCACAAATAGCCACTTTCATCCCCCTTTTCACTTTTAACTGTATCCCGTCGAGAGTTAGGCTTCCTGATTCTGGGTTCCAGCTGAATTTCCCAGTGTCAATCTCGATCTCAAATCCTGATTCATCTTTCGGAACAAACATGACTGCATCTGATTGAATTTCATAGTCTTGAAGGTATGATGCAACTCTATCCACTGAGACTTTAGCCTGTGCAAGCACTGACAGTAAATCCGGTAGATTGAAGATTGGGTCTTGTAACATTCGAAAGGTTGCCAATGCAGACAAGACTCTCCCAGCTGTGAGTGGGATCCCCATTAGCATACATGCCCCAAATGTCACCACCGAGATAAATGTTGGGGATCCCCAGAAGATAAAAGCTGAGATTGCCGACAACCTTAGTGACTTCCATAGCCAGTTATACTCATTCTCTCTCAAGATTTCAAGCTTGTGGAGATACTGGCTGTCCCAGGCTTGAAGTTTCAGAGTCTTCATGTTTCGGAGAATTTCTGACGTGGCTTTCATCCGGTCATCCTTTGCTTCCATAATCTTGGACTGGAACCTTTTCTGGATTCTCGTAATCGGAATGTTGCAAGCCATCACCATTGCTGTTGCTGCTAATCCTGCCAGTGATCCCAGACCCATATTTATATTTAGAATGTAGATTGCCAGGGAAATTTGTATCGGCAACATCCAGATTATGTTCAAGTACCAAATGAAGTCCGTGATACGTTGAATATCCACACTCATATAGTTAATGATCTCTCCGCTGGTGTGGCTTTGGCGGGACTGGCTTGATAGATGCAGGCCCTTTTTGTATATTTGAGATATCAGAGCTGCTCTCAGGCGAAGGCCCAGCTGGCGAGCTCCAAAGATCCATTGCCTCTGTGCCACCATCTCAACCATTTTAGCACTTAGAAAGGCTAGTGCAAGAAGGTAACCGCTCTCTAAGCTGTGGTTCTTCTTCCCACTTAAGAACTGCACAAAGTCATCGATCAGGTAAGGGCCCACATACGATGCTCCAGCACTTATTACCGCAAACAATGCATTTAATGCTGCTTTCTTCCTGACAAACAGAAGGATTGCCTTGTAGATGGATGGGTTTGTGGTTCCGTCTCTCTCCTTGACATGTTTTAGACTTTCGTCGAATGAACGGGAGAGGAATCCAGCAGCGTCTTTGATATCCACATCTGGGATTTCATCCTGTTCAAGGGGTTTCTTAATCCCAGCTGCGAATAATGCATTGAGCCAAGAGAAGGTAATGAGCTGGAGAAGAGTAGCTCTTCCATATAGAGATTCCCTTTTTCCTTCTGCATGCTTTTCGGTATTTCCATTGAGAAGTGGTTCTGTGATTCCATTTGGGACAAAGCTAATGCCTGTGGTCCCTCTGATCGAAATACACAAAAGGTATGTGGATGCGAGGAGACCAAGGAAATCAGCATATTCCCCTACTCCAGGGATCCCATGGTGTGTAAGTATGGAATGGCTATCAAGAGATGTGCGGATAACTGACTGAATGAAATTGCACAACCACCAGGCTCTTAGAATCGGAGGTAGCTTGACGGACCTTGCTTTCCAAATACTGGATACTGCAACCAATGTGATTGACCAAGATATCACTTGCATGATCTCTGCTGAAAGAACTGGGAATGTAGATTTGCAGTGGGCCTCATTCCCATTCAGCAGCATCAAAAGCATCAGGAAATGACTCCCCAGTAGAAAAATCGAGCAACCTATACTGGCTTTGTAAGAGAGGCCAAACTTTACACCAATGTGGTACTCCTCTTCCTTTTTTTCTGTTATTTTAACCTCTTTGTGCATGATTACTGAGAAGGCACACCAACCTAATTTGCCTACCAATTCCAAGTCTAACACACTTTGGTCTGTAGATACCTGTGAGTATGATAGTTAAAGGATATGAGCACTCTGGACTTCAATATACATGTATCTTACATTTGAATGTCTGAAACACAATTAACACATGCATAGGGAGACATCTTTATGCATAATGAGGATCTTGGACGATACCAATACATATTTTCTGAGCCCCATAATTCAAACGTATATTGGGCTGTGACTAGATTTCATGGCTTGTAGTCAAGGTAACAACCATGCTGAATACTGTTGGGGATCATTCAATTCAGTACTTTTGTGAAACCTTTCTGATACATGTAGCTTGAGCTTTTTCTAATCATTAGGAAGTAAAAACTTTGACTTTTTTCTTGTTTTCTTCTTCTTCTTCTTTATGTTTTGTTTTTTAACATTCCCTTAAAGTATGAAGTGATGATAACTCTAGAGCCTTGACAGGCAGATTGAATTGCAGTCTGAAGTTCATGACTGGTTTTGGCCATTCCTTCATTTGAGGTATTTGTTCTTAATTTTTTTACATCAAACAGTTTCCTTTTTCTTTTTTGGTGTACCTGATATTATCTTATAGAACATATAATGTCTTGAATCTACTTGCTTCATGAATCTTTTTTTACAGATTCGGGCAGAATACTGGTAAATTAAATTCATATATTTATTGGCTGTTACGTATTATACAATTAATTACTTCAAAGGATATAGGATGTTGTGAGTCTAATGTAGTATACAGTATAGTTGTTTTGACTTATACTGGCTCTTAACTATTTAATTAGTGTAGATTAGGGTAGTGTTTTACCTTTTTGTTCTTTTTCTCAGCAAAAAGACGCTACCCAGACAAATAGTATCATATGATTTGAGTTTTACTTTGTGTCAGGCACCAACAAATTATACTCCAATATTTTAGATTTAAAGTCTTGGCATACATGCATCACAAATGGAGCAATTTATATTTTACTGACCCGATTCAATATCCTTCCAGTTGGGGTTGAATCAAAGAAAGCCATCGGAGCCCGGAGTAAACTATGCAGCATATCTGTGAAGAACTTTTGTGCTGTCAGAAGGCCGGCTGTTGCTACTAGCATGGCTCGGACCAACACACAAAGTGAACTTCCGACAGCGAGAAGTATATACACCAGAAATAGGATGTTCATCCCCACCATTGGCTCACTCTCAATTGTAGGAGGAGAAGCCCATGCCATCCAATAGTTACTGGCTACCTGTAGTACCTGGAATAGTGACTGTGCCAAAAGTATGATTGGAACTAAGGCCCCACCTCGCACAGCAGTCAAGTAAGACAAGTATACTTCTTTTCCAATGCTTCCTTTTTCTCTCTCTTCATCCTGCATCAATATCCCTGCTTTGTCCGTAATCTCTAGAGAGAGATTATGTTCTGACTCCTGCCTACCGTTTAAAAGCTCTGCATTTGCAGTGACGTCCGCATCGGCTTCGCTGTCGGGTATAGGTCTTTGATTTGCTTTACTCGAAACTTTGACTGTGAGAATAGACTCTAGAGCTTCGCTGTGTGCACCAACTAACACTTCAAATCCTATGTTCTGTCTTAGGAGTTCTTCAAATCTTCCAGCCTGTGCAACCCTCCCATTTTGCATCACCTGTTAAAGGTCCTTGTCGGTTATGAGCTCATTCTTTTTCTTGAATGTTAGAAACTGTAAATCCTCAATCTTATTCTCTTAACATAATAATACATTGAGAAAGTCGATGGGAAAGTTATGATGCATTGTGCATACCAGAATGAGGTCTGCTGCCGGAAGAAACTCGACTTGATGGGTAACATAAAATATAGTTTTATCTTTGAGAATCCCCATCAGGCAGTCCTGCACAGAGTATACAATGAAAAGATCAATAATAAGAGCGATCTGAATTAGTTGCCCTAAATCAGGAAGAGAGTAAATAGGGGATTTTTTAATATTGCAACCAAAGTTTAGGGACTTGATTTTGGAGTGCTACTCGGCCACTCCTGAAAGGATGGAATTAAATCAACTTGGGTATGTTCATCTGTGAGCTATGTTACCAAGTGTCAGGCATAGTTACCAAGTTGGGGTTCTGGAATTATTCGTCTAGGGAAATTTTTGGAAAAAAAGGGGCAAGATTCATAAATAAATCGGAAAAATTTAAGGCAAGATATGAAAAAAATATAAAATAAGATTACTAATTATGAAAAATATAATTAATGTATTTCATATATTAGATATTATTCGGGATTTTTTCAAGAAGTCGTGAATAATTCACGAAATTTGCAACATTTAAAAAAGTCGTGCCCTTTCCCAAAAGTCATGAGTACTTCGTGAATTAGTCGTTCAACAAAAAAAGCTGGGTATTATTTGTGATTTTTTGAAAAAAATTGGAGAAATTTGTTACTATGGTGTCAGGTATTTATATGGTTCTAGGCATCGAACTTGCATGATCTTCAAACCTCAGGGTTTCCCATGTTCATACCATTGGCATTTGGGGTTGGCACTGGTATCCTGGAGGAATCTGAGTATGTATGAATTGTGATCATATTCATTATTAAACTATTGACACAGTTGAACTCAATTTCGATAACAAAGCCTGGTATCAATTGAAATAGAGTTGACTATTTAGCGATTGAAACATCTTTGATTGGTTGAGTCTTTAGACCTTAAATTGAGCTGTCTGAGGAAAACTAACCTCAAAGAGTTGGGTGCCTGTATGAGCATCCACGGCACTGAAAGGGTCGTCAAGAAGATAGATATCAGCATCCTGGTAGACTGCACGCGCGATTTGTATCCTTTGCTTCTGGCCTCCACTCATATTAATCCCTCTTTCTCCAATCTCTGTAAGATCACCACAGCCGAAGAGCTCAAAATCCTTTTTCAAAGCACATGCTTTAACAGTTCTGTCATACTTGGCACTGTCATATGGATTACCAAAGAGAATATTCTCTCTGACATTTCCTGTCAGTATCCATGGAGACTGAGGAACATAAGCCTTCGTCCCGCTGATCTTCACTGTCCCTGACAGCTTCGGTATTTCTCCAAGTATGCATGAGAGCAGACTAGATTTCCCTGATCCAACAGTCCCACAAATAGCCACTTTCATCCCCCTTTTCACTTTTAACTGTATCCCGTCGAGAGTTAGGCTTCCTGATTCTGGGTTCCAGCTGAATTTCCCAGTGTCAATCTCGATCTCAAATCCTGATTCATCTTTCGGAACAAACATGACTGCATCTGATTGAATTTCATAGTCTTGAAGGTATGATGCAACTCTATCCACTGAGACTTTAGCCTGTGCAAGCACTGACAGTAAATCCGGTAGATTGAAGATTGGGTCTTGTAACATTCGAAAGGTTGCCAATGCAGACAAGACTCTCCCAGCTGTGAGTGGGATCCCCATTAGCATACATGCCCCAAATGTCACCACCGAGATAAATGTTGGGGATCCCCAGAAGATAAAAGCTGAGATTGCCGACAACCTTAGTGACTTCCATAGCCAGTTATACTCATTCTCTCTCAAGATTTCAAGCTTGTGGAGATACTGGCTGTCCCAGGCTTGAAGTTTCAGAGTCTTCATGTTTCGGAGAATTTCTGACGTGGCTTTCATCCGGTCATCCTTTGCTTCCATAATCTTGGACTGGAACCTTTTCTGGATTCTCGTAATCGGAATGTTGCAAGCCATCACCATTGCTGTTGCTGCTAATCCTGCCAGTGATCCCAGACCCATATTTATATTTAGAATGTAGATTGCCAGGGAAATTTGTATCGGCAACATCCAGATTATGTTCAAGTACCAAATGAAGTCCGTGATACGTTGAATATCCACACTCATATAGTTAATGATCTCTCCGCTGGTGTGGCTTTGGCGGGACTGGCTTGATAGATGCAGGCCCTTTTTGTATATTTGAGATATCAGAGCTGCTCTCAGGCGAAGGCCCAGCTGGCGAGCTCCAAAGATCCATTGCCTCTGTGCCACCATCTCAACCATTTTAGCACTTAGAAAGGCTAGTGCAAGAAGGTAACCGCTCTCTAAGCTGTGGTTCTTCTTCCCACTTAAGAACTGCACAAAGTCATCGATCAGGTAAGGGCCCACATACGATGCTCCAGCACTTATTACCGCAAACAATGCATTTAATGCTGCTTTCTTCCTGACAAACAGAAGGATTGCCTTGTAGATGGATGGGTTTGTGGTTCCGTCTCTCTCCTTGACATGTTTTAGACTTTCGTCGAATGAACGGGAGAGGAATCCAGCAGCGTCTTTGATATCCACATCTGGGATTTCATCCTGTTCAAGGGGTTTCTTAATCCCAGCTGCGAATAATGCATTGAGCCAAGAGAAGGTAATGAGCTGGAGAAGAGTAGCTCTTCCATATAGAGATTCCCTTTTTCCTTCTGCATGCTTTTCGGTATTTCCATTGAGAAGTGGTTCTGTGATTCCATTTGGGACAAAGCTAATGCCTGTGGTCCCTCTGATCGAAATACACAAAAGGTATGTGGATGCGAGGAGACCAAGGAAATCAGCATATTCCCCTACTCCAGGGATCCCATGGTGTGTAAGTATGGAATGGCTATCAAGAGATGTGCGGATAACTGACTGAATGAAATTGCACAACCACCAGGCTCTTAGAATCGGAGGTAGCTTGACGGACCTTGCTTTCCAAATACTGGATACTGCAACCAATGTGATTGACCAAGATATCACTTGCATGATCTCTGCTGAAAGAACTGGGAATGTAGATTTGCAGTGGGCCTCATTCCCATTCAGCAGCATCAAAAGCATCAGGAAATGACTCCCCAGTAGAAAAATCGAGCAACCTATACTGGCTTTGTAAGAGAGGCCAAACTTTACACCAATGTGGTACTCCTCTTCCTTTTTTTCTGTTATTTTTGACCTCTTTGTGCATGATGGTACCACTTTTTTTAGTACAAAATGGATGAGTAAGCTTACAAGGAACCCGAGTTGGAGAACTATGCTTACGTCCTCCCAGAAACAAGGTGAGCTTAACTGCATCCATGCTTTCCTGTATTGGAGAAGCTCAAACTCTGTTGCATGTCAAAGAATTGTGCAAGTGGATGAGGAAAAGACCTGAGAGAGGCAAAATAAAGTTCTATCCACTATTGCTACTATTTAGTATTTACAGTTCTCAGTTCTCACCTGTTATGTTTTAATCTGTTTCTGTTTCTACTATAGATTTGTTAGATAAATATTCCAGCATATTTCATGTTCTAATAGGAGTGTTAGATGGTCATTTATTGAAAAAAAGTGTTCATTTTGGATATTTTTACAGCATTTCTTTGTTAGAGACATATTTTGCACAAAAGTTTGCTCAACCAAGGTCAAAAAGTTGGATGAGAATACTTGGCTTGTTGATACTAATTTGTTGATGCCAAAATTGGGATTGGCAGCGTCAGGCAAAATTTTACAAGAAATACTTCCAGTTTTGCATCACACACATCCCCACACGCAATACAAAGCTTTCAAAATTATTTAACTGGATGGGCATAAGGAAAATTTACTAGATTTTACTTGACCACTACAAGTAATCTTCTTTAGCCTGAACATAGCGACTACTACTTATTTAAGCAGACGGCAACATGCTACTTACTGTGCATACTGTTTTTTTTTTTTTAGTTTTTCTGAAGGAAGCTGCATTTAAGGAAGGATATGGAGGTATATAGGACAAGAATCTTAGGACCCCAAACTTGGGGTATCCTCCATAACCGGCTCATCACCGGTCAAGAAGAAAATATTGGATGCTGAGTATTGTATATTCATCTTGTCTTCCTTAATACTTGGAAATAAAGTTATTGCCTTTTCTTTGATGGAATTGCCCCCCGTTCCAGAAATTTGACTTTTTTTTAAGACCCTTCTACTGCTGCCTACCCTGGTTGTGTCCTTAAAAGCTCAATTGAAAGATTGAGACAACTAAGCAGGAATGCAAAAATTCTCACATCTTTGATAGACTGGAATCCTTATCTCTACTAACTTTGAGAGACCTCGCCCTCTGTTTTCACCATGACTTACATGGTTTTAGAATTTGTTTATCCTCCTGATTTTGTGCACTTTGGTCTGTTTCTATACATCCACTGTTCTTTTACATCTCTTAGATCAACTTTTTATGTATTGTGCTTTGGTAGTAAACATTTCATCATTTTCCTGTAGAATAATTACCATGCATGAAATACCCAATGTGCATACTTACAGAGGATCAGGACAATGATTTTATGCATCCCATTTAGGAGATCATTATAAACATCAATCCGGTTTTGACCATTTCAACGTAGTTTTCCTAGCAATAAAATGGGTAGTTACTATAATCAACTTGGGCTAGGAAATATCCATGTGGGACCCCTCAAATGGACGATTCCGAATACTTTGTGCACCTAGTGTTTCTGATATTTTAGATATAGATGGTACTTACTGCTGTCTATATAAAATCAAGCTACCTGTGTTTAAATATCTCTCTTAAGTAGCCTTCCTCTTGGCATTGTTTATGGAATGGACATTATAGAGACAGAGTCAATGGGGAAAGGAGTTTCTTGAAGACTTGCTTCCAAGACTCTTCTAATGCCCTTTGAGGCGTAAACAATGTAGTCAGAATGTTGCCTCGGCGACACCTAGCGGGGACCCTTATAGGCCAATCCCCATATCCCGATCTAGGCAGGAACTCCCAAATATTATGATTTTAACAGAAAAAGTAAAATTTGGTATGCCATAGAAGAAGGTGATAGAAACTCAAATAAACTTGAATCAAGCATAAACAACTCATCTTTAAGATTATTTTCTACTTCTCTAAGAGTTATAAAAGAACTGCAATTCCAAATATTCCTTTATTGATACATATTCTCTACACAGGCATATAGCCTTATTTAGACCAGAAGATAGAGTTGGTTGCAACTTGCAATTGAAATTTTAAGATATAGCAGGTAGAATCAGTCAACCCAAGCATAAGAGAAGGGCAACTTCTAGGTCTGGTCTCTTTTGCCATTTAAATGTGTTTTAGTTTGCAGTCAGTGTTGACAGCTACATTACCTGTTTGGGTGGGCAGTGGACACTAAGAAGAATCTCCTACAGTATACATTTAATGGTATGTTGGTACATGATTGGTGGGGACCCACCATTTAATGAGTTAAAGTAGTAGATATTCTAAACTGAAAAAAGTAGCCCTAGTGAATTATCATAACTTAGGATCATCTGATATGTGGATATGGAAGAAATGAACCATGTCTATCATTGTATTGTTGGTTAATTTGTCTTTACCATATACCTGTCAAGCACTCTGGGTTTCGTCTTTTTGTTTTTCGATGAATATTAGTGGAGAGTATTATAGCACCAGTATGGAACTTTGAGTGGTCCACAATCATTTGCTTCATGTCGGTAAGTTTCTACTGTTACTAGATGATAGACATTTTCATTATAATCACCTGAAATATGCAAACAAATCTGTAACAGAAGTGCATAGTTTGTACATAATTAAAGGATCACAAATCACCCTCAAGCACTACCTCATAATTTTACCACTATTTAAATCAAAAGATGGATAAAACACTACAAAACTCTAGTTCATAGTATCTCCTATTTTCTGCAACTCAAGATCATAGTATCTCTTATTTTTCTGCAACTTAAGTTAATAGTATCTCTTATTTTTCTGCCTTGGGTCTCGAACAGAATCCCAGGATTTGGACGGAATACTAATCCATACAAGCAAGAATCTTGCAATGACACCAACTGGCATGGTATTGATGTCATCACCTGTGGAACTTACATGAGACTCGAAGCAAGAGAGTATATTCTTGTAAGCTGCTATAATTTTCGATTTTGTTTATATCATTAAAAAAAAAACTCAAATTCAACAAACTTATCTATTCCAACATGATAAATATTAGCAAACTTAAATGAATCTCAACAACATCAAAACAATCCAAAACAAACTTGAAGTACTAAAATTGCAAGAAGCATCTCTTTCTACAATTTTCAGTTGTAAGCAATCTAATCTAGAACCTACAATCTGAAAAAACAAATCAGTATTTCTCATATTTCATTTACTAGAAGTCTAACAACTTCTATGAGAACATACAAATCAAATATGCAACTGGGTGTTTCTCAGTTCTCAATTTTTAGCAGTTTTATAAACTTCTTAAAGAACCCATACACCCAAAAAAGAAGTTATTTTCTCTATATTTCAGTTCTAAGGTGTCTATGAAGTAGAAGTCTAAAAGAGCTTATATATACTCTCTTTCAATTCCATGCATGGACAGTCCCTCTAAGAGTAGTCAGAGCTTACTTGGTGCACTGATTGAATCGATCATGTCTGCATATAACATTCTCCTCCACTCCTTCAGCTTAAAAACATTAGAAGTTGCTTCGAATGCCTAACAAATATCCCTCAGACTATTATATATAATGGGGTTGGGGTTGGGATCAATACAGAAGAAGAGGAGAGAGTTCCAGCAAAATTGGAGAGCATTTAACTCTGTTTCTGTTTCGAGATGGACGAAACCATGACAAAGAAAATGAGTTGGAGAAAGAGAATGCGAGGACGCCTGATTCTGATTGCTCAAGTATTTTTTTTTGTATCGCTCAATTATACTTCAGTATTGCAGGAATTTTACGTTTGTGATTCTTTGTCTTGTAGAGAGAGAGAGAGAGAGAAAAGAGAGATCGAATCTCATGATGGTGTTTTTGAGGACTGTCCTTTGGCTTGTTATTTGAACTCACATAGATGTTTTCTAGTGCGGTATTAGAGGGAGCATGTGAGAAGCAGAAAATTCCAAGTGATTAGTAATTTTTTTTTGGGACGTATTTTTCTCCAGTTGTAACCGGTTTTCCCAAAACCGTTTACACCCCTGAGGTGGCCACATGTCTCTTTTGACACCTCTTAACTATGGTTAAGATTCACTCACTCCTAAGGTTAATCTACCTATTCTTGGTTTTTAGAAAAAATTATAATTTTTTTTGTTAACTATGGTTAAAATTTACCAACTCCTAGGGTTAATTTTTTAAAAATAATTTTTCTAAAAGCCAAAGAGAGTTGGGTAAACCCTAGGGGTAGGTGAATCTTAACCACAGTTAAGGGGTGTAAAAAGGGACATGTGGTGACCACAAGGTTGTAACCGGTTACAACTGGAGAAGATCACCCGTCTTTTTTTTTTTTTTTTCGATGAGTCTCGTAAAGGTCAAAAAAAAGCTGGATGGAGAGAGAGCTATTTGTGGCTTATTTTTGTTTAAATCTTAACCCTAACACCATTAGTGGTGGAGAATTGTTGGGGTCTCAACTAACAGTCTAAGATAAGATTATTCACACGCGCGCGCACACACACCACCCCCTCCAACGCTAACCTAACCTGCTCAATCCATTTAAAATAAATAGAAATTTACATAAATTAATTTTGTTGTAAATTATAATAGCATTTAAACTTAAAAGTAATAGTTAATATATATATTAAGCGTATCATGATCAATTATTTAATTAGGTCTTATAGGGGCTTGGTAGCCCAACCTTAACCTGATCCTCTTGTCCAAAACCTCAGCTCTAACCCGTGAAAAGTTAGGCAGGTTCACGAATCGGGCCAGAACATGCCATGTTCAATCTTTGACCCCTGGAGATCGGTTCAGTCTATTGTCATTATTGATTTTGGCCATCTGAAATGATAGGATGTCTATTGTCTAAGGCTTGAACAGTTTGGATCTTCTAACCCGCATTAGGAAATATCAGAAACGGGCATGGAGGCCCATGCCCATTTACCGGATTTTGTATGCTGTAGTCCTAGGACTTGAAAAGTAACATGGAACAAATGATACGACACCTCTTATACTGATCCATCCCATCTTTGGATGGTTTATAACATTATTGATATGGCCCACTTATCATGTTGAAGATGTGGAATTTTCATAATCTACCACATACCCAGTACTAATCTTATCATAGAAACAATCAATGATCAGGAACAGAGAAAGAAATATCATGTTTTTTTCTCTAGGAAATCATGTGAGATGATCTTAGGTAGGTTCATCTTGATGGGGATGTATCCATGTTATATGAAACTGATATAGTATAAAAAATGCAGCGGTTCCGACACGGCATGTGGCTTTAATTGGGCGCATACTGTTCGGGCAACGTCAAAAATTATGAGAATATTTGAGAAATCAAATTTGAAATCTAGATTCATAAATAGTATGTGATTTTCATACAAATGTGGATGGAGATAGACTATGTTTTATGTTTGTTTCTATACTCAATGGAGATGATGGGCTTAGCAACATAAAGTGACCAGGCCCTTATTGTCGAAGAGTGGGCCCAGTTAATCATGGATCAAAGACCACTCAGTTAGTGGACCCCCACTTAATTGGATGAATCTGACTGTCAGTGCATGGACTTTTTGTTGTTTATTCTTGGTTGGATCCTCTTTTTTGTAGATTTGATGTTACGATCTTATTGGTATTTTTTCCATCAAAGGGATCAATCATAAATAGGAGTGGCAATGGGTCGCGTGTGGTGTGTGTGAGGTCTTCCTTCTCTTGACTGTCGCCTTGTGGTGTTGTTACCTTAACCAAAAAAAAGGTTGACGTTGTTTGGCATCGTTCCTCGGGAATGATTTTCCTTATCTCAGGAATAGAAATAACGTAAATGCATTTAACAACTCATTTTTGGGAAACGGTTTTAAAAATCATTTTTATTTTAGGTACAATTTGAGCGTAAATGTTATTGACAACTCTTTTTTAGGGAATGATTTTAAGAATCATTTTATTTTCGGTACAAGTTTAGCAAAAAAAATTAAAAAAATATGTTTCTCATAATTAAATCTAAGAAAGGCTTCCGGGATATAATATAATTTTGGATATTATATGACACTTATACATATATGTTGAGGAATATAACCATATTTAATATCTATAATTATTTTTTAAAAAAAACTTTTCATCCAAACATAATTCTTTTATTTCTTTTCATCACGATTGATTCCGATTCATGATTGATTTTGACGGAGAGATAATTGATTATAAGAATCAAAACTTCTAAGAATTAATTATTTTTCAAAATGAAAGAAACACGAAAATTGATGCCAAACTGCCTGAAGTTGTGGTGAATCCATCTAGTGCAAACTTGAAGCTGAACTATGGAAATGGCACAAAAGGTAATGTGCTTGGCGCAAAGATGGGCGTATTGATGTTTATTTTTCCAGGGGCCATTGGGCCCTCCTTATAAAGCACAGGATATAGGATACCAGAAATACTCAAGGAATCCATCTACAGAATCACTCCTACCCATATACATATCATGTATATACAGCGCGGTGTAATATAGCATTTTGCATCGATGATTATTTGATGCAAGCACGTGGACCCTTTTTGGGCCGCCACTACGTAACAAACATGATTGATAGGATCTTTGAAATGCTATGTTTTCTGATGTGGCGCCACGTATCGTATTTAAAAATAAATATATTTATATACAAACGTCCAAAAAACAATAAATGAAAGGAGATAATTTAGTTTATGAAACTAGCTTCGGAATCCTCCACATTAAAAGATCATATGCATGTGGAATATAATCACCAACCAACCACATATAATACTTCCCCTTACCTAACAAAAGGGAATAAAGACATTATTTGCAAGCTGTATGTTTTATGATATATATATATATATATATATATATATAAAAATGCGCACGCGCTCGAACACACATAATTATTGAAAAAAGATTAAAAAGATTCGGAGATGGCTGCATCTTCAGTACATTGTATTCTTCCTTGTCAATGTTTGTTGTGGGGTATACGTTTGAATGATTTACTCTGTTTTTAAAGAGACTTGACATTAAGAAACTCAAATTCCAAGTTTAAGGAGTTCTTTTTGGCATTTCTTGAAAGAATTATATTATTTTTAGAGTTATATAGATTATAAATTTGGACTACAAACGTCATCGTGTGTACTTGTACGTGTACGTACCTAACCCTATGATCATATCCTTAGCTCAGCCTTTTTTACTTTTTTACTGATGCCCGAAAAACTTTTAACTAAGGAGGTGATAGCATGTATGCACATGAGTATGGTGGGTGGTACGCACATACCTCCCACGTCTCCTTTTTTATATTCATTATCTGTGGTTAAGATTCACTCTTCTTTAAGGTTAATTTTTGTTTTGAGAAAAAATATTTCAAAAAGTTGAACTTTGGTTATGATTCACTCATTCATTTGATTTATTTTTAAAAAATAATTTTTCTACAACCAAGATTAGATTATTTATAACCGTGAGTGAATCTTAACTATAATTAATGAGTGTCAAAAAGGGACCCTAGGGCGGTGTGTGTGTTCTACCCAATAGAACGTGTGCATGCACACCATCACCTTCTTAGCTCAAGACCTTTCTGGCAAAGGAGGGTATGCTAGAGGAATAATGGGCCCCACCTCAGCTTCTTATACTCATTTTATGGATTTTTTAAAAAAAATTTTTGATAGCGTGGATATCCTAAGCCTTGAAAGCTCGGACTAGGCCGACGGGCTAACATAGGAAATCCACCCCATGCAGCCCTTATTGAGGGGAGCAGTGAATCAAACTCGTGACCTCCGGTTTACAGTTAGTCCAAGTGACCATGGGCTACACCCTCGGGGTTAACTCATTTTAGGGATTTCCTTGGGATAAAAATACAGAGTTTCTAGCTCCCTAGAGCTCAACTTTACCTACTCCTCTAGAGTAGGGCTACATGGGCCACACTACTACGATAACAAACACTATCATGTGATACTTGCCCCTCTTTCTTAAATCACGAGGTGTGCTCTTTTTTTTTTTGGGGCGGGGGGGGATTGGGATAAGATTTTATTAGCTAAAAATCATTATGACAAAATAGATTTTGTAAAATAAATTGTCAAATTATTATTTTCTCAAATAATAGTGTTCGGGGAATATGAAGTTGAGTCTATCATCTTCTTATTCCCAAATACTATTATTTGAAAAAGTGATTATTTGATAATTAATTTTACAAAATCAATTTTATCAGAATAGATTTTTGTCTAATAAAATCCTATCCAAACGCCACCTTAGGGGACATTTATATCGGATTTTTTTGGATTTAATCACTTAAAATTGATTCTAGGTTATTTTAGACGAATCTGGTTTTGTTCACTTAAAAAAATATCAGTTTTATTATAATTGATTTCTTAAAAATAAATTTATTTCAAATTAGGATGGGTGCTGATTTTGAGAGGAGAAAACCATTTTTTTTTCAATTTAATTTAGCTACCTAATAAGAGATAATTGCATTGTTCTTCAATTTTGGAAAAAAAAAATCTTATGTTTCCAAATCAAATAGGATTATTTACATAGAATCACTTATCTGAAATTGATTCTTTATAGAATGTGAACCAAATGGGTCAGTGATTATTTGACAATTAATTCTTATCATAATTGATTATAGATAATAGAATGCGATCCAAATGAGCCCTTAACTAATCCGAAAAATCACTATCATGTGAACATTTATGCTTGCAAATGCATTCAAAGTACGAATGGCTATTGTGAGGGGCAGAGCTATGAATATTTCCTTTAGGCTCTGTTTGTTTGTGGGGAAAATGTGATGGATAAGAAAGTTATTTTCAATAAAAATTATTTTTCAGTTTTTTTTTCCTAATCTTCACTTTTCTACTGCTGTTTGGCTAGAAAGAATGAAAAATATCAGAAAATCATACAATAATTATTAGAAAATAAAAAGAATATAAAAAATTTAATAATAATAATAATAAATAAATTTTTTAGAATAATTTGTGTTTTTATTTAGAGACCTTAGTAAAGGGTCTCTCCAAAGAATTAACTTCCTTCCATATTTAAGGAAAAAAATTTCCATGGAAAATATTAATTCGTGGGAAATTTTTTTTACAATAAAGTGTATTTTCCAAGGATACCAAACACTTAAAGGAAAACTTTTCCATTGGAAATGATTTCCTGTACCTATTTTCCTCTTAAATTAAGAGAGCCTTGGGGAAGGGCTGAAGTACATATATGAATATAATTAATGGGATTAAGGGTATAGGGTCTTGGGGGTTCGAAGGTGTAGCCCCGAGATTTTTTTTTTCCAGTAATGAGTCATCGTAATCATAAAATTCTGTTAATGTTACGTACCAAAATATGGGCCCAATAACAAGGAAAAAACAGAAGAGATGTAGATCCCACCTATAACTACCGACAACCCACATCGTGTGGGTGCAAAAAAAAAAAAAAGGTAAATAAGTGAGAGAGTAAAAGAAAGAAAAAACAAAAGTTGAAAAGACTTGAAAAGTCTCGTGACACAAACTACTTTTTTTTTTTTTTTTGACACAAATTAGCTCGTGACACAAACTACTTTTTTTATTTTTTTTTGACACAAATTAGCTCGTGACACAAACTACTTTTTTTTTTTTTTTTTTTTGACACAAATTACGTTTTGAATGTAATAAACAATAAAAAAAGGAAAGGTGAAAAGACTTGACCACTTTTTACCCGTGTTGTCAGAATCGGACTGAGCATCGAACCGGTAGAATGACTGGCTCCCGGTTCCATCGGTTTGATCGGCTCAACCGGTCCAGTTCAACCATGTATTTTTTACAGAAAAAACCATTTTTTTTTACATGGTTCTGACCGATTCAAACCGGTTCTTAAAGAGTACCAGTTTTAAGGGTTTTGGGAACCGGCGAGGGGCGGTTCGGGTTCCACGGATTCGTCCGGTCGATCTGGTTTTGACAATACAGCATTTTACCACAAGCCTTTACCCGGTGGGCCTTAAGTTTAAACTAATTTTAAAATCAAAAAGATATGTTTGGTCTTCCTCACCCGATTTGCCAAACTTAAGATTTTCTCTTTAGGCAGAGCAGGAGAGAAGGGGGATACGTTGAACTCCCTTATTGATTTCCTAAGCTCCTCTTGGAGAATCCAAGAGCTCATAATTTGGTTACCGAAACTCTAGACATAATCAAGATCCCATTTAGTATGCGAGGAGCTAGAATCTTCCCATCTAGCACTATTTTCAAGTCATGAATGTTTTCTTTGAAATCAGCATATCATGTCTTGGAGAAGTACCAGATGGTACTTGACAATAATTCAGGTCCTTCACCTTCTTTGGTCAGCAATGAAGTATGGAAGCAAACTTGGAAGATCTCTATTCCGTGGAATCCGTAACTCACATGTTCCTCCAGTGCGATTTTGTAATAGCTGCTCGACTAGCTTTTTTTTATTATTATTTGAGCTGAATTAGGATATCATGGTTGACTTCGCCAGTATGGCCACAGCTCTATGAGCCATATGGCTGGCCTGAGATGATGTGATTTTCTCTCAGATGCTAAGGCCGACCCAAGAAGAGCAGAAAGTTTGGCCGCTGAGATTGTAAACCATCAACAAAATTCCCCCCATCTGGGGTCCAACGTCATGACAGTTTCATTTAGATTCAGCCACCATTGATGGGTTTTCGAAGATAAATTGAGACGGAGCCTTTTGTGGATCATGGCGCAACGAGGATTGGGATAGTGGCGAGGGGCCACAAACCATGGTGATTGATAGGTTTTCCTTAGGGTTGTCAATGGGCTGGGCTAGGTAGGGCTTGGGCCGAGTTTGGGTGGGCCCGGTTCTATATGGGCCTAACAAATATAAGCCCAAGCCTTGTTCATTTTTCACTCGGGCTTGGGCCGAGCTTTGGCTTTGTTATGGGTCGGGCTGGACAGGCCGGGGACCAGGCCAGCCCATTTATATTCATTAAATATTTTTTTATATTGATAATATGTATATAACTTTGTTATAATATATATAATATGTAATTATTATATAACTCTTGTATTAGTGGTACATAACCCTACATTTTTTTTTTTTGGGCTCAACTCAACAATACCAAAAGGCAAAGCTGAAAGCTTACCCGAAGGAAACACACACACTCACTCATACACACCACACACACACCACGAAACACACACAGCCCAGATAAGCTTCATCCGAACGCATTAGTGATACACTATATATTAACATACATGTAACTATTGTATTACTGGTACATAACCTTATATAAACACTGTGTATAATAGTGTTATAGGTGTTGACGGTTAGTCTAAAAATATTCACAAATCAAAGCACAATTAATTACCATTAACAAAGAAATAAAATAAATAATTATATAATAAATCACTCGAACTGAGAGGTGCTCGAAAAGTCTTTTTTAAAGATAGTCGAAGCCTTCTATTGTGCAAGGGATAAGGTAGTTCTATCTCTGGGATTTAACTCAGCTCGGATTCATCCGATCTTTCCTTACAAGTTTGCATTACTTGACGGAAGACAATGGTACCCAGCCTCCTTTAGAATGCCTGAAAAAATTAATTTTAAATTAAAATTGAATTTCTTCACAACTTTAAATTTAATCACATATATAAAATTAATTAAGTTAATTTTATTTCATCAAAACATTAATTTCAATTAAATTAATCTCATGAAAACGCCCCACAAAGTAAGGTTTAAAATCGGGTTAAATTATTTTCCGATTAAACCAAAACACTTTAAAATTTAAAAATTAAATTATATTAAGTGTTTGCAGATTGTTTAAAAATCCGCCAGAGTCTCCCATTTGTATATGCGGTTTCAGGTTGATGGATTAGTTTAATTAAGGACCGATCCAAAAAATTGACTATCTGATTGGATTATCTTAAGATACTAGTTAGTTAGGGTGGACCCAATAGAGTTTGTCCAATTAGTCTAGACAAGAGACGATCTATTTGGATGGTCAAAAATTGATCTCGATGTCTGTCTAAAAAGACGATCCATTTGAATTGTCAAAAATTGATCCCGATATCTATCTAAAAAGACGATCTGTTTGGATCAATTTAGCGGGTCCGAACTAAATAGTCCGGTCCCAAGAAAGATCAGTCCACATAATCTGGATGAGAAGTATGTCTTGAACCCACCAGTATATATCTCTATGACAGGGTATACAAACTTGGTCTGATTAGAATTCCGCAGAGTTTCGGCGTCTAAGAAGAACCATAAGCTAATTCACTCATTCTTATTTTCTATTTATAGAGGAAATGGGATGAGCATCTTACTCAAGGAATTCAATAGACACAAGTTATGACATTAAAGTCCACCATGACTAGATCCATGATGGTATAAGGTTAAGTGAATCATCTCATGAACACATGCATGAACCCATGCTTTAAGGAGTCGAAATTGAGAGAATCTAAACACCTCAAAACCGTTGGGCAATAGAGAGTCTCAAGTCAATACCCCATAGTTGCACATGAGTGATAGGTTCATGTCCCTTAATCATAGCTATTGGTTTCCAATATCAAAATTGATCCAATGATCCACATGTATTGAAATGACCAATATCCAAATACATTAAGACAAATAATAATAAAATCTTATAAATTTATTGTTTTAAAATTAAAATAAATCCAACAATACGTATATATTAAAATACATTGCCTACTAAAACAAATACTGGTATAATAGTGTATAATATTGTCATACACTGGTATAACAGTGTATGTATAATGTATAACAGTCTATATATACACTATTATAACAGTGTATATTCTACTGATATATATTAATATATTATACACTAAAAAGAGTACACTGTTGTAACAGAGTGTATAACATGTATAACTCTGTATTTCACTGTTATAACAGTTTATATATATATATATATATAAGGAAATAAGACCTTTCTCTGCTCTCCCAACCCCAATCCATCCGATCTTATAACTTCTATTTTAGAGATAACACATGGATTTTCTCTTTAATCTCCACCGTTCAAGTTTGGGACCCACTATCTCATTCTGGAGCCCTCTATATCTCCATTATTGTAGAGTCATCTCTTATCTCCAACTCTTACAGGTTTGGGATCCACTATCTCATCCTAGAGACATCTCTATCTCCACTATTGTAGAATTCTCTCTTATCTCCAACTCTTGGGTGTATTAATTTGAGTTTAATACTAAGAAATTTATGGTTTTTTATTAAATGTTATTAAAATATAAATTATTATTATAAAGTCAGTTAATTAATACAAATTATAATGTTTATGAAATAAAAAAAATTATATTATTAAAATATATTACTTAATATTTAAATAAATAAATAATATTATTTAATTTTAGATATTTTTAAATTATTACCCGTGCATCGCACGGGGTCTCTACTAGTATATATATATATAGAGAGAGAGAGAAGTGGTATAAAACAGCACACTGTTTTGTTTTTGGTTCAAAAATAATGGGAAGGGGTGGCAACCCCTTACGGCCAGGGCAACCAGTGGGAAGATCGACACCACGGGACTCACTAGTGAGGATCTATATATATATATAGAGAAAGAGAGAGAGAGAGCAGTGGTATAAAAGAGTACACTGTTGGTGGTATATATATAGTGTACTAGCAGAGACCCGTGCGATGCACGGTAATAATTAAGAATATATAAAATTAAATAATATTGTTTATTTATTTAAATATTAAGTAATATATTTTAAGAATATTTCATAAATTTTATTTTTAATAGAATAAGTTTTTTATTATTTGATATACGTTATTATTATTTGTATTAATTAATTAATTTTATAATAATAATTTAGTATTATTTTAATTACATTTATAGGAAAATCATAAGTTTCTTAGTATTAAGCTTAAATTAATACACCCAAGAGTTGGAGATAAGAGAGAACTCTACAATAGTACAGATAGATATAACTCTAGGATGAGATAGTGAATCCCAAACCTGTAAGAGTTGGAGATAAGAGATAGTCTACAATAGTGGAGATAAAGAAGGCTCTAGGATGAAATAGTAGGTCCAAAATTTGAACGGTATAAATTAAAGAGAAAAACCACGTGTTATCTCTAAAATAAAACTTATGAGATTTGAGGGATTGAAGTTTGGAGAGCAAAGAGAAAGTCTTATTTCTTTATATTATAGTAGTAGATAACATTGTTCTAACGGTGTATTCATTGCATATAACAGTTTTTTTTCTTGAAATATTTCAGATGTGATAAATTTATAGACAAAACAAGCCTTTCACCCTTAGGGTTCATCCATCTAATCTTGGTTCTTAGAAATTTAACTTTGGGTTAATATTCATTAACTGTGGTTAAGATTCACTCACCCTTAGGGTTCATCCATCTAGTTCTTCGAAAATTAACTTTATGTTAGTTAACATTCATTAACCGTGGTTAAGATTCATCCTAGGATTCATCCATCTAAACTTGGTTTTTAGAAAATTAACCTTAGCTTAGTTAACATTCATTAATTGCGGTTAAGATTCACTCACCCTTAGGGTTCATCCATCTTAACCTTGTTTTTTTTTAAAAAATAACCTCCGGTTACTTAACACTCATTAATTGTGGTTAAGATTCACTAACCTCTAGAGTTCATCCATTTAATCTTGGTTTTTAGAAAAAAAAAATATATTAACCTTAAGTTAATTAAACTTAATAATTAAAAAAAAAAAAAAAAGGAACATGTGGTGGGCTATGGGCGCGCACACATTCCGCCAAGAGGGAATGTGGGCGTGCCCAAACTATCAGTTCCCAAAAATAAAACATAAATTAAAATATTGGAATGGGCCAGGGCGTTAAGTAGTCAAGCCCAAGCCCGACCCAAATTAAATTGGGCCTAAAATATGGGTAATGAATGGGCTTTTTCCGGCCGGTAACACCCCTAGTTTTTCCATCCTATTCAGGTGAGCTCGCTTCTAGCTGCTGAGACATTTGCCATAAAGGAAAGTTTGGAGTTGGCAGGAAGACAAAGGGTGGAATCTGTTATAGTATAAAGTGATTCCCAAGTGTTGGTGAACGACGGGTCCACGGGTCCTTCATCAACAATGGGCGGTCAGTCCAATCTTAAATCTCCTCGGCCCCGAGAATTGTGTTCAGTCGTCGTCGAGCGAATTCAACAGTCCATATTCACGTTCAAAAGGCTATGCGGTTGCTTAGGATGGTAGGGAGTTCTCTGTCTTTTGTTAGGGTGAGAGGTCAAAACCTCCCTTTTAACCCTCCGTTATGGACATGAGTGTTCTCTAATTTCGTTGATTTTCCTTATGACTGGTGATCTTCTCCAGTTGTAACCGGTTTTGTCAAAAACCGGTTACTCCCCTGTGGTCACCACATGTCCATTTTTACACCTCTTAACTGTGGTTAAGATTCACCTAGCCCTAGGGTTCACCCACCTATATTTGGTTTTTAGAAAAAATATTTAAAATAAATTAACCCTAGGAGTTGGTAATTTGTAACCACGGTTAACAATTTTTTTTAATATTTTTTATAAAAACCAAGGATAGGTGGGTGAACCTTAGGGGTGAGTGAACATTAACCATAGTTAAAAGGTGTCAAAAGGGACATGTGGCCACCTCAGGGGTGTACCTGGTTTTGGCAAAACCGGTTACAACTGGAGAGGAATAGGTGCCTTTCCTTATACATGTTCTTAGAATTACTATTAAAAAACAAATATGTGTAGATAACTAAGTGCTGTAAGTTTCAATCCAAACGATAGTTACTTAAGGTCTACGAAGTATAGGGATGTAGAGTTGAGTCTATCTCATCACTTCTTACGTACATATGCCTCATCTGACAGGAAACGGATTTGGTTTGGCCCTTGCTTGACCAAAACCGTATGGCCTTACTCACATAGCCCATTTAACTGCCCTTTTAATCTTGGTTAAGAAATTTTAACTCTTATGATAATAAAAAATTAATATTCTTTTCCTAAAAACCAAGGTTACATGGTTGAACCTTAAGAGTTAATGAATCTCAAAACTAGTTAAAGAGTGATAAAAGGGACACGTGTTGACATGTGGGATGAGGGCCCTCCCCAAACCAAAAGCATTTGGCCCCATTCACACAGCCTCTTTAACTGTCATTTCGACATTTCAACACCGGTTAGGAAATATTAACTACTATGATTTTATTTTATTTTTCCTCAAAAAACCAAGTTAATGACTGACAAAAGGGACACATGGCAACCTATAGAATATGGGCGAGACGTGCCAGATCAAATCCCATTCTTTAGCATATATATATATATATATAAGAAATGCTAACGACCACTTAATGTATGAAATTATTAATAATAAATTAATATTCTTTTTCTAAAAACTAAGGTTACATGGTTGAACCTAAGAGTTAATGAATCTTAAAAATAGTTAAAGAGTGATAAAAGGGACACGTGTTGACCTGTGGAATGAGAGCCCTCGCCAAACCAAAACCATTTGGCCCCATTCATAGAGCCCCTTTAACTGTCATTTCAACACTGGTTAGGGAATTTTAACTCTTAGGATTTTATTTTATTTTTCCTCAAAAAACTAAGTTAATGACTGACAAAAGGGACACATGGCAACCTATAGAATATGGGCGAGATGTGCCATATCAAATCACATTCTGCCGCATATATATATATAGGAAATGCTAACGACCACTCAATGTGTGAAATTGTTAATAACCACCAAGACATTTTTTCATAGGGGACGATTTATTAAATAAGAGAGAGAAAAGTCAAACTGTATTTACTCTCTCATGCATTTAATGACTGATCTCCTATAAAAAGACTAAAGTACCCTTACCTTTAGTGAATTTTGATAATTAATGCAGGGGTAAAAATGTCTTGGTGGTCGTTACCAAGTTCGAGTGGTCATTAGCAAGAAATGCTAACGACCACTGAATGTGTGAAATTGTTAACGACCACAAAAACATTTTTTCATAGGACAGTTCACTAAATAGGAGAGAGAAAAGTCAAACTATATTTATTCTCTTATGCATTTAATGTTTGGTCTCCTATAAAAAGACTAAATTATCCTTACCTTTAGTGGATTTTAATAATTAATGTAGGGATAAAAATGTCTTGGTGGTCGTTACCAAGTTCACCCATTGAGTGGCCGTTAGCAAGACCCATAGATAAATGATCAATTTTTCTTAAACTTATAATTTCAATGTTTATATAATAATAAAATCTTAATATTGTATATTTCTTATTTTTGTCCTTCACTCTTTTTTATGTTGACCATCAATACATATTTTAAAAATAGTCTTTTTAGATTATTTTTTTTCTTCAAACACCCATGCATCGCACCTGGTCTTCGCTAGTTAGTATATATATATATATATATATATGACCTAAAGAATGACACGTACATTTGCAACTACATTCATGAATGCTGTTACCATATATACGAGCTCTCTACATGGTCTCTCATTCACAGAAATGATGGGTTGGGGTTGAATGTAAGAATACAAGGAGACCAAAACATTACTTGGTAATACCTCCTATTTAAGGGGAAGGATTTAGGCAACTTATATCTTTAAGATCTTGAGTTATCTACCTCTTTACAGATTTTTCACTTTCGTGCCCCCCACTTCTTTCAAGTTGGGGTTCCTTCTCAGAAATCTGTCTCTCCCTCTTCCATGAAATAGGCAACAATGCACAGAGGACTTCTATGATTTTTTATTTTTTTATTTGGTAACGATGATGCCCGACCTCTTAGAGCACCGACTAAATCCCTCAGGTACATGCATAACCACCCAATCCACATGCACTAGGAAAGAAAGGATAAATCCCTGAACTCAAGACCTCCGCTTCCTGAGGCGTGGTCCTAGCTAGCAGCACCCACCCCGTTGTTGGCATAGTGCGTGACAAAATGACAAATTGTCTGTCGTAGAGCATAAGTGTATCTTAGCCTTATCATCAGTCCCAAATTACCAATGGCAAAACTTGTTTCCATATATCAAATACTGATTTGCTCTAATAAATCACATTTAGTTATGAAGATCCAAATCCCTTTGCGTCCATAGCTCCAATCCACCCAAGTCTATCTAATCTAATTGCAAGTTCCGAGCTAACAAACTTTTATGCTAAGATCACTATAGTTAGAACGGAGTATTCGTTGTACCCAAACACCCCCTAACTCCATCACCATCTATTCTTTCCCTTTGAAAATTCACTCCTAATTGATATTAAGGGAAGGACTTCTAAGAAAACATCAACAGTAGAATTGAGAGATTATTGTTTTTAAATAGGGAACAACCCTGGTGGACAAGATGCTTATCTTTAGTGAATGGTTTAAAAAATCTTGGTTTAAAAGGCAATGTTTGTATTTTGTGCTCAGAACTCACAAAAGATTGAAGTCTCAAAGTTTTTTATATCTGCTAGAAGAAATGAATTTATAGAACTATCACCAAAGATTCTAATTTATTTTAATAAGAGCATTCAATGAAAATGATAAGGTACAGAGGTATCAACCTATACCTCTTCACATTTAACAAAGCTTTGTAGGATGATAGGTAACATTAACATAAATGCTGGCCTAAGCGTCCCCTTGTTAAGTATGAATATATGCATCATACAGTAATAACACCTGCAAAAACAGAAAGAAATCAACTTAGTGAATAAATTTCATATTGCAATTTTCAAGCCTTATTTTTCACAGAGAACTCACAAAACCTACTAACAATTTACTTATGAATTCTAAGGTAAAATTTATAGTAGATATGGAAAAACAATTTGTTCTAAACATGAAAAGGTTGATTGTTCAAGCCTGTGCACGTTTGCATGTATATATGTAGGAGAGAGCACATTATAATTATATGCAATAATCTGAAAATCTGTGTTAATTGTTGCAAGTCTATATGTAAACATTTGTAAGATGTGTACACGAATGCATGCTAGCACACAATAATTATCAAAAAATATGGAAACTAGCCAATGGTGTGCATCCTTGGAGAAGTTTGGGCCTCTCATTTTAGTGGGAGTTGCACATTAATAAGGGCAAAAATATCATTTTCATGAAAAAAAAATCTCGTATCCAACATATCGCAAGATATTTTCAACATGATTCGTGGAAAGGAGGGGGGTGAATTAGGGAAATCATTGAATATTTCAATGAAACTTCAGAATTCAAAAAATATAAAAACCACCAATGTACATAAGAGAAGCATTTGGAGTGAGGCAAAGACGCGCGCTGAAGGCAGTGTATCATAATCTGATATGGATACAACATATACAAAATGTTTAGTATATATTATTTTAGTAGGCAATTGAGCATGGTACTTAGCTTATAATGTCATAATTAAACGAAAACATACATATGATTTATGTCTTTTTTCTATGAAGATCTTAGTTTAATTTTTAGAGGAGAGCAAGCCCCAGATGTAGATTTGAATTTTTTTTCCAAACTCTCATTGTGGGAGCAACACATGTCGTTGCTACCCCCTTCGACAGATTAAAGAAACGTTTTTCTCAAAGGAAGTTTTAGGTTTAACTTGCTACAGAGGTAGCCTGGAAAAGTTATGACACATGTCGCTACCTCAATAAGAGTTTGAAAGTCTGCGTATGGAGCTAGCATTCATGTAATTTTTATTCTATTTACAAAAATTAAATAATGAAACTAATAGTGTTTATAAGGATAATTAATCGTAATTTTTTGTAACATAATTAAGTAATTGTTATTCTTAGCATGAGGGCTACCCTTCCAGCTCTATTCTTCCTCCCCCTATCCTGTAGGAAGGCATGGAGCTGCTGCTTGAGCAAGTGAAATACAGAGGCTCCAGCCGGGGAGCGAGGGAGCGAAGCAGGTTGCGCGGGCTTGGGGAGTTCCGGACTGTGCAGGCAGGATCTACAAAGTTCTATTGGCAATCTGAATGTATGTAGGTGGGCCGACCCCAGTAAAGGCTTCCAGACAAAGGAAGGAATTGGATGACGGGAAAATGAAGTTAGACCCCGACATCCCAATGTGTATTTGTATTATTCGTTGTTCACAGCTTGACTCTCATTTCTGGAGCGTTACAAAAATTAAATAATGAAACTAATAGTGTTTATAAGGATAATTAATCGTAATTTTTTGTAACATAATTAAGTAATTGTTATCCATGATTGAAAGTATGTTACAATTATTTATTTGAATTTTTCCTAATTATTAATTCATTTATAAATATTTGAGCTAATGTGCTGATTTGGGCCCAACCGAAACTCAAATCAGTGAAAATAAAGCAAAGAAACAACAATTCTCAAATTTCCAAATATCACACAATGTTGGTCGAAATTTCCCAATTTTGGCCGACATTATGCATATTAAAGAAGAAATCAACAATATATTGCACGATATCCACTATATATTTGATATATTGGGAGAAATAGTGATATTTTGTTGAAAATATGTAAAAGATAACTACCAGGGGAAATATTTCCCCAGCCTGCAAGATGACAAAACAATAGCCAATATTTCAATATATCAGCCGAAATTTCGAACCATGAACAAGGGAAATGGGGTACACATGTATACTGATTTTCAGATGATGAATTCTTCAGACACTTTTCTTATCCCTGCGAAAATTTGCCTGCTCCAATATAACTCAAGGGAATTATATAGCCCGAGATCTGGAGATCTTGGTACTTAATCTAAAAATCGAGGAATTCACATCCTTGTAAGGTATGTAAAATAATGCTCTAATATGCAAGGGAAATTGCAATCCTTACCCGTAAAATCTCCACATATATAACAAATAATCGCATTATGATACAATTTATCAGAATTCACAAAGTTTTTGATGGATGTATTACCTTAATCAAGATCATGTATTACAATACGGATGCAGTTGCAACATCTAGGCAGCCTGCAGACACACCACATCACCATATCAACAAAGAAAAAGGAACCAAGTAACTTTGCATGTTAGATGGATGCAACTGATTGGGTGGCCAAATTTTCAAGCTAGTGTTACTTTTTCTCTGATTGATAAATATGTGCTACTATAAACTGCTACCAAAGTTATTAGTCAAGTTTCAGTTGATAAATTTCAGCCCCTTGTTGTTAAGTCATAAGTTGTGATGGTGATCAGTTCATGACCGCCAACACCCTCTATCAGTAGCATCAGGTCCTTTATGGCATAAAATATCTATGTTTGTAGTCCCAACATTGGGGACTGCATGATATATGATGTTGCAAGTTGCAACCTACAAGCACCTTCATAAGGTGGCAAGGGAGTAAAGGTTTTTACAGAATGTCTAACATGTTATCCATGGATCACCACCAAATATAGATTGCTTCAAATCTATTTACCAAATACAGTTCCAAATATCTTCTATGTTAATACCATTTATTATTGTATTGAGTTAACACCTACTTCATTTTTCTTTATTTTCACATGTTAAGATATATTTATTTATTCATTGTGATAGGCATGCAGGTCAGGTACCGGTTAGAAGTGGTGAGGACAGGTTTCGAACCCAGGTCATTGTATCAACCCCTAGCCAACTTAATAAACTGGCATCCCCGTCTCTTAGTAAAAACTATACTGATTAAAAGACGATGGAATGCTTAGATGACGCTTTACCTTCTCATTGGTTGAGGTGAAAACGGCTTTAACTGCCTCAAAAACCTCTTCCGCGGGCTTTCCAGCATCAATCTGAGAATGGAGTAACAACGTAAGCTGTTGTAATCAGAACATTCATGAACTTTGCGAAGAAGGAAACATAAACAATACATTACCTTCCGGACTCTCCCCTTAGAGCTGTAATAGTCAACCACAGGGAGACTAGATTCTAAGAAGACCTTAAACCGCTTCCTTATCGTGTCAATGTTATCATCATCTCTTCCCTTCATTACCCAAAAAAGGAATTAAACAAACATAATTAATTAATTAAATGAAAAAAAAATTCAAATGATGTGCAGTAACAAGAAGACAGAGAGGGAAAAAGAATAAACAGAAAGAGAGAGAAAGCTACATCTGTCTAACCTGGTTCCTATTCAAAAGGCGCTTCTCCATCTCATCTTCTGGACAATCAAAAAATAGCACAAATTCTGGCACGATTTTAGTCTGCAAAATAATCAAGAATTTCCCTTAAATGACAGACACAAGGAGGCATCCTGAACTCACGGTTTTCAAGACAAAAAAAATCAACTGGGAAAACCATTTTAATCAGAAAAAATTTATTTGTAGACAAAAAGTGAATGAAAGCAAGACAGAATTGTAACTTGTGTGGTAGGCTTACCACTTCCTCAAATGCCGCACGGTTCTCTTCATTACGAGGGAAGCCATCAATGAGAAATTTGTTGTTATCACTTTCCTGCATTGCCCGCTGAAGAAGCTTAACTGTTACCTCCGAAGGAACAATCTTTCCCTCCTTTATCATGTTCTGAATCATGGTCCTGTAGCAACAAAGATGACCATTAGAGCCAAGAGTTTTATTATCAAGGTGGAGTATGAAAAGAGAGAACATTTAATGGAAATAAGAACCCCAAGCTTATTAATCCAACAGAAAATTCTAATAAAAACAGTTGAAAAACAGGAATTCTAACATTTAAGCATCAAATTTCTGTCTACCTGGAAGTAGCCTTTAAGATTAATTTCTACACAAAGCATGGAAACAGCAAACTAAGAGATTTACCTAGGCCAAAAAGTTGACCTGAGTGGGTTATCTCGACCATCTGATTTATAAAATTATTTCGACAGTCAAAAAGGTCAAAAAAATAGTTAATACTCAAAACATAAAAATCTTTGGATCAGATTGTTAGGATCATCCCATCAGGTCAATTTTTTGGCCTAGGATATCTCAGTGGGACCGATCAAATGGGGGGTTTCAACTCACACCGCCATTTATATGGCAAAGTGGGTTGGATGGGTGTGGGACATCCTACCCAAATATTTGTCCGAGATAATGCATTTATCAAAACATTCAGAAATCAGGAACTAAAAATGTCAACAACTAAAAATGTCAACATCAGCGACAAATCCTTGGATAGAAATAAATACAATTGGGAGATATAAGGAAAAAAGGTAAGAATAGAAAACATTTTTAAAGGAAAACATTTGAAGTCCCAAATTCATATAAAATTTCTAACACAGAATTAATGGTACACCCCCACTAAAACCATAAATCTAGTCTTCCAGCATACGACGCACACTTCCAAGGGGTGAAACCAGCCATTTGATGGCTCCCGCCTTATTGATCTCCGATGACAAAAATAGGCCAGATTGGATAATCCTAACTGTCTTCTAACAGGAAATCAAAAGTACTCCCCTCAGCAAAAGTAATGTTACAATTCTCGTTCCTGGGTTTTTATTGGCTAGAGTTTTTCTCGGGATAATTTCAAATCTGGATTTTTTTAAGGTATTTCTCGCCCAAATTTCGGCAATCATTCAAAAAATATATTGAAATTAAAAAAAATAGTAATAAATATCAACAAGTTATAAATTCATAAAACCAACAAAATTGTGTATTTCTAATGATATTTTTAAAATCTTGGCTAAATCTCGCGATATATATGGGATAAAAAGAGAAAATTATATTTCTCGTGAGATTTTTAAATTATCACGATAAGAACGGAGTTTAAAACTTTAAATGTTTTTCTCGGGAGAAATTGGGTATTTCTCGGGAGATTTGTAATAATGAGTAAAACTATAAATGTAGCTTACTAGCATACGGGGCACAGTGGCACACATCAATGGGGGTAAAACCAACCATTGGTGGCTCCCACAGTATAGATCTCCTACGAAATAGGACAGATAGGATAATCCTAACCGTCCAATCTATTTCTTTTGGACAGACAAAAAAGTATGACAAGTTGCCCAGTAAGAAGGTTGATTCCCCCTTTGGGGCCAGTCCTATCCGGATTTTCCGGACTTTCCTGGTGAGGTGGGTTGCAGGCTCTCGTCACACCCCCGGGGACTTAGACAAGTTGCCCAGTAAGAAGGTTGAAGATAGGGTCTGGGTTCCATTTCTCACTCGCCCTTTGGGGCCAGTCCTACCCGGATTTTCCGGACTTTCCTGGCGAGGTGGGTTGTGGGCTCTCATCACACCCCTGGGGACTTTGTCCTAACCCGAAGGGTTATGGACACCGCAGGTTACCAAAAAAAAAAGTTGAAGATAGGGGATACGATGATCCAAACTTTATCATCAACATGGATACCATCAAATGGTGGGTCTCATATTTGCATGAGACAAATTTACCGATAGGACATTCTTAGACTGTCCTTACATTATAATCGATGTCTACCTTGAATTCCCAATCTTTCTAACATGTGAATAATAATCACATTGAACCAGGCGTAATCATAGATTTGCAACACTGATAAAGAAGTAGCTAATTTGATCTACAAAAACTCCGCCCATAATTTGGATGACTTGGGTGGAAAAATAATAAATTAACCTCAGTACCCATTTTCAGAACCGGATTTGATTTCTGCCCGGAGAAGATCACCAGCACTGAGATGGGTGTATCCAAAGTTTTGGACAATTTTGGCACACTGGGTGCCCTTGCCACTACCAGGACCACCTGTTCGAAAGTTCAAACACAATCACTAAATTAGCTCAGGAAGCTCTTTGTTAATTTACTAAATAGAAGAGCAAATAAAGGAAGGCCCCAATTAAAAAGCTGGAGAAAAAATTGTGAAGAGACACCCAAAAAATATACCAGAAAAGGGAGAGAAAAAAAGAACAGGAGATAAAATATCCTTCAAGCTGTAATAGCATCACCACATCTGCACTATATCCCCACCATTAACTCATAATTACTGTCCTTTTTCTTAGAGATACTTGCCGGGAGGATCAAATGTTATTATTTATGTTGAAGGATAATCAGAACTAGTGAAGGTAAAACTTGGTAAGTTCAATTCATGTAAGGCCAGGACTAATATTCAAACCTTGCATTTTACAGCATAATAGCTTACCTAGTTTGCAGTTAGGTCTGAATTTATGTGTTTCTCAATACGCTATATTTTGATATGCTAATGCAGAAATAGCTCCGTTTAGCCATTCAGTTTGCTCAGTCAATTTATAATTATGTAAAACTATGGCCAACCTCGGATTATATACCAAGTGGGAATAATTATATCTTCATCTCTGCATTAAATCTAAGAACATCATATTATTTCAGCACCAACTTATCCAACAAGACCGTAGTAGTTTCAAGTAAAGCTTTTCGCAAAAGGATTTCCAGACATGCATCTATTAATTTGTGGTGTCCAGTGGTGAATAAATGTATCACAGGTGTAGCTACCGACTACTATTAAAAAGTACAACCATTACATCATACTGCAATCTAGAAGTTAGCCTTCGGACTCGATCTTTATGTCTCAGTATATATTTTTTATTCCGCTAAGTTGATAGTAGTTAGCAGGGCTACTAAAGAAGCACTCTGATACTGTATAAATCCAAGAATTTCATAGAAGCCAATGATATATAAAGATGATATCAATTCAAGTCCCTTTTGAGATCATGTAACACTTGTTTATATAAATCGGGCTTGGTATTGAAGCGGATGTGTTAACAGTTCTCAAAAGTCTGAAGCAATTTGTTCTCTTTCTTTGGGACCACTCGAAGTGCCAGTAGACTTGTACAATGTGATCTCTCTGTATAGATCTTTTGAAAAGTCAAATTTGGGTGTTCACAGAAAATAAAATATGGTCAAATCAGGTCCAAGTAAACCTCACATTCTGATGAATTTTCTTTGTTAAAACAAACACGGATAAGAACATAATATGGTGATTCTCAACTCTCACCGGAACAAAAAAAAAGAGTGAGAAACACAAGACATCCTTAAATTAAAGGAGCATTGATCTTGCATTTTACTAACCAACGAAATGCAAGGCAGGTGTAAGAATTCATTATCACTTAGAATATCATTTGTCATAAAAACCACAAACTGTTACAGACAGTGATAGATGTTAAAGATTGTAATAGTAAAAATTCAGCATTGCAGGAGATTGGGGAACTTGTACACTTTAAAACCATTGAGTGCTCACCTAAAACAAAAACAACTGTGACCTTCTTCTCATTTGACAAGCTTCCATTTACTTTCTACAGAAAAAGTACACTTATCATATGGCAACATCAAGGCACATAAGAATATCAGAAAATGAAATAAAAATTGCTTGTAAGAGTGACGGCATGATGAAGGCAATCTTCAAGAATTTAACGTAAATATGAACCAATAACCCTTTATACAATCTGTAATTAATGGATAGCCATGAACTACAATCTATTGGCTTATCCGCCTAAAAATTTCACAGTACAAATTCTGAAGTTAATGAAGATGTCAATCAGGTGAACCAGTTCTTTTGAATTTTGAGGTATAAAATGGTTTTGTACATGCAGATAATAATGAGGAAAACACAGCGTGATGCGGCTGATGCCCCTGTACTCTAGTCCCCCATTTGGTCCAGTGACTGCATAGACCCGAGACTAAGCTAGTATTCCTCAGCTATTACAACCTTCTTCAACACAGAGAGAACTAGATGCAGCTACAAAAAGTTTCCCAAATCCCTTTGACCTTTTTTTTAATTTTTCTTTCTAATATGGAAACCTTTTATCTATTTGTTTTCCTTATTGGTATTAAGGAAACCTTTTATACGCCTGATAATAAGTCATGTCTGTTTTATTTATTTTGTGAACTATGCAGACTTTCTGCGAGTCTTGGACGACGACCTTTGGCACTAGCGCTTTGGTGCTTGGGGATGACGCCTAATCGCCACTATGCAATCGTGTCTAAATAAGGCAATGAGCACCTGCCTAGACCTAGATCCAGGTGCCAAGGGTCTTGGTTTGTCAAGAAAGCCCAAAAGTCGTTTTGACTACACTGGTAAATTCTAGCTAGCTTGCTGCAAAGCTAATATGGGAGATCATAATTTAAGGAAAGAGGGGCTAATTAGTTATTAGTTATTCAATGGGTTCATTTTTGCACTATAACATTTTTTCATCAAATTTTCTAAATCCAATATTACACAAAAGTACTTCTTGAAATATATATATATATATATATATATATATATATATATATATATATATATATATATATATATCAAAATAATTTCAACAAAAAAATAAAATAGAAAATGGAAAAAAGAAGATAGTGAAGTGCAACTTCAGAATAATTAGAGCATTGTTTGTATCTTAGCTTTCCACTTGAACAAACTTAACATTCAAGATCACTTGGCATAGAATTGGTATGAAATTAGATCCAAATGTTGTCTGTGCTTGAATGTTTGAGATAGTAAAGACCATCAGGGGTGGAGCCAGGGGATGGGGGGGCCATGGCCCCCCCAAAATTTTTTAATTGTATATATGTACTATATAAAAATTAAAACATAAATTTAGTTTTTCTTACAATCTCCCCCCCTCCCACAAATTTTTGTTTTTAACTTAGTTCTATTTATATAGTGGCCCCCATGTTTTTGAATTTTACAATTTGATTATATAATATTTATGTTTTAACCCCTGATTTTTTTAAGTGATTTTTTTCTTAAATTTTAATCAATCCCTTGTATAAGGGTATATTATAATTTAAAGAGTTCGGCCCTTTTAATAGTAGTTGTTTACTCTTTAGTTTTTTACGTTACTAATACGATAGACCGGTGGTAATGGAAGAAAAACCCAATCTCTCGATAGTCGGCACCAATAATTTATCTTTCCGGAATCCTAATCTCTCGATGGCTGGTGCCAATAGCTTTACTAATTTCTTGTATGAACCCTAAGTTCATGTAAGTAGGATTTTAATCAAAATTTAGGAAGGGCCCTTGTTTTGCTTGTGTATTGAGCCTTTAATGGAATTCGGGGTGTATACGAACCGAGCTAGCTTGAAGTTTGGCTCGGCTCGAACTGAAAAAGCCCAGCTTGAGCTCGAAAAATAGGCTCGATCGAGCCGAGCCGAACTATTTTTTGAGTTTGAAAATGTATTCAAGCTGAGCTCAAGCCAAGGCTTGTTTGATTCGGCTCGGCTCAGCTCGGCTAGGCTTGAATATTATATAAAAAAATAATATTATATATAAGTAATATAATTATTATACATATAAATAATATAATTATTATATATAATAAAAATATTATTATTTTTAATAATTCAATCCAAGCTCAAGCCAAGCTCGGGCCTAACCGAGCAGATTTGAGCCGAGCTCGAACATAGATGAAAAAATTTCAAACCAAGCCGAGCTCGAGCATAGATTAAAAAATTTCAAAACGAGCTGAGCAAGGTCAAGCTCGGCTCAGCCCGGCTTGAATACACCCCTAAATGGAATGCAACATTAACGAATTTTATGACCACAAGGCCCCCCAACAAAAAATTCTTGACTCCGCTCTTGCCGACCATTCATTCTTGCAATATAGTATACGATTGGCATTGCAATACACCATATATATGTGATTGGATGGACACTTCAGCACATCAAGATTTCAAGATGGCTACATCAACATTTTACGGTTCACTATTTGTGAATAAGTGCTTTTTTTGTATTCTTGTTTCCTTCAATGAAATTCTGATTACCTATTAAATGGCTACATCAAATCAAATACCTCAAGCCATGTCTAAACACCCAGTTAAGTGTCCATTTCCAAGCTATGAACTTGAATAGTTTTGCTAGAATGAGTCTACTCCACACAATCATAAAATAAGCGAAAATCATAAAATATCAGAGAATACAATTTGCTGGTCAATCCAATTTTCCAAATGGATAAATCAGAGTCTGTCCGGTCTGTTTTTTTTGGTTAGTGGTAATGTAACACCCTAAACAACACACACAGACAGACCTAAGGTAATCGCTAAGGTGCATAAGAGGAACTCCATGCTATGATTCCAAAAGGGCCTAACTAATGGAGGATTGGTGGCCCCCTATACACCCCTGCGAAGACTGTCCGGTCTGTTTTGCTTCAATATATCTGGTCTGCTGTTCTCAAAGACTTCAAAGATGTTTTCTCTCTTCTTCTTTGCTTTTCTGTTTTTTTCCGGTGGAAAGACTTCAAAGAGGTTGAAGCAGCTTACTTCTGTACAAACTGGGCAGTCTTCTCTCAGACTCTTAGGAGTCATATTGCATAATTTTGGGCTATCTTTGTTTTATTGAGATGGCGCTTTTGTCTATGGGGGGTTACCTCTTTTTTCGGAATGAAATTATCTCTTTCAAATGAAAATTTCCAAAAGGGAATAGAGAATTAACAAAAAACCTATTACGTAATTAGAAACAAAACAAAAAGATACCTTTCTTAGAGTATCTATAATACTGCCCATGAGTGCCAACTATGTTGTGTTTGAACGTATTCTGCATAAAACAGAAAAAATTAGAATGTCTAATAATCCAAGAAAGCATGAGTCCCATGAGATGTTCGAAATTACAGATTTTTGAAAAAATTTATAATTGATATGAATAACCCAAACATAATATAAGAAAAAAAAACACTTTTTATTTTGTAGTTTGAACAAATTTTCTATAATAATTATTTATACCAAAATTTACAAATTCACGCAGTAAACTAGGAGAATGAGCTTCAATCTCCATCAATTGAAGCGTTTCAATTAAATCCTTGAAATTCTGCCGAAATGAGAATGATAGTTCTAGATCTCGTCACAAAACCCGGATAAAAACCAAATGCTTGATCAAAAGCACCACTATTTCAAATCACACAAGATCCGATACAGAGAAACCACAAGCATCAACTAGAACAGAAATTAATCTATCTGTCATTGATCAGATCCACATACAATTTGCGAAAACAGATATATAAAAGCTTGAATTTGAAGGAAAAAAACACGATCCGAGTACCTCCGGAGGTTAAATTTTAATCAAAAGATTAAAGAAAATCAGATCGGATGAAATGGGGAGAGAGATGAAGGTCCGAGCACTACCTGATTTGAAAGCTTACAAGATGAAGCTGTAACTGTAATAATCGATGAGAAAAAGTACGTGGAGGCTTCTGATAGGTAGTTGCAGAGAAAAACGTTGAGAAATGAGAAAAGAGAGGGAAACAAGATCTGAGAGAGGAAGACGCAGAAACGAACTGATTTTAGGGCTTTATATAGAGGAGCTAAAAATAATAATAAATAAATAAAAAGGAAAATAGTTTTTCCGTTAAAAGAGAAAATGGTTGCGTAATTTTTTATTATTATTTGTTTTTTACTGGTAGGAGTAGAACTTTGGAATTGACCCTTCAAAGGTGGCACTTCTAGAAAGAGGCAACGAATTATCTCTGATTCTCTGGCAAGATGCTCGAAATGAGCTCTCGGACTCGAACACCTCAGAATGGCAATGGGGCGGGGCGGGGCGGTTCGGTTTTCTACCTCCCAGCCCGACCCGATTATAAAGCTGCCTCGCCCGCCCCTACTACTTTTCTTTTTTTTTTTTAAATATATGTTCGAGTGGTTCTAGGGCGGAGAATCGGAGCGGGGTATACTAAAACTGCCCCCGCCCCGAAACCGAGTGAGGTCTTTATTTTTTATACCGTCCCCACCCCGTCCCGTCCCGCCCCACCTCCGATTTATTTGAAAAAAAACCGTCCCTATAGGGGCGGGGTGGGTCATATTGCCATCCCTAGACACCACTCTTTGCATGACTTCTTGGGAAAGCTTTTAAGTAGGGTGAGTGATAGCGTGCAATACACATTCTGTTTGGGTGATACACGCACACCACCCAAGCTCGTCACATATCTTCTTTGACATCTATTAACCATGGTTAAATTTACTAATCCCTAAAGTTAAATATTCTAACCTTAGTTTTTTAGAAAAAAATATTTTAAAAATTAATTACACGAGTAAGTGAATCATAAGCAAGGTTACTTTTTAAAAAAATATTTTTTCTAAAACTAAGGTTAGATTAGTTAATATTAAGGATGAGTGAATTTTAGCCATAGCTAATGAATATTAAATAGGACATGTGGCAATTTTAGAAGGTGTACAGGTTCTACTCAATGAAATGTGCAATGCATGTTATCATTCCCCCAACTTAGTGTCATGCCAAGACTTGGTGCCCGAAAGCTAATTCTCGGGCATTTGCCAGAGAATCTATTGCCCGAGAAAGAGTAGTGATTGGGGGACGGTCGTGTCCACATGTCTGTTTTAACCTTTTTAATTATGGTTAACTTAGTTAATATTTAAAAAAATTATTCTTTTAAAAACCAAGATTAGATGGATGAATATCAGGGCCGAGTGAATTTTAACCACAGTTGATATGTATTAAAAAGGGGCGTGGACCAATACGGATTGGAATTCTGCTACATTGCGCCAACAGGCATTTTACTTCTGGAAAAAATGTTAGAATTGTGATTAGCCAACCCCAGTCAAATGCCTTCTCATTTCGCCTCCTTGAAATGTAGTTAAGCTTAATTAATATAAGGTTAATATTCTCTAAATATTTTTAAAATTCAAAGTTAATAGATGAGCCTTATGGATGAGTTTTTTTCTAATCACAATTAATTAATAGAAGTTAAAAGAAACATATAGCAGCCTTTAGACGACGCATTCTGCTAAGTAACTGAATATCCGGTAGGCTATCTATTCCCAAAATATTATTTGGAAATGGTTAATAAAGAAATGGTTAACGGATCTTGCATTCCCTTTAATTTTATATGATAAGCTTAATATATTAAGACTTTTATCTTTTATTTGATACCTTTAAATTTAAAATTAAAGGAATCATGTAATTTCAAAACCCTAAATGTTTTTTTTTGCCTTAAGTTATTCTATTCTAAGGCAAGCTCTCAGCCAACCCTAAGACCGAATTTAAAAGGAACATGTAGAAAAGGCAAAGCTGAATTCTTCCCAAAAAGGAATCCTTCAACCATAAACATAACCCTAAATAAATAGAACTTAATGTGTGTAAATGTGTATGTGTATGTGTGTGTTGGGGGGGGGGGGGGGGGGGGGGATTATTATTTAATAATACTTAATAGAATCAATTAAATATAAGGATAACTTCATATTTCCATAAAAGATAGCTAGTTAAATGGAGGTGACAAAAAGTTCAAGAAAAAACAATTTTACTCTTAAATTAAATTGAGCAAATTTGATAATTAATATAGAGGTAAAAATGTCTTTGTGAATGTTATAATATACACTTAGTCAAATGAACATTGGCAACAAGTGCGCGAACAAAATTGAGAACTAAGGTAATTAATATCCAATGACCTTCCCACTTGCGTATATATGTGTGTATGGGAATGTTAACCTTCACTTGAACTAAGTGAACTTGGCAATGTACACACACACAACACCCCCCCCCCCCCCCCCCCCCCACCTCGCGGTGGTGTAGATAGTGGTCGTGGGATGAACCGTAGACCTATAGGGCCTACGATTAACTCTGGATGCACTTACGTATCGTGTTGCCTAAGGTGGGGGTCCCGTTGGGCAACCCGTGGGGATTAGTCGGAGTCTTGAGTTACGGACACCCCTATAATTACCAAAAAAAAAAAAAATTGGTAATGTATATCTAATAACCTTCACCAAGACTAAGTGAACCAGGCGATGTACATCTGATAATTATTAGTAAAATGAGTAAGAAATATGATATGTGAGTCTCGACCCACTTATGAACGAAATTGAGAAAACCAAATCTATATCCGATCTGTGTCCAAAACCTCAACCCTAGCACGTGAAAATATAGGAGAATTAATTTTTGATAGGTTGACAGATTTGGATTAGCACAGCAAGAAAGTGGACGTTTAAAACCCATTGGATGAGTCCGTAAAGTTATAATGATTCACGGCTTTGGACGACAAATAATTCAGTTCAAGATTCATCTACGCGAAAGAGATGGTATGGGAATATTTATTAAACCATGAACCATTCTTTTTTGGTTGAAAACCAGTACTGATTCCACAGCATAACATTCTAGCTTTTCATACCGGTATCTGTCCCACAAAGGATTGGAATATGTGCATTATCCAACACTATTAGGGCATCAGATTCTTTCATTAACCTCAAGGGATAGCTCACTTAGCAAGGGACCACGCTTTAGGAAGCAGAGGTCCAGAGCTCGATTTTTGCCATCCCCTTGGGGCTACCCACATAAGGTTGTATGGTTCACATGGGCCTTGAGCTTACCAATTCATGTGGGTTGCAGGCTCTTGCATGCATGCGACCAGGTTTACCTGGTCTACCCGAAGGGTGGGCTTGGGGTTCCTCATTACAAAGAGAAAAAAAATCAGTTTCTTTCATTTGACAGGCTCCCAACCAATGCCTACCTCCCCTTTAACCATGTATAAAAAAAGAATGTTAAATTAGAGGTTCGGTGAAATTGCATAAACTAACCTCTCCTGAGATTTGATGAAATTGCAACATCAAATCACAAAAACCTCCCTTCTAAACAACGGTTGCAGCTTAAACTTAAACGATAATGGTTAGTTCAAAATTCAGTGGCAAATTCATAGCTTTACTTAGATTTGATTAAGACTCAATCTGAGGATTGTCATTTCAATAATCTTAATTAGATATTTAAGGGGCCTTTTGGTTGCAAGAATTATAAACCATCTTTCCTGGTTGCCATTGTATTTTTCCCCTGATAATTGTATTCTCCAAGAAAGATGGTTTACAATTACACCTAAATAACTCTGTGGAACGAATATAAATTCTGATAAAACGCCCAATTCGGATACAATTATATATCCATTCAGGAGTGCTGCGGATTGGGGTTGTGGAGCATCTAAAGTCGTGTTCTCCCAATTAGCTTAATTTTGGCAGAGGGATTCTCTAGCAGTGACAACAGCAAAGCAGTATTAACCTTTCAATGGAGAATTCAAGGATAACTATTTCTCTTTTTGGTATTGTAAAGTCAGGTTATAACAGTAATAGCTCACAAGTCTCATTTGCAACTAGGTTTTTCTCCAGATCATGAGTCTCAGGCATCAAAATACCATCTTCATTCAGTTGGGTTCTGGCCTCTCTCAAGAGAGAGGTCTGGGGATCCATTCCCCCAGGGTGATGAGTCACAAGAGCTTCATTCTCCAATGCAAACCACTAAACCATTATTACTAACCGTAGGCAAAGAATACCCCCAGCTAAAAACAAATACCATCATTATTCAGTTGGGAGGAATAAAACCCATAGCCCTTATTCTAGGATTAAAACAAAGTAAATGACAAAAGAAACTTTGTATAGAGAGCTACGAATTCTAACAACCACCATTTGAAATATGTTCATAAAAGCTTCACAGATTCAAAAACAATTTCAAAACAATGGTTGGAACATTCACCCTGTAGATTATGCATTAATATAGATACATAATTTTTTTTTTTTGGATGGTAATTTAGATAGATACTGCAGAAGCAATTTAGTAGTATTCAGATGGTCTTCTGATCCATTGACGCCTTCCAGTGTTAAGAATTGCAAACAACCTGTATCATAGTACATTGAAACAAAGCAAACTCACCCCATATTGAAATGCATTTGCTAAGGCCTACCTATCTCCTAGAGATCAAAAAGACCGTAAATTCTAATCCTTCCACCAGTTACTTATGCTGACATATGAGAATATCTATATTTCATCAAAGCAGAAAGCATTAAAATTAGAATCCACAATTTTCTCTATACCACTATAAATAGCAATGGTATTCTGATGTCTACATTTTTTTCACTGAAATACTACCAGGAAGAGTAGAAGTAAAACCAATGCATCTCAAGGGCAAAGCCAAAAATAATAGCTACTTACTATTTTATAGGAGTCTGATATATATCAATGTACAAGCCAAATTAGAAAAAAAAGAAATCCAGCATCCCTAGTCCAGTCAAGAATATCATATTAATTTGCACGACAAACAACAAAAAGAATACATGCAATCTAACAAATCAGCAAAAGTCTGAATAATCTGAAGCATAGCCCACATTGTTAATTATGATACAAGGGATATTTAAAAATGCATTGGATTATCTGGCCCACGAGACGGAATCAATTTCATCCCTTGCTGACTTGTACAATTCAAGCCTCTTTGCACATTGCAGCCTCCTCTCCATCAATGCCGGGTCTTCATCCAACATTTGTGCAAGCTGTTTACCCTATAGGAAATATGCCAAAACAAATCACTAAACCGATTATGACAGTTATCAAAGGAGTATTCTCAAGTCAGAAACAACTGAGCTTGTATTGGTCTACATTCTTTGACCGGGGTAAGGTCGCAGATAGTATTATGATATATATATATAGAGAGAGAGGGAGAGAGGGAGAGAGAGAGAGAGAGAGAGAGAGGCCAAGGATAATAGTGATTTTAGAGTACCTCTTTCTTCCCCACTTGTGTATAGAAGTGATCGAGTATAGACCGCTTGGCCTCCCTAACTTGACAATGAACGACTGCCTTCGGAATGGAGTGCTTGAGTGTCTCAGACACCATACCCACATAAGAGGAGACATTTGATCCTATCCGCCTGAAATGCCCCTCTGTGTATCGGTCAACAGTGGAAGTGGCTGGATTTCCCCCTTTCTCCACTTCCTGGGGGAGTTTTCGGAAGAAATCCACGGTCAAATACGAAGATTCCATGTCCACCAATCGCAGCGTTGTCTTCTTACTGTCGTCGCGGAACCTTTCCAAGGCTTCACCGGTAGCAGCCGCTATTTCAGCTTGAAGAGTTGGAAAGCGCTTCAATTCCTGTTCCATTCAAAGATATCAATCTACAACTGTCCCCTTATTGTGGGCACTCCTTGCTTCAAAAACCAAGAGATGAGTTTCTGTATCTCACCTGAGTTTCTCCAATAGACTTCCTCACAAGTTCCTTCAAGACAAAGTGGACCTGCAATACAGTTACTAGACAATATCATATTGAATAATTTAAACTTCAGGAAAGATATTCTTTCCCAGCTTGTTCAGAGGGAACCTGTTGCCCCAAGCCTGCATTTCCTAGGCCCTCCCCAGTAGTAAAATGGACTTGACCACATAAGAAAAGGCCATAAACAAAAATACCACCAGTAACAAACATGAATATATAAAGGAAATAGAACAATAAGAAACAAGACTACTTACAGCATCCACTGATGCTTCAGCTGGGCCTCTGAAATAGTTTAGGGCCCCCTCAATGAGGCGCCGGTATCCTTGCTCGGGTGCAATCAGATGGGGTTGGTAACCATCTGCCTCTGAAACCACTTTCCTTACATTCTGCAGAGAAAGATGCCGATCAAATGGAAGCTTTCTCAAAGCAGCAGGGAGCTGGTTGTCAAAAACCCCATATATCCGATCTCCACCAGGTCGCCTGAAATTAGGCAGATGCCATTGGTAAAAGATACAAAGAGTTAAGATATGTTATTTACTATTATGAGTATAAATCAATGTTTTAAAACGCGAAGGCGTGGGGCGAGGCGCTGGGACCTCAAGATGCGTGAGGCGTGGGTTTTAAGCCTCACAAGAAAGCTTTACGCTACCTCATTTTAACAAATAAATAAATAAGAATATTGTAAAGAGATTCATACAAAATAATTAAGGGTAATATATACATATATATAGGTGTGTGTACACATGTGATACTATATAAATTATTCAGCTTTAAAAAAAATTGAGGCAAAAAAAGCAAAAATTTAGATTAACTTTTTTGTCCATAATCCATATATATATATATATATATATATATATATACATATACATATACATATATATATAAAGACTGATAGTGTTCAATCATCATGTGGTTGATTTTGGATTCCAACAAACAATTATAAAGTTGTCACCAACTACATAAGTACATATGTTAGACATTGGCTCCATATCTTTGCAATGTCTACTACGAAAATTAAAGTGAAATATACTCAACAATATATTAAAAAGCCTAAATACATTAGACATAATAAATTAAGTGTCAATTAGTCTAATAAAAAAAAATTAAAAAGGAAATTTATTTTATTTTATCGATAAAAGAAATCATGAAGCACGCGTCTTACTAATGTCTTAGTTATGTGATTAGAATCCTATTTTACTAATGTTGAGGTACATACCTTAAAAAAAATATTTGATGTTCAAGTCTCAATTATGTGGGTAGAACCGTGTTTTTTTAAAAATTAATGTATGGGACACATTCCTCAGGCATAACCGAGCTTTACAGTTTGAGGTGTTAGCCTCATGAGATTTAAGCCTTTAGGTTAAGGCTCAAGGCGTCGAGGCAAGCCTTGAGGCGAAAGCCTCTCACGCCTTTTAAAACACTGGTATAAATACATTGTATCATGTCATTAAGAGCATTATTGTAATCCTACTTTATTAGTGATAGTTTGATATAAATAATAGACATGAGGAATCAGCCCCTAATCTCTCGCTCAAAAATTTTCTCATCTTCCTCTCTTTTTCTTCATCTTCTCCTTTAAAGTTTCACCTTCTACTTGATATCAGAGCAATTGTTGATCAAGACCATCAAAGGATTACAAACCAAAAGAGAAAAAGTATGGCTGATTTGTTGTGGCTGATAATATTATTGTGATATCTGAAAATGGCAGCCATCAGTATTGCTCAGAATCCGGTTCAACATAATCGTACCAAACACATAAAGATCAATAGACACTTCATCTGAGAGATGACTATTTCTTGAAAACTATATTTATTGTTTGTCACAACAGAAAATCAGCTAGTTGATATTCTCACAAAGGTGTCGCCATGGAAAATTTAAAACTTGTTCTTAAATAGCTAGGTATTATAGATATCTATACCAAGCTTGAAGGGGAGTGTTGAGATATATTATTTATTATTATAGGTATAGATACATTGTACCATGTCATTAAGGGCATTATTATAATTATACTTTATTAGTGATATAAATAACATAAAGGGAAATTCAGACCCTAATCTCTCTATAAATTTTCTCCTGTTCCCTTCTTCCTTTCTTTTCTTCCTCTAGGGTTTGACTATGCATTATCAAAACCCAACAAAAGGAAAAGACTCTAGGAGCTCAAGAAGGTTGCCTAATTCATTTACTTCCTAAATCAGTTAAGGCCCATCTCAACTTCAGCCACCATACCCTCCCAGCAACTCCTAACTGGAAGGAGTCCCTGAGCTAGGCTAAACAGAAATATTGCCGAATACATCCTACAATTTTCCTGACCCACACTACAATCTTTCTAAAATCTAACCTCTAACCCACTGCCCACAATGAACCTGAAATTGGACAAGACCATACTAACCACTGACATAATCCCCTTCCATAACCCCATCTCATGGCAACCTTTGACCTCCCTCGAAGCCCAACACGAAACCTCACCGTATTTGGGTAAGATGACAGCCCGCCATAAACTCTCCCTCTCCTCACCAAATCTCCAAACTCATTTTCCTAGTAACGCTTTGTTGACTTGGACTAATGGTGTTAAGTTCAATCCCCATCCTTTCCTAAGCCGACAAATTACATCCCAAGCCACCAAGTGATACTTGAATTTGTCATCCTTCCCATTCCATAGAAACATAGATTGAAGGCACCCAATTGCTGTTGTAGATATTACCAGATACAGATCATGAGGCCTAGTGAGGCCAGAACCTTCATTAGTAGCATTTAATGGAATAATCTGACCAGACCATAATGCACACACAGATAGTATTTATAAAATTGAAAGAGCACCACTCATTGCTGTAAAATGATGGGATCCTTTGAGGCTCATCCATCAAAGAACATATCCATCTACAAGACTCTTATTCGGAGTTTCAAGGGAAGGACTAATTAGACATGCACTGAAGATCCAAATACAATAGAACCCTAGCATATTTTCCCTTAAAAAAGGATAGCAAATATCTAACATGAAATCAGCTAAACATTACAAGAGTTACAAATTGCATGCTACCATTAATTTGGAATGGTACATGCAGTTAAGGAGAAAAAAAGATTTAAACTTAGAAAGATGTGCATGATTGTGTGTGCACACTATGTGGTGGTGGGGCAGAGGAATGTAGAATTCTTTACCCTCCATCCAGATGTTCCTTGAATATCCGGTCAAATGCACGGCAAAGTTCTAAGATAGTGTACAATTGAGCCTGAAGTACACAAATTAAATTCTCAGTTATAAACTTAACCAAATTATATCAAATTATGAATAAATAGAAGAAATAAAAGCCCCTCACCCCTGCATCAACAGCAATAGGCCTACCAAGGTGATCCATCTCCCCTTCAAGTTCATCAATGCTTTTGTTTATTAAGGACGTGATACTTGGTATGCGAGCCCTAATTACAGACTCCAAGTGCTGAAACCAGTCACTCATTTGTTAAAACGGCTACATATTGTCAAAAGCCTATCCACATTTTAAAAGTAAATAATATTAAGACAAACTATACGTTTGATAGAAGTTTTGCGAGATATTCTGAACCCATTTTACTAGATAAGTGTGAATAATCAGGACTAGTTGCAAAGTACTCGCGCTCCCTCCGCCGTGCAGCAATCATGTCAACATTTTTATTGATATCAGCTTGAGAACGGTTCACAATTCCAACCCAAGGATGTTGCAGCCGATAAGATCTTCCCTCAATAACCTTTAAAAAGAACAACAAAAAAGGGGACAATATTAAAAAGAAAAAATGAAATGAAATATTGATCCTCAATGTGTTACCGCATGAATCAAATTGGACTGGTAGTGTTCTTGTAATGAATACACAGGTGCATGGGAAGAACATAGAGGACATATGTAAAAGGGGAAGCAAAATAATGACAGAATTTAATTTTGGGGGAATGATAAATTCACATATTTGTTTCGATAACCCACAATAAAATTCCTTATTATAGGGACTAATACAAGCTTTTCACATGCAATCAATGCTAAAATAATAACTCCAACCATCGATCATCATAAACGGAGCGTATTCAAAGCGGATAGTGGTATATCTAAATTCATATCCGAATTCAATTAAATATTTGACGGATAGTGAAATAGAGTATCTGAATCCAAATAATATCCAAATTATCTATTAATGAAAGTTTAAAAGAAAGAAAAGTTGCCATCAAACCTAAACACCAAGTTTTTAAAAACCTATAAAAAATATGATGTAAAAACAGTGTGACTTTGAATTTAGGTTTTTTTTAAAGAATAATAAAAATAACCTTCCATGACGCCCTAGTCTGGTGAGTCGAAAAACTCAACTCGATCGGGTCACCCGATAACTCGTCGAATAGAGGCTCCTCCGAGTTTTGAGGCAACTCGACACTATGTCGAGACGAGTAACTCGGGTGACTCCCCCGAGTTTTTGAACTATGATATCATGTAAATTAAATCTAAGGCATGACTATCCATACTAATATAATGGGAATGAGGAGTCTATGTCTTATTTATCGCTTCTTGCTTCCTAAGGATTTTTGAATCTTGCTTCTCGCTTTCAACTTGCTTCTTGTTTTCGCTTCTCACTCTAGTAACTACGGTAATATATTATACATTCGGTCTAATATATATTGAATCAAATAGATCAATAGCCGAATTCATATCCAGCTATAAATAGATAGTAAAAGTATTGTTCGAATTCACTCCTCCGCATACCAATTCGGATAATTATCCGAGCAAACAAATTCGAATATTAGTCGGATACAGATAATATTTGTATCCATCTGTTGACATCCCTAACCACAAAGGCTATCCTGATTTTATCACTACTGAAATTTTTAACATTCCAATTCTCAATAACCAACTTCTAATACGTTTAAAAAAAGGTAACAAAACTTACATCCAATGCATTTGTTCCCTTATCCATCAAATCTAGCTTTGTTAACACCCCAAATGTCCTTTCACCTGGGTAAGTTATATGGTCAAGAAAAACTCACAAGAGTGATGAGATGGGCGTGATAAAAGAAATGCATCTCTGCCATAAATAAGCAGAAAGTACCTGTTGGATCAACCTCTCTAGCAATTTTGATAGCATCAGACGTCGCTATATCTTGATTGGCTGGAGATATTGCTAGTATGATGCAGTTTGGCTACAAAAACCATATAGTCATCAATTAATAATTTGCAGCACAAGAAGTTTCTTAAAGCTGGAAACATAACTAAATCTACAGCAGATAGCAGATCAAATAAATAAAGCACACGTCCTACCAATGTATACAAAAAATATCACCTGCATGAGCACAGATTAGCTATGACTTTGAACACCTTCGAACTTATTGAGTAATGATATGACTTTTGAAACAAGCACAAACCAATCGAAGTTGCAATGAGCAATACAAAGACAGAGATAACAGTTGAGCATGGAAATGAAGGAACCATCCTAATAACCAGGTATGAAAAAGTCATCTCAATCGCAACCCGTTCATGGCAAGCCCACCTTAAACACTAAGATTTATGATGCAGTTGCTTTCATGCATCATAACCAAGACAAAGGAGAATATTACAAGGGAAGCCCCACCTACTAAATCAAAGCTTGCCAAAACATTGAACAAGAAGCAACAAAACTCAGATTTAAAACCATGAAAAGAATATATATATATATATATATATATATACAAGTTTGTAGCTTCCGGAGGGGAGGGGAGGTGAGGTGAGAGGGACTAAGGAGAAGGGTGAGAAACAAGCGGTAGATATCAAAGTTAAGATGGCAAAATGCAGATGGTTCAGTGAACATTGTGTTCTTTCCACATCGAATAGGAAGTCGAATTGGTAAAGGATAGTATATTTTGTGTAGTTGACCATTCTTATATAAACTGTAATTTGGATTTCATGAACTACAATGTCGTAATTGATGGTGCACAAATCTTGGTGGGCACAAATATTGGTTGGAAAAAATGAATTATACAGAGAGAGGGACACACACACACACACACACATCTTGTGTGATCAGTGGTATGAGATTCTTCAACCCTACCATATTGTATGGAATCTGGATGCAGAAATGAGTAAATTTCCTGGTCAATTGAAGTGTATGATTTCTCATTAGTAAGAAGAACAAAAGGAAAGGTTACTTGTTGGAGGAGAAGCGGTCTTTCTTGGGGGGATAGAGTGACTAGAAGTACTCTGGCTAACTCGCTTAGAGTGGGAAGAGGTTTGAGCTGGTAAAATGGAATCAGATGGGCTTGGCCAAAACGATTGGGAGGCAGGTGAATAGAGCTCTTCTTGGTGAATAGCTATGAATATTCAGTAAGGAGAATTCTGCTTTGTGGGGGTTGGAGAATAGCTATGAAGATTCAGTAAGGATAATTCTGCTTTGTGGGGGAGAATCATTGGACATAATTATGATTTACAGGGTTCAAGATAAAGATTGTGTCGACCACATAAATGATTCTCAGTAAGGTTCCATTTGGGGTAAGCCTGTTCATCATAAAGTTGGAAACAATTTTGACTGCCAAATCCTTATTGATAGATGTAATGCAGTTGCCTAACAGATATAGAGTGTGCAAGACCCAAGGAAAGGATGTGAGCCATCTACTCTTCCAGTGTAATATTTCCTGTGTGATTCAGAGCTTCTTCCTTTCTCTCTTCGGAATGGAGTGGAAATGTCCAAGGAAAACAAATGATGTGCTTTCTTAGTGTCCAACTGGTCCTCTGTATATCCTCCCATTTGCCCTTTTTTGCTGTTTATGCAAGGACTGTACCGAAAGGATTTTTCAAAATTCTAGCCAGTCCTTCCCAAGAATTTGTATGGATATGGGTAGCTTATTGGTAGAATAAGCATCTATTTTGAAAGAGCTATTTTTCCTATAGGTAATCTATTCTGAAAGAGTTTAAATACAATACATAAAGCGGACAGATTTTGAGTATAAGTAGTTTTTGTTATTTCTGATTTTTTATGTACCTAAATTTTGTTTTCTTAAGGGGAATTATTTTCTCTTTAATTGTACAGTTTGTTATCTTTAATGATATCCTAAATTAAAGGACTGGGTATAGTGCTGGTCATCCCAATAAATACAAATTAAATTCTTCCAAGCAACCGTAGACATGATTGAAGGACCAAACCGATGAATTCACAATATTTTGTATTACAACTTGGGGAAGAGTCATAGAAACTAAAGCAAGGGCATGCTAAAGTCCTTATAACAGATACTGAAGACCCACAAATCACATGATTGACTTGTGATCTTAACAAATACCCCAAACTTTACAGTGCATCGACGAAATTGAAGGAAGGGATAGAATCGCTAACTACGTGCCCTAATCCCACAAATCTTGAAGAGTCAGGTTTCAAGTCGAGTTTGAGGTAAAACTCGGTTTTGACACTGAAAATCAAGTAACTTGCCTTGACCCGCCCGACTCGTCCCGACTTGCGCAAGTTTTGTACTTTTTTTGTTAAAACAAAAAATCAAGAAAAACCGGCCTACCAGAGTGACCGGATTATGTTTTTTTCTTTTTTTTTAACACACCCCACCCAGTGTTTAGTATATATTAAATTATATATCTCATTTTAGGCATGGTTTATCATAAATTTGAATTTATACTATATATATTATTAGAAAAATAATATTATATATGTCTAAGTTTTAGGTGTCATTACTCGGACGAGTTTTGCCCGAGTTTCCGAGTTGACTCTACTCAGTAAGTTTCCGAGTCGAGTTTTCAGGTTTTAAAGCACAGTATTCTCTACTCCATTTAGAGTGGCATCTAATGATGTTTGTAATGTAGTGAGTGGTGACAAGTGTTTATAAGAAAAGGTCTTGAGTGACATTAAAAATTTTGGTTGATAGTGTCACTACTACAACTAATGGCGTATTACGATTTAAACAAGAACAAATAAAGAAGAAAATACATCATGAAGTTTTCAATGACTTCTTCACCATAGATAGTTGTCCTATCCTACCTTGTGTAATCAAAGCGTCTAAGCGATGCCTAGGCGACAAGGGGTTCTTTTATGTTTACATTATATAATATCATATAAGATTTAGCAAGAACCGACCTAGATCTTATCTAAATAATAGAGATCCTAGCTAGGCGACACAGCGGCCTAGGCAACACAAGGGGTTCTTGGCGATGCCTAGGTGACAAAGATTACTCTTTTCTATTTACATTATATAATATTATATAAGATTTAGCAAGAACCGGCCTAGATCCTTATCTAGACAATAGGGGTCCTAGCTAGGCGACATTTTGACAACACTGGTCCTACCAAATAGCTTCAATAAATGGAGTGTCCTTGTCAAATAGCTTCCTAACAACTACAACAGTATAGAAAGAAACATATTATATTCATGCTATATTCTTTACAAATAACTGAATAAGTATCCAAAGAAATGAGAGAACTTAGAAAACATAAAATAGGTTCGATATGCGCACAGAATATAGAACTTCTTACATCCCACAAAGAGAAGGTAGAATATTTTTTTGAACCGTGCAAGAGAGTAGAATCTTATGAGCTATGCCTTCAATAATAAGAATAGAAAGCCATAATGATACTAAGTTTCACAATTTTATAAATCTCTAAGTGAAGTTGCACCACTAATTATACAAAGAGATTACCTTCTCAACATAAGAGCGAACCATGTTTTCAATATCTTGAACGACACTATCTGGCTGTCCCTCTGCCAAGAACAAGTCTTGTTAATTCATAGTGTAGCAAAAAAAAAACACAAAACAAATATATCATGAACAAGTGTAGTTAAAGAAGTGTCATGTGAAAAAGAGAAGCCATACCTACAGCAACCTTAGTTAAACCAGGTAAATCTATCAATGTTAAGTTGACAACTGCAAAATGAAATAAACAATGAAATGTTGTCACATAAAAAGTGAAAAACAAAAAGGATGTTAACACGATGATAAGGGCATGGAAAATATCTCAAAATGACAATAGCAATTCATACAGGCTTTGTATCATCCAATAGCATAGAACCAAGAGCCACCCAATATAAATAACAAGAAAAAACAGAAAAACAAAAGCATGGGTATAACATGAGAACCGAAAGACATAAAATAGCCAAAATTCGCCGGAGGGAATGCCATATCATTAACAAACATGGCAAAGATGTGCTAAAGAAATGAACAAGGAATATCCTTGCACTTGGATGGATTACCATATCATTAAAAAACTTGGCACTCCATTTTTAAATTATCACATAAATTCTAGTTCTAGCATGCATATCTAAAATTAAATGATTATAACACTAAGATATTCTTATTGATAAAGCAAATCATAACCAAAATTAAGAAGAAAAAAAACACACATCTACACAAATCCAGCTAATCGTATGTTGGACTTCAAATGTGTCCAACATTCTAATAGTTGCGGACTCATTCATCTCTCAACCCATTGAACAACCATGAAAATCAAGACACCGTGAATTGGGAAACACAACCATGATTAGTGTTTGGAAAAAACAAAAAAATCCGAGTGAGTTAACTTTGCAAAGAAAACAATCATGCTGACCAGCTGTACATTCTGAGTTCTGACACCATTTTTTCCTGTACAACATTCTATTAAATCATATCACTAACAGTTGCCAAACGATACTTATGAAGCATCACCCATCAAATTCATGTTCATTTAGTTTTGAATCTTAGTGTAGCCACATATGGTATACACAATGGCTAACCCATGTGGATGCTATTTGTCAATTTATGTATGATATAACAGCACAACGTTTCTTAGTTCTTGACCCTACTTGACTCAGTTCCTTGACTACTTGTTATACTATATGAAGAATTAGGGGGTGTTTGATAATTTTCTTTGAAGAGTGTTCTTTGAAGAATGCAACGGATCGGTTTAAAAACGATTTACAACAGGAGTTCGCTAAGTTGTGATTGCTGTGGCTTGGGTAGGGGAGGGCCTTGTCAACAGTCTTTTTGACTCGCCATTGGCATGTTCCAGGAAAGCGTGTTGAGTTAAGTTTCAGAACCGAGAGGACCGGGAAGGATGCACCTCTGGTGTACCAATTATCGTGCCCACGGTAAATGCCAGGTAGCCAAACTTGCCCTTGTAGGCGGGGCCCTATCTATCAGTTTAGCCAAGGAGCATGCCCTGTAGTTTTTCAGCTTCCCGCCACCAACTAAGTTTGTCATCTCCGCAAAGCTCTTTATGGACTCAAGCAAGCTCCCCGTGCCTGGTTCGATCGCTTTCGCTCTTTACTTTGAGTTTTTGGATTTCGGCAGAGTGCAGCTGACTCCAACTTTTTTCTCCATACCTCTGCTCGCAGGTTGTCGTTGTTGATGATATCTTGATATTTGGCAGTGATGAGCGTAGGCGATGCCAATGACGACTCTTTGGTATCGAGTGTTGAGTATACACGTTATAACCGGCACCCCTTAGTCTAGTCTATAAGCAACTAAAAGACAATACAATCAATCTTGAGTGACGGTTACAAGAATGGTGGGGATTAGGGGGTGTTTGATAAAACTTATCTAATAAGTGTTGCTTTCTAATTAAGCTCTAAAAATTGATAGCAATTTATGATGATAGACTGGTCTCAAAATCAACGTTGTCCGTATAAGTAAAATAAGTTCTTTTCAAAAAGTAGCTTTAGATTGCTTATTGAATAAATGGTAAGATCACTCATTGCTAAAATATTTAGACATCACTAAAATATTATAAAACAGTCTTATTACTAAATATTAATACGAGCCTTATTTAGTAGAATAAATCAATAAGCTCTTATTTTAAGTTTTATCAAATGCACCCTTAGACTTTTTTAATAATTTTGAGATTGAGTAGCCATAAACCCTCCTTAGGGTTTTATAAACATTACAAAAATATAAAAGAAATTTAATCTAATCAAAACTTATCGAACATAATCTATAATCAAATCAAACCATCCAATACTAACCAAATCAGCCTTAGATTTTAATGATATACACCTATAATAATACGGTGTATCTCACACACATTTATTTTCCCAATAGTGACGTTCATTAGATGATTTACAAACTTTTTTGATGAGTGGCATCAATTAGATGACTTAAAAACTTAGTTTGATTACTGGCATCAATTAAATGCTTCAAAAAACTTTATTTGATAAATATATCAATTAGAAAATTCAAAATTGAAACACTCTTTTCAATCTGATGGAACGTGTCTTTTATATGGCATAGTCTAAATATGTACACACACTGCATAAATATGTACACACACCACATCACCCTGATAATCAAATTTGCAGATTCTTTATGGACATCGTTAACAAGGAGAGTGTAAAGCTAATAGGGAACCAATTGATATAATGCTAGGACCAGTACCAATTTATTTTTTAAGTAACCATCATTCAAAAGACAACCATCAATTGATGGTTGGATCCATGGACATGTGCATCATGTGAAAGTGAAGGCCCAAAACCATTAAAGGCAATAATCATCGTCGTAATCATCATTTTTATATAAATAGGATTGCAAAGTATGATGTAATCATCTTAGTTCGGCGACGATCATATTCATGAACTCCAAGTCATGTCTCTTGTCAATATGTGCCATTACTTTTTCTTGTAGCTCTATATCAACATTGAAGCTTGTGTACAACTCAGCCAAGGGTCATAGTAAGACTACAATCATTTAACTGTAGGTTTACAAGGTTTTCTCGGTCCCAACATCATTTTCAAAGTAATAGTCATGAAGTCGCCAAGCTTAAACACGACATCTTTATAGAGTTTTGTTGAAAATATACGCACCATTTGGGGAGTAGATACTGAGATGAATGGGAATTGGAGAAATCTGTTTTGACCTCCCTGTCATTCTATCAGTCTCATCTTGAATTTCTTTGCGAACCATGCCTGCATACACATATTCAACAGTCAAACAATCAATTACAACCATTTTCTTTATTAAGAAATGTAACAAATAATACTATCCAAAAAAATGTCACTAGAAGTACCTCGATAAAGAAAAGTACACCATAGGGCAATACTTTGTGACTTTAGTACTTTAACACTTATTCAGCATTACAGAAGGCATGCAGCAATTAAAAATATACACAAAAGTGTATGTTAAGCACCTCAATGCCTGAGATTAAGTTGGATTCATTTAAAACAGAGATATCAATCCAACTTTCCATGATGTTACGAACTTACGGTATCTAATACCACTTCTGAAAGAACATGGTTGCTCACAAAGATGATGAAGAAGTCGCCTCGGCATGTAAACAAGCAAATCTACTATCAAACAGACTTATACAAGAAGAACTTGAAGGAGGTTGGTATCGCCACATGAACTGCCTCAACAAGATGGCAGAGTTTTGTCTGCATCTTACAAAAGAGATGTTCCATAACTAAGAACAGACCGCTGATCAGTGGACTTTTCCTTCTCTTTTCCTTTGGAATAAAAATCCACCTATATAAGAGATATTATATTCATGAACCCCCAAAACTAAAAATAATAAGATGTTACACCAATCAGCAAGGCATCGGAATTAGTGCTAGGTTTGCTCAGCTTGCAAAAGGTCCATCTGTTTCCAGCGTGATTTGCTCAAATTCTATGGACAGCTTTCCAAACTCAGATCAGTGGATATTATTAAATTTCTTGAACATGACTACATTTTCTCCTAGATTTCAAACAAAAGGAAGTTATATCCTAAAACAAGGAATCATACAGGAACAATATTTTTATTAATATACAACAGAAAGTTACTTTTCATTATTGCACAGCTATCTCTTCAAATGAGCCTAAAAAAGACTTGAAACTTTTTAAAAAGAATATCACTACAGGATACCTCTCTACATAACAACCAAACTTTTTATGTACTCCTAAATCCTAATCAATAAAAAATTATTTTCCAATGATTAAGAGAGCAAGGCAGTAATGCCCATGGCTGTGGAGCCGGTTATACATAATTCTAAGAAATAGCATTACAGTATACCTGATTCATTCCTATTTACAACAAACTTAACAAGCTAATAACAATGAAATGACAATTTCTTGATTTTTAAGATAAAATAACAAGGCAGTAATGCCCATGGCTATGGAGCCACTTATAAATAATTTATATATGATAAATAACCAACTATTTTCCTAATTTTAAGAAATCCATTAGGACACCACTTGCACATCATTTTTACTAATTATCAAGACTTTAATCCTTTAAACAGAGTTTATCATTGATTGAAGCTCACAATAGACAAGTACTACCAATTCTTATTCTTGTTTAAGCAAATAGTATTATTCAATTCAGGAATTTCAACAACTTGCAAACAATTCTTTGAAGCAAAGAAATCTCACAAGCTTAGTAACACCATGGAAAAAAATTACAAAAAAAAATGCCCTTAAAAATAGAGCAGAAAGGACAACATATGCAGTAGAAATGGCATACCAAAATCCGAAAATTTCCTCTTCTGCAAGTGAAGAAACTCTGCATACTCCGGTTGTCCTTCATCTGTCTTGTGCAGCTGCAAAACCAAAGGCCGCCTCGTCACGATCCCTGCAAGTAGTACGAAAAGCACCAAATCAAACACTCCAGAAACAATCAAAATCATAGAGAGAAGGGGAAAAAAAAAACAGCTTTCAGAACCCTAACCGGATCCCCTGGGAAGAAAATCGCGCCCAACAATGCTCTCGAGAACCGACGATTTTCCAGAACTCTGCTCTCAGATCAGATCAAATCAAAATCACACCAGACAAAAATTATAACAACTGTAAGCCAAAAAAAAAATCGAATAGAAAGGAGAGATGAGGAAGAACCTGTCCTCCAACAACAGCAACAGAAGGAAGAGCTTCCCAGAGAGTCGGCAGAGCATTATCGCCACCATAGTCGCCGAGTACTGTGCAGGCCCTCTGGATTCGATTCACCAGGCCGATCAAGCTCTCCATGGTCGTCATCTTCGAAACCCTGACCCAAACCCTAGTTTCTGGTCTAACAACTGAGAATTCGAGCGGAAGAACACACAAACAAGGATAAAGAGAGAGCCGTTTGTTTTGGGGAAATCTGGGTCGGATAGAACTGAGAAGAGCTCCTTTCGGATTCTTGTCTTTTTGTACTAAATAAAGAAGTTGAAATTTTAAATTTTGAAATTTTGAAAGAAAAATTTTGCTGTGCTACCAGTGTCAAATGGCCTTGCTGTCACCTGCTGCTACTTTTACAATGGGAAATGGGATACAGCAACAACTTTGGCCTTCATTTCAGCATTGTTGTAAACCCGGACTGGACCCTGACCCAGTAGGTGCGTTTGGTACAAATCGGTCGAGTTAGTGAGGTTGACCCAATTACAGAGATGTCATTGTAGACATTGAAATCTCACCGTCTATAATATAATATAATATAAATGCGATTTAGTTTCACATGTGCTAATTGGCACGTGTGGTAACTGCATGTTAATCAAGTTGTCAGCATTAAAATTGAAATCGGTAAACAAAGTTATTTGCAGACAAGCTTGGCAATGAAGGCCTCGGATTGTCTCTGGCAAAGCCAGAAAGGGCTCTCGGGGTTTCATACATTGTACGACAGTTGGCGTAAAAATAGAGAGAAGTCATTTCATTTTCTCCTCATGATTTTGACTTTTCTATTTTCTTCCCATAATTTTGAAGTCTCCCCATTTGATATCTCTCACCCTTATTCTCACACATTTATCGCCACATGTCTTACTGTGGGTGGAGAAGTCAAAATCATGGTCCCATGATTTTGACTTCTCCACCATTTGTCACCTATTCTATGAAACCCGTGACAAGCCCTTTCTAGCTTCGGGAGAGACAATCTAAGGCCAATCCTGAGATAAGATTCCGTCCTTGTATGACTGACATTGTCTATGAATCCAATAGGGTTTATCCTCACGGATCGATTGAATGTCGAGTCTTATATAGGACTGCCACATGTTAGCACTTAGCAGCCCAAACTGGTTGTAGACTCTCAGCTAGGCTAGTCCGCGGATAAGCATCCACAAACCATCATAATTGGCGCCAATTCATGGTTGTGACATGGTGGAGATATCCTCCCATCACTTTAAGAGGATCTCATGATAAAAGCCCCCTCTAAGATCCCAATGCCAAGATGTCATCGGGCACCCTATTAATGAGGAGAGTCATCCTCTACTCTCTCCATCTGATATAAGACTTTCTTCTCAGAAATGGGAAAACAGATTACATATCCCAAAAAAATGAGGGCTATGCTCCTAGAGAGATAGGAACCACCTATCAAAATATAAAAGGTCATTTCCAAGCAGAGTTAGTACAAGTTTTGTTTTTTGCATAAAGAGGAAACAAAGACCAATAAAACAAAGACCAATAAGGACTCTCTTTTGATTTTATATATAAATATATATGTGTGTGTGTGTGTTTGTGCGGGAGTTTCCAACAAAAACCCAAAAGAAGAAAACCCAGAGATTGAAATCTAAGAACAAAGAGCCCCCCAAAATTGGGAGCTCTCTTTGGCAACAACCAAGGTAAATAGTGAAGAAGATGACTCCCCTCACAATAGAGAACCTAAAGTGAGCCCTCAAATGGTCATCTTCTTTCTTTTTCTTCTCTTTCTTTTGTACAAATATTTCAATGAGATATATGTAATGCTTACATAGGGCTTGGGCAACCCCTTTTAATAAAATAAATATTTTTATTGTCAATTTTTTTTTCTCTTTTCATTATTTTTAATCAAAGACTATTCTCATAATCAGGGAAGGTAATTAACAATCCAGATTTATTTGGATTGAAATGATTGTTCTAGACTTAAAACAATCAACTTCACACATTAGTGAAGGTATGTATTTTGACACAAAAATTCAGGTAGTCTCATCCTTTGAGATCACTCAAAATTTGCATATACAGTCATATATCAAGATAGAGCAAAGGACATAAGGCAACGATCATGGTTGTCACAATGTTGATAAAGCAATTATCTAATAATTTTGAAAATTAGATGTTTTAATAATTTTGAAAAAATGAAATAAATATTTTTTAAATATAAATAATTCGCTCTGGCTTCTTGCCCCCTTTATTGCCAAAATGTATCCCTTTTTAATTCCCTTTAATTGTGATTTTAACCTATTTACAAAAATCCATGGTTAAAAATATTAACCATATTAAAGAGAGTTAACCACAATTAAAAGGGACATGTGTTGTAATTATATACTTGCATAAACAAATAAGCTTTCATAATCACCTTTTAGTGAAATTATGATATTATCAATTACTTACATAATAATTATTTAGAATATTATTCCGTTTTAATCTTAGTATAAGCAATTAAAAGTGATTTAATTAGTTTCGATAAATCAAACCAAACGAGCCCTAAAAAGTTACAAAAATTACTAGTTATTCTTATGATATGTGTCACTTGTATGGTGAGAGTTGGGGACTCTGCCTATGGGCTAGCATTCCTCTTCCCAATATAATTTTCTTTGGTGTGGTTGTGTATTTTGACTATGCTTTGCGTATGGGCTAGCATTCCCCTTTCCAATATAACTAGTCTCACTATAAGTTATAGTCCACCATGCCGATTGAGGAAACGTGACATATGTTTTTTAATCTCATCATTGGGTGTTAATGTGGGTCTCTTGAGAGACATGCGACAAAAGTTCAGTGAAATATGAGGTGTCTAGACCATCCGATTAGATGTCAAAAAATTAGTTATCTCCATGCTTAAGTAGCGTTCAGTAAACCTTAAAGGGTTAATACTGATCAACTAAGATCTAATAAGATGGTCTAGAAACATCCAATCATGTTAACTCTTTGGAGCCTATCTATCAAATGACCTATCTTGGAATTGGACAGTCGGATTAAAAAACACATGTCATGTATCCCTCCCCCTCCATTTATATTTATAGTCACATAGGCTATCATGCCCCCTCTTATATATATTGTCGAGCTTGAGTTTTGTTGTGGGCTTAACCCAAGCTCAACCTAAGTAGAATCGATTTTTTAACCAAACGCCGAGCCAAATCTAAAATGTTTAGTCCTTGCCTACCTATTGATCGGTTTGGGTTGAGCCAACCCAGCCCAAGTTGCACCCCTGGTTGAAAAAGTGTGCTCGCTGTATTGAGAAAGTGGGTTCGTGGGTAATTTAATATTACTACTTTTTATAGGTGTAACTATAAAACAAAGCTCTAGTTTTCTCTTAATTATTGGAGATCTCGAAATATGGGTAAATATAAAATTGTATGGATAAAAATAGGGTGCTGCTACGAGCACACAACATTTCTCACTACACACCAAATTTATATTTTACTGACTACACAACCATTAAATATATTACGGTCTATGAGAACACCAAAAGTTAAAAAGCACTTGCAAATTTTCAAACCAGACATCAAAATAAGTTTAAAACATGGTTATACATGGAATTCTCAAACCTCACTTACGATCTCTCCACTTAGATTTCCCTACCCTAGAATTAACCCGTTGGGATCCTGGTCGGTTTCGCTGCCAAGATTAGTGAAGAAGAGAATCGAGCTATGAGATAGAAGAGCAGAATTTGATCATAGATAGACCTTCCAAATTCAACACAGTAAAACTACCTAAGGGTCTGAACCTTTTAAGGGTGAAATGAGAAGGGATTGCAAATTAGAGATATTCCTTGTATATCTCCCTATTGATTTATTTGAACTAAAGGTTGGTACACCATAGCTCCCGTTTTGATGGGATGGAACTCTCATACTCTCCATTGGTGATCGCTGACGGCAAGAGGGTAATTGTTTGGAGCTTTAAATATTGTAGAGGAAACTAAGTGCTGAGCAGATGCTTTGGTGGGTTTTGTTCTGAGACAAAATCCAAATGTCATGAAACTATAGAAAGTATAGAAACTGTATTGATTGATTTGAATGGTTTACAAGATCCATAGTGGTTATAAAATATTCAATATTTCTCTATTATTATAATGAGAGAAACGGGGTTAAAAGTTAGTTGATTTTTTTTTTAATATCCCTAATGAGTCTCAATTTTATGATATCTTACCGTTAGTAAAGGTGGATTTTTTCTATTTTGCCCATAACTTCATATAAAAAAAATTAAAATATTATGTCATCTTTTATTACATGAAAAATTAATAGGGGTATTGAAATAATATCAACTACAACTAACAATAATTTTTCAATATCTCCACAATTCCCTCAAATTCTTATCTCATGCTCCTTCCTTGGTCACTCAATGAAGATGCACACTCTCTCTACGTTGTAACTACTTTTCAAGAGAAAAAGTTGGGACATGTGTTATAACATAGTTTCAACCAACTATTTCATCTTTTTAAGTTAAAAACGAAAATTTTTAAAATTCCCTCACTAGAATCTCTCTCTCTCCCTCTCTATAGTCTATTATAAAATGAAACTTCAATCAAATCAAATCTAATATTATCTAATTTTCATTTAAATTCAAATTACTTTGTGATGAAATACAGTGTGCCTCATTGCACTTTACTATCCTACTTCATTCTCTATTGGTTCGTGCAAAAATCTTGGAAGGACCAAGATTAATGACTTGAAAATAGAGAATGAGATATCCCAACCATCCAAAAGAATTTCAAGCCAAAACAAATCAGAAAAGAAGGTTTGAAGAAGAAGATTATAAATGGTTTGGATGTGCATAGAGAGAAGAATTTTTAAAATTAAAAATAAAATTTTAAATAATAATGTATGAGAGGAAATTATTGGATTCTCGTAGCAGCTTTCTAAAATATCCTTATATTATTTTAATATTTATCGTAACCCTATAGCTCTAAAAATCTATAGAAATCGAGAGGTTGTATTTGTATAGTTAAAACTCCTTTTTTATATAAAAAAAATTGTGGGGTGGTTTCATTTATTTTCTCTCTTTTTATTTTTTAAAGTCCATAATTCGTTGGATGTAACTCTTGGATGACTAACCAGTCATATAGGTTCGGGCCGAGTTAACCTTTGTAAAATGTCTCATGCTTTGGGCCGACCCTATTCAAAAAGGACTTTGCTACTGAGACCGCAAAGGGCTGAGATCACACGAGACTGTTCTTGTGATCCACGGATCTCAAAATTTCATTAAATTCATTTTTTTAATTTTGAGATACATGCTTCACATGTGCGGTCTCGGTGTGGTCTCGCCCTTTGCGGTCTCACTATCCTTTTCCATTCAAAAATCACCAAAAGTCTGGCCCCAAACCCGTCCCATGTGCAGCTCTACTGTCACACCGCAAGCAACTCTCCAATCATGCCATCTTCGGATACATATATACGGCCATCCTCCTCGGCGTTGTCGCTCGGATGTACTCTAAAGACAAAAGCTTCGAAGAGTTGTGAGTGCATGTTTGGTGGCCGAAGTTGGAGATCTTCTGGCGTAGATAGTTAGAAGGATCAGAGAATCTTTGTGCCAAGAAACTTGGCAACTCTGACTACAAAAGTTCAATAGATTGCTACCAATTAGATTTTATCACTTGCACATTGTTTTTACCTAATAAAATATATGTAAAGACAATACCGGCCCTAGCCCTTCAAGGGCCGGGGTTGATTGGGCCCTAGCCCGGCCCCTCAAGGGCCGGGGCCAAGCCGGGCCGGAAGAAAGAGCGGAATTTTTTTTTTTTCATCTAAGATAATAAATTTTTTTTTACTACACCGACTGTCAACCTTACATGGAAATGGATACCCTCCTCTTTTATTCGGGTTTTGGATCAACATTGCAACAAAAAGAGCAATGACAGAGTTAAAAAAAAAATTTCCTTATCAGTGACAGTCATGCATAATAAACCAAAACATAGTATAGGTAAACAAGTAGAATAATAAAACTATATAGAACAAAATTGAAAATATGTTTAAATATAAAACTGAAAGTAGAGAGTAAGATATGAGAGAGAGAGAGAGATGATCGATGAAGAGCCGAAGTGGTATGTGGCCTGTGCGATTGAAGTTGAAGAATGAAGAGGCAAAGTCTTAGAATGTGAATACAAGTTAGGGTTTGGTCTGTGTTAGGTTGGTTTTTATAAGGTATTTAGTTGGCGCAATTACAAACATAGCCCTACTTTCATACGTTAATGTATCACTTGCACATTGTTTTTACCTAATAAAATATATGTAAAGACAAATAGGCAGATGAAGGGACTTCTATTTTGACCGCATCCCGTTGGACCTATGCATTCCAAGGCAGCTAAATGATTGATGCCAAGTTTGGTTCGAGTTGATGGGATGGAGAAGTAAGGAGATAGCATCTTTTTCACTTGTGATTAGCTTGTTTTTTTGTAAGATAGGGGGACACCAAAGAATTTCACAAAATGTCATTTTTTCATGTTTATTTTTTTTTATAGAACAATTGACATTTTTCATGAATTTAATTTATTTTCTTCTATTTTACATTGAAACAAATGATATATTAGAGCATGTCACCTACTAGGTATCTTGTTAGGGAGATAGGATCATAGCTAATTTAAGAGAATTCCCTTGAGGTTAATTTCTTCTATATCATTCTTCAACTTATAAAGCATATTCAAGTGGCCCACTTTGAGGTTAATTTTTCATTCACCACTTAAGTGTTTTGGACAAATAAATATACCATGTTAATCACCTCATGGAGGAGAACACGGATCCACTTCGACCTGCCTCAAAACCTGTGTGGGTCCCATATTTATTTTGGATCAAAGTTTACAAAAAAAATCAGATTTTCCAAAACTTTCAAAACACAATTTTTTTCCGGACAAGACCAACCCAACAACAAGATCTCCCTCTAGATTCTTTATTCGGTGTTCTGAATTGGAGCCCCAGAAAGAGATGATGAAGAGTGTGAATCAACACATCAGATTTGAGAGAGAATGGGCAAATGCAAAACCTCGAAGGACAGAGGAAGAAGGAGGAAAATGGAAAAAAATATATTTTCTGTTGTCGGACTATCGAATGTTGAAGGTCGAAGAAAGAAGAAAGAAGAAAGAGGACGGGGAGAGAGAGAGAGAATGAAGAGGAAACCATCAGGCTCCTCTCTTTCTTTCTTATTTTCATTTCCTTGGTACCATGGAATTGTCAATTAAGACATGTTTACTAAGGATTTGAATTCAATAAATTTTGCCCTGAAATCACTATTCTAATTCCCTAAAATTTCATGATCTTTACATTGTGATCTAAACGACGGCATTGGATTGTGGGATGGAATTAATAATTCCGTCCTCCAATTCTATAAATCCAAACGCACCCTTATAAGGTCTTTCTAAAGGAATAATTAACATGTATAAAATGAGTTTAATATGAGGCGGAACTTCGCTTGAAACATTTTGATGGAGCTCCCCCATTCAGACTAACACAGTGGCAGTCTTTTAATTCATATTGTTTCAATCAAGATTCCTCGTTTTTAATAGTCAAATGTAGGGTTCTCTTCGCAAAAGTAGTTGCTATAGGATTTTGTTTTTCATGACTTCATCTATTCAAAGTTCCTGGATGCCCTTGGATTGGCCATGAACTACCCCCAAAATGGTATTTTTAGTCGGGAACTCTGACTATTAAAAATATGGGCTATACCTACACACCAATCTTAGGTTACTTGAATGTTACCAATCTTAGGTTGTGGCTATCAATCTTAGGTTGAGGCATATAAAATGGTTGGCCAAGCACTTGAACCTTTCTTGATTTGGTTTTTTTTTTTTGTTGCCAATAGACGAGGCGGCTTAACATAGGACTGGCCACACAAAGACTAATGAAAATGGATTCAAAGGGCTTAAGCATGTTTCAAAGCAATAACAAAACATTACTTTCTAATTCAAATAATTAAGGGTTAACATTAATTTTCGTGGCTTAGCTTATTTTGTCATTTACTAAGTCACATTAGTTCTAGTCTTGAGTCTCTTGACTCTTAACCCTTAATTATTTGAATTAAAGGATTATGATTCAAAGTATATTTAGGAGTACTTATAGATTGATTCTAAAAATCAATGCGCTATTTAACGGGTAAATTTAGACATAATTGCATATACTCACAGGCATCAATGTACATTTGTGTGGCAGTAATGAGGCTTGCACCTCTCCAAATGGATAACTCTTTACCGAGTTTCTGTTAACCCTTCTTTTACATTATCTATTTGTTTTTAGTAAATTTTGAACCCTTTTGCTCTCCACACAATTCAATTCTCTCAACAAATCCAGTATTGATATTTCTATGATGCACGAAATTATTAGATGACAAAGGAGCAATACAAATGGAAATTTTCAGTCATACCAATCCCCTTAATGTAGACCACGAATGGTTCGACATATCATGAGGAGGATTAAACGAACTCAAAGGATGAGTTCTAGATCTGACGACCTCATTGTTAGAAAAACAACATTTTACAGCAATATTTTAAGAGGCCCAAAAACAGAGAATTAAGAAAAGGACTATAAATTTTATAGACTTAAGAATGCCTTGCAAGATCCATGGCTCTTGCAAGATCCACTCCCCCATTGCAAACTTTAACAAATACTGACACACTAACTGGGACCTGACCGTATATCTAGTGCAAAAAAAAAACAGAGATGCATGGCTGTTTTTGGTCTTGAAGTAAACGTTTAGCTAGTAGAAGGTGTGTGGAATGGATAGATGAGTTGTGTATTTTTGGGATGAGAATGAGAGGAGAAATCATCCCACTTTCAATGTGGGATTAAAGTTCTTTAGGCACCCAATTTAGTCACTTAATGACAATTTGGTAATTAAAGGGAATCAAAACCCATGAATAAGGTGGCGTTTGGTAACTCTAAATAATAAGAGCTTACTTGGATTTTAGAGCTTATTTGAGTTTTAGAATGTTTAATAACAGGCTTAATAGACTCCTAGAAACTTTAAAAGTAGAGGAAAAACTTCTAAACAAATAAGTAGCACGAGAATAATTTATTTTTTAGGTCTAAAACTTTAGAGTTTATTCTTTAGAGTCTATTTTTAAAAGCTTATTATATGTGAGTAGAGTTTCTAAACACACGCTAAATCGATTTCTCAATGGTCAAATTTGTTTATAGTAAAATTGCATTCCCTTTGCTTGAATATATTTGTGAATGAAACTTTTATTTGCAGATGGACTTTATTTTTTAGGTATCAAAAGTGTTTCCACTTGCAATATGGCGTATGTACACAGTGGACCATGATCACCTAAGCGTCTCCCTAATGGGCGTTTTTGGACCATCCTCACACACTTCTTCTTAACTATAATCATTTTTGACATCTTATTTATATACAAATATTATTTAAGTAAATAAAAGTAAACTACAATATGAAACTTTAGAAGTTTAAATTTTGCAAATATTTATGTTATATTATATACTATGACTTTGGATACAATGCATGTAATATATATATTAGAGTAGTGATAGGTGTACCTAGGACTGTATTCGGGCCGGGCTTTTCTAGGGTTGGCCAAGCCTGGCTCGGCTTGAAAGGATTTGAGATGGGCCCGAAGCCCAGCTCGGCCCGAAATGAAGCTTGAAAGTGCAGCCCGAATTCAAAAGTTTGGCTCAAAGCTGGGCTCGGCCCGAATTGATTCAAGCTCGAGCCAGGCTTGGCTTGGCTCGAGTTCGGATTGTATAATTTTTTTTATACATTTTTTTATTTTTAAATAATATTTTATATTATTTATATATATAATAATGATCTATATAAACTATATTTTTAATAATATTCGAGTCGGGTTCGAGCCGAACCGAGCCTCAATCGAGCCAGGCTGAGCCGCACATGGGTTGGCCCGAGCTCGATTTGATTGAGTTTTCGGGCTTTTTTTTAGGCTTGGCATGGCCCGTTCGAGCCTAAAATTCGGGCCGATCTCGGGCCAAACCGAGTCGAGCCAAGCCGCACCAACGGGCCAATTGGGCTTTGTGCAGCCTTAGGCGTACCCATGAAATCCATTTCCAAACCTAAGGCACCACCTCATTACCAATGAGGTGGTGCCTTAGGTTTGGAAATGGATTTCATGGGTACGTTAACTATGTCTCTATATCTTTATCTTTACTATTATAATGTGAGAGACATGCTTAGATGATTTTTTCTAAATTCCCAAAATACATTTATATAAACATTTTCTAAAATTCCCAAAATACCCTTATCTTTATCTTTACTATTATAATGCGAGAGGCATGTGCCGATGATTTTTTCAAAATTCCCAAAATACCCTTATATAAATTTTTTCTAAAATTCCCAAAATACCCTTATATAAACATTTTCTAAAATTCTCAAAATACCCTTATATAAAAACAAAACGTTGACTTAATGTTTTACTTTAATTCCCAAACTACCCCTTGCCCTTGATTTAATGTTTTACTTTAATTCCCAAACTAACTCTTGCTCATCTATCTATTTAGAATCACAGCCAATCGTGATTGAACTTAGGGAGAGTTCAATCGCACCCGGGGGTTAACACGTGTCCCTTTTAACTCCTATCAACTGTGGTTAACTCCTTCCTCTTGCTCTCACATGCATCGCATGTGCCACTAGCAAGTTCAATCGCACCTGCGGGTTAACACGTGTCCCTTTTAACTCTTATTAACTATGGTTAACTCCTTCCCCTCGCTCTCATGTGCATCGCACATGCCGCAGCTAGTATTATTATAAAAGTATACTAAATTTTTTTATATTATATATATTATTTTAACATTATTGCACGTGCAGGCTCAACCAGTAGTTAAGTAGGCCATGTGGGGTCAGGAAGGGTCATAGTTGTAATTTGATAGAGAGGTACTGTTCGTGTGTACCGATGAATACGGTATATAGATGTCAAAAACCAGAATTAGTTCATGTGAGCCATACGATGGATGGAATATAGCTTTGATGGCCACTGTGTTCGAGCTCTGGGTCAATCGGACGGTACATATTGTATCATTCCTGTGGGTCCAAGCTCAACAATTCGAAATACTTGAAATCAGGGTAGGTGGCCCACCAATCACAACCGTCCAATAGGTCAATAATGAAGTAATAGCACACATTTTTGGATAGTCAAAGAAAGGTACAGCTCTAGATATTGTCGATTGTTTTGTTGTGGCCTTGTAGGGCCCATTCTAGTGTTGGTATACTGAACACCGTCCAGACGTGTCCGGGTTGGTGGGTCCCCAAATCCAAAGTTCAGATTAAGATGGCATAAACACTTGTTATAAATAGTAAGATACACTGTTAACTTCCCTATTGGGTCATGGACTTCACTCACTATCGGACGCCTTCCTATCATGGACCGGGTCAAAAGGCCCAATCATAGTCGGTAGCACAATTAGAGGGCGGTTCACTTTTGGAATGAAGTCATTTCCCACATATATCATTTTTTCATCTTTTTGAATGACTTTGTTCTTAACCCCCCCGGGGGTGTAGGCCCAGTTGCCGAAGGATGAACCATAAAGCCAGAGGTCTCGAGGTCAATTCTTGGGCTCCCCTTAATATCGGTTGTATGGGGTGGGGTATTCCCTATTAAGCACGTGAGACTAGTCTAAGTCTTTAAGCTTGTGTATCTTCATGTGATGTGGGTGGTTTAGGATCCATTCCCTTGGATTGTGGTGTCACGATTGTTATGCTTGTCGTTTTGTCCAACTTTAAATGTTAGGTGTTCAAATTTACTAACAAATGAATAAATACTAACATAGCTAACCGGGGTTGCAATACAATTCTTACAAAAAAAGTAGCCTAGAATTGTTTGAGGATATCTCTTCACTTTTCCACCTACTCCCATTGGCAAGAGTAGTGTTCATTCCTCGTCAGATGAATTTTGTAGCGCATAGTCATGCCCAATTTGTGGCTAGGCGATTTCGAGTGCCTGGGCAACTGGTGGTGTCTTCTTGGCCTGAGCATCTAGTTTCTTTCCCGTTTAATCCTGGGATTGAGAGGTATGGGGGGAGGTATGTCCCTCTTCATCCTCCTCCTTAGGTTGTGTTTTGTTCTCTGTTCGTTCATCTATTTACCCAAAAAAAATATCAGAAGGAAAAAAAATCATTTTGTAAGTTGCACACTTGTCCCTTAGCAACTACCTTAGGCCTAGTTGTGTGTGAGTTTAGTATGTGTTGGTTACATAATAACGTTTCACCAAAAAAAAGTAACGCACTTGTCTTTCGGTCAGATGGCAGGTAGTGTATCCTTCAAGTGTAATGGTCAGAATTGAATCTCGTGATGTTGCCCTCCTAACATGTTAAAAAATCATTAGGTGAAAAGAAAAAGAGAGAGAACTTGAGAAAAATAATACTATTATTAAAATTATTTACGAAAAGCATAATTTTTCAAAAGTAAATGAATTATCAATACAAATAAATTAATTTTTATTATAATATATAAATTTCAAAATTAATAAAAAGATATAAGATAGAATGTCAATGTTGCTTTTATTTGTATTCATTTGATTAAAATTTGTTTATTTAGCATTTATCTGTATTCTTTTCTTCATTAACTCAAGTTTTGAATACGTAAAAAGAATGTAAAATGCGATACCACCAAACCATACAATACGTATAATAAGTATTTACCAACATTAGTATTATGAGTTTAAACACAAAGCAGAGCTCTGCTTCAAGGCGAAAAAGCTATTGCCGGTGGTAATCTTGTAAATATATAGAGAAAATGTTTTGAAAAACTACCATTGCCTCTCTCCATAAATAAGTATTATCTATGTACAACTTCTACCCAAAAAATTAATAAAAATCCAATAGTAAATATGTAGATCTCTCCTACAACATAGACCGCATAATGAAGGTCATAATTGGCTATTATGACAGCGCTAATATAAAATTTTGAAAACATATATTGTGATGAGAGTCCCGACTATCTGAAAGTGCAGGCATGTATTTTCACATGTATTTTCCATAAAAATAAAATACTCATATCTACATGTATTTTCCAAAATAAAAAGTATACCTATCTCCACATGTATGTCGTACCATTTACGTGCTAACAAATAGAGACTAAGTTTTCACATAGGTGAAAACAAAGAATTAAAAGAAAATTGAAAAATACTTGCATCATGAAAATCAAAATTCTCATTTCTTTCCTGTAATTTCACTTATGTTCTTGGCAAACAAATAGTGGGTTATGGAGAACATTAAAAAATAGTGGAAAACGATCAATTTCACCACTATTTCGGCCAGCGTTGGTTAATTATTTTTATAATTTATATCACACTTTTACTATATTTCTTATTTCAAAATGAATAATTTTTTCTCAATTTAAAAATAGTATTAAATATTGTTTAATCAGATGTTCTTATTCATTTTTTGAATGTGAGAGTTTATCGGTTTTGTGTAAGAAATGAATTAATTTTTTGTATCAAATTTTGGAGGATATAAGCTTAGTACGAATAGCTTAAATGAATTGTTCTTCCTAAGTTGACCTTATCAAATCGACTGGGTAATGAACCCTATTTAGCAAGTAGAATTATTCAAAATTAACAGACAATAGTCATACATCATTAACTCTACTAGATTGTTGAGAATATAGAGAATATATATAGGTGGAATTGGAGAAAATAGAATTTTAAAAAAAAAAAATTGTAATAGGACAAAACAAAAACTTAGTTTCCTTTTTCATTTTAATCTATTTTTTCAGTTTCAAATTGGGGGTTAGTGTCTACTAGTAAGAATGTCGTTTCTTTATCCAAAGACTATTGTTTTCATTTATTAAAAACGCGTGTTCAAGTTTAACACAAAGGAACAAAGATTTTTTTATATAAATCAAAGGTTTACTGTCATGAATCAGCCTCAGTTCATTACCTGCCACAATCTTATCCTTTACTTAGTGTGGGCATTTATCATACCTTTCCCTAATTTTCTCCATTTATTCTTATTGTTATCTTTTAAAGATACAAAAGGTTTACCTTTTCTATTTCCCTAATTTTCTCCCCTAATTCATACCTTTTAAATTAGACAAATCAATCTTTACTAGCATTTAAAGAGTTCTTTCAGTTATGGACTCCATAAGCCACAACCCATTTTTAGTAGTTTTTTTTTCGGTTACTACTTATTAGCATGGAAAGATTTTTCATTATGGGATTCACCATCATTTAAAGAGTTTTATCAGTTACAAAAATGTCTATTTATATATAGGTGATTTTGCTAGATAGCTTACAATGAAGGCAGCTACCAAGGGCTCTTCGTAAAGAGGTCTTGCCTCAGGTGAGTGCCTTAATGCTAACCTTTAGAGCCTCCAACCTCTTATGTGCGCATCCTCTCAATTTTGGCATCTTTTTTTGAATTGTTTCTGTTGGGAAAAATCTGTTTTGGAAAATCTGGGTGTTTTTGGGAAAACAGTTTTTATAAACTTTGACCAAAAATATAAGTGGGACCCACAAAGATTTTGAGGCGGGTCCAAGTGGATCCGTGTTCTCCTCCATGAGGAGATTAACGTGGTATATTTACTTGTCCAAAACAGTAAAGTGGTGAATGAGAAATTCATCTCAAAGTAGGCCACTTGAACATGTATTGTAAGTTGAAGAATGGTAGAAAAAAATAGTCCCACATTGGAAAATTATTGAAATTATAATGTGGTTTATATACTATTACCTTGGAGTTAAGGGTGGGCCCTTGGGGCACCCAAATTTTGCGAAGGAGTGAGCCCATGCTCCAAGGTGGAACCAACCTCTCACACGCGTGCGCCGCCGCCGGCCTGTGCCCGTGTCCGAGTCCGGTCCGGTCCGACTGGCTGGCTTGGCTTGGTTGGTTGGTTGGTTGCCTTGGCTCTTGTGGGCCTTTAGCCCAAGCCCCTATATTTATTTTTTGCTGGGCTGGGCCAAAGCCCATTCAACTTACACAGCAGTTTAATTATCCAACAGTCATGTCTGTTGGATTTAAATTGAGACCCCAACAGACATGACCCTTCTGGAACAGTCTCCTCTTTTCAATTATTTAAGGAATTCTATTGCAATTTTCTAGAGTACGAATTTCCAGATCTTCTACTCCCTAGTTTTAATCTTCTTCTGCATTCAGTCATTTGCATTTTCAGAGAGAGAGTACTAAACATCCAAGGTTCGCTGTGTCCTTGGGTTTCTAGTGGTAGTACCCAGGACGTGACTGTTGTATCTTGGGAGACAACTTGTCGTAGGCCGTGACCACCTGTGCGGGGCAATATTGTCTTAAGGACATTGAATTCAATTCAAGCCTCAGTCCCCTCAAATAGTAAAGTGCACTGTCCTTTATTTCTGTTCTATCTTAGATTGTGTTCTGTGATTGTATTTGGCATTCTGTAATTAGCATGTTTTCAGTATAACATACAGTAACATCTAATGCAATTTAACCAACAGTTTCCACATAGCTCTCCAACTCATTCATGTTCTTTTCTTTGCCGTCAATATGCTACAACCCCTTAGTGCATAAACTTAGAAAAACCATTGATCGACCATGTAGTAGGCTTTGGCTTCAACACTATCACCAAGAGGATTTGTGTTGCAACTGTTGGGAAGGAGGGACAGCAAGACAACAGCAAACAGCAATATTCCAGGGCCAAATTTCTATTGTGGCAATGCTCCGCCGATTCTATCCTCTTTTTACTTGATAGTTTTTGTATACGAAATGACAAAAAAAGCCCTCTTGATGGGTTCCTGATGTTTGCTTGGATGCTGAACTGGCTAGAAAAATTCAAAATTTTATTTTTCTTATTCATATTATTTTGCACTGGAGCATGGATGAATGATTACCATGAACTCTTATTCAATTTTTTTCTTACTTAGTTTAGTCTTTTTTTAAAACAAGTTTATTATTGTCATACTACTTCTTTTTGTCTTATGATATTTCTGTGCATTGCACAGGTTTCTTACTAGTTTTTATATAAATCACAGGTTTACTAACATGAATCAGCCTCAGTTCATTATCTGCCACAATCTTATCAATAAATAAATAGGATATTGGCAATAAATGATGAATGAAAAGACTAAACATTTCAATAGCCTATCTATTGTACATGTAATGGTTACCTGGCTAGAAAATTACCTCAAGTAATTACTTTTTCTAATATAAAAGAAACGTTATTGGGTAGGCTCGAAAGCACCTGCTATCGAGAGTTGGGCCGTCTGATCTAGAATCCAATGGCACGTCATGTCACATGCGTGTTAAATAGTGAGGCCCACACATGCTATGGCACCGTTGGATTCTGGATCGAGCGCACCTAATCACTTTCCCATATAAAAAGTCTAAATGGATGCATCATGCATCCATTTGCATAACCATAATAACAACCACAGGCATATAAGATTGAACGCATTAATGGTCAAGTCAAAATGATGAAATTTAAACACTGCCATATCAACAAATTATGATTAAGATCTGGACTTCCTTAAAGTCCAAATCCACATCATCTCCATCTTAATTAGCTTTAGGATATGTTTGTTCACAGAGTCAACCATAAGCAGGTCAAACATCCTCACCCTAATTGGCTTACACTCAACCTATGTTTCGTTCATTTTGTTTGCCTTTACGGGTGAGAGACTTGCTTGGAAATTACTTAAAATTATGGCTAATATGCCAGTTAATACAATGAGGAGTGCTAGCCCCATTCACATTTATTATAATTTTTTCCATAGACGTAAGATCAGGCTAACACGTGGAGTTGTTTCATTATTTTAACAGTTTAGAAAGTACAAATCAAATAATGTTTAACATTTGTAGAGCCTGAGTTGTGTCTTTGGAAGATTTGCGATTGGGGGCTAGCAAAATCCTAATGCAATTGGCAAATGACAAGAGCTGGGAGATCTGCCGTTTGATTACATCCCTGGAAGGCTAGAGGATACTTGAATAATGTCAATTTGGATAATTCCAAACATGCCCTTAATCCTTTGGGGACAACCTTGGTTAGGGGTAGGTCACCTATATCGAAACATACAAGTAAACCCTAGGCTTTGTTAGTTTGGAAGAAGAACTTGCGGAAAACAAATTTTTACTATGAAATGATATTTTCTCATTTTAAACATAATTTTTTTAAAAATATTTACAATAAAAACTTATTTTGCAGCATTCTAAATAGGGGTGTATTAGAGCTGAGCTCCGCTAAGTTTGAGCTTAACTTGAACATGCTCCACCTCAAGCTTGGCTTGAACAAGCTTGATTTGAGTTCCATCAAGCTCTATGTAAGTCGAGCCGAGCTTGGGTTGCCTCAAGATGATTCACATAATTATTTTGTTTAATTTGTGTAATTTTAATAAAAGTATTTGTTAGTAAAATATGATTAAAAAAAACTACAGAAAATTAATACATTCATATATGAAATTAAGATTTGGAAACAGTTCTCCGATCCAAAAGTAGAGAATTAGACATGAGTTTAACCTTTTAACTTTTTTTGTTTATTATTATCTCTTAAACTTATATAATTTAAATTAAAAATTATTACAATCTACAATAAAAAAAATTAAAGTATTATAATTAATATAAATAACATTAACCAAAAAAAAAATATATATATATATATATATATATATATATATATATATATATATATATATATTTCGAGCTGAGCTGAACTCAAGCTGAACCAAGTCCTAAACAAGACGAAAGCTGGGTCGAGCCATCGATCTAACTTAGCTTGAGTGCAGCCTTAATTCCAAATACAAAAAGTTACTTTTTTCCTTAAAATAATTCAGTGTACAAATTCTTTTTCCAAACAAAAATAACCAAAAGCACAAATCTAAAGTGGTGCAGTTTTGCAATTATCGTATGGGATGTATGAGTTGCAACCTAAGTAATTTTTTTTGGTAGTTGAATACGAGTAGGTTGCAACCCCAATTAGTGCAGTTAGCAGTGGTAAGCAGCTTGGATATCAAAAGCCCAACTTAAAAGCGGGCTAAATATATTGGGCCTATTTACTATCACACCTTCACATACCGCTGCACTCAACTATTAGTCAAATGTGAGGTCATCCTTAGTCCATGTCCCCTTTTTAACGCTCATCACAATTGTGATTAAGATTCACTTCTCAATCTTAGGTTGAAGAAATCTACCACTGATTTTTTTAAAAATAATTAAAGAAACATTAATCTAACTTTTCTAAAGCTTAACCATAATTAAAGGGATATTAAAAGGTATACGTGGATGGGGGCATTTGCCTACATAGTTAAATGAGAATCAATTTGCCTGTGTTCCTCCATAAATGGATTGCACATGGTAGAGAGATCCCGGCCTTCAAAAACCCTTACCACAGGGAAGAAAACAGCCGATATAGTTCCGTCAAATCCGTAGTAGGTTAATCACTGCCACTGGCACAAACCAGCCGTACCAGCCGTAGCAGCCGTAGCGGATCTTTATTACGAAAGAATAACGGATGGAAGGCAACGATCTGCTGCAATCAACTTTAGCAGCAAAAACAGCAAAGAGACTCGTTATTCATGCCACGTCAGCTTTAGGCATGACTTGCAGCCAAAATGAACTTATCCGAAGCATTGTTCAGAAAGGTCCGCATCCAAAGCACTCCTGCGGTCCTCCCAGTAAATCCCACGGGCAGCTTTGAAACACCTACCTCCCTCCCTCTCTCTCTCTCTCTCTCTCTCTCTAAATTCAGTTAATAATAAAGATCTCAGAATCCAATTCATCCACTCCCCAAATTAAAAAACAAAACCCCATGAACCAACAGCAACAAAACCAAAGACTCCCTTACCAATGTCCCATAGAAAACACCCAACCAATCTCTCTCTGTCTCTCTCTCTGTGGTTTCTTAGATCTTCGGGAACCAAATTCCAGACCCAGAAATGGCGGATAAGAGAATCATATAAAGGAAGTAAATGAGGTGTACGAGACACCCCTCCGACCTCAGCAGCAGTCTCGGCGTCTGCGCTTCTTGTCTCCGTGAACGCCTCTTCGCTCTCATCGCCGCCCAAACCTGTCACCAACCCCTAACCCGACCCGACGAAGATCGCCGGAAATCTGACGCACACCCTCCTCCTCCTCTCCTCTTCCCTCGCTCCGCCTCCCCTTACATCTCTCGCCGCTCCGACCACGATTCCAGCTACCAAGATCACAACTTTTACTATACTCCTCAAGCGAACCCCACCACCACCACCTCCAGGAAAAAGGGGCACAGAAAGGTGAAGTTCTCTCTCTTCTCCAATCTGTTCAGATCTAGATCCGACGACCCCGATTCCGATTCTAGGGTTTCTACTTCCTCCTCCTCCTCTTGGTTCTCGTCACTCCTCTCCGGTCGTCGGAAGAAGAAATTCCGGCTATGCTCTCTCGACGAGGCTACCCCCAGCGGTCGACCAAGCCGGACGAGAGATCTGGGATTGGGAATGCCGCCGGCGAAAGATGCCGATGAAGACGGAGACTACGAAAATCATGAGGGTTTTCCCACGGAAAGTGGGTACTCGTCGGAATCCTCGCAAGGTTGGCGGAAAACGCCGACGAGGCAGTCGGGGCGCCGGCGAGGGCAGGCGCATGCGCATCATAGCCGAAACGTTTCGGGGTTGGCGTTTGGATTGAGCCCGTTGGTGAGGGCGAGCCCTAGCGGTCAGCGAAATCAGAAGGGTGGTCCTCCGCCGGACATAGGATTTTCCGGCGAGATTAGGGTTTCGAATATGCCTCATTTATCGACCGCCGCTTCGTCCTGTGCTAACAGATCCAGAAAGCTTGCAGATTTCGGTAGGTACAATTTCAACCCTTGATGGTGATGACCGTTGATGATATATTTTCGGGGGGACGGTTTTACCCTTGTAATTTTTGCTATATTTTACTTTATTGTCCATTTATACCGTCCAGATATAATAATAGTATAAATAATGAAAAACATTTTTTTCCTTATATAGAAGATATTGTGGAGTGCAGCGTAATGAGATAATGATTCTGAGAAATGGTTTATTGGATTTTTATATTCTTAAAAATATTGTGCTAAAATTTGGTTGATTCGTAGAATCATTTCGGTTCCTGATAAATCGAAACAAGTTTTTGTGTTTCTATTTCTATTCTATAAAAGCACAAAAGTGTTCTCAGGGAGTATTGCCAATTAAATTTTTTTTCTTCTACTTCACAATTATCCTTTTTTTAATTTAATAATGGGCTTTCAATTGTACAGTACTCCTTCTTCTAATTCAGTAAACAAAGTGAATTCAAAGTAGGCATAGTATTACTCGAATTTGATGGAATAACATTGAATTACAGTATCCGATTAAAGTCGATTTAGTGGTTCATATTCGAATGCACTTAAGATATTTGAATTGGGAAAATATCCTAGATATTCCAAAACTTAATAAATTTTTTTAGGAAAAACAAAAAAGATATACTGGGAGGGTAAAGACGGTGCCTTTGTTTTTTGGAAGGCGAAAGAAAGAAGGTGCCTTGCATCTGCCGAAAAAAAGCTTACATTGCCTTTGTAGAGAAACGTGGTGAAAAAACTGTTTTTCGGGAAAAAAAAAAAAATCTTGAAAAAAAAATTTCTCTAGATATTTTTTCCCTTAACCTGTATGTTTGGTTGTCAAGAAAATACGTGAAATGAGTGAACTAAGAATTGTATTGGAAATCCTTTTTTTTTTTTTTTTTTCTTTTACATACTTTTACTTATTTTCTTGGCAACCAAACATATCTTGAGGGTCAGTTCTTTTGGGGAAACTTACGAAGATTGCCACTTTGCACTTTATTACGGTAGTTGAGAAATTTGAGTCTCTTTGTTAAGGTTTATAATAAGGTTAATTCTTACCATATTTCAAGTCTCAATTCATTCATTTGAAGTCTCATGGGGATTGAAACCCAAGAAAAGAAAAGTGCAATACATCTAATTCTCAAAATAAAATGCATATTGTCCATCTCAAAACTTGCAAAATGCTGGCCACAAAAGAATAGAAACATAGAGTAACATTAGATAATTTATGGAAAATAGTCACCTCCTCGGTCAAGGAGGTGAGTTCCCATCTCGTACCTCTTTTCGGGCCACGTGTCCCTTTTTTATTTCCATTAATTGTGGTTAAGATTCAGTCACCCCTAGGGTTCACACATCTACCCTTGATTTTTAGAAAAAAATATTTTAAAAAAAATTAACCAAAAGAGGTGGTTAAGTTTTTAACCATAGTTCAAAGGGTTTGTGAGAGTGAGGAGGAATAGTCCCCTCCTCGGCACGAGGAGGTCACTATTGCTCATTATTTATAGTAAAAATCTCATTTTACAACATATCAATCATAAATTTGTTTTTCTTCAAAATAAAAAAAATAATTCAGTGCACTCATATTTAGAAGCAATCGTTTATTGTCTTCCCTGTGTTGAGGGCTAGGATCTCTTGTACAACCGTTAAATCCATACAAGATCATGCCTTAAAAGAGATCCTGACCATTAACACAGGAAAGCCAATTTGGTTCCATTAGTTTTCCTCAAAACAAAGGCATCCTTAAGCTCAATTACTTCATTGTAAAGCTAGTTACTTTCTTATCAATAAATAATAAAAATAAAAAGTTACTTCTATCGGAGTTGTCTAGGATTACTTCATGATATGTTGGTTAAACCTGTTACTTACTTTTGACTGATGAGTTCATTATCTGGTTGAGGAAGGTCTAATTCCATAACCTTATGCGAAAAGGATGTTAAAATCCCTATTATTAGTTCGATCTGTAACAACATATACAACCGATCATTTCCTATCATCATAAATTTTAACATACACAGATTTACATGTTGGAATCAAGAAAATAATCAACATATCAAACGGTAGGAATCATCCGCAGTTGAATACTTAATTTCACTCCCCAGTCAATTTTTTTTTTTTAAGTATCACAATAGATGGGTTAGTATTTGTTTTAAGTTAATAATTAGATATCTAAAATGTTAGCTTGGCAATCCGTGCGCATAAACAAAAGTCACACCCCTCTAGACTTGATCCTGGCTCTCATGTTTGGAGAATACACAGCTTTTATGTTTGAAATTAGTTATTTCAATGCGAGGCAAAAAATAAATACATTTGTTTGTGGGAAAATAAATGAACTTCTGCTTTTAAAAAAAAAAATCTCAAATACCTATTTTATTTGGTTTCACAACCCTGTCCCCAAATAATGAACTGAGTTTGTATAGGCACTTTAAATGCTGCTATTAAAATAGCTTTCAAATATAGAATTCAAAGGGATGAAATAAAAATGATATTTTGAATCATCAACACCTATTGAATTTGAAAAGAAAAAGTCAAAAGAAAGAGTTTGATCCTCTTATTTCTCAAACTGAGAAAGCTATAAGTCAAGATCTTGATGCATATAGATACAAATGATCCAATGTGAACAAGAACTTACAAAAAACATTTAAAATTTTTCATTTTTTTTTTAGCAGAATAGCTATTTTCAAGTAGTGTTGTCTCTATCACAATCTATGGGCAAGTGGTCCAACCACTTTGATCTTACCCCCTAAGAGAAGTTGATCTTGTTTCGCAATAATGCGTGTATCTAAGAAGAGGCTTTGTGGTCCACCAGTCCAAACCTCCCAGTCTCACACTCTCACTAGATATTTTTTTATTTTATTTATTGGCTGAAATCTCTTTAGATACCCATTAATGTGTCTCACATGGTCTACAAGATTTTCAATTCTTTCCCATCTATAGCTCTCCTTGGTACCTAACCTCCACCCAATATCTATGGAGATGGATAAATAACGTATCCTAGAAAAGTCGCTTGTACATGGTTAGATGCAGAAGAAAAAAAGGTATATAAGTACGAATTCTCAATAGGGCTAGGTCAACTTAGGGAAATTTTCACTATTATTGTTGCTAAAGCAAGTGCCCCGCCTGATAATACAAATAAATATTGGCCTCATTAGTCGAAATCGTTTTTATTCCCCTTCCATTTCCTTTTTCTTCTAGTGAAAGAAAGACGGTATTGTATGGTTGTTATTTCATTCATTTTTTTGTTGACTGGAGCTATTTCTATTGAGCTTTACACTAGAACCGCGTCTTAAAACCATCAAACTAAAAAACAATAGCATGGAACATTCTTATTTTAAGCATTGCTTGGATAAGATATCACCTTCTTGGTTGATCAGATAACTGGAGCAACCAAAAATAAGCCTTTAAGCAGTGAAAGTTTGGTTATTACAAATACAAAGTAAGAGTTTTTCTATTAATATATATTTTATCTTGTAATTCCCAAGATACCTTTGTTTTTAGTTCCTCCTGTTCAATCAAAGCTTCTTTTCATAGTTGATCTATTTTTAAAAATAGTATCCAACATGCTATTTCAAGCATTTCTCATTAAAGAGCATCTCCGGTGTATCTCAGTGCTATATTTGAGATTGTTGAAGTGAAAAATGTTATATGTGGCATGTGACGCTCCAATGATGCCATTCAAAAAAATGTCATACTATATTGGTGAAATTGTATGAGTAGCCAAATGTCATGTTGGGAGGATAAAATTGTAAAAAGTTAAAATCGAGAAATTTTAACTCATCAAGAATTTTGGGTTGATCAAACTATTGCAAGGATAAAACCTATTCAAGGTGTACCCATTTTTAAGTGCGTTTAAATGATACCAATTACAACACGTATTTAAGGTGCACTGATGTTTAAGTGTGTTTAAATGATTCCAATTACATGATCAAACTCTTAGCCATATGCCAACGATTAGGGATGCACACGGTTTGGTTTGGGTCGGTTCTAAGAATTTTTGGGACCGAATCATCGGTTCTCGGCTCTAAAAAAACCAACCTAAGATCGAACCGTAAAGCCTCGGTTTGGAAAAAAATCAACCCAGAACCGAATCGTAGAGCCTCGGTTCGGTTCGGTTCTACCCACGGGTTGGTTCCTAGAAAGGTGGAGGTGGATTGGCGGTTCGGTTCTCATACGGTTTTTGGTTATCGGCACCACATTTGGTTCTTAGTTCAGTTTGGTCGCGGGTTCCACATTCGATTCTACCCACGGGTTGGTTCCTAGAAAGGTAGAGGCGGACTGACGGTTCGGTTCTCATATGGTTTTCGTTTCTCGGCTCCACATTCGGTTCTTAGTTCGGTTCGGTTCGCGGGTTCCACATTCGGTTCTAAGTCCGGTTCGGTTCAGTTTCAAATTGAAACAAACCAGAACTGAACCAAAGAAAATCGGTTTAAGTAAAGCCCAACCTAAAACTGAGCCGAGCCTTTACAAAAACCGAACCGAACCGGACCATAGTTGTCGGTTTGGTCCGGTTCACAGTTTAACCCATACCCATGTGCACCCCTACCAACGATCCATTTGATAGCAATTGGAAGAAAATCACCCGTTTGATCGAGTACAATACTATAACTTTTTTTTTTAATTTCAGAATTTTATTTTTAAAATCTTATTTTAGGCTTTATACAAATTATATTTATTTTAATTAGTAGAAATTGTAATACTTATAATAGTTTATAAACTATTTTATATTATCTTTACTATTACAATGCGAGAGATAGGCATAGCCTGATTTTTCTGAAATTCCCAAACCACCCCATGCTCATCTATCTATTTAAAGAATAGAATCACAGTCAATCGCGATTGAACTCAAGGAGAGTTCAATCGCACCTACGGATGAACACGTATCCCTTTTAACTCCTATTAACTGTGGTTAACTCCTTCCCCTTGCTCTCACATGCCACCTGCTAGTACTTATTAATTATAAACCATACTTAATTTAATAAGTAGATAATATAGTATAACATAATACTATAATTATAATAGGTTTAATCCAATAAATATACAATAATTTATAAAATATACTTATGTTACACTTTTTAATTGTAAACTATATATTATATTAAAAACTATACCTTTATCTAATACCAATTCTATGCATAATAAAATGTATAAAATATAAGCTATATACTAAAGATATACTTTCGTAGTTTATAATTAATAAGTATAATAATTTTCTACTTAATATAAGGTATAAACAATATCTATAAGTATACTCTATGGCTTATAATTAAGACTTTAAAAATCTATAATATGTTTAAATTATATGGTTATAGTATATGTATAAACGATATTTTAAATATGAGTCGGAGCTCTGTTTCAATGCAAAGTTCGGTGGTGGTTCTATAATTACAGGAAAAGACAATGGTAGTTTTGTCCTAAAGGGAAGCTCTGCCTCAATTAAGACTCATATATATATATATATCCAAACTTTAATTAAGTCATTATTTAATATTATGTGAGACTCATTGTGAAAAGAGAGTTGGTTTAGGACTCTACCATATTAGGGAAGAATCCTAAAGGAGAGTTGGTTTAGGTCTTATATAGAAAGAGAGTCTCGAAAACGAGAGTTGGTTTAGGACTACCATATTTTAGGGAAGACAACCATGAATAATATCTTCCTATAATCTCCACACCCCGATTGATCGACCTCTTATGAGGACTATAGAAATTTCGGATTGACACCCGGGGAGCAACCAAAAAAAGAAGACAACCATGAATTCTCATTGTTGCAACACCTATGTGTATATGCAGTTTTTCTATTTTGATATTTAGGTAAGATTATTAACTTCTATTTTGCTATTTTCATGGAAAATGACTCTCTTTTAATAGAGAGTTATACTAATCTAAGATGTAACCTATGAGCACACTATTACGTATTAAATTTCTATTTTGCTATTTTTATGGATAATGATTCTTTATTTATATTTTTTATATGTTTTGAAGTCAAAAGCACCAATATTCTAACCATGAAAAATAATTATAATGTCAAAATATTTAATTCTAATATTATTGTTTTTATTAGTAGAAGATTATTACTCATGATTCCTCGCTTTTAATACATTTACAAGTTGGACCAGTAAATAATCTTTTCTAATATTAAATTTAAATTAATATAAGAAATATTAAATTTAATTACTCAATTATATTTATATAAAATATAATATTAAATTAAAAAAATATTTAATATAAAGAGAGTAACGTGTCGTCTAATAAAAATATGTTAAAAATTATATATATATTTTAATAATGAAAAAATTATACGTGCAAGGCACGTGCACTTTTACTAGTATATATATATATATATATATACACACACACACACATAAATCCGTAAAATCATTGATTTTTGGGAGGAGAAAAAAGTTGAATTATTTTGGGTCAAAGACCAAACTTAAGCCCCCAACAAGCATCAATCTTTTCTGCAGTATAGGTCCATTAATTTGTACGAATTAGAAGAAGTGATAATTAAGGTCTTGACCTGTGATTGTAAGTTGTAACAAATAATGTATGCAAAAAAACAAATAATCTATTCTCCATTAATTAAATATAGTATCAGAGGTTGAGATGGAAAACGACCGGTCCCTTTTATATTATTAGAAAGAGAGGAGTACTAGCCCTACTCTCAATTTTTTACTACTCTCACATGAACCAATCATCTGTCTAAATTCTCCGTTAAAGCGTGTCAATCACTGAAAAGATGTGTACTTTAATTGTGTTATTAAACAGGTGGTTGGTTCATGTTGAGAGTAGAAAAGAGTGAGAGTTTGGAAAACGCTCTTATAAAGAAAGCTCTTATAAAGAAAACGGTATTGATGGATTGTCAAGAATCTTTACCCAACCAATCCTTTCCTTACTATCTAAGGGATCATGGGAAACAAGGTTGTATTATTATTAATAATATCATTCACTTTAAAGAATTGTTACGTAACTGTGATATTAAACAAGTGGTTGGTTCATGTTGAGAGTAAAAAAGAGTGAGAGTTGGAATACACTCTTATAAAGAATACGTTATTGATGGATTGTAAAGAATCTTTCCCCAACGAATCCTTCCCTTACTATCTAAGAGAGCATGGGAAACAAGGTTGTATTATTATTATTGAAAAACATGGTTAGTTTTTTTATTAACGTTGATATATATCTCATACTAGTCTCATCTGTATAGGGAATATCTCCACCTCATACAACCGATATTGAGGGAGCCTAGGAATCAACCTCAAGACCTCCAAGTTTACGGTTCATCCTTTGGCCACTGTGCTACATCCCGGGGGTTGGAAACATGGTTAGTTGAATGTCCATCACTTGCACCTTATAGATATGTTGTTAAATTAAAAGTTCAAAATCCTGGATTTGTTAGAAGTGCACACAATCGGATCACAGCCAATTGCGATTGAACTTGGGGAGAGTTCAATCGCTCCCACATGCCAACACATGTCCGTTTTAACTCTAATTAAATGTGGTTAAGATTCACCAACCCTTAGGGTTCAACAATATCACTTTAGTTTTTAAAAAGTAATATTAAAAAAATATTAACTCTAAGAGTTAAAAATTCTTAATTATAGTTAAAAATCTTAGCCAAAGTTAAGTCAAGCTTGAAATGTGTTCAAATGGAGCTCGAGCCAAGGTCAGTTTAATTCGGCTTGACTCGATTGAAGCTTGATTCGACTTGAGCTCAGCTCAAATATTATATAAAATAATATATATTATTTAAAAATAGAATATTAATAAACCAAGCCGAGCTCGACTAGCTTGATTCAATTTGAGCATTCAAGCTTGAGCCGAACTCAGGCTAAGCTATTTTATTTGAGCTGAGCTTTTCGAGTTTGAGCTTGGCTCAACTCGGTTCAAATACACCCTAAAAGGGAGTACGTGCAAGAGGATTTGGAAGTAAGCAGAGCAGAATGCAAAATATGAAAAATTGGATATTTACAAATCCTTGAAAAAAAAACCCTATAATTTTGCAAAAAAAACCTATAATTTTACCCTTGAAAGTGTGCAAATTGAATGCTAGTACGAAGCCACCCCATAGTTGCGGGGTCCTTGAGTCCGAGTGAGCAGTGAACATTTAAGTTCATGGGGTCCATCATTCATTATACAATAAAATTTCAAGTGTCTTACACAAGGTACTGTGCTTTAAGCCTTCACTCACTCCACCCGTAGCTCTACTGGTTGATATACTCCATTGCAAGTTGGGATGACAATTTCTGACCCGATCCATTGACCCAACCGGCTTTTCAAGCATTAGGGTTGAGGGTTTGAATCCAGGGAGTTGAGTTGGGTTTTTCTCAACCCGTTTTATAAATGGTTTGTGTTTGATTTCCCTCTTCAGGACATAATATTTACTACAAAAAAACTACCACGCAGTGACAAAATAGTAGTGACGGAAACACATTCCGTTACTAATGGTTCATCTTTAATTCCTTACAAAGTTTTTTTAAATTAAAATAGCCGATAGCGACGGAATATTTTCCCACTAATAGGACTTATATAATAGTGACGGAAATTTTACTTCACCATTTCTATTAGTAACAGAAGTTCTTTATAGTGATAGAACAATTTCCATCACTAGTGATATTGAGAGTATTAGTGACGAAACTATTTCTGTTACTAGTGAGTCTAGATTATTAGTGATAGAAATATTTTCGTCACTATCGGGTAAATATGTTTAGTGATTACAACTCAATATATAAAAAGAGTTGCAAAACCTGCAAAAACTCATCCCCCCCCAAACTTTTCTGTCTCCCACCTAAACTCATCTAAACCCTAAACCTCCATCACCCAAAACTAAGTTTCCAAACCCTAAACCTCCATTGCCAGCTGCGGCTCCCAACCATTCTTCATTGGCGAGCCATCTTCTCCGACGCACCTTGCAATCACGTCAGTTCAAGTAAACACCATGAGGGGGCTTGGGGATCAAGAGACTTCTGCTCAAGGTGATTTTTTTGTTTCTTTTTTCTTGATTTTCTCTGTTTTCTGTTTCCCCTTTTTCTTTAAATTAATTTTAATCTTTTGAGTTGCTTTCAGGTGACGAACAAATCCTGATCTTTGTCCAAAAGCTTCATTGATGATAAGAACGATAAAGATGTGAAGGTCTTAGAGAAGAAATTCTTTAAATGGTTCTTCGTGCTTTCTTGAGGGTTTTGTGAGTTTTAAAAAGTCTATATGTCTTCTATGATTTTGCTTTCTTGTTCGAAGGATATGCGATTTGATCTTTTTGATTTTTTGCATGAAATCGAAAGAAGGGAAGAATTGGTGGAGGAATGCCGGAGATCAGAGATCCAGCTATCAAGCTCTTCGGGAGGACGATTCTGTTGCCGAAAAGTCAAATTCTTGCCAATTCTCGAGAGAAATCCGATCTGGAGTGTCGGATTTCATATATATATATAGCATTAGTGACGGAAATTATTCCGTTACTAATGATAATTGAGTATTAGTGACGGAATAATTTTCTTCACTAATGGCCTTTCCGTCACTAAATTTAAAGTTCAAATTACAATTTAAATTATCAACATTAGTAATGGAAACTTTCCATCGCTAATTAGTGACAGACGCAATAGTAACGGATTAGCGACGAATAGTTTTCCGTCACTAATAATAAATGGTGACGGAAAATCGAGTATTAGTAAGGGAAAATTTCCGTTGCTACTCGTTAGTTTTCTTGTAGTGATTATTATCTTATAATCAAGATGTTATATATTATTTTTAAGCATGCATATTACTGTAATTCAAAATATCTCTATAAGTACCTAATTTTTGTATTCCTATAAGGCCCTTTATATTCAAGGTGGGAATTTAAAGATATGGTTTTCCAAAAATATGGGTCATGAGCTGTTAGTAGGGGGTCATGGATAACGGGTCTTCTATGAGTAAATGGGGCATAGGTCGTGGGTTGTGGGTCATGGAGAGGTTAGGGTGTGGAGAAAAAAATGAGAAAGGTTATGATAAGTTTGGATATGGAAAAATGAGAATGTATATTAAGCAATTTAAAAAATGTTGAGGCAATTGTAGTGAGAGGTACAGTAGCATTTTGGTCTTGGGAAGTGATTTAAACCTCTCAATAGCACCTACTATCGAGAGTTGAACCCTGGATTCAAGATCCAATGGTTTCAAGCATTAGGTGGGGGCCCTCATTTAAAGCACATAAAGACATGGAGCCAGTGGATATTAAATCCAATAGTCCAATTCTCAATAGTAGATATTATCGAGAATTTTTCATCACTTTCCTTTGGTCTTTTTAAAAAGGATATTTTAGTCATTTTGAAAGGAGTGTCGGTAGTTTTGAAAATGACATTTTGGTTATTTTAAAAATGACATTTTCATTATTTTGAAGGAAAAAAAAGGAAAGAAAAATATTTAATTTGCCATAGGAACTGAGAGGTTTGGGGAGAAAAATATGTAGAAAGCCATTTTTATGCTTAATATAATGGAATTGTTTGGACCAATGCATGCCTTTTTTTTATCAACACTGATTTGATTATCATCAAGAAAACTTCTCAACTTATTTCCTATCGATCAACGGCTGTAGATGGTCTGCAAAACTACGAAGGCATAACAGTTGGAGGTCAAGACTCCAAGACTGGAACAAGTTGGAATTTGCGAACGTCTTTGAAAAGGTAAGAGAAGCTAAGACATGGTATCAGAGATAGAGTATGATATTGAATGTGGCTGTGGCTGTGGCTGGTCCGTTCTGCAAGCTCAAGAGTTAAAAAAGAAAAAAAAAATGGCAAATGGAAATTATCAAAATGTTTTCTCCACAAGGAGGAGAGGTTCTAACCTAACATATAATTCAATTGAAATTATTTAAAACAAAACAAAATCAATATAAAGTGAAGTATAACAAATATATTAATAAAACTAAATAAAATATAACCTATCTTGCAAATAAACTAAGGCTTAATCAAAGTGTTAGGGTTAGGGAATAAACCAATTAGGGGCTTAGGATTAGAGTTTCAAGGGATTAGGATTAGTATTTTAAGGGGATGGGGTTAAGGTAGGGCTGTCAAAGGGTTAGGATTAGTATTTTAAGGGGATGGGGTTAGGCTAGGGGAAGGCAAGGGTCAGCCCTAACCCTACCTTTATAAGGGCAGAACGCTAACCCTGCCCTTGTCCTTCAAGGGTGCTTGGATTGATTAGGCCCTAACCCTGCCCTAAAGGGCAGGGTACCCTTATTACAGGGATTTTTTTGACAGGAATACATATAAGTAAGCTGGTAGACCCCCACCCCAACTGTGTCTTATCATACTCCAACATTGCTCTGAATTTCAGCATGAATATTTTTGAAAAAAGGCTTCTTATGGCACCTCAGCGGTTACCCTAGGTCTGATCTTGTGTCGTACAGATTATCCTTTTACCAACTATCAAAAAAATCAATCCGCCTGCGGCTGGGTGATACTCTCCTATTATAGTCCCACATTGGCTGGTGACTTGCTATTTTCAGAATAGTTTTAATGCACGGTCTCAACCCTAGGACTGCAAGTGGGTCGCTTTAAAAAAATTGTTGGAAGAAAATTTTCCATTACTATAATGTCTGCAATTGCCCCTTCATTCTAGAAGGCTGCAACTTCATATTTTAATCTGAAATACATCTGCTGACTCTGAGCAAGGGGATTTTCGCTATCCAGATTAGAGTAAAAATCCCTTGCGCACACTGATCAATGTGCTTCATGAAGTGCTAGAGAATCCGAATCTACTAACCTTCTTAGCAAATCTTACTGTTAATCACACAAATTATGACTGGTCCTACCACCAGGACAGTTGCCCCTATCGAGTCGGTTCCTTGAACCACAATTTTAAAAAAGAAACTACTTTGGTTACAGGAAGCTTGACCCACCAGGTGATCCAAGTAACTATACCCAAGCCAAAATATTTCAGGAGAGAGAAAATCTTTACAGAGACACTAGAAAGGATCTCAAACAGTTGAGCAGTAAACATAGTAAAGAAAAGGGAGCTTGGACCCGGGTTGTGTTAACAGGAACATCCGCCTGCCTGTGGTTGCGACTGTGATGAACTCGCATTGGTAGATTTCAGATTCACGTCGACCATGTCTTCTTGCTTTGTCGAAGAAAGTGTTTCCATACCTGGCAATGCCGCTGCAATTTTCCGAAAAAGTGCCTAGGTATCCATCAAGAAACTCAAGCAAGTTAACCAATCCACCCAAAAGAAATAGTGAATTCAGGATATTAGCCTAGTTGGTCTGTGATACAAGAATACGCTGGGGCGGAGCCCCAGGGGAGGCAAGGGGGGGCACATGCCCCTTGAACTTTTGGAAAACAAAGTTTTTTTTAAAGGGCATAGCCATGGGGAATGGGGGTAGGTGCCCCCCCTTAACTTTTGAAAAAAAGTAATTTTTTTATACTAAGTTGTCTAATTATTTTATTGGGCATAATCATAAGACAAGGGGCAATTGTCCCCTAAAAAAATTATACCATATTTGAAAACAAAATATATCTTTTATAGGATGTTACAACTTCCCTGTAAATAAGGAGAAACAATAGCCGTGAGATATATATGGAATGGCCAAAAATAAAAATAAAAATTCCCGGTGCCTACTAGACCTAGTATATTTCTTACCCACCTAATCATTCTCCACAAATCCATCAACAATTACTAGCATTTTCAATCAACCATTGTGTGCCCCCCTACTAGAAAATCCTGGTCCCACCCCTGAGAGTACGAGTAACTAAACATCATCTGATTCATGACAAGATGCTGTTGGACTAATAAACCCATTTCATGTCATGAAATACCATTCTAGATAACAAAACTGAAGACTCGATGTTAACCATCGGGTAGAATGTAAACTGATTGCATAGCAATACATGTGCACATGTAGAGTCAAAACAGCTAGGATTGTTCTCTCGTGGTACATTCTCCTGAGCCACAAATTGGAGCAGATATGATGATCCTAATTATTTGATCTATCTATCTTCTTCTGGATCATTTGCCATATACTGTGTCCAACAAGATGCAATTCATCAGATGATTGGGATCATTCAGTTGAACCTATTCTTTTTTCCTTGGGAAATCTTTGAGGATAAATCCAGTTGGATAGTGGGCCTCAACACCATCATGTGCATTAGCATGCCACTATTATGTTGGTAGGTAGTCTTTAGTTTCTCTGTGGCGTGTGCCTTAAATTTTATCGAATGAAATATATGAAAGTAATCATGAAAATCAAGCTGAGGGTCTACCTTGATATTGAAGCCAGCTTTGGCACTGGTCTCTATAAACATGACATTAAGGTCACGAGATTTGGCTTCTCCTTCCTCTGTCGAGACTTGCCTGTTAGATCATCTAAATGAAACAATGTGAGCAAGAAAAAAAAAGATGGCACAGCAACTACACAAGGCTTGGCTGGTTTGCAACAATGGAGAAGCAATATGTACTTAAAGACGGTATAATTATTAAACTTAAACATGTCTATCAGCAATGAATAAATGGACGCCAGGTGTTGGATACAGAAACTTCAGAATAACCTGGCAAGAAGACATGTCCTTTTGGATCTAACTTAATAATTAGTATTTTGTTAATCTAATTCGTTAATTAATTATACATCTATAAAAAGGAAAACAAAACTTCGTTTATGGTAAGTCTGATTTCGTGCCATTTCGAAACTTTTGACATTTCTACCAATTTTGACTCCATTCTATACAAAATTACTAGTATTTCAACGAAATTTCAAAGTTCCGAAATTCCAGGATCCATATCGATTTCGAACAGGATCAAAATTTAAAACCTTCGTATGTGTACAATAAATTGCACTAACTACTTTGCATATGCATACATACAATTCCTCATGGAAGGCTTACTGCTCAAGTGAAGTACACTCAAAAGTGCATTCAAGGCTGGCATTTTTGATGGAAGGCTTACTACTCAAAGCACTAGTTCATCAGTATACACCAAGGTTTTGAATCTCAAAAAATTTCAAGAATTTCAAGATTTCGTTTCAATTTCAAGCCAGTTTGAAACTTTTGACATTTCTACCATTTTTGGTTTCATTCTATGCAAAATTACTAGTATTTCAACAAAATTTCGAAATTCAGGGATTTCATATTGATTTGAACAGTATCAAAATTTCAAACCTTGGTATGTACAATAAATTGCACCAACTATCTTGCATATGCATACATACAATTCCTCATAAAAGGCTTCAAGAGAGGCACACTCAAAAGTGCATGCAAAGCCGGCACTTTTGATGGAAGGCTTACTACTCAAGTGAGGCACACTCAAAAGTGCATGCAAGGCCAGCACTTTTGAGATGAAGAATAAGGTTTGGATTTTATCTGAGCAAATGATTCATGATAAATCTGTGATGCAATGATCGGTCTTCCATCCAACTTTCATCTTTTTATTTGCCTTTACTCTACTGCACAAACACACGCAAGCATGCACACAAGCACACACAAAAGCTTCTGTCCAGGTAGGGATTAAACACATTCCAAGTGATTAATGTTCTCAATTTGAAAGCAACCACAAAACATTTATATTCAGGTTTTGAGTTTTTGAAAGTTTCAACAATTATTGAACTTAAAAAACCCATATCCATGACTTGTGTGTCACATTCTTTTCTTGAATTGTGTTTTGGATGGATCATTTTCTTTGAACACCAGTCACAATGCACCTTTAGAAAAAAAACTCTTTTTAGTTTATTGCTCAAGCATTCTGTCATATTTTTGTCCTATTGAATTTAGTGTTTTGTTTGGTTCTGCTTACCATCATGCTTTTGATAACACATGCTCTAACTAAAGGAAGACGTGTTCTTGATAGACTAGAACCATAGTTACAAAAAACTGCGGTTTTTTAAAGAAAAAAAAAAACGTTTAAAATGCACATTAATACCCTACAATAGAAAACAACATTTAAAACCCCCTTTTTTTGGAAAAACGAGTATTATAGTTTAAAACGAATAATACGAAGAAGAAAAAACACACATTTAAAACGAAGAATAAGAAAAAAATAATAATCTTGGAAAACAAATTGGCATTCCCAAATGTACTTGAAGCTGAAGGGAATCATGACCTTGAAGAAGGAGCCCCTCTCCAAGTGAATCTTTCGGGAATGAAGATTATGTAGATATTGATGACTTTAATGATGATGCCACTTTTAAGCAATTGATGAATATGAATGAATGATTTTATTAATACTTATAGTCTTATTTTTAATCTTGATAATTGATGTTTAATGAAATTTGATACCTCGATGGAATGAATTGGATATTTGATGAGTGCTTAATTATCCTCATTTAAATTAGGATTATCAAACTTCTCTGGCATAATATTCTATTTTACACGTAAAGTGGTATATTTTCTTCTCACCGTTGCGTAGTTCTCTTTCTTCTGATTTTAATCGTATATTTGCATGTATTCATACGTGTCTAGCAATGTTTTAAAACGCAAAAGCCGTGAGGCAAGACATTAGGACCTCAAGATGCGTGAGGCTTAAGCCTCACAATAAAGCCTTATTCTCTCTCATTTTAACAAATAAATAAAATATAAGATAAATTACAAAAATATTTAAAAAGTAAATGAAAGATTGTAATGTGTGTGTGTGTATATATATATATATATATATATATAGAGAGAGAGAGAGAGAGAGAAAGAGAGAGAGAGAGAGGAAGAGAAATAAAGCGTCATCTTAAGTGCTAGTTGAAACCAAAATCATCGTCATAAGCATTTTCAATGTCTTATATGAAATAAATAAAGTGTAATTTGTTATTAATTAAAACAAATAACAAATTAAAAATAAAAACAATGTTTAAGTCTTAGTTATGTTGCTAGAATCCTAATTTTAATTAATGTATGCGCCGTACGCTATAGACATAAAACGAGCCTCAAGGCGTGTTCCTCATGTGAGCTTCACACTTTGAGGCGTGAGTCTTATGGGATTTAAGTCTCATGGTTAAGCCTCAAGGTGTTTTTTTAAAGTCTGATCAAGGCGTAAGCTTCACAAGCCTTTTAAAACACTGATGTCTAGAAAGGTTGCATGCAAAACCTTCTTGGAAAATGCTTATTATGTGTACTGGCTTTTGTAGGAATCCTAACTCAAAAATTTTTTGAGATCGGAGAAGATAAAGTTAAAGGCCCAAGATCCAAGCCCGTGTCCAAATTCTAAGGTCCAAGACCCAAGTCCAAGTCTTCCCAAGCCCAAGTCTAAGTTCTAAAATTCAAGGAATCCAAGTCAAGAAGATAAAGCTCAAAGCCCACAAGTCAAATAGTCAAAGAATCCAAGAAGCCCAAGATAAAGAAGTTAAAGCCCAAAAGACCAAGGAGCAAAGTCCAATTTAAGAAGTCAAAAAAATCCAAGTCTCAACACCCTTGGCATGTTTTGGATCTTTCCTATATGAGAATGCTTGCATGTAGTATGATGTGGCTTGATACACAAGAGTGGAGACTTCTTTAAATTAGAAAGAGGAAAGATCTTAAAATAAAAGGAAAGAGAATATTTCCTTTTGGATGAAAGTGATTCTTGGAATAAGAAACATGATATGCGCTTGCTTGGAAAGTAGTGGAATGTTTACACTCTACACTTTGGAAATAAGGAGGGGAACTCACGTGAATAGAAAGGAAAGTGCTGGACGTCCAGCACTATATATACCCCCTAAGGACATCCCTTGTGATTGCTCTCCCTTGGTGATTTTGTTCTCTTGTGGTTGCTTTATTGGTGTGGACACCCTCCTTGGAGATTGCCCTCTTTTGGACGTTTTGTTCATCCTTTCCTCTAATTTTCTTCTTCTTTTTGTTTTACTTTAGTTATTTAATTAATTGTAATGTTTAATAAACCATGAAGGAGGATGACAACTTCAACTATGGTTGGCTAAATACCCTTCTAAAGAGGGATATGTGGATTTTTTTGAAGCCTTAGACCTCCTTTTCTTGTTTTACAATTTTCAGTGATTTTTGCTCCATTCTCATTGAGTGGAAAACCGATTTTAAACCTCTTTCTTCTCTCTCTAATTCGCTTCCTTAATTCTTGTTGCACAACAGTCAATCCCTGTGGATTCGACCCTATGCTCACCAGATACATCAATTGTGTCACTTGTGCACTTGCAAGTATATAATTTTTACTTTTAATTTTATATCCATTAATTTGGATTAAATTAAGTTGTAACAATGTTAAAATGATGTTATAAACTTATTATTGTTGATTATAGTTACTATTTTTTATATTATCTCACCAAATTGTTAGATATATTAATTAGCATTGTTTCTAATTTTTATAATTATTAATTTTTTTTCTTCGTTTTTTTCCCTAAGTTTTCCCGTATTTTCTCAAAAATTTCTAAATTTTCCGTGCTTGACCATTGCCAAATTATTCCCAAATCCCGACTTTGACTATGACTAGAACGGTAGAAGAGGCTGTCAGACTTCAAATAATTGGGATAAGCCACTGAAGAATAAGAAGAAGAAGATGAAGAAGAAGAAGGCGGTGATGATTTGAAGTTGAAATTATTCAAGATTCTATATTATAAGTTACCTATTTTCTGCCTTTTCTTTATTGTTATCCTCTTATTCTTTTGGTATTTTTTAATTGAAAACAACCCAGAAATTTCATGCAAGCTTACGCCTCGCACCATTTACCAAAAGGGTTGAACATTTCTCATCCATTTCATGCATCTTATAAAGTTGTTTGAATATTTTATAGACTTAGAGGCCATGTTTGGTTTGCTTTTTTTTTTGTGTTTAAAGCGCTTGTCATCCCAAAAAAGGCGTCTTTCCACTACATGAACGTATTCGGTTGGTAACCACTTATTACCTAATCGGGATAAAACCTTTTTTTTTAAAGCACTTATGTACACTCTCTGTGGCTTTTTTTGCAGGTATTAACAGAAAAGATAAACAGGTATGCATGCATATTGCACATGAGACAAGAAAAGAGAGAAAAGTGCAAAATTGCTTTCTGCTACAAGTTAACCAAATGTGGTTTGTTTTTTATTCTTGCCAAAGCATTTTTTATGTTAAGCAGTCTATGTGAAGCACTTTTACGGGTTAAACAGAAACAATTCACAACAAACAAACCAGACACAGCCTAATGTGTTGAAATTAAAGTGTTATTAACTCAGGGTCAATTTAACCAAATAGCTCATTGATAAGTTGAATAATTATAGTGAATATTACTTGTCGCCACTGGTTTTACATAACACTAAAATTATTATGTAGAGCCAACAAAAAGTCCTTGGACGAACTTATCATGACAGTAGAACAGTAAATACGCATTAGGAAATGGGGCAATCAACTTAATTCAAGATAGAATCCCACCAAGATGGTCAGTCTTTACCTTTTTTCCACAAGGTCCGTTTTGTTCCCAACAAGGACAATAATAACATCACTTCCCCGCTCAGTGCGAACTTCCTCAATCCACTTTAAAGTGTTTAGGAAAGATTGCCGGCCTACACCAAAGAAAGGCACAAAGTAGTTAGAACATGTGTATCATACGTAATACCTAATCAATCGAGTAAAAATTTAAGCCCTAAGACATGAAGTCAAAGAACAAACAACAAGCTTATAGGTAAACCTGAATTTTGACAAGAACAGACAATGCATTAACATGTTTTTTCAATCACTTAAGTGATCAAAATACAACATATTAACATTGTAAAAGCAGTATTTTCCCATTTGGCTATAAGTAATTCTGTAGCAATTTTCCTTAATCTTTGTTGATACAATAAAATAAACAAACATGAGTAAATGAACAAAAGACACATGAATTCCAAGCGGAAAAGAAACTGGAAAAATTGCATACTTGCAACATCATATACAATGACAGCAACAGAGGAATCTCTAATATAGCTTGGAATGAGACTCCTGAATCTTTCCTGTCCAGCTGTATCCCTGTAACCATATTAAATAAGAAAAAACCTTCTTAAGACGTCATAATAAACGAAGAGGGAAAGGTAATTCAAAAAAAGGACTGGAACAATTATAAAGGGGAGCATCCCTAGAATGCAAAGTCTACAGAATTGTGGCCAATCATGTTTTAGGTCTCAGGAGTCAGGAGTCATGCTTTATCAATATGGAAAGAAGAAACTATACAAACATACATAAATTAATAAATAAACTCTCTAAACAATTCATTTCTTATCATTTCACTGCACATTTGCTTTCTTGTTAAAACCTGGCAAGATCTTGAGTCTTAACTAAATTCCAGATGCAATGGCCATTATATTACTTTATAATTCAATATAAATCTGAGCCACTACTCTTTATCTTTGGCATATACACTTTCCCCACATGCGTATTTTCTTTTACATATCCAAAAGACATATAACAGCAATTGCTTTTAATAACGAAAATAATAATGATAATAACAGTAAATACGGAGGTACATTAGGAACTCCCTATATAGTATATTTATATAAATGGCACATATTCTATCCAATCTGCACTGAGCGATCAGTGAAACTCATCTAGGAAACCTGTTAAACCAAAATCAGCTTGATTGGATGATTCCATCCATCCAATAAATATAGCTTTTTCTATATACCTCTGTACTATTTTGGCTGTCTAAATTGGTTGGTCAGAAGCATTGGTTGGTAAAAATGATCATTTGAAAGTGGAGAGCTAACTGATGTTGACTAGGCAGGCTCAGTTACATACTGGAGATCCACTTCATGCTATTGCAAACTTGTTGGTGGGAATCTAGTAACACGAAGAAGTAAGAAACAAGTTGTTGTTGCAAGATCCTGTGCCGAAGCAGAAAACAAGGCATGGTTCATGGGGCTTTTGAGTTATTATGGATTAAAATCTTAATGACAGGGCTTGATTTTCTACTCCAATCTAATAAGAAATTGTACTACAATACCAAGGCGGCTATCATTATTGCTCACAACCCTGTCCAGCATGACAAGATAAAACACATTAAAGTTAATAGACACTTTATACGGGAAAAGGTTGCTTCCAAGGTGCTGAGTCTTCCTTATGTCAGGACAAAGGATCAGTTAGCAGATATCCTCGCCAAAGTTGTAGCATCTAATCCAAGGATTAATCGCTCGATAAAAAAGTTGCGTATTATTTGGGACTTTTTGAAAAAATCAGAAAACTTTATTACTATGGTTCAATTAGTATTCATCATTGCTTCTAGCAAGCTATAATGTCTTATTCCTTTCTTTCCAAATACTCCAAGCAATGGCGAAGGATAGAAGATAAAAATCATCATTCAGCTCTTCCCCTAGAACCATAAGCATTGATCCTCCAGCCTTGTATGAGCCATGAGGTCGGAGAAGCTTTTAGGAGTGGCCAAAATGATGCTGAAGTCCCTTAGAAAAGTCTATCTAATACTTGGAAATCACAATGTAAAAAAAGTAAGCAATTGACTAGCTCACCACTTTGTCTACACATGTAAGTTGTAACTTTAAGATTTGGAGGATTGGTTGGTGCATTAAACATATTGCAAGATATCTAACTTGTTTGTAGAATATTTAATCAGGTCATTGTTGGACTGGTTGTGCTTGTTTTTGTTGTTGGTTTTTTTTATCAAACGAAACTGCTATAAATTAAGGAATAATGTACAAGAAAGGGTTCACCAGGGAGCCCAAGGAATACAAAGCTACTTGCCTACAAAAGGTCCCAAAGCATACATTGCCAACCACCCCTACCCTAGAAAAGACGGCTAACAAATCCAGATCCTCATAGTCTTCCCTAATCGAACCCCAAGATAGAAACAATTTAGTGGTTTACAACCATATTATTTATTTGAAAAATGAAATGTTGTCGAAGATTCTTCTATTCCACTTCTTCCAAAAAAACACCAACAACAAGCAGTTGGAAGTATTTTCTAAACACATGAGAATTCATCTAAATCTTGAACCATCCAACTGGCTATAAAGTCCAAAAATCCAAAATGAAATACCCATTGCAACCCAAAGAGTGACAAAACCAATCCCATACCCATCTAATGGAGCAACAAGTGTTCTACAGTTTCCTCGGTCAAGCACATGAAGCATTTATTTGTCATTGTCCACCCCCTATTTTTCAAAGGTTAGAGGTGAGGATCTTATACAGGGGTGCAGTTCACAGGAAGAATGAGATCTTAGAAGGAAACCTAGGATTCCACATGATTCAACAGGGAAAAGTGGGACCAACAACTCCACAAACGGACTGCAAGGAACTTACAATGAAAACATTGTTACTATCTTTGGCCCAAACTCTACCATCTTTAACATGAACATTAGGCTGAACAGAGTTATAGTGAGCAAGGATCAAAATATTCTCGACATTTTTGATGTATCGAAAATATCTTTCGACATCGTACCCCTGTGATATAATTAAATTTTTTTTCAAATATCACAAATATCTCCGATATATCAAAAATATTGCATGCTATTCCCAATATATCATGTAATATTTGCAATATATTGCCCCCTTAGTCTATAGAAGGGGGAAGGAGTTTGAGGGGTTTGGGATTTGGACCAAAGAGGAAGAATTTGGGAGATTTTGAAGGAGTTTGAGGGATTTTTCATTCTTCTTGAGAAATCACCTACAGTGTGGGCCACAACCCTTAGCATTTCCGAATTTTCTTCAAATTAGAATGGGCTTTTGCATAATTATCTTATCTTTAGTCTTAAACTAGTGTAAATGCATCAATTTGATGCATTTACACTAGATTTCTAAGTTCAAATTCTTACTTTAGGGAGGGAAAATCGAGGAATAGTCAATTTTTTTAGGTTAATACTAGTTCAATTAATGTATTTTTTTAGCTAGAATTACTGTGCCAGGTTGATTGTCTAATACCCATTCCGGTAGCACTTCCGGTAAGGGAAGGTGATGATCAAGACACTGATGATGAGAACATAGGCAGCGACGGTCCGGGGATGAATGCAATGTCAGACCAAAAGAGAGCCAGAAGCCTTTGAGCCCATTCATCACAGAAGCAGCCTTCGACCGTTTCAATGTCCACACACACAGGTCATGGTGCCCCACCTCCACGTCCACGAGCAAGCCAACCGATATATCGACATTTGGAGCCTTGAAAGTGATAATTAAACGAAAAAGATCATCTACCTCCCAATCATTGAGATTTGAGACACTTCTTAAACCCTGGGCCCACACCATCTTGTTGGCAATTATTTCAAAACAAGAAGAAAGCACCTTTTATCCAACGCCACAGAATACAGGTTACGAAAGTCTCTTCTAAGGATGATTTGTGTGCACCATAAATCCTCCCTAAAACTAACTTCATCTCTGCCATCGACCTTGAACCTAATATTCCTGTCAAAATCTTCCTTACACTTCTAGATAGTTCTCCTCCACATACCGACTCTATGAGGACCCCCAACCATCTTAGGCTTCCACACTTATCTACTCCCATCCTAAGCAACGATGACCTTTCTCCACAAGCTCTCACTTTCTATCCCAAATCTTCAAAGTCTATATAAGATTTAATCAGGCTATTCTTGGACTGGTTTTGCTTGTTGTTAATGACCAGAAGGAAAAAAAAATTCGTCTTACTGCTTTTAAGTTTTTTTTTACTCCTACCAATCATGTCCAGGATATCTAGGGATAATAAAGGTTCGTCTTTGAAGGTGTTCAAGGAACCAACTTGACTGAAGTTTCAAAGAAGCGGAAGCTTATACTCTCTTGGAGGGATTCTAGAATTTCTCTTCCTTTTTGGGTTTCTTGAGAATGTCGCCGACTCATCGTATAGGTGTCACAGCCTCACAGGTGCCTTGGAATGGCCTCTGTAGTCAGCCAATATTTTGATTTACATTTATGACCTTGGCGAAAAATTAGTTATTTTAATTTACCCAAAAAAATAAAAGATAAAGAAATGCTAGTAATTTGAAGGAAAATAAAATAGGATTTTGACTTGCTAGCCAAAGGAGGTGTAGATGGGCAGGCATTGTATACTAGAGACATTCTTCCCTGGTGTCTCCTCTCTTGTCTTCTCTTAATTACCAAGAGGAAGAAACAATAGAGAATATCTGTACCATCTCTCTTTTCCTTGAGGATTAAATAAAGGTGTCATTATCAATGGCTTCAAATAGACCAGAATACCAAAGAGTAATGGCTTCACAAGCAGAACCAAAGAAGAAGTGATACTTCCATGTCCCAGAACCCAACAGCCAAAAGACTTACCATCACCAGATCTTAAAAATAATAATAAATAATATACAAACAAAAAAAATCACAAGGTCCTGAACCTTGACTACACGCCCCTTAAAAATTAAAGGCATGCCATTAAAGCCAATGCAGAATCAGTTATTGAAAGGATCAAACATTCAAAATCTTGCCTTTAATGAATTGATATTGGTCTCTCTCCTCTTTGTCAAATTAATCTTTTCTCAGATGATTCCTTCAATCAAGATATAAAGACACTAGAAGCAAGAAAGCTTGAGTAATTGAAGCAAATGTCCATATGGAAATATAATATGCTTTGTAGAAGGCAAGTTTCATCTTCATTAGCAGAAGAGTCTAAAGTTTAATACATGTCAGTTTGAAATCACTTGTCAATAGTCTTCATACTGGTAAAATAAAACCAAGCAATGTTTTTTTTTATCGATAATGAGAGGCATATATTAATCAAAGAGAGCTACAAAAGAAGAATTTATAGGAATGTAAACTCAAATACATAAATGAATAAAAGCAAAGCAAAACAAGAAGCAATCACAACTTTAGGTTCCTTTGTGTGGCTATGATACTATTAACCCAGGCTACACAGCAATGCTCTCAGATCTGCCTCCTCTTGTCGAGAAGTTGCCCACTCCAAGACCATTAAGCGAGTGCAAGAACAGATACGGTAAAGAGAGGAATGCGGGTTGTCAAAAACTCTATTGTTTTTCTCTTTCCGTATTACCCACAAAATGGCCCCAGGGAGGACCGCCCTAAATTGTCATCCGAGCATTATCCTCACTCACCAAAATCCAGCAGGATAAAAAGCTGAGAAGGGAAGAAGGAAAGATCCAATCAACGCCTACTCGGGATAAGAAATACCCCCAGATCACACACACAATAAGGCAGTGCAAAAGCAAGTAGTCTACAGTTTCTTCCGCTTGAAGGCACAAGAGGCAGCAATTAGTCAAACTTCATCCTCTAGATTTTAAATGATCACAAATGAGAATCTTATTCAAAGTTGTATTCCATAGAAAAAAAAATATCTTAGATGAAATTCCTGGAGTGTTAATACCCAATAGCTCAGATAACACAATATTTAAAGTAATGAATTCCCCATATTTTGCATATATAATCCTTTTATCTTTAATAAATTAGGGTTATTCATCATATATGATAAAACACAATTATTTATCATATAAGCACGCGGAGAGAAAGGGAGAGAGAGAGAGATTACATGTTCAATCACAATATCTAACAAAATGGATGAAAAAAAATTAGAAACAAAACAAAAGAAAGTTTCAGTATTAATTGTAAATGGACAGATCTGATACATAATGAAGTGCTGAATCTTACCAGAGCTGCAATCGGACTGTTCGATCTTCAAGATACATCGTCTTAGATAGGAAATCAATACCAATCGTAGCCTGATCATCAATTTAATGATGCATGTAAGCTCGAAAAAGAAGAAAATGGAACAGAAGTACTGCATGAAGCTAAATATGCAATCTAAAGTGTATGAAGCTAAATAATTGTAGCACTTTTAAAAAAAAAAAAGAAAAAGGTCCAGGTAATAATAAATAAGAAAATTAATAATGAGAGAAAAAATGATAGTTCCCTATCCACATAGAAGTGTTATTTATAAGATGGTTAGCAATCATTATTTAAAGGTAGTACGCTAATTGCTAGTATTGACTGCGTAAAAAGATAAAAGCAAATAGAATAGGTCTCTACAGATATATCAATTAGATGGCTACATATACTAATTAGTTTGGTGATTGCCGATGAGTGACACTAGTCTGTACACCGTCAGTCTTAGTAGTGAGCCGCTGTGGACTAGAGGTGGGGGAAGAAATCTGAAGATTGCAAATCCATCTAAATAAGTCCTACTAGAACAGACCTGCGAAGGATTTCAACTTCCCATCATTAGCCTTTAAATCTTTCTACAGTAATCTTCACTGATTTTAGAGAAGATAAAGCAGAGCTGAGAGAGAAGCAACATACTTGACAAACTGGTGATGGCGCATAAGAATTTCTCTGGTGAGGTGATGGTCGTAGAAGGCAAGAGGAGAGGTGACCATTGAGACATGTATTCTTGGTCAGCGTCACAGAAATGGCAAAATGAGCAGTTGATTAGAGGTGTTTTGAAGTTAGGGTTCGTGTAGCAATCGGGTAGAGGTGTTTGAAGTTAGGGTTGGTGTTAGGCTGTTAACTACTTATACTTCAGTTTTATTATTATTATTATTTATATTTATATAATATATATACACATTATTAATATTTCATGCCAAATCAAAAAGTGTCTAGCTCGATCACGGCTTTTTTAACCTTTCGAGCTTAAGTAAAAGTTTGGCTAGGCTCAATCGAACCTAAAATCTTAGCTTGAACTCATCTTGAACGAGCCAGGTCGACGAGCCAGATAGGCTTGAATACACACCTACATATTCACTTACCCAACGCAATGCCTTAAAGATAAACCATCGTCAAAAGTGTTGCACAGAGGGCGTCTTACGTATAGATTAGCTAGAAGGAACATCAAACCAATTGGGATCATGTTCAAGTAGTTGTCAAGGGGCCAAAGAGGACAAGATCATCGAACATACCTCTCAAGCTCATACCGATAAAGGAGGGTCTATAGTTCCTTGGTCAAGCAAGTCTTCGTCTAGCAGTGATGAATCATGGAGGAAGAGTGCAAGGGGTTTTTCTGAGGGGTAGTACAAAGGGAATCCCTCTTCTTCTTCCCAATGCTCCAAACTCCTGAGTGCAACTGCTCTAGTCAAATCTTGGTTGTGGTTTCACTAGAAAGGAGTCTTTAAATGTCTAGCACCTGAGCTCGGAGGAGGTTGAATCAAATAGAAATGTCGATGTGCTTAGCTTGTTCTCAGCTAGAAGTTGAGAATTTGCTTTGTCTTCTCCATCACCTAAATTTCTCTTCTTCAGCACCTGAATTTCTCCCCTATCAGTACCCAATCTAGGGATTCAAGGATTTGGTCTAGAGGTCACAATGGTTGCTTTTCAGTGAGATCACTGTTACAATCCTTCACTTCAAATCCTTCATTACCGTTTTCTCATAGGCCTATTTGAATCTCTATTATTCCTTCAAAAGTACCTTTTTTCCTTTGAACTGTGATTTTACATAAATTCTTAGTTGCGACAATTTGAAAGAAAAAAAGATTGGAGAGGATGGCTAATTACTGTTTTTTTATGCCTCCGCACGAAAGACTTCATGAACCATTTGCTCTTACACTATCTTGTTGCATATGAGATTTGGGGATATATTTTCTCCCCCGACTATGAGTGAATTGGGTCTTTCCTTCATCCCTTCAAAACTTTTATCTCGTTGGTCGAATGTGAGGGACGGTGCCCAGGGGTGATTTGAGTTGTTCTATCGAGGACTATATCATGGTCGATCTGGAAAGAAAGGAATTTGAGTCTTTGCGGACCCACACTCTCCCTCTTCTCGTATTTACTCACGTATCAGACAACTAGTCTTACATTAATGCTCAATTGTCGAGAATACATGGACTTGGGAGTTTTTCTTGAGTGGGATTGGTCCTAGGTCTTTCATGATCTTTTTTTTTTTTGTTATGGAAATATGTATAAATTAGGAACATTTCTCTCTTGAGTTCTTACGGTTGAGTTTACCGCTTAGTAAACTCTTCTGTATGTCTACGGTTGTACTTTCTTTTTCCATATATTCTATATGTTCAATTACCAATAATAATAAAAAAAAATTTAAGCGAAACATGTTTATTTGATAAGTCAAAAGCTGAATCGTATAACACAAAAGAGAAACCTATAAAAACAACCCATTTCTGATTAGTTAATATAGATCTATCCACTACAACCGTACTAATGCAATGAGTGAATTTTGCACTTTTCTTGTTTTTCACCTTTCTGTTTCTTTTCTGACGCTGGGGGATATGTAAATTATAATTTACCCGTGGAGGACCAAAACCACTATATACCCTCAAATGATAAATGCCCTTTACTGCTCCTAATTTGATGATCTTGACAACCAGATGTGATCAAAAGCAAAAGCAGGTTTGTTTTTTCCTGAAATTTCTGATTTTCAAATTATGACACACTAAAAGAGGTGTGACTTCCAGAAAATCAATCAAGATTCCTCGTAAGCTACAAATAGAAAACACAATCGTCAGAAGCTGATAACAAAAATTACATGGATCGGGACCAAACATTTGTACAAAATCCAATTCAATCATCAAAAAAGGAGCTCAAATCAACTAAGAAACCACACGAAAGCAACCAATTGAAACCCCAAACCAAACAGATCCATCACTACAAAGAACTTCCTAATCCGATCGCAAGCACAAACAGCAAAAAACCATCATCAATTCTCTTAACTATGCGATCCAATTGTTATAATTTTACCTGATATGTATTATCGAATTTATCGTACATGAATCGAGTGATGATGCTTGTTTTCCCAACAGATTGGTCCCCCAAGAACACGAGCTTGTATTTAGCGAGGGCAGAAACAGGAGCCATTGCAGAGATCTCTCAACGAAGCAGATATATCAGACAGGTAATCAAACCAAGATTTTCTGACGGCAGATCGAATCTCGCCGGAAAATTAACAGAGACTTCACCGGAGGAAACGAAGAACTGCGCCTATACTCTCAAAGCCTTGCTTTAGTTTGTTTTGCATAGGCACGGATCTTCTAGAGAGATGGATGGAAAGGAGTTAAAAATTAGAATTGAAAGGAAGTATTGCTGACTTTTGTCACTTCTTTATTCCGCTTTAAATGGTTTGAGATTTTTAATCCAAAAAACAAAGGTTTGAGATTTCGCCGAACGCTCACTGTGCTCGCTTTGTTCCGAACTTCCGATAAGTGCGCTGTGCTTTTGTATCGTAACAGGTTTCTAAAAAAGGGAAATTGGAAAACGGACCTCGAAGCTGACCCGCTGATCTCATTCGTCCACCACCCTTTTTCACCATTCATTAACTATGATTAACCCCCTAGGGTTAACCAATCTAACCACAGATTTTAGAAAAACAAAATTATTAATTTTAATTTAATTAAGCTTAATCATTGTTAAAAAGTGTTAAAAGGGACACGGGACCACTACGGTCCTCTTAGAAGAGGACTCTGTGATCCTCTTCTCAAGAGTCTGCTTTAAATGGAGCAATAGTTCTCTCCATGGACAAGAGGGTAGCCACCCCTTCAACTCAACATGAACTTGGGGACACTACGGTCCTCTTAGAAGAGGACTCTGTAGTCCTCTTTTCCAAGACTCTCCTCAAAATGGAGCAATAGTTCTCTCCACGGGTGAGGAGGGAATTATCGCTCCTCGCTCTCACATAACCCTGTTGTTAAATTTTTTTTATTTTATTTTTCTAAAAAACCAAGGGTTGATGTGTGAACCCTAGGGGTGACTGAATCTTAACCACGATTAAATGAAGTTAAAAGGGGGACACATGACAAGAAAAGGGGAGCCGAGGCGCACCACCTCACGTCACCTACCGAGGAGGTGATTAGTTTCCCTCTAAATGGGCCCCACCTTTCGAAGAAACCATAAAATTGATTTTATTTTTTATTTTATAAGCCCAATACTAGTATTGTACAAGGCCCAAATTTGGTGGTGTGCATCTTATTCACAATAATCTGTGAAAGTATTTTATAAGGCCCGAGCCCGGCTCATGTTAGGATAAGGCTTGGGCTTGACTTTCCTAGACCCGTCTGGGATTGGGATGGGCTTGGGCTCAGCATCACTTAGTTGGTGTGGGCCTGGATAACATACAACCCTGCCCAAGCCCGGATACTGTTAGGGTAGGGCTTGGGCTTGACTTTCCTAGGCATGGTGGGCTTAGGCTCAGCATTACCTAGGTCGGGTTGGGCCTGGATAGCATATAACCCTGCCCAAGTCTGGTCCATTGACAACCCTAGCTAGCATGGTGTTCTATTTGAAGTAGAACTCATGACATCTCTACTATTATGATAAGAGAAGTGAGGTTAAAAAGTTGGTTCATTTTTTCTAATATTCCTAATGAGTCCTAATTTTATGGTATCTTACTATGAACGTATAAGGTGAATTTTTTATATTTTTTCTATTTTATTCATAACTTTATATAAAAAAATCTCTACTATTATAAATAGAGAAGTGGGGTTAAAAAGTTGGTTCATTTTTTTCTAATATTCTTAATAAGTCCTAATTTTATGGTATCTTACTATGAACATAGTTAGTAAGGTGAATTTTTTATATTTTTCCTATTTTATCAATAACTTCATATAAAAAAATCTCTACTATTATAATGAAAGAAGTGGGGTTAAAAAGTTGGTTCATTTTTTTTAATATTCCTAATGAGTCCCAATTTTATGGTATCTTACTATGAACATAGTTAGTAAGGTGAATTTTTTATATTTTTCCTATTTTATTCATAACTTTATAGAAAAAATTAAAATATTATGTTATCTTATTTTACATGAGATAAGTTAGTAAGGGTATTGAAGCAATATAACTACAACTAACAATAATCTCTCTATATCTCCACGATTCACTCAAATACTTATCCCTATCTTTTCTCATGCTCTCTCATTGGTCTCTCTCAATGAAGAGGCGCATCCTCTCTACGTGCTAACTGCTATTATCTATTATCTATTATCTATTATCTATCTTCTTCTTATATATATCTTCTTTTATTTTCTTTCTTCTATCTTCTATTTCTATTTCTTCTTCTTCTCTATGTATAATCAAAATACATTGGTTAAAAACGTAGTCAGATATTTTGAAAATTCCAAACTTACCCTTATTATAATCATCATTTACACAAGAGGAAACAATGTTACGGAGTTTGTATTTAATTCTCATACTACACCCCTCACTCTTTCATATATTTATCCCCTTATAAAGGTAACCTATTTTTGGTAATTCTCAAATTACCTTTATCATAATATATTATATAAGACAAATGAGATGGAATGTTTTGTTTAACTTTACATTAGTTAAGCTTAACCATAGCATGCCACATGCCTCTTTTAACGCTCATAATCTGTGGTTAAGATTCACTCACCCATTGATTATCTATTTAACCTTGATTTTTAAAAATAATATATAAAAAAAATATAAACTTTACATTAATTAAGCTTAACCATGATAAATAAGAGAAATTGATGATCGCATGCCTCCTTAGGATGTCACATGTCTCTTTTAACACCAATAAATTGTGGTTAAGATTCACTCACCCCTAGGATTCATCTATCTAACCTTGGTTTTTATAATAAACTAAAAAAATATATAATTTTACAATGGTTAAGCTTAACCGGGAAAATGGATGATTGTATACCTCCACGGTATGCCACATGTCCATTTTAACACCTATAAATTGTGGTTAAGAGTCACTCACCCCTACGGTTTATCCATTTAACCTTGGTTTTTAGAAAGAAAAAAAAATTATTAACTTTAAATTAGGTAAGTTTAAACATGATTAATAGACAAAAAAAAAAGTATATGCCGGGTAGAAGGTGCACATGCGCTCCGCTGGGCGGAACGCATGCGCGCAAAGTATCACGACCTATCTATAAAATAGTAGACATCAACTTCTCTACGGCCGGTTACGTCACTAAGGTCGCCATTGAATTTTAATCAGGGTTTAAAAAAATTAATATTTTTTTTCTAAAAACCAAAGACAGGTGAGTGAACTTTAGGGGTAGGTTAATCTTAACTACAGTTAAGCGGTGTCAAAAGAGACACATGACAACCTCAAAGATTGTAAGGGTGTAATCGGACTCCAACTGTGGTTAAGATTCACCCACTTATCCTTGATTTTTAGAAAACAAATATTAATTTTTTAAAAACATCGGTTAAAATTCACTATTTCCTAGGGTTATTTTTTTTTTCTAAAACCAAGGATAAGTGGGTGAACCCTAGGGGATGGTGAATCTTAACCATAGTTAAGGAGTGTTAAAAGGGACACATGACGACCTCAGTGGCGTAACCGAACTCCTCGCTCTCTTGGTAAAACACTCCGAAAGAATAACATTTCATCAAGGCCTCGCCGGCCCCTTTCTTTATTATACCCAAAATGCCCCTAAAGTTTTTTGAATGTCAATATGTCACTACGTCGTATTTCTAGGGTCTCTCTTTTCAGTCTCTCTCCCCTTCCCCTCTCTCTCACGTGCATTACACGTGCCGCCCACTAGTTACTATATAAAAGGTATTTTTTTTAGTTAAGGTAACAACACCAAATTTAAATAATAGTTACATTAGTGGCTGAAACAAAAATAGTTTTTCTTACTCAAGGAATTATATTACCAAATACATGGGATAGCCATTTTCAAAGGTGAAACTTTTTATGTATTATTAACGTATCCTTTTTTGTTTTTTGGGATTGCAAACGCTAATTTTGCATATAAGTCTTCGTACTTTTACTAATAGTTGGATCAATTATTAATCTTCGAGATTAACTAAAATTCTATGTTTTCTAATTAAGAAACAATTATATAGCATATTTAAGATATCGTGGGACTAATTATTAATTTAAGTATTGTTAAAATATGTTTATAGAAACTTTACATATTCATCTAAGTAAACCTGCTAAATTAAACTCCCTGATGGTGTAGCCCAGTGGTCACTTGGACGAACCGCAAACCCTGAGGTCTCAAGTTCGATTCCTGGTTCCCCTCACCAACGGTTGCATGGGTGAGGGTATTCCCTATGTAGCCCGTGAGATTAGTCTCAACTTTCAAGGCTCAGGATATCCATGGCTATCCAAAAAAAAAAAGGCTATAAAAAAAAAAAAACCTGCTAAATTAAAATTCCTATTATAACTACTTGAAATCTATGCATTATAGGTAAACTACTTAAAAGTTAGAATCAGTATATCTAGAAGTTATAAAGTAAAAATGATATTATTGCTTCTTATTTGCTTTGTAAGGTATCTTATGTTATACAATTCATGCAAATATTAATATATGTAGCAATTTTAGTATTTAATTCTTAATTTATGTTGCTCAACTTTGTAAGACCTGTTATTAATTAAATATTACAATTTACATATTTAAACTTGTATTTATGAATGATAAATTTACATAAACTAATATTAATAATAAGAAAATCAGCGTTACTTGGTAAGGCTTGAACTTGACTAAATAGCTTACATTTTTTAAATTATGTGTATTTATCTTAGCGATTGTATAAATAATATGTATTAATTTTTTTTGCCACGAAAAAAATATTAAATATTAATTATATAATTACTATGATAAATAGACTTAACTTTAAATTATAATTACCAAAACACGATTACATCTTTGCCCATATCAAGTCATTTTAAAAATGAAGAGCAATAAAAGTTGATGTTTTAGAAAACGCATACAATTGTCATTAATATATGCTAGTTCGGTGTGCAAGTGTCGTGCGCGGGCAAATTTAATACTGAGCAATTGAAAAGAGTTATAATCTTTATCTTTTCTTCTTTACTACTATAATAGGAGAGGCAGCCATAGATGATTTTTCTGAAATTCTCATACTACCCCTATATAAAAACAAAACTTTGATTTAATGTTTGCTTTAATTCTCAAACTACTCCTCGGCTTTGATTTAATTTCGAAACTACCCTTACTCATCTATCTATTTTGAATCACAGCCAATCGCGATTGAACTCAAGGAGAGTTCAATCGCACCCGCTGGTTAACATGTGACCCTTTTAACTCCTATTAACTGTGGTTAACTCCTTCCCCTCGCTCTTACGTGCATCGCACCTGCCACTAGCGAGTTCAATTGCACCCGTGGGTTAACACGTGTCCCTTTTTATTCCTATTAAATGTGGTTAACTCCTTCCCCTCGCTCTCACGTGCATCGCACATGCCACCCGCTAGTATTAATAGTTGTAATTTGGGAATGAATTAATAAGGGTATTTAAAAAAATGAAAACTTGTAACAAAAGGTATAATGGAAAAACAAAATACAAGACATTTTAGGAAAAACAAATCTAATAAAAGTATTATGGGCAAATTTGTAAGAAAGGATATTATAGCAAAATAATAATAATAATAATTTGGATTTTTTTATATATTAAAGGTTATCATGTAAACACACCCTCGACACGCAGCTAGACCCACAGTAACCGCTAAGGTGTCATAAGGGTAAATCCACACACTTTCTCTAAAAGGGCCGGACTAATGGAGGAATGAAAACCCCTTATACATAGGGCTGTCAATGGACCGGATCATGATTCGGATCCGATCCGAATCCGATCCGATTAGCCGGACTTTGGACCTTATATGTGATCCGTCGGATCGGATTCGGATCGGATCGGTGGAATCCGATTATAATCGGATCGGATCTGGATATAGGGTGATCCGATCCGATTAAAATCCGATCCGATAATAATAATAATTTTTAATTATTTTAAATATATTATTTAGATTTTTTATGTATAAAATATTAATTTTTAAAAAAATTAACATTAATTAGTATTAATTAAGGAATTATTAGATTTTTTATTATTAAAATAGAATTTTTTTTTAAAAATAACCTTACTCGGATCGGATCGGATTCGGATCGGTTACTTCATGATCCGACGGATCTCGGATCGGATTCGGATCAGTCGGATTCTTAATCGGATCGGATTCGGATCTGGGCAGATCCGGTCCGAATCCGATCCGTTGACAGCCCTACTTATACACCCCTGCAAAACCAGTACCCAACAGATTTGGGACTAAATTTTTTTTTATTAGAAGTGATCATCTAACATGCTATAAACACACACACAACCATATCTAAAGTGACCGCTAAGGTGCCGTGAGGATAAATCCATACACTAGCTCCAAAAGGGCCTGACTAATGAAGGAGTGAAGGCCTGCGAAACCTAGTACCCAACCAATAAAACAAATTTAATAGGTGTATTATGGGAAAAAATTATAAGTGTATTATGGAAAATTAAAAAATCGGTGGAACTATTTTGTATTTATATGTTATTTTTCTAATAGAGATTAACTATAAACAAAAGCTTTGGTTCAAGAATAAATCGGACCAACCAAAAATATGCCTTGTGGTAGGGGTAATTGGGAAATTACAATACTTTTGCCTTCTGGCAGGAGTAATTTGGAAATTACAATACAAATGAAGGGTATTTTTATCAACTATTTTTTTATGCAATTCTCAAACTACTATGTCAAGGCACATTTTGTTATGGAACCTTAGCGGTAATCTTATGTATTACACCCAAAAATCTCACCTTAATCAAATGAGACATTGGGCTCATAACACTACTTGTATAGACTTGACTTAATAGTGTATAAGACATGCCAAACTGCAAAATCTAAAACTCTCTTTAATAACCATAATAAATCATCGATGACCAACTAAATCATCACCCATAAACCAAGTGACCAACATGATCCAAATCATCCCTCACGATCTCAATATCAAAATAAATAAACATAAGCAACATCAATGTAAAATATCAAGTATATATTACAACTCTTTAATTAAAACAATAGTCTAATAGTATGGATAGCGATACAAGTCCCCTTCCTTCTCGTGGAGGTCACATACTGGCTATTCCTAGTACTCCTCCTCAATTTAGGACTCGGCAACACTCACCGCCTAATCTCATTTTTCATTTTTTTTTAAATTTTATCGACGTGCATTTTGAGTGTCCCCCCCTAATATTGATTTAGAAAATATAATATATAATAATTTTAAAAATAACCCTTTAATTAAAATGTTTAGATTGTATATGCACACCTGTGGTGGACTGCCATAGCTTTGATGAAAACCACCACCACCACCTTCGAGTACGAGACCGATAATCGCCACTACGCTCATGTCGACTATTACAGCCACGTCAATTATTGCAAATCGATCTGAACATCCCTTTGGCCTCTGCTTCTCATGTTGTATTAGTTGATGGTACTGGTCTTTGGCTAATGTTGGTAGTGGGATGATTTTGTTGGATTTCCAGCCAAGATGACGATTGAGACCTTGCAAATGTGAAGATTCTAATGAGGAGGATGATGCCATTTTTCGTTTAGTATAGCTAGATTTCGTCCCACTACTAGATTGAACCACCTGAAAATATCACTTGGCTATGGTGACTCTTTGACGGGTTACAACATGGGTGATTGTGAGCATATCATCAAGCTCATAAAGCTGCAATGTGAAAGGGATTTGAGAGCTTTCTATTTTGGAATGATATTGGGGCCAACAACTACCATTTGTGCTTTGATACCAATTGCAATAAATTGTAGGAACATCGACTCAGATCATCCAGGAGAGACAATTGTAGATATAAACCCATGGCTATAGTAAATGACCACACAATCAATAATTTATAATAGTCATCAAGAAGATTCAAAACCTTTGATCATTTGAGTGAACATCGATTCAGATCATCTAGGAGAGACAATTGTAGATTTAAACCCATGGCTATAGTAAATGACCACAAAATCAATAATTTATAATAGTCATCAAGAAGATTCAAAACCCTTGATCATTTGAGTGTAACGATAATCATAAAGGTATCGGTTATTAGTGACTCCTTTTATAAAGAGTGATCTGAACACGTAAAAAGACACACTCCAATGACGATTTGGCTCAAGGAGGTCGATCATAAGCTATTGAATTATATTTACGGTATGATCTAAATGGATGGTCCTACAATTTATTGCAATTAATTTTTTTACATATATTATATATACTAGCGGGTGGCACGTGCAATGCACACGTGAGAGCAAGGGAAATGAGTTAACTACAATTAATAGGAGTTAAAAGGGACATGTGTTAACTCGCGGGTGCAATTAAACTCTCTCCGAGTTCAATTGCGATTAACTTCGATTCTATTCTTTAAATAGATAGATAAGAGTAGTTTGAGAATTAAAGTAAAATATTAAATCTTTACTATTATAATGGTAGAGGCAGCCGTAGCCTGAATTTTCTGGAATTCCAAAGTTACCCTTATATAAAATAAAACTTTAATTTAATATTTTACTTTAATTCCCGAACTATCATCTACCTATTAAAAAAATAGAATCAGTCAATCACGATTGAATCTCGGGGAGAGTTCAATCGCACCCACGGGTTAACACGTGTCCCTTCTAACTCTTAGTAACTGTGGTTAATTCCTTCCCCTCGCTCTCACGTGCATCACACGTGCCACCCGCTAGTTTTATATAAGCGTAGTTTAGGAATTTCGGAAAATTCAGGCTACGCAGCTTAAGAATAGTAAAGATAAATATAACATGTAGCCGAGCTATGCAGCTTAAGAAAATGTGTTCAATCCTGTTTGATAAGCAACTGGAGCCGAGCCGAGCTCGGCAGCTCGTGCCCACCCCGCCTTGCCTGATTGACTCGCCGAACCACGTGTCAGATCGAAAGTAACCGGTGTTTGGACCGAGTTTGATACGGATATACCATAGTCCCTGATTGGCTAACTACAGTCACACCACAAAAATGCTGCCAGCCTTTTCAAACTTATTAACATGCGCCGAATGTCAGCAGCGCACTTTAGCAAAAGATTGTCATTTTATATTTCTCATTTCCTTCTTACTGAAGAAACTGAAAATCGAATTCGTCACACGCGTTTCTCTCTCTATAGGGCTGCTGCTGCTGCCATTTCTTTCTTCCATTCTCAACTTCTCTGTATCAAGCTAACAGGTAATTACTCTCTCTCTCTCTCTCTCTCTCTCTGCTGCGTATTTGAACTTTCTGATCTTGCGGATATTGTCTGATCGAGTAACAACTTCTTTTGGGTTTAATTTGAAATCTATCCTTTTTCGATTTCTTCTCCCGTTTCATAATTTTTACTCTTATTGCTGGAGAATTCGATTTTTTTTTTTGAAGAGGAACTTTCTATTTAGGTCAATTGTATTAATTTTTTTTTTTTACTAAGGTCATATCGAAGATATTGTTTGATAGCCCTAAACTGTAGAGGAACTGAATTGTTTAAATTCTGAAGTGGGAATCTCTTTTCGTGGATTATATATGTTGCAACTCTAATTTGAAGATTTTGGGATAGTTAACGGCGGGATTTCTATATACACATATATTGATCCTTCACTTTGTTTTGATATTTTTCATGTTAAATATTGCAGCAGAGAGTATTCTCATTTGGAAACTCTATTGGTGCATTCAAATCAGCAAAATGATTTCATTTGAGATGAACGACCGGAAAAGTAAGTGCCAAATCTGTTCTTGGTATTTAGGGTCCGTTATTTTGCTTAGACATATGAAGCTTGTCACTTTGCACTTTGACATAGTAGTTGTTAGGAAATTTGAGTCACTTTCTCAAGGTTTCTAACATGACTAATTCTTACCATAATGGGATTTCAAGTCTTATCATTTTTTAATGAGACTTGAAATCATTCATTTTGCTACATTTGAAGTTTTAGGGAATTGCAACCCAAGAGAGGAAAAGCACAATACATTTAGTTCTCAAAAGAAAATTCATATTGTCCTTCGACAAAACTTCCAAAGTGCTGGACTTTTTAAGTCTCCACAAAAGAATGGACCCCTTAATGACATTTGAAGTATTTTCCCGTGAGACTATATTGTTGAGCCACTTATTTTGTGGTTTCTTTCCACGGAAATGGACTGCTGAAATTAGTGCTCTTCCTTATCGCTTCTCTTATTATCTATCTGTTATTGCCATTATAATTGTTACTATTTTTATAAGAAATAAATTGAATTATGAAAGGAAGGAAAGCTAAGGCTAGCACCTGATGGATGAGTGTCTATATACACCATATTTGGCCAACGAGTCACCACTCCTATGTGTATGGCTGTACAAAATTACTCAAACAATTTATAATCACTTACAATATTTGCAGAACGCCATGAACTAGTAATTTTACATGAATGAAGGCTTTAACTTGGATCTCTGACTCCTAATAATGTATTGTCTTTGGCATCTAAAGGTTGATTTTAGTGAACTCTTCCTTGTGTGAAACCCCTATGATTCTATTCAGAAGCTCCAATGTTTATTCCCCAACTACCTGTGTCCCTTGCTTCTTGTTGAATTGTCACAAACCTAGGAATTGTGAAAGTATCGGAACCATATTTGCACTTTTGTCTCCAAGGAAGATTATACAATGGTTACACCCATGGAATTTCAATTTTTATCTGGAGGTGACTAATGCGAAACATTAATGTATTTCAAAGTCATACCCCAAAGGAAAAGTTTCTCTCTCTCTCTCTCTCTCTACTATTTTCCAATTTTTTTATTCCTTGATTCTAATTGATTGCCTCTTTGACGAATGATGACCTCAAGTCACAATGACAAGGAAACGTCGCTCTTGATTCAACACACTTCCATTGTAGTGTCTTAGTAGATAATGTTACTCTCTCTTTCTCTCTCTACCTCTGTCTCATAACATACTTATATAATTCAACCAAAGAAAGAAATTGTAGTATAGTTTTTAGAACTTTGTGGATTGGTTTCAACTCCTATATTTTTTTCATGGATAACGAAGCTTGTTTATTAAAATAGGTAAATAAATTAAGAGAAAGAGGGTACACAAAGATTCCTAATAAAAGAGAAACGAGAATAATTTTTTTTTGGAACGAGGGTATCCAGACCTCTTAGAGCTCCCGACTAAGTCCCTCAGGCCGCAGATCCCCTTAACGAGAATACGTCATCATGAGCCAACGAATCTAATTGTCCCATATATACCAAAATCCGAGTTATAGACATTGGAGAACTTCTGAATGGGAGCGACCAAGTTTCTCAAGAGCCACTTGATAAAAGAACACAATTTTTGAATTGAGGATTCGACCTCATTGAGAATTCAGTTGTTTCTCTCTTTTCATATACCACTGCTCACTGCAGAGGGCAGCATGCCCCTAGAAGTGGAGGTGAAGACGCCCTCCAATAAATTGAGGTTAATATCTTTTGCCTCCTTGGACAGGAAGATAAAAATCCTGGAAAGAAAAAAGCTATAGATTTGCCACATCATCCGGCAATGGAATAAGAGGTGAGAACATTTTCTTCAGATCCTCGGCACATGATACATTTGTTTGGCATTTGCATGCCTCAAATGATCAATTGTGTGAACGATCAGGCATAGAGGTCCAAAGAATGTCTTCACTTTTGTTGGAATAGGTGCCTTCCATATTTTCTTGAACTACAACAATCTAGAGTTTTTTCTTTTCTATCTTTATTTTTTCTTTCCTATTCCTTCAGATGTTAATATGAACATACCATACTGGATATGAACATAACATACATTGGTTTTTTCTTCTCTTCTTTCCATTTCCTTCAGATGTTAATATGAACATAACATACAATGATTTCCTGTGAGTTACATTATAATGTTGTAATTATTGGTCATAGTCAACTTAAAATGTGGATGATTTAATCCTTAGCCGCACAAAGCAGTTGTGGATTTACAGCCAGGTATAGAACAAATAACTATTTTCATTGATTTTTATGTGATCAATATGTATTTAAATTCTGTAAATAAAAGTTTAACCTTTAATTATTGTACTTACAAACATATAAATTATACTTTCTCGATAATATATATATATATATATTTATTTATTTATTTATATATACTTAGGTAGCTTTGTGCAAATTTTAAATAAGCTAATAAGTGCATTTTTTTTTTAATAAGTGACCTTTTTACATGAAGCTCACATGGTATAGCCACTTTTCTAAAATAAAAAAGCACTTGTTAATGAGGACAAGTTAATGGGACAAATAGACTCTTAAATGGGAAGGGCATTTATGGCCTTTAATAAAATTAATGGGGGAAAAATCTCATTTAAGAGCCGTTTTGACGGAATGGGCTTTTTTAAGCACATATTTAGAAAAAGTAATTGTGGTATTACTTTTTCTAGGCTTAAAAAATATTTATTAATGAGGAGTGAGGACAAGTTAATGGGGCTAATAGGCTCTTAAATAGGAAGGGCATTTATGACATTTACTAAAATCAATAGGGTTAAAAAAAAATCCCATTTAAGAGCTGTTTTGACAGAATGAGCCTTTGCAAGCTCTTCTTTTAAAAAAAGTAACTATGGTGTCACTTTTTTTTTGAGAGCCCTAAGGCCCCTAATCACTTTTACTTATTGTTTATTCATATTTACTCAACATCCTTATTTGCAAATAAGTATTTTTTTCAGCAAATAAGCTAATAAGTAGTGCTTGTTAGTATAGTTGCCAAATGCCCCTTAGTCTTTGAGTATAATCTGTACAAAAAGAAAAACTAATATTTTGTCTGTAGGCACTTTTATTTGCTAAAAGATGATAAAAAGGTTATAGTGTAGACTATCTTAGCTTTGAGCACCACGATATTGCCCTGAAGCAAAGGTTGAACACACAACTAGATATTCTACTTAAGTAATCAAGTAAAGTTGACATCCACATTCATAATTATCCAAGAGCTCTATAATGGTTGTCTGACTGATGAATTTTGACTGCCATTCTACATTGAGTTTTTTTTTGTTCCCGAATAACACCCAAAATCACTAAGAGTTGGAGTCGTCACCTATTCAAATTACGGGGGAGAATAGGATACCCCAAACTATCCAATGGTAAAGTGAATGATCTGAAATAGAGAGTATATAAGAGATTCAATTGTGCTAAGAGAATGAATTAAGCCCCCTTAGAAACCCGCTAAAAGCGGCTACTCACTTTCTAAATTGTATATTAGACTATGGTATGATATATCAGAGTACGTATATGCATATACCCCTCAACAAAATGGGGTGGGTGAGCGAAAAATCCATCATCTTCTGGAGGTTGCTCGAAGCTCACTATCAGGAATGAATGTATTAAAGAAATATTGGGCTGAAGCAGTAATTACAACGACTTACCTTAGGAACCCTATGTCGTCTCAGGTGTTGAAGTTAAAGTGTTCACATCAAATCCGTTGTTTGTATCACTCTCTCTTCATCGTTTCTCCACGATTTTTCGATTGTGTGTGTTTCATTAATATTTAGGGTTAAAATAAGACTAAATTGAACCCTAAATTGATTCGGGGTATTCTCTTGGGGTATTTTTCTCACATAAGGTATGTAAGTGTTTTGATCATGCGTTGAGAAAATGGCTTGTTACCATGGATGTTACTTTTTTGAATCCGACCATTTATTTTTTTGTCCTCCTACCTCTCTTCAGGGAAAGCATAGTTAGTTGGAAGAGATGAATTTCTCTTCAGTTTCTCTTCCTACTAGGGTCCTTGGTGTTCCTTCCCATTATGTTGTTTTGGGTTAGCAATTAGCTCCCACTAATACCACTATTGATGTAGCCTTACATGAGAAGGAGGTGCAAGTTTACGCTAGACACAAGAAGGGAGAGGGGACCACTGTAATAAGTCCAGCTAGCAATTCGGATTCCTCAAACCATGTAAAAATTTAGATTCTTCAGAACCATGGTTAAATTCATATTTAGGTAATCCTAATTCTTCATTGTTGTCTTTGTTTGTTCTTATTACTGGTGACGATAATGTTCTCATTGCCTTACGCAAAAGGAAACATTTCTGTATTGTGCATCCTATATATAATTTTGTCTCTTATGCATCTTTGTCTCATTCATATTCTACTTTTTTGTTCTTTGTTTTTTGTGTCCTTACTTTCTAGGTTCCAGGAGGTGGTCTTTGACCTTAAGTGTTGTGAGGTTATGATGGAAGAGATGGGGCTTTAATCAAAAATGGTATATGAAAAATGGTTGAGTTGACTGAAACAAATGAGTAAGCTGGTTGCAAGTGGGTGTTCGCTGTGAAACACAAGCATGATGGGTCAATTGAAATATATAAGGCTAGACTGGTTGTTGAGGGATACACCCAGACATATGAGATAGACTCTAGGGAAATGTATGTTTCGGTTGTCAAGATGAATTCTATACGAGTGTATATGTCTCCTCCGCTAGGATTCAAGCTTCCCAACAGTGAACGAAAGCTCTGCAAATTGAAGAAGTCGATATATGCATTGAAATAGTTCCCTCGGGCTTGGTTTGAGAGATTTAGCTAGGTCGTGAAGCGGATATATTTTTCTCACAAAGCCATGTTGATCATGATCTCTTTGTGAGACGACGTGGACAGTTTAATTAAAGCTTCAATTTTCTACGATGATTATAATGTGGTGAAAGGAAATGACTCCCAAGCAGCATTATGAATCTCGTTATTGAGTTTTTATCGGTCGCATTTTTTTCTCAAAAGATTTTCAAAACTGGTGTTTTTTTGGGTATTTCTCGCATAAATCTCGTCAATGATTAAAAAATAATTTTAATTGCAGAAAATAGTTATAATATCACAAATTTATAAATTCATTAACCAAACTTCAAAACATTCACCATAAACCATAATATCTTGATAACTCAATTCTTTATCAAAACATATAAACTGATAAAAAAAAGAAGAAAATCTCGACATTTTAAAAGAGAAAAATGGTTTAAATCGAGATATTTTGTAAATCTTGCGATACATATGTGACAAAAAGAGAAAATTGTATTTTTCGCGAGTTTTTAAAATGCCATGATAAAATCAGAGCTTTAAAATTTAGATGTTTTTCTCAGGAGAAATTGAGTATTTCTCACGAGATTTGTAACAATGCCCCCAAGAGATCCAAAATTTGAAGAAATTTCTAGCACAAGAGTTTGAGATAAAGGATCTTAGAAGTCTCAAGTATTTTTTGTGTATAGAGGTGCTCGATAAAAAAAACATCTTCGTATTACAGTGAAAGTATACCTTAAGACATGCGCTTAAGCTAGGTTCTTGACCAGCATACACCTTGATTGGGCTAAATTGTAAGTCTAGTATTAGTTAAGGATAGTTTCTAGAAGATAAAGAGTTGTATGAAAGACAAGTTGATCTTCTTCTTTATCTTTCTCTCACGAAGCCCGACATTGCATATGTTGTCAGTGTGGTGAGTCATTTAATGCATGAACCACGGATTGCTTTTTAAGAAGTAGATGAGAGGATCTTATGGTACTGGAATGCCACTCTAACTCCAGAAAAAGGCCTATTATTTGTTAATCATGGACATCTTCGGCTAGAAACTTACACTAATGCTGACTGTGTAGAAAATATTGATGACCGAAGGTCTATCACATGTATTGTAACTTTCTTGGAAGGGTGTGGCTGAATTGTCGTGGCTGAAAATCTTATTGCGAGATTTGGAAATAAAGGTGAATATTCCAGCGAAGTTGTTATGTGATAAAAAGGCAGCCATTAGCATTACTTAGAATCCGGTCAAACATGATTGTACTAAACACATAGAGATCAACATGCACTTCATCGGAGAGCAAGTTATTTCTCAGAGTCTTATGTTTATTGTTTGTTACCGCATAAAATCAGGTAGCTGATATTCTCACTAAAGGTATTGTCAAGGCTAACTTAGAAGTTGTTCTTACCAAGCTGGATAAGCTTGAGGGGGAGTGTTGAGATATAAGCTTCTTGTTGATATAGATACACCATATCATGTCATTAAAGATATTATTGTAATCATCTTTTATTTGTGATATAATAGAAAAATGAATGGGGGTGGGGGGGACAACCCTTAAGTTTTCTCTCTCCATCTTTTTCTCTTCTTCTATTTCTTCTCTTTCTCTTTCTCTTTTTCTTCCTCTATTTTTCTAGGGTTTCACACTTGCTACTTTTTTTAAAAAAAAATTATTTGTTCTTCTAACACTTTTAGTTAAAAGTTAAAACCATGCGGCAGTTGTATAAAGCATAGTTGCGGGAAGTTATGTACAAGGTGTAAAACTCGTTTCCAAGACACTTTTCAAGAAGCTCATTTCCATCATGTTTCATTTAGTGGTCAAAGAAGGCTATGTATCTAGGAAGTGACAAGTCTAAAGCCTATAATATAAATCCTAAGCAAATTTTAATGGATTGAAACCCAAGACACCTACTTCTCCACAAATATCCCAGGTAAGATAAAATATATGGTATGGTTGGCGTAAGATAATGGGAATGAGGCACCTTTATCTCATTCTTGCTGTCCATTTCCTTGGGAATTTTTGAGCTCGCTTCCCGCTTCTGCTTTGCTTGTTTTCACTTCTCGCTTTGGTAACTATGGTACAAAGTCTTTGCTTGTTTTCGCTTCTCGCTTTGGTGTCCTCCTGATGTAATCTTAAAGATGTTTAATTTTCTAGAACTGCTAGGAGGACTAAAAAGGCACTTAACATCTTATGCTTCTAAATCAACAGAGGCATTTAGTAAAAAAAAATGTTGCACCCCACTCCCCACCTTCCTTCTCAAGAGGCATAACAAAAGTTTGAGAATTGTGCTTCCACAGTTCGTAAAAAGAAAAACAAAAAGAAAAAGAAATAGTGAATTGATTCCTGTTGCATATCAATGCTTGGAAAATGTAGACTTCTTTCTAGCCCTTAAACTGTGCCATATTCTGCGTTTAATATTGCTTATCAGCTTCTTACTTGTTCTTGAAAATGTTTAGTTGGGCCTTGTATATTCTTTTCCATACCAAGTCCCTGATCTTCTCAAAACGTAATTCTGAAATGGAAACAGAGATCGGGCTAGGATTGACAGGCTTTGGCATATTTTTCTCATTTTTGGGAATTTTATTCTTCTTCGACAAGGGACTTCTTGCCATGGGAAATGTAAGTAAATCGTTTTAATCTCAACTTGCTCACATCCCTTTTATAATTCATTTGTTTTATCTTCATCCGTTTTGATTATTGCAATGGGAAATGTGATACTTGCTTAAGCATTGACTTATTTGTGTGATATGTAAATCAGATCCTCTTCTTGTCTGGGGTGATGTTAACCATTGGAATGAAGTCCACCATGCAATTCTTCATGAAGCGCCAGAACTACAAGGTCGAATTCTCTCTCTCTCTCTCTCTCTCTCTCTCGCTCTTTTTTTTTGTTCCCTCAAATGGTTCTTTTCTTTAATGATTGGACAGGGTACAATTTCTTTTGGCACTGGCTTCCTCTTGGTCCTCATAGGGTGGCCTATCATGGGCATGATCTTCGAGGCATATGGGTTTATAGTACTCTTCAGGTTTTGTTTTCTTCCATAGTTTCTTAGTGTTAAAAGATATTTAAAGTAGTCTTGGTTGCTAATGAGATCTCATATGCAGTGGCTTCTGGCCGACACTCGCAGTGTTTCTACAGAGGATACCCATTCTTGGTTGGGTGTTCCAACAACCGTTTGTGACATCGGTAAGGCTATACCTTCTTCAGGGAAATTTTTGTGTGAGATTGGCCCATCATCTGGACCATCCAACTTGTGGCCTAGCTCTTGGATGGGTTATGAGATCCATAAGTATTATGGCCATCCAAAGCTTGGGCCACGTAGGTTCTAAAATTCCAGGGCATAATGTGTTGGCACTAGGCAATATTATCTATATGTTAATTGAATATCTTTTTGGATCATCAGAGTCCTTTATATAGTTCATACTGAATAATAGTGTTTGGGCAGTGATGATTTATTCTTGCATTTTTTTATCGGAATGATTTATTCTTGCATTCTGAACTATTCCCCTTCCCCACAAAGGAAATTTTTTTTTTTGTTAAAGCGGCATTTGATCCCATTGATAGATGGAGGTTTGATTTTTTCTTTTCATGCAGTTCTTTGATCGGTACAGAGGCAAACGGGTGCCAGTATGAGGATACTAAACCATATTAGAAGCAAAGATCAAATGCGGCAGGCCACCCTGTAAGATAAATAGTGCCTGACCAGGACTCACCCAACATCTGTGATTTGGTTCATTTAGTAACAGTTGAAATTGTTACTTAAATTTTCTTTTTGGGTGCTACAATGTTTACTTGATTGATGACATGACCTTCACCTGTATAATTCAACATTCTTTGCTTCTTTTTTCTCAATATATCATTTTTTATTCTTAAAATGTTATGCTCAGGACCTTAGATGTCTTCAGCCGTTTGGTGTGGTCGCATGTGTCCTCAATCTGGACTTTTAATTGGGTAATCACTTGGGATGGCTATGATCATGAAATAACTCCAACGACGACTTGAATTTTCCAAGCAAAAAAACCTTAATTAGAACTATTCAAGTGAACCCAAAATCATGCGACTGGTGAATTATTGGGGGGAATGTTAGTGGTAGTGCTTACACATCGACTCTCCCAAATTTTTTTTTTTTTTTTGGGGTAAATGTAAAAATACTCAACTCACACACATATAGGCCAACTACACACATGGCAAGTCTTGTGTGGGTGTGGTTGACCTATGTGTGTCAGTTGAGTATTATTACATTTCCCCCCCCCCCCCCCACCCCCACACACACACTCACAAAAAAAGAGGGGGTTATACTTCCCCTTGAGTTGGACGGCCGTGTGTGTGGTTGGCCTAGCCGCCTAGGGGTTATACTACCAAAAAACCAAAAAAAAAATAGTCCCAGATTGGTAAATGATGTGCTACCTTGGTTCCACTATCCCATAGATTGTTACACATTAATTGTTTTTTTTTTTTCATGTTTCCTGTGCGATTTATGCTACCTCTCCAACTGGTTAATACTATGAAAGTGATATGAAAAAGTCTTGACATTCTGGGAAAATGCCTTGAAATTTGAGGGAGTGGATGTGTAGGCAATTACCCACTCCTTGTTTTGAATTGATCTGGAGTTGGTTAAACCAAAAAAAAAAAGAGTTACCTTATGGGTGTGTTGGGGGGGGGGGGGGGGGGGGGGGGGGGGAAGGAATAAATAAGATTGATGGTCTTCATCCGGTTGATTCTGGTTATTATAGACTAGCGGGTAGCATGTGCGATGCACGTGAGAGCGAGGGGAAGGAGTTAAAAGCGACACATGTTAACCCGCGGGTGCGATTGAACTCTCCCCAAGTTCAATCACGATCGACTGTGATTCTATTCTTTAAATAGATAGATGAGGGTAGTTTGGGAATCAAAGTAAAACATTAAATTAAGTGTTTGTTTTATATAAGGGTAGTTTAGGAATTTTGAAAATTTCAGGCTACGCCTGCCTCTCCCATTATAATAGTAAAGAAATGCAACTCATTCGATTTGAATACCTTTTCTATTTATAATTATTAAATTTTAAACAAAAAATAATCCCCTCCTTGCCCAGAGGAGGAGATTTTCCGTCTCACCTCCCTTTTCGTGCCATGTGTCCCATTTTTTACTCCCTTAAATTGTGGTTAAGATTCACTAACCCTTAGGGTTAAAGTATCTAACCTTGGGTTTTAGAAGAAAAAAATTAATCACATGGGTTAAAACTTGTTAACCATAGTTCAAAGGAGCTTTATGAGAGTTAGTCCCCTCCTCAACCTTTATTGCTGTGTTTTTTAGGGATATTATTTTTATAAATATTTTAATACTTTTAATATTAAAAGAGATTAAATATATTTTTTAAAACCAAGGATGGGTGGTGAACCCAACGAGTGGGTGAATCTTAACCACAATTAATGTGTGTCAAAAGGACATGTGGCAACCTTAGGGGCATAACCGGATTCCCCCAATCCAGTTATAACAGTAGAGGATTTGGTTTCTAAATCCTTTAAAAGAAGTGATAAGGAGACCCGTGAAGACTACTGGATTGCTTAACCTTAGGGATGAGTAAATCTTAACCACAGATCGGGAGGGTTAAAAAATGGGGCGTGGATCAATGAGGACCGGCATTTCGTTACATAAATGCAACCCCGGAAAAGATAAGTATTTTCCATCATAAATAATAGCAAGAGAAATGGCTGTCATTTTCTAACATGCGCCAGAGGAAAAAATAAACACTTAAAAAGGCCGCCGAGAAATCTAGACAAAGACAAAGCCAAAGCGAAAGCAAAACCCACTCATTTGAAATGCACGAAAGATAAGGAAGAGAGTAGCAGAAGAAGAACAAAGACAGACCAAAAATGGCTAATCTGAGTTTGGCCATGGACTCTGCGTTTTGGGACCTGAACATTTCGACCCCTCAAACCCTAGATGGCGTGGCTCGGTCCGTACCCGGCGAGCCCTTTCCGCTGGACGGTGCCCGAGCCAGTCGAGTCCTTCGAGCTCAGCAGCTCTCCCTATTGGGCAATGGTTTCCCTCTCGGCATCATCCCTTCTTACTCTCCGACTTCTCAGAAGGAGCTGGGCTCCTTCTCTCTTCACTCTCTCTTGCTCAGACCCTCCACTTCCAACTGGTAAGAACCAATCCCTTCTCTCTTGGCTTCTCCTTTTTCCTATTAAAATTTTTAATTTTTTGATGTTTTGGGATGAAATTTTAGTGTTATTCTCTAATGGGTTTTCTGATTTTTTTGGTTATGTAATTAATTGGAGGTAGATAATGAGTTCGGATTGCAAAATTTGTTTTAGAATATTTTGGTTTTAGTTTCCGAGCTTGGTTCCAGGGTTCTTCTTTTCCTTGTTGTACCTGCAATGGTTTATAAATAGTTTATGATGCAGAATTAAGAATAACTAGTTCAAATTCAATTTTTTTTTTGCTGTTGGTTTGGAGGTAGAATTGTGTGTTACTTTACTGGGTTCTTCTTATCTCTGTATTTCTGTAAATGGGTTGGACATAGATTTCTATTTAGGATTGAAAAATACTTAGGCTAATGCATTTTGTTGCGCTATTATGTTTTGATGAAAACTCAATGTTGTTCATGAGTTGGGGATGGATTTCAATTCCCATGGAAAATGGTTGCATTATTGTATCCCCCCTTCTTTTTCCGGTATTGGTCATGCTGTTTGTTTCAAATGCTTCGTATTGTGTTTCATTGTTCAACAAATGCTGATTTCTTGAACTTGTTTTTTTTCTTACTTTGGTTTAAGGGGTCCATACATCTTTGCTGAGTTTTCTTCTCCATGCATCAATTACCAAATTCTCTTTTGGCTCAGTTTGTTTACATGGAGAATGGGATGAAAAAGAAAACTTTCCTAAGGGAATTATTTTTCCTGATCTTCTATTTTCTACTGTTTGGCAAGAAGGAAATTTTGTTTTCCAAAAAATCATATGAAAAAAAATATTTTTATCTCACCTGTACAAGCCATGAGACCAACCTTACCTTCCCCTAATAACAATCTCAGAAGCCCATTGCTCACTCCTTTGATCCCCAAGAGCCCTACAATTTGGAAACAACAACAACAAAAAAACCAAGAACCTAACAAAACCCATCTCTCTCTTGCTATTACAGAAATCAAGTCCATAGCCAACATAGCTCTTCTAGTGGTATTCACAGGTCTCTTACTCTATTCTCGCTCCATGATCTCTATGCTCTTCCTTGGATGCTTTGGCAAGCTTGTCTTGGTTGGTGGTGCACTTGCAATTGGGTTTGCTAACATTACCAGCTACTCAATTCTTCCAGACCTTGCTATGGGCATGGAACCCATTTGTGGCTAGGCCTTTAGCGCCAAAACACACATGCTTCTTGGTCTCTCTTTACTGAAAATAGTGCTTTCAATAGAGGCTTATCCGATTCATCAATCCATGCTGCTTCGCTCCTTGACGCCGTCCTGACACTCTCCACTGGGCTTGCCGTCAAACCCCTCCTAGGTTGTGTTGCTTCTCTTTACTTCAATCCCCATAGCTCTTCTATAGCGTACATCTACAATCATAAGATAGTGATTGGCCTTCATTCTTCAACAAATCTAAATCAAGATTTTGTTTTATAATGGTCTACACCAACATAACCTAATCGACTTTGATAACAACAAATGAGAAGGCCAAACCCGGGTAGGTCGAACAGCTGGTTTTCCCTACGGATACTAGGGTAAGTCAAGGAGTGGGAGCTGAACACACGACCACAAGGAGCAAACCCGGGACTCTAGCCAACTACACCAACCCTTGGTGGGAGAAGTCAGCCTTGGAAAGTATAGAGACTAAAGCAGAGAAGAAATTGTTGTAAGGAAAATGCGCTATAAGACATACTTCTTGCAAGAAGTCATCAACTCCCTTCCTCTCGGGACATTTGAAGCCCATGGACTCGAAAAACTCAAGCACATGCTCATGGGGACCCTGATATACAATGTGCCCATCTGAGAGGAGAATAATATCATCAAAGAGATTGTAAGTCTCTGGTGCTGGTTGGAGGATAGAGATGACAGCATTGAGAATATGGATGGATTGCCTGATAGAATTCACAATCTGAAAAGTTGTGGAACTGTCCAGACCGGTAGATATCTCATCCATGAACAGTGCCCTTGCTAGCCCAACCAGCATCTCCCCTATATAATAGTAATCAAGAAGAATTCCAATAAACTGATTCAGCCGAAAGTTATAAAGAAAATAGATCTACTTGGGTGTTAGAAGTATGCAGGGTTGTTCTACCTGTTGTAAGACGCTTCTTTTGTCCTCCAGATATACCTCTAAACGGTTCATCCCCCACCAAGGTATCAGCACAGACTTCTAGTCCCAGAATCTGCAAATTTAAGAAAGACAGAACACAAAACATTCAGAATTTTGTCTTTTTGTTTCTCAGATCTCCATTACCGAATATAAATTTGTAGAGATACCCTCATAATATAATCCGTAACACAGTAGCTTCCTGTCCTTCCAGTGCTGCTGCCTGCAAAAGTAGAAACATAAAAGAATCTAAGCAATCGGGAAATCAAATTTTAGAGACTAAGATGCTCTTCTTATAAGACTCGGATAATTGCAGATATAAATTGCAAACAGATAAACATTTTACATTAGATGTAACCATGCTAATTAGACTGGGGGCACCAAAATATCTAATTATCATATAGAGTAAGGAAAGACTCCTTGGTAATCCTGAAAACATCTTGTTATAACCCAGTAGATCTACATAAGAGAAATTGTTATGGGGTGGACATAAATTTATATTTAGGATTGAAAAATACTTAGGCTAATGCATTTTGTTACGCTCTATTTTTGATGAAAACTCAATGTTTCATGAGTAATAGCTTTGCAGTATGCCTTAAGTTGGGGATAGATTTAAATTCCCATGGAAAATGGTTGCTTTATTGTATCCCCCCTCTTTTTCCGGTCTTGGTCTTTGTATTTGTTTCAAATGCTTCGTATTGAGTTTCATTGTCCAACAAATGCTGATTTCTTTAACTTGATTTTTTGTTGCTTTGGCCTAAGGGGTCCATACATCTTTGCCGAGTTTTCTTCTGCATGCATCAATTACCAAATTTGTTTAGTAGTAAACATTTGAAGCAAACACCTAGACCAAGAAAAACCAAGCAAAGGGAAAATAAAACAATGCAAATATTTCCTATTGGACATTGAAATCTATCCATAAACCATGAAACATTGCGAAACCAGTACTCATGAGCAAAACATTGAGCTTTCATCCCCAAAAAATAGCGCAAATAAATTCATAGAATCCTTACAGACTACTAATTTTTCTATGTTCTTTTTTTCTTTTTGACATGTTCAACAAATGCTGATTTCTTTAACTTGATTTTTATTGTTTTGTCCTAAGGGGTCGAACATCTTTGCTGAATTTTCTTCCCCATGAACCAATTCTCATATTCTCTTACTTAGTCTTTATATTTTGATATGAGCTATAATAGTTTGTTTGGTTTCCGTTATTTTCTTTATGAATGTTACTTGTAATTAGTTTGAAGGTTAAAGAAATTATCAAATAATGTATACTTTCAACATTCTTAATGGGATTGGATTAATTTTGATGTACCATAATTTTATGACTATATCCATAAGAATGTAAATGATGGCTTACATATAAAGAAAGAAAGGAATTGTATTGATGGCTAACCTTTATGTTATCAAATGTGCCAAAACTCTCCTTCATCAGTCTGATCTTCCCCACTTTTTTCTAACTTATAAGCATGGTTGGAAAATTGGGAGTTCGGGTGTTATTTCGCTAGGGAAATTTTGGAAAAAACTGAAAAAATCAGAAAAATTGGGAAAATTTTGAAAGATAAAATTTCTAATTATTAACTGTTAAAAATAATATATTTCATATATTAGATGAAAATGCGCTATAAGACATACTTCTTGCAAGAAGTCATCAACTCCCTTCCTCTCGGGACATTTGAAGCCGATGGACTCGAAAAACTCAAGCACATGTTCATGGGGACCCTGATATACAATGTGCCCATCTGAGAGGAGAATAATATCATCAAAGAGATTGTAAGTCTCTGGTGAAAACTGAAAAAATCAGAAAAATTGGGAAAAATTTGAAAGATAAAATTTCTAATTATTAACTGTTATAAACAATATATTTCATATATTAGATATGGATCCAAATCTTGCAGAAAAAAGAAGTCCTAGCTTTTAGAGTTTGACGTGCTAGCACACCCTTTCTTCAGCTGCCCCTATCTCAAGGTTATTTGCGAATTAATCATTTGACGATTATTCACGACTTCTTTGGAAAAAAAGGTCGAACTTTGTGACACTGCTTGTAAGATATTTCTTAGAAGGGGTGATACACATACGATCTACCACCACTTGCATCTGCAAGAAATTCATGGAATTCACTATCCACATGTATGCTATTTTAGAGTTTGATGTCCTCATTTCAAAACATGCTTATGCTGCCTAAAGAAGATATAAAAAGATGAGTTTGAAAAGAATTTTGATTTGCTAGGAGTCATTATCTGATATCTTCTTGACTAAAGGTGCCTTAGTTTGCTATATATTCTTGCACCTCTACCGTGCTAATGGTTTTGTTATATGGCCTTCATGTGGTATAGGTGGCTTGGATTAATAGGGCAGTTCCGTCCAAAGAAACTGATATCTTCCATTAAAGCAGAAGTGGCAGGTGGTGATGAGTTGGAGCTGCCTTCATTTAAAGACGTGGCAAAGCATTTCTTGGACAAGTCACTTTATTCGTTTAATTTATGCTCACAGGTTTCTTTGTCTCCCGCATCATCCTTATTGGTGAGCACAGAAGGACATGGGGAGAGGAAGGGACGCCGTTCTAAAGCAATGCTCTTTCACAAGGCAAGCTTGATAGACATCTTTCTTATATTTCTGCACTATCTTGTGTGATAGATATTGCCAACATGTAGGGTTGTGCTCTTAAATAAGAAACATGGACCTTGTTACTCCCCCCTCTCTCTTCTCCCTCTCTCTGGGAAATTAATAACATGTTTTAGTTCACAAAACCTTGTGGCTATTGTAAGAAGATGCCTTGCCCATCTTCTTTCAGTTGTATTGTAACGATCCCAAATCCCACCTTGACCAAAATGGGACCTTGGGTCGCCACATTTCTTAAACTTGTTTAAGTCTCATAACATCCAAGATATACTAACATGAGTCTCCAAAAATGAGAATAATAAAATTTGATATAAAATCAAACCATCATGCACAAGTTGACCAATCATGAACATAACCCATTACATAATAGTCTGATTCCCAACTAGGCAACTAACTCGGGCTCCACACGTGCCAAGACAACAGTCTGGCTGAGTACAAAAGCACTCGGTGTATATAAAATCTAACTAACATCATAGTATCCCTGACTCCCTGCACTTAGTTAGTACCATATTCAATAACATAATCTCATACTTACATAATCAGAGTGCGTGGCAAACATGTGAGCACATTACCTCATATCATCATCTTGACTCGTGTACTTGTGAGACTCTTAAACTTATGAGATGTCAATGCTTATTGTTCACATACGAGCATACATATGTTTTTTGAGTAGCTTTACCACTTTATGCAATTGAGATCATGAGGTCATACACATGTGAACATACATATGCTCTTTGAGCAGCTTTACTAGATATGCAATTGGAATCATGAGATCTTACATATATGAGCACACATGATTTTGAGCAGCTTAACAATATATGCAGTCCTAGAAAGCATAAGAATCTTTACCAGTGTAATAATCTTTACCAGCATAATAATATTTTTCCAGCGTAACAATGCTTTCCCAGCTTAACAATGCAACCTTAATTCATATATTTATCAATGAGTGCCCTTGTGAGACTCCATACTTACCACACATGTGAACTTGTGCAATAGTGTTGTAATTAACATTCGAATCGGTCATCCCTTAAATTTCAATCTTCCGCCAAGAAACTCCGCCAGGTGACATCTCTCTAGTTAGAGAATGCTCAACATGGAAGTCTTTCCTCTAAACTTTGACATTTCCGAATATCGATTACCATACAACATAATTAGGGCATAATTTAACAAACAATCACATATATAACCTTATCATAATTCTTAACACATTTCGTAGTCAAATTCACAAATATCAATTTCTAAATTGTTCATCCTTCATCACATTGGCCCATTCTCCATTTCTCAACAATCTACAAGTCATACAAATCATAAAATCCATCCACATATATTCTCATCCTCCATTTCTCATCAATCCACGACCATATAAATCCATGAAATTCATCCACATACATTCCCATCCTCCATTTCTCCATTCCATAGCTTGAACATCACATAACACTTCACATTTTCCCCAATTCATACTCACAAAACCACATACATCCATAATACACATAATCCATACTCTATTACCCACAATATCACCACAATCATGCCAATAATCTAACATTTCTAACTTATTCAATCTTAAACATGCATATATTCATAATAATGTTGAGTTTGATAGTATATTGATTTTTGGGATCGTTCCCTTTGATCCAAATCGCTTCCAAGAAGACTTGATGATGATTTCCATGCTTTCTTCTTCTCCCTTGAGCTATTTCTTCCTTCACAAGCAAACCAACACTTAGAAGCCCTAAGTTTTTCCTCTACTTTTCCAAATTAGGGTTTGGGGGACTTAGAGATCTTAAACCCCCGAAATAGAAGGCTATTTAGAGACTTAGGGTTATGAAAACCTCAAATTACCATTAAAAATATTGCAAAATGGGTTTAAAACCCAATTTCTGTGACGGGTGGTTGACCGGCTGGCTTAGGGGAGCTACTGTTCCCCTTTTGTTTTTTGTGCAGATCTCCATACACTGGGTCGACCAGGGTTGGTGGTCGGTTGACCGGCTAGCTTAAAGCACCACTGTTTCCCTTATTTTGACAGTCGGTCGACTGGCTAGGTTGGGTGGTCGACCTGCTGTGCTATTTTTCCTTATTTTTTTTCTTTTTTCTTTCTGTTTTTCTTTTCTTCCACTCTTACCTTGGTTAGTTGTTTTAAACTTTTAAATACACCATAACATTAATTAACACATGAATGCACACATAATCAAATTCATTTGACTAAAATGCCTTTGATAAGCGTGGTAATTACACGGAAAGAAATCCGGGTCTCTACTTGTATACTTGTATACAAGGCATACATTCCATCAGCCAGGTCTTCGAAATGTTAGAACACCCGTTGGAATGGCCAAATTTCAGGAGCCACCCCAATTGGGACACCTTAGTTGTTTTCAGTTGGGTAATGGAATGGGAAATCACCAGAAGTATTCCTATGGACATAAGTGCATTGATTGGAGAGCTAAGACTCTATAGTTAGGTAATTGTGAATAGCCATCCAGGTGGTGGTGTGCTATTTAGTTGCTCTGGATTGTGCAATTTATATGCCACAGAAATAGGAAGTTGTCTGAACAATCCTACAGTAGATTCTAGAATTCTCCTATCGCTTTACGTGTTTTCATCATTACTAGATCTTGGTAGATATTAAGATTGTTGTGTTAGACACACAGTGCACTTTTTTTAGGGAAATATTTTCATTTTCATTTATTTGTAGACATTCGCCATATGCTAGTAATACAACTTTAGTTTATATCTGTTTATCTGGAGATATTCAGTTGAACTATTAGTTTTATGATAATATAACTCAGAATGTTAGGATGAGATCTATTGGTGACCGTTGGTGATTGGATAGTGAATCTTGAATCTCAACTCTTGAGTTCCCTGCACGCCTATTTATGTATGGAACTTGTAGGGAAGATGGCTTCTTTCCATTCTCCCATGCTGATGCTAGTATATAGAGCAAAACCAGCATTTTATTAAGTAGATGGGAATTCTTAGTAATCTCTTTTTCCGTAATATATACATGACGCACGTAAGGGGGACTTAGAGCCCCACATGGAATGGGTCCTATCTTTGGAGTTCTCCTGGTAAAAGAAATCAAGCTGATCTGGGGTAGATAATTGTAACTATTTTTCAATCTATATGTTCCTCTTTTATTCCTTGGAAGTCATAAAGTAAAAAATAGACATATTATACACTCAGAGAGATGTGCTACAGGCATCTCAGCATATCAGATATGCCAGGCTCTGCATATCTGGCTCTAAGACATTTCTATGCATGTAAATTACATAAGTTGTTTCAATGTAAAAGTTCCCATTCTTAGTATTTTTACTCCATTAGCTGATTGTACATCTATATCAGGTTTCTTGTCTTGTAAGGTCCATAAGATTTCTGTGAGCTATGTTCCTGAGCATTGCATGCGTATTTGCAGCTTCCTGATCATGATATTACACTAGAAGCAGCATGGCCTGAGCTGTTCATTGACCGTAATGGAGGATACTGGGATGTGCCTGAGTCAATATCCTTAGATTTGTCATCTCTCACTTCTGAATCTGGATTGAGATACCGGTTTGGTGTGCACAAAAGTAGTGGCCATCCCCAGGCTGTTAACACCACAAGTGGTGATCCACCTTCAGCTCTAATGCCTGGATTATGTGCAAAAGCTGCCTTTTCTTATGAGAAGAGTAGGGACATTTGGAGAGAAAAGGAGAAGCAAAAGAATATCATAAAGGCAGACAAGGATCAGTCATCGCGGCCTTCCTATGATATACGTTTAGAAGAACCTCATGCAGCAATTTCTGGAATTATTGGTAATGTTGTTGCCATCCTTGAACTTTCTTGCTGATCCATCTAACTTTGGAACTATGGTTTGTCTGGTTTCATTTAGTGGATTTTACTAGTGAATTGTCATGGTAAACATATGCAATTTTATTATTAAATCTGTTGTTTTGTTTATCATACTGCATGTCAGAGTTTGCTCTTATATTGGATGCATGTTCTGTTCAAAATGCATGTTGTATTTTCTTGTGCAATTTTGTAAGGTAGGCATGTCAGAGTTTTCTCTTACAGTTGAAATTCATAATTCAGTTTTCTAGCTTGTACTCATTTCCTACAAACTCTTTTGACTTAGCTATTTAGTATAATAGTTGCTATTGATACACCTCCATGCACACATATGCACTCACGTGCACATGGACATGTGGAGAGTGGGCTAGGGGCTTGGCTTGGATACAATTATTGACACTCTCTGCATGCATCTTGATGGGGATCATTGTAGATTTATCATTCAAATGGTCTTTATCACTCAAAGACTGTTTATTATATAAAGAGAACACAGAAAAGGTATAGATGACCAGTTGTTTTTATAAGCTTAATTTGAATTTCTTAATGTCCGTTGCTTTCTATAGTCCATAGTTGCAGCCTTGCAGGGAAGCTGTGTACAAGTTGGGATGCTCTTGTCCCAAGAAGCTTGTTTCCCATGCTGGCTTCCGATAAAGCTCGCTTCCCTCACGTCTTATTTAATGATCACCGAGGGCTATTTATGCGGACATGATGGGATGGACCTGAGTCTATAGCCTAGGGCGTATACCCTGACCATATATTGGTGGATGGGATCCTAAGGCGCTTAGTTCTCCAAACCTATCTCATATAAGGCAAAAGCTAAGGTATGGCTGCCCATACTATTATAATGGGAGTGAGGCACCCATATCTCATTTCTCACTTCTTGTTCCCGTTGAGCCTTGCTTCCCGCTTTTGCTTCTCGTACCGTTTTTGCTTTTAGCTCTAGTAACTATGTTCTAGGATCCTACATAGGGAAGTTCAAACCATTGTATAATTGTATTATGGAGATGGATTTGTTGAGAACTCTTTTGCAACCTTGATTGATCCAAGTGGGGTGTAATAACATCTTAAAGACATAAGTTTATGTAAGGCTCATCTACACTTCTCCTTTTCACCTGTTTTTTCTCTCGTTCCAAAAGTTGTGATGTCTAGCAAGAGTGCAACTAAATGACAAGAATGGGTTCTATGAAGCAATTTCAAGTATGCGGATTCTGAAAGATATTCAAAAGTTGTTAGTCATAAGAGAACACCTCTCCGTGGCATAGTTATCAAGTACGGGTATAATACGCCAATGATTCATTCAAGAAGTACGAGTGTTCAAAGTAAAAAAACCGCAAAATTACGGAAAAATTATAAAATTAATTATTATAAATAAATAAAAATCATGATATTAATTAATACCAATGATTTAATACAGACTATGTGTTTAACACAGTAAAAGTATGACAAATATACGTGTATTGTATGCTAAATACATAATTCACGTATTAAATAGGTATTATACGATGATACACATAATACGTAACACGACAAAAGTACACCGTTTTAAACAGAGACCCCTCCTAAAAGTATTGCACGGGTATAATACGGGTGTTTGGTAACTATGCTCCCTGTCCCTGGTATGACCAAAACAGTTTGGATCAAGTTAAGTATAAAGTAAGTTTCCCTCGGTAACTTAGGTCCAGTGGCCGTTCAGCAACTTTCAAGGACAAGTGAGATGAACTGTTGAAGGCTGATTGGTCCAATTAGCTCTAAAATTTCATCTTCTGATTGTGATTTCTGTTTAAGTGTATGATATACCGTTAGATAATTCCATTGTCTTAGAAGAGTGGGAATTATACAACTTGTGGGGAGAGGAGGGGGGGGGGGGGGGGGGGGTGTTCTTCAATTGTAAAGGCTCACATATGCTACCCTAGTGACATCTCCTTGCTAGTGATAATACTATTTCTTTCTCTCCTTCTATAAAGAGGAAAAAAATTGAACTGCATTTTTGGATGAACTTTTTTTATTTATGAAATTGAATCTTTATCAAAGAAGGCTTAAGTGGCCTATGTAAAAGGGAGAGTTTACATATATAGTACTGTTATTCGTCGAGTTTTCTGCAGTATCCTTAGTTATTTGTGTTGTCTTCTTGCATTCAATCCATGGATTTCTGCTTGGATGGGCATAGCCAGAAAAGCATACTGATTGGAGGATCATAGCCTAGCTTAAACTTCAACAACACATTTATTGGTAGGCCTGGTGTACACTACAGGGTGAAAGCTTCTTGAACTTTGCTGTTGTTGGGTGTCATGGTGTGTATTTTCTCATTACTTAAACATTTAAGATAATAGAATCGTACAAATCTCGTTTTCCTTTTTTTCCCCCATGATTATTGAATCATATGGTGTCATCTACAATTTTTCGTTTTCAAAGTTATAATGCCAATAGAATTTTTATAAAACATTACAAGATTATAAAACATTCAAGATATTGTTTTTGAAAAATACAAGTAGAGTTTTTATTTGATGAGTTCTCTTTCCTCTCATCATTTGTTCTCTTGTCACACTATATTAGGTGGTGCCTGCACGGCTTGGTTCAGGGGAAGGGAGAGCTCAGTGGCTGTTAATTCGAGTGTTCAATCAGGAGATGGGGTGACCATTTCTATGAGTACTAACAAGAGAAATCCATTGGGTGCCGATTTGTTTGGCTCAGTTTGCTATACATTCCAACATGGGAAATTCAAGAACTTATACAATGACCTGACCCGAGTGGATGCTCGCCTGGACATCTGTTCGGCTTCAGCTTTCGCCAAAAATGCGGCCCATTTAGTTTCCAATATCTTCAGGAGTTCTTCAGTTAAAAGTGAAGTAAATCCACTCGCTTCACCAAGGCTTAATGTGATCTTTCAGCAGCAGGTATTTCTATTTATACACCAACCTTTTACTGTTCTACTCATGTTTCATGCAAGGTTAAAGATTAATAATGTCAGAACCAGAATACCTTTGACCTAAAAGATCCTTTGGAAACGAGCCTATCATGACAGCATCAGGTAGGTCTTTGACCTAGAAGATCTCCTTGGTGGTGCCTATCCATCCCCTATAAATGTGTGTGACGTGCATGATTGAGGCAGGAAGGACTACTTGTTCCCATCCTATCCATCTCCCGTAAATGCGTGATGTGCTCGCTCTTCTTTCTTTTTTGTAGTTTTATTTCTTAAGTTTACATACTTGTAAAGTCCCACTTGCTGTATTGCTTCGCTTTTCGCTCTCCTATATATAATTTTGACTACCGATTAAAAAAAAAATGGAATATGAAATATTTAAAGTTTTGCATATGTTCACTGATCATTCAAAGAATGCATTATTAGATGAATGGTTGGGATCAGCTGACATGGTTGGATTTTGGCTGAGGGATCTCTGAAGTTAGATCCATCCAATGGCGGGTGCAGACTGTCTGTAATTCATTTGTATGCTACAGAGAATGGATTGTATGATTCTTTCCTAAGAAAATCTTTGTAATTGTTTGCTATATAGCACAGCATTATCAAATTACCGTTTGGATCGGCCTTATGGATAACCCTAGGATTCAAGATTATAGTAAATCATCAACTACTCTCTTTGATGGGAAAGCTGCAACCAAACCCACAATGTTGTGATAATTTTGTTCTACAGGTTGCAGGGCCAATTGTCTTTCGCATAGATTCCAAGTGTTCATTTGATTCCTCATCTGAGAGGCGTGGCCTGCATATTGAGGATATGATATACAGCTTGAGTTACTCTTTGAGGCTCCTACAATCTGGGAAGGTTGTAGCATGGTATTCTCCGAAGAGGAAAGAGGGAATGATCGAGCTACGCCTATTCGAGTTCTAAGTCATGGAAAATTCCCTCGAGGTGAGTAAAGAATGAAATCAAGCGGGATTATTTTTGTAATTTTTTGTTTCTCTTGCTGGATTTAAAATTAGTTGAATGAGATGCTGGTTAATCATGGCTATTTCCTTCTTTTGAATCTTTTATACATTGATCTTAAAAAAATTGGATTGAACCCACATCTCATGGTTATAGCAACAAGCACCATGAAGGGTAATTCATAAATATGATGCTTTACAAAATAACTCATTTTTCTGTGTAATAGTAATCTTAAAAAAATTGGATTGAACCCACATCTCATGGTTATAGCAACAAGCACCATGAAGGGTAATTCATAAATATGATGCTTTACAAAATAACGCATTTTTCTGTGTAATAGTGCCTCTATTACAGGGTTGGCAATCAATCTTGTGCTAGTTCTCGCCCCTTTTCGGGCAAGAAGAACCACAAAATCCTTGTCTTTTTGCCCAAAAGGTAAGAGTACAATTGGGGGGAGACTGTTGCTAACAAAATCCTACGGGGTTTGGTTGGGTCAGAGGAAGTCATTACACATGAAAAAGACACCATTTGGACCCAGTTCAGTGGCATTTCTATTCCCTCAATGCAATGAAGATGAGTGCTAGCCCCACTCTCAGGCCTTTCTTCCTCGCAGTCTCTACAAATCACCTGCCATTTCTTTAACTGGTTGCTTTTAAAGAAGGGACAGTGGTTGGTAAAGACTGAGAGTAGGGCTAGCATTCCTCGTGCAATGAAATACACAAACCGAATAAAGCCGTTGGTTGGACCGTCTTGTTTGCAGGTTTTGTACCGGTTGGACTATCGTTTTTGCTCGTTTTATTCGGGTTGGAATGCTGCTGCCTCGGCCATGAACGCAATAACTGAAATGTCCTCTTGCCAGGATGGTGAAAATGTGTTCATCTTGTAGAAGGAGATCATTGGGGTTAATTTCGGGAGAGTGGGATTTAGAAATTTCATTGATTGATGTGGCAGCAAGGCGCACTCACTAACACTGATAATTTTAGGGAATGTTAGCCTTAAATCTCTCAAAAGTCAAAACAAACGCTCTCAAAGTAAATGACAGGTTTCAACCAAAAAAAAGAGTAAATGACAGGTAATGTTAGTTGTGTAATTGGCTAAAAAGAAAAGGAAAGTGATAAAAAATTCTTGATACTAATGAGAGCTGGACCGTATGATTTAAAATCTAAAGGCGCCAAGGCTCATATTACACTAGTTTCTCCACATTGGATAGAAGGAGAAACCTTCTCTAACCTCAGTAAGGGTACCATTTTGACTTGAAGCTACATCAGATGGATGTGAAGACGTCCTTCCTTAATTGAGATTTAAAGGAAGAGGTATACATGAGTTAGCCTGAAGGATTTTCCGTAAATAAAGAAAGTCACTTGGTTTGCAAACTTGGGAAATCTATATATGGACTAAAACAAGCTTCACGTCAATGGTATTTTAAATTTCACGACGTCATTTCTTCATTCGGTTTTACGGAGAATGTCATTAATCAGTTTATATACCTTAAGATTAGTGGGAGCAAATTCATTTTCTTAGTCCTTTATGTGGATGATATTTTGCTTGTCAGCAGTGATTTGGGCTTGTTACATGAGGTGAAATAGTATCTCACACAGAACTTCGATATGAAGGATATGGGTAAAGCTTCTTCTGTCATTGGCATAGAGATTCACAGATATAGATCCCGAGGGATACTTGGATTGTCTCAAAAAGCCTACATTTAACAAAGTTCTAGAAATATTTCGGATGAATGATTGTTCACCTAGTGTGGCACCTATTGTTAAGGATGATAGATTCAGTCTCAACCAAAGTCCGAGAAATGACATGAAATGGGAACAGCTGAAAACCATTCCTTATGCATCCGTAGTAGGGGGTCTAATGTATGCTCAGGTCTGTACAAGACCAGACATCGGATTTGCAGTTGGAACATTAGGTAGATATCAAAGTAATTTAGACATGGATCACTGAAGGGCTGCAAAAGAAAGTAATACGATATCTCTAAGTTACAAAAGATTACATGCTTACATACATACGATTGGAGCATCTAGAAGTGATCGGTTATTCAGATTCAGATTATGGAGGATGCATTGACTCTAGAAAGTCTATCTCAGGGTATCTCTTCCTACTTGCAGGAGGTGTTATTTCATGGAGAAGTGTAAAGCATACATTGACCGCCTCCTCTATTATGGAGGTAGAGAATGTAGCATGCTATGGTGCTACCTCACAGGCTTTATAGTTATAGAATTTTATCACAAGGCTTAAAGTTGTAGATTCTATATCTAAGTCATTAACGATTTACTGTGATAATTCCGTTGCAGTTCACTTCTCTAACAATAAGAATGGTAGTTCAAACAAGCACATTGTCATAAAGCACCTTGTTGTTAGAGAGCATGTTCGAGATCATCGGGTGACTATTGATAAAATCAGCACTAAGTTAATGACAGATCCCATGACGAAAGGGTTACTGCCCAAGTTGTATAAAGAATATGTGGAGCGTATGGGTCTTATTAACTCATTTGATGCTTGATTTGTGATGTATATCTTAGACACCATTAATTTTTATAATTGTAATTATGTTTCGATGATTTTCCAGTATAGTTGTCATCATATATTTGTATACATAAAGTTTGATGTATGACAAATTATCTATTTGGACAATAAAGTAGACCTACAATGGACTTTTGACAGTTTCTTCATAAAGAATTGTCACATAAAATACTCGTTTGGTAGAACCAATGATATTGTAATACATGGAAGGTAGTTTTCATCTATCAGATTATTTACCGCCATGATTCATACATTGGAACTCTTTTCTTGAGTATATGATTTCTTGATAAATTATAAGGGGTTATTTGTATCAATTTGGGCCAAGTGGGAGAAAGTAAGTTACGGTTTTTCTTTGAAACCATTTCATTGTGAAACAGTGTGGCCCATGTTGCCACATCACTCACTATTTTGGTTAACCCCATAATACCCCTTTCAATTATCAAGTGGCAACCTTTCAAAAATAACTACCCTATAACCAATCTTTGATGGGAAGATGATATAAAAGGGGTTTATGAGAGAGGGTCCCTAATCTAACAAGAAAGCTTTCAAGTTGCCTGTGTATCCATCTATCCAAGCATTGGGTCTTGTTTAGATTAAAAGATCTCTCTTTAATTAATTAGTATTTCACATTGAAGATAAGAGGGCGATCCCAAAGGATAAAGGCGGCATCAAATCTAATCACCATGACGGGAGGTAAGATTCTTTTAAATTATATTTAATGCTTACAATCCCAACTTAAGATTCTGATTTTCTTATGGAAATGGATACATAACGTAGTGGCTGTGTCATCCAATCTGACCAAGCGAAAGGTACCTTAAGACATTTGCCCCATTTGCCTGAATGTCTCCTATCTCTTTTTGGAATGTACCTGCGCTAAAAGTGTTTGATTTGGATGTCAGCTATCGATTTGGATGGGGACAAATGGCTCCCAACCGTTCCTGAATTGGTGGAAAACCTGGACTCAACATCCAAAGTTTTCAGATGAGGGACACGAGCTGGCTGTTCGCCTGAGCACTTCCTCTATCTTTAACGGCAGCATTCTAGATCCTAGTGCGGCCTCTCTTTGAGCTAATAAGCTTGTTGAGGAGTTCCTCTCATTAGATCACCAACGCAGAACCTGGCTCAGACTCCTCCAAGCCGGAAAGACAATCTATTTCTTCTATTCAGCCTCATTGGAGTCCTTTAGCACCATTTTGGATCATAATTCAGGTGGACGGTGCAACCCTTTTCTCCGAGTCTTTAAATTCTGATGGCACCACGGTGTGCTCAATTGCCAAACCTCTGTTCCGAGGCTCTACTCGGGTGGCTGAAGCTGCGGCTATAAGCTATGGAGAACAACTGGCCTTTTGTCCATATTGAGTCAAATGCGAAGGAGATAATTGACTTTATGATGGGTACTGTTTGCGAAGTCATCTGGTGAAAACACTTTATTGATAAATTGAAGTTGTACAGCCCGATGGTTCCATAAATTTTAATCTCCGAGAACCGAGTTAACATTAATATGCTAATAGAAGCATACAATGTGTCAAAAATATGGCTGGAAAAAAGAATTTATATTCTTTTAGACCTCATCACCTAAAATAATGGTTGTTAAATCATTAACAAAGAAACTGTATGTTGAACATATTTGTTAAATAAGGCTACAGTAAATGTTATACAAAATGACTCTTAAAGCCAAGTGAGAGAATTTGAATTATTGGTTGTAATAGTCATTTAGTTTAATCATCAAGAAGTGATCTGAAACCCTTGACTAGATAGTATAGTGACAGCCATAAAACCGTCGATTACAGATAGCCATAAAGGCATCGGTTATGGGTAATTCTCTCTATATAAGAGATAATAGAGTATGCAAAAAGACACTTTGAGATAAGCTTCTATCACCTGAAACTGGCTCAAGGGGGTCGATCATGAGTCGTTAGTTTACATCCACGGTCGCCTCCTCTCGATGATTTGGATCGACGATCCTACGAAATTCTTACAAAGACCCTGATAAGTTAGGATACTTTCCATCTAAAATAAAAGTTAGGGTTTTTTCCCCGATTACACCCATGGTTTATTAGGGTGCCTTATATACACCCCTTCTTAAGATCTTTACTTTTCTACACCTAGTTCCTTTAGGTGTGACATTAGTGCCCCTATAAACGAAAAAAAAAAAAAGGTTTCATAAGAGAAGGGAGGTTCAAAGAAACCCCTGCCATCTTTCGCCTATTTCAATCTCCAAATGACACTGCCGTTGCTGCTCGTATTGCTACTCGTGCAACATCTCCAACCACCAGCTCCCTCCTCTGCTTCTTTTGGTAAGTACCATTTACAGAGGTATCATGATTTTTTTTTTCTGGATTTGGGGTGTTCTTTGGAAGGAAAGAACACCCCAAAATCTGCAACATAAATGGAAGAGAGGAAGGATTATGGTTTGGGGTATTGCATAAGGCCAGATTTCCCACCTTGTTCTAAGCTTGGGTCTCAATGAGAGAATGCACAACAATGACTGCACATGAATTCAGGAAATCGAATCACCACTAAATGCTCTGATGCTTTGAATTATCGGAGACCATAAAAAAATATTTTAACTTATTCCTTTTTTCAAGTTCATTTTCAAGACGTGGTAGAAAACCAGTTTACAAGCCCAGCAAAGGTAACCGCCCAGGTGACCTACTTCAATTTTCACCCTTTTTGACCAGAGGAGTCTCGTCCTTCTCTTCACACAAGAGAAGACAATGACAGATACCGAAAATGGATGGGCAAGCAGCACCATCAGTCCAATGCTCTGGGTATTGTGATCGGATTTTTGCAAAATCCACTGCTCTTATGTATCCAACGGCTGCGACATCAACAGCGGCGACGACAATGGCCAATTCGGGGACGTTTATGCAGGTCATTTAAATGAATACGCTCTTTAAGCCTTTGGATAGTACGATCTCTCAGATTCCATCTCCGCAACTCTCTCTCTTTTCAACCAAGCTCTGATACCAACGTGGATGTAAAGAAAAAGCTTGAGATCTTGGCTAGTATGGTTGGAATTGAATGTATACGACCGGTTTAATTTGGTGTTGGCTAAAGATTTTTTTGTGTTGCATACCCAAAAAAAAAAAAAAAAAGATAGAGAGAGAGAGGGTTACGAAAATCGTGCATTTCTTTTGACAAGAGAGGAAGGGGGCATTTATGTCTCATAAAAAAAATGGCAAAAGATTACCTCTGGTGGCTGCCCGAGCTAAGCGCTCGGGCATCCACAAAACAATGGGCATGTGGCGTTTTTAAAGGGGAAAGATATCATATGGGGAGAAGTCAAAATCAAGGGGAGACAATGAAATGACTTCTCCCATAAATTCTCGCCAGGTGCCCTTTGTTTTGTGGATGCCCGAGCGCTTAGCTCGGGCAGCCACCAGAGGTAATCTTTTGCCAAAAAAAATTGGGTATAGAAAAGTAAAGTTGTTAAAAAGGGGTATATATAGGGTCCTACATTGAACGTTCGGTGTAATTAGGGAAAAAACCCTAAAAGTTAGGATACTTGAGACCCTTTAAAACTTCTCCTAACTTATTTAAACTAAATATTTGGGCATTTATAATTTTATTTTTGTAAAAATAATATTTACTCTTTAATCTAAAATATTACACTTATAATATTTTAAGATGTTTAAAATACGGTAAACTTATTAAGTACTTCTACTAACCTCTTTAAACCACTAACATACTAACTTATCTAATTAGTTTAATAATATAAAATTTATAAATATATTAAAATAAAATTTAATTCATAAATACCAGAATTTTGAGGCAAATTTTATGAAATTTCAAAATATTTTAGAAGAATATTTCAATTTAATTAAAAAAAATTCCAGAAATAACTTTTTAAAATTTTGCAAAATTAGGTCCAAAAAATTGAAAATTTTTGAGATTTCAAACATTGCTCGGGTTTTTGGGTAGTCCAAAAACAGTCACACCATAATCCTTGGTTAGTAGGTTAAAGACTGAAAAGTGGGGCCCGCAAATTGCCAGGTGGGCCTAACATGTTCTACTTTAATCATACGTTCATTACGTTGGGTACAAGGTGGTAAACAGCAAACAACGGTGGACTGTCATCTATCATTGACAACGAACACGAGGGGCCGAGTCGACTCGGAAACTCAATTACACCAAAACCTTCACTCATCAACCGATCCAGGCACTCACCGGTCCACGACCGAATCTCACTCGCCGACCAAATCCTCGTTCCTTTCCCACATACCTTCTTCAGCGTTGTAGCCAGAGCTTCCATTTCCAGGGGGTCGTAAAACACGTCCGACATCAACACCAGGTCCACCTCGGCCAACTCACCACCGTGACTCGGACACTCCTCGTCCGATCCCCAAACCAGCTCCCTCACCTCGACTCGGTCACGGAGTCCGTTCGCCTCCACGTTCCTCTGCAGCCCAGGAAGAAGTAACGCAACGTCTGTAAGAATAACTCGTTCGGCGCCCAGTAGTGCAGCTGTTAAACCCGGAAGTCCAGTTCCAGCACCGAGTTCAATTACGATTTTGCCTTGAAGGTCGAACTCGACTAGGCCGTGGCTCAGCATCCACTCGGACAGGACGAGGGACGAGTCCCATACCCATGACCCAGTAAGGGCTCGGCCGGTGACCGGGTCAATCACGTCGTCGAGCTCATGAATTATGAGTTTTTTCCCTGCAATTTCAACTTCTCTGATGCCCATTTCACAGTGTCTCTCTCGTGAGCAGAGGTTGTAATGCATCCATGTTTCTCTCTCTATATTATATTATATATTTATGTTTTGTGGACAAGTTGATGAAATAAAGATAAGATTTTAGAAAGCTTTTGTTCTAGATTGTTCTAAGATGCCTGGATTCGGCGCTTCTTTCTGACAGCATCCACTTCATCAAAATGGTAGTTAGGGATGGCAAGGGCAGGTTGGCAGGGTGGTGTTGTTCTGGGAAAAACAACCAATAGAAAATAACCCGATGGAAAATAATAAACCAAAACACACACCACAAGGGAACACAAGAGACATATGTGGTTCGGCAACAACCTGCCTACGTCCACTGGTCAAGATCCGATCACTTCTTTATTCACAGAAACTTTGAGAAATCAGTACAAAAACACTTAACTCACATTCTCTATGAAAACCCAAAGAAGAATCTCTATCTATCCTCCCTTAAACATTTCCCAAGTCTTAGTATGCTTTAACTCTTTCTATTACCTCTCACTCTCAATGCAAAAGCATTCCCTTGATCCCTAGATGCAAAGATACAAACCCTAGACCCATAACCACCTATTTATAGGCTTAAACAAGAGCCCTAGACTAATAGAAAGTCCCCCAATCGGAATAGGAGTTTCCAAAAAACATAAAAGACTTAATTTGCATTTTACGGGAAAAATCCCGCTATGGCCGATCGATCGGTGCATCCCGGCCGATCGATCGGCGACCTGAGCACACTTCCCATCGCGCCACCGATCGATCGGCCATAAGGGGCCGATCGATCGGCCCTTCCTGGTCTTTGTGAAATGAGCCAAAAACAGCAGGTGGGTTAATCAGGTGATCTGACCTGACCCGCCCCTATTTGGACGGCTTTAAGAGGTTGATAAACGGGGTAGGGTAGGGTGGGGGTGGGAAATGATGAGTAATCCTAGCCCGGGTTCGGCCTGGATGGATTTAAGTTATCCTAATCCGTTTATAATTTAATTTTTTACCCTTAAATTAATCTTAAAATTATCTTAATATCTTATATGAAATACCATCGCGACCCACCCCGACTAGTGCTTAACGGGACGGGGACAAGGACGAGGACGGGGCTAAGAAGTGTCTTGAGAGATGGGGATGGTCACCCGCCTCACCCCACCCCATGTTTGAGACGGGCACGGGGTAGGAGTCTTCCCATTAGGGGCGGGGTAGTAACCAAAACCTTGTAATACCCTCTCCCTTCATTCCTTCCGACCTCTGTTATATTTAAAATTTTTGCTCCTAATCTAGTTATTTTGGTGTGGACATGGGAGGACTTTGCTACTGAGACCCACTTAGGGCCGAGACCATGGAGACCATGCTCTAAGAGAGCATGATTTCAGGTGGAGCCCATTTCACATGGTGGGCTCCACCTGAAATGCTGCTCTCTTAGAGCATGGTCTTGATGGTCTCGGCCATGAGGGTCTCAGAAACTTTATCCGGACACTGGAGTATGGAAATACTACAAGGGATTGGTCACATTGTGTCCTTGTAGCAATCAATTTCGGCGACTTTATAACTTGAGAAATGTGTTTGGTTCACCTAAAAGAGTCAAATTTATCAAAATCAATTTCTCAAAAATCACATTATTTCAAAAGAGTGATTTTGAGAGGGAGAAATCCATTTTAAGCGTGAATTTGTAGGTACTTATTGTGAGATAAAAGAAAAGGATACCTTACATTTCCCTAACCCTAAACCTCTTTCTTAGTTTTCGTCTTTTCTTCTCTATTGACAAAGAAAAGAGTCTCGCGACTTTTCTGTTACACATCAATTTTGTACAAAATGTGAACATTTACAACAACACTTATTTACACACCATGGGATTGTCCTAGTGATAGTGCATCTCCCTTTGGGGAGTGGAGAGTGTTCGAGTCTTTGGTGTGGCTATTGACGCCACCATGAGTGCTAATTCTCTAACCACCTGACATAGTTAGATAAATGATTAGAGCATACCCAGAAACAAATACCCAAAAACAAAAATAGGACAACACTTATTTAATGGGATAAAGCTTTTCAGACTGTCTTAGGTCTCAGACCATCGAGACCTCGCCAAGGGGTGTCAACGAATTGAGCTGGGCCCTGTTGGAGCTCGGCTCGTTGGACTTTTACAGATGCTCAAGCTCGGCTCGAGCTCGGTTCGAGCTTAGAACAGTCAGCTTGAGCTCAGCTCCTCCACAAATCGTTGAGCTCGGGCTCGGCTCGATAATTTTTTTTTAAAAATACATTGATAAGCACTAAATTCAATTAAAAAAAATTAAAAGGGTATTTTTTTTTGGGGGATGTCATGTGACTCACGTGAAAGCTTGAGTTAAAACTTAAACAGAAATAATTATGTTGAAGTATATTAAATATATCTTATAAAAAAAAAAGTATACTAAATATATAATATAAATTCAATTTTTAAAGGGTATTATTATAAAATTAATCGAGCTGAGCCTCCTATGGCTCAAGCTCGACTCGTTTATTTTTCGAGATCATTTTTAAGGCTCGGATCGGCTCAACGAGCCCAAAGTAAAAGCTCAAGCTCGGTTTATTTAGAGTCGAGTCGAGCTAGCTCGGCTCGTTGACACCCCTACCTCGCTCTAAGAGCACAAGATTTCAGGTGGGACCCACCATATTAAATGGGCTCTACCTGAAATCCCGTGCTCTTATAGCCAAGGGCGGAGCCAGGAATTTTTCATTGGGGGAGCCAAAATACATGTATAAAAAAACTAATGGAACTTGGGGGTTCGTCGATGTAGCCCCTGAGAAAAAAAATTTGGGATAATTTTTTAATTTTGAAATTTTTTCGAGTAATGTCCTTAAGGTTGCCACGTGTCCCTATTGATACTCCTTAACTGTGGTTAAGATTCACCCACCAATAATTGGTTTTAAAAAAATATATCAATTTTTTTCATACCCTAGTTAACATTGACTAACTCCTAAAGTTAAAAAAATTTAATATTTTTTCTAAAAACCCAATGATAAGTAGGTGAACCCTAAGAGTTGGTGAATTTTAACCATAGTTAAGGGGTGTCAAAAGGAACATGTGGCAACCTAATAGGGCATAAATGGACTGCATTGGGGCTGACTATATATATGACAAAAAAAAATTGGGGTGACCACTAAATATAAGACAAGAAAGTTTGGGGAGGTGGGGGGGGGGAGGGGAAAAAATATTTTAAAAATTGAGGGGCCCACAATTTCATACCACTACAAGAAGAAATTTCAAAAAAATTGGCTGGCTCCGCCCCTGCTTATAGCACGGTCTCGGTGGTCTCGGCCTAAGACAGTCTTGGTAGCAAAGTCCTATTTAATCATTAATTTCCGTACAACCAATTCTTGTCACAATTGATTCTAAATAAACGAATCGGAACCAAACATAGAATAAGAGGAAAAGTATCCTCCTAAAGAAAAAAGAAAGATAGTGCGGTTAGCATTTAGAGAAAGAATAAATGGCTAAAGAGAGAAGTCTCAGCCTTTGAGAGAGTGGAAAATTTTATGAAAAATAGCAAATGGTTAAAGTTTTGAATCTATTGGTAGAGAAGTGGAGCCCTTTTTTATAGCCAACCCCAAAAATCAGCTTAAGGTGTAATCTAAGTAATTATTCCACGTTTGCCATGTTAGGATGCGAATACTTGAGTGGCTATAGCCATAGTAGTCATTTTCACGTGTTTCAAACCATTCTCCTAGATGGCTAAATCCACACTCAGCTTGTCCTTATTTTCAAGGATGCTCGGTAAGGGTCGGTTGATACCTTTTAAAATAATTCTATAAAGTGAGATAAGGTTTATCCTTCTCTTTCCTAACAAAAAAAAAAAGAAAAAAGTTGCCTAATAGAGCTCACAAATTTTTGAAGGTCCCAAATTAGACCAATGAAATGTTGTATGTTATAATTATTTTAAGAGAAAAAATTGCTTGTGCATTGATCTCATCCTTAAATAATTTAAATGATTCTTTGTTCAGAAGTAACTTAATCTTTCAATAAAATATTGTTATGTCAATAAATAAAAATTCGACTACAAGAAAGAAAATAAGTCTCTTTCCTGCATTTTATTTTGTTGTATAATTTTTTTTATTTTTTTATTTTGAAAGTAAGTTGGGATTAGGCATACCCCTACCAGATAGATTAAAATAAAAGAATTTCAATCGATAGTACATGTAACCAGAGTTGTCCACAGAAATAATGAACTGTAGCTCCAGAGGGAGATCCCTATAAGAAAGACTGATTAAAGGAATTTGCAGGGTACATCTTCGCAAGCCAGTCGGCCGCCCGATTAGTTTCACGCCAAACATGGGTGAATTCACAAGAAACAAAGTCCTGGGAATTTTTTTTATTTCGCGGAACTCAGATTTCCATTTCCACGACTGATCAACTAGCTACTTCAAACTGTCCATTACCCATTTGGCATCAGAATAGACTTGAAATTTTATATATCCTATTGTCTAATGCCAATTCCAACCCATGAAGTTTTTGTAGTGTTACTCGGAGCTGAGGGTATCCCATGTGATTGTCATGCTACCCTTGTGTTGAGGGTCAACGATACTAATTTCTTTGGGCTGAAATTAATAACACTAAGGTCATTCAAGTTTCAGTGCATAAACAAAGAGCATTGTGATCTGTAGATCACGTGTCCATCATCTAAGCTATTAAGGGTGGTCTAATTTTTTCTAAAATAATTTAGGTGGATGTTTAAAATTTTGGTTTAACCCTATCTTGCATCTAAAGTTTTCTTTTTAAATAAGTTTTTGTTTTTAATTATATTAAATTTTTTAATAAATTAATCTCAATTTGGAAGTGGGGAGTATTGATTCTTGGTCTCATGAAACAGACTAGCTCATTCCCTTTATTTTTTGCCTTCTTTATGTTTTCTCCCTCGTTACTCAAGCATGAAAACGTCTTGGGTATACAAGTACCGACTCACCTTAAGCTATTGTCTTTCTTGTGGGGTTTGCTTATAATGGGGTGGTTGAAACATGTAATAGCCGCCCGCCAAAGAGGCATTTGGCATCGATTCTAGTGATTCTCTCAATTGGAAAAAAATATATATATTATAAATTTTTTATTCTCATAATTAATTATATGTTGAATGCGTTTGGTAAATGTCAGTCAAAATCAACTATGAAGAAATGAAACAACAAATTACGTTTATGCTCCGTTTGTTTTAATGTAAAATAGGAGGGGGGGGTAAAAATATTTTAAAAATTATGAAAATACCCTTATTCATAATTTTTATTTATTTTTGTTTCCTAATTTATTTCTTCTTTTTTTTCATTTTCTTTATAAAAAAAATTTCACCTTATTTTCAAGAATGCAAACAAAAAGTAAAAACTGAGTAGAAAATTCACATTTTACTATAAATTTTTTTCCTTCTTAAATAATTTATGTTGTAAAACCATTTACGTGGAAACAAACGAGCAATATATGAAAAGAAAAAAGAAATAATATTATTATAGGCATTAAATATGATTATATCATCAACAAATTTATGTTATAAAGTACCAAATTGTTATAATGTCTCGTCTATCTTGTTCATTTTCACACTTATCTCATTTTAAGCACTATTATGAGAAACGAATTTTTTTTGTCATTCCATTAAAATTGTGCCTAAAGCAGGTAGATTTTTAAAATCGTTTTCTAACTATCCCGGGATAAGAAAAATCGCCTGAGGAACGATCCCAAACGGCCCCCAAGTAAATTCGAATCCCCAGGCCTTTCAAATTGGGTGATATTATGTGCTTGAGCTACTTCTTCTAACACGACCAAATCCATCTGGCCAACTAACAAAGGCTCTTTTAATTGCCTTTTTAACTCTGGTTAACAAGTTTTAACCCTTTGGATTAATCTTTTTTAATATATTTTTCTAAAAACTAAGGTTAGATGTTGAACCACAGTTAAGGGGGCACGTGTTGACTTGTGGGATGGCAGTTTTTATGCTACCAAAATTTTGTATGGTAGCTTAAAAGGCTTCCCAAATGCAAAACCCAGGCTGTTCATGAAAGTTGTGTTGCAACATCTTGGCTCACTTCAAACAGCTGATTTATGGGCTCAAAACCTTGTAACCATGATTTCTTATAACTGTCCCAGTTTTACCGTTTTGGATCCTCCAGAGACAACAGGATTTGGGTAGTTGAATAACTTCGTGAAACCAAGTTCCGGCCAACACAAGGTTTATTAACATGCTTTTCCGGAAATTTCCAAACCCAAATCTTTCAATTTCTTATTTTACTATGTTCAACTCTACCAAAATTTTGAAGAAAATTGAGAGCCACATCTCTTACTAGTAAGAGAGAATCCACTATTCCATCAGCATGATGATGTTTATGTTCATTGATTGACAATAGAGTTTTCTTAATGAAGAAACAAACAACTAAATCCTCTCTACAAATTCTGGTAATCAGACGTCCTTGATGAAACTGTAAAATTTTCAATCATTAAAGTAGATTACCTAATGCCGTAGAAACAAATAAATATTTCACAGTATTAAGCGCCCAGTTTACATGCACCGCTCTGATCTTTTTCCACCTTTTTTTCCCCTTCTCCAAATAATAACAATACTAATTTAGAGGCAAGTACCCGAGTAACAGGTGGTTAATACAAGCAGATTTGAGAACATTTCGCATCCCTATGTTTGACAAATAAACAGTGAATACCTAAAATTATCTCGGGTAACTTGCACTTTAAATAGAGAGCCAAATCTCTCTCAAGATCATGCATCATAGAGTTCATGCTCTGGACTGCGCATACCTTCGTTGTTGGGTATTATTTATCCAAAGGTTGTTGAACAAATGTACCTACTAATCCTCTCGGTACTCTGGGTTCTCTTTCAAAATGACAAAGCCTTCAAGAATGGGTGAAAGAGGAATATATCTGCACAGAAAAGAGTTCCCATTAGTGTTCAACAATTGGGAAGGGCTAATAGTACTCTTAAAGAGTATTTTATGGAATAGTTTACTTCTCGGTGGCCAGTTCTGCTCTATCACCGGCAGCCAGAAGAACTGGGGTTGAGTGAGTCTGGAATCCAGTTATAGATTTCGGTCGACCAGCCTGACCAACAACATCTACCGCTTGGCCCACCCGAACAGGAACAGACAGAGGTTTCAGATTCTCATCCACAGTCATCAACATTCTAGGCTGTATTATCAGAGAAGAGAGAAGAAATTCAAACGCAGAGAGTAAAAGTGACCAAACTATTTTAATTTATGAAGTTGTGAATTGAAGTGGACAAATGAGCTCAAGTTGAGAACGCACCTGCATCGCCAAAACAAGGAAGTAGAGGACATAATGATATTTCCCCAAGATGATGGATTTCATGTCTAGACAGGCATGCAACAAGGTTATTATTCCAGCAAGTGCCGTCCTGAAGGGAAGAATCAAACAAATCAGATCATCAGGCAGTGATTTTTTTTTGGGTATCATCAGGCAGTGAATTAAAACAGAGTTAGTGGTGTCAACCAGAAACTGCTTGCATGAATAGGATTTTATAAAACACACACACAAACGCTCAATCTTGACTAGTAGGGTGGTGTGGCAGGACCCAGAACATAATAAAGTTAGGTTCAGGTCCACAGAGCGATGCCCATGCCCAACTAGGATTTCGTCTGCTACTCATCGGTTATACATGTATGTGGGTATAACTGTTATTTTGTCGAATTTTTGTCTACATGTTTTCCTATTATCTTCTTTCATGTGTTGTGAAGACTATAGATCAAGTTTTGGCACTCTTCTATATAAATGGTCCTGCCTCAGGTGACTGATGAGTGATGGGGCATGGAACGTCTTTTCCTAAATAGAAATGGATCAAAACTCTCAATCAATACCAGTACATGATGACTTTTTCTAGATCCATTAATTTCTTCACAACATAACTCTTTTGTCGGATTTTTGTCTTCATGTTTTCCTATTATCTTCTTCTTTCATGTGTTGTGAAGTCCTGCATCAGGTGACTGATGAGTGATGGGGCATGAAACGTCTTTTCATAAATAGAGATGGATCAAAACTCTCAATCAATACCAGTACATGATAACTTTTTCTAGATCCATTAATTCCCTCCCTCCCTCTCCACAGATTTACATGTGAGCCATGTGTACTGTACCCATATGCAAACTCCCCACCCCCCACACAGATTTATGTGTGAGCCACGTGTACCCATATGCAATTAGTAGACTTACGGTGACAGTAGCAAACGTTCAGAATGGTAAGGAGCAAGAGTCAGTAAGCCCTTTCCCAAATGTACAAGACCTTGAGCAATCCGCACCTGCACATGTGGCAAAAGTGAGTATCTCTAAGAAGACTGCGCAAAAAGAAAGGAAGGTAGGATAAAAGAAAAGCACATGAGAAGCTTACACAGAAGAGGAGGCTGGCTTCTTTGTAGTAATAGCTTGAAAGATTCCGAAGCATGCCTGCTATTCTGGCGTTGTTGGTTCCTGCGCCTATCAGGCCTAAGGAGATGGTGGCCGCCTGTAGAGGCCAGACAATAGTTCAGAGACTTTAGACTATAAAATAAGGCCATAGATTAAAAGTAAGCTCTATTAGCACATACCATGGCTACATCTGAATCTGAATCATGGCTAAGTCTGCTTAGCGTGTCCATAACGTTAACCTGATTAGAACACCCAGGTCCCAGCCAACAAATAGGTCAGAAAGAAATACTCTACATATAGTCGCTAACCTTATTGCCCCAGCTGCAACTAGGTCCGACTTAATATTGAATGACCGAGTTGGACACTGGAAGAGCAAACTTATCAAAAATAGTTCAAACCTAATTTATTTTGAACCTCTTCCAAGGCGTTGATTACCTTTGGGTTGGATATGCAGAGGAGACCAAGAGCCAAAGGAACTGCCCGACGTATATTCTGCTCACCATACTGTAACAGATGCTCTAACGAGCGAATTGCCATTTCAAGACCCAATTCTTCGGCCATTGCTACCATAGCGATTCCGAGCACAGCTGGTCCTTGGTGGGTCTCGCCTTTTTCAAGATGTTGAGCACAGTGCCCCAGAAGATGCTGGACCTGTATGAAGAAAGAGAATTAGCTGCTTCATAAAACCATTAGTAATCTCCAAGTACCACAGGTTGGCAAACATAGAAGACCTTGAGTACGTTCCCAGTTCCAGCATAGGCACAAGATAGCAGGGTCATATCACAATATTTTCTGATTTTTTCGTTAAATGTCTTGGAAACTTCTGCTGTGGCCTCCACACTTTCCTGTCAGACAACCAAAGTTCTCAACATGATAATTAGATTGGTATAATAACTGTTTAAATAGGAAATCACATGTACAATTGCAAAGAGACCACAAATAATAAATTTGACTTGAAGGAAACAGGACATTTCTGAAACAAACAGAAATTGTAATGATGGTGAATTTCATACAAGCCCCCAGGGGTTATCACTTCAGTTACCTGTTTCCCAAGGTATAGAAGACCAAGCCCTAAAGGCAGAAGACGTGTGAGGGGATCCCCCAATTCTGAATCACTACGGTCCATTAATGCAAATATAATGGCCTGCGCAACCTCTTCATTGCATGAACCCACATAGATTAAGCCCAATGAGATTGCAGTGAATGCAATCACATCGAGCGGCGCTTTTCCATCTCCAAGAATTGGAGATAAATTCCCACGTATCTGAAAATAAAATAGATCACTCAGCATTGAATGGAACTTCAAAGAAAAACAGTATGATAACTCAACCTCATTATATTGAGCGTCTCCACTTCAATCAAACACCTCTTGAACCAAATTTAGTAAAAAAAACAAGAGCAATAGGACGCCCCCAATCCATTTAACATACTTTTTAATAGCACATATTTCAGTGACCAATAGAATGGACACAAATCTGATTCTGCTGGGTAGAATATTTCCATTGACATGATCCCCGTATCAAATGATAATAAAAAATGTGGCCCATCAATTGAATGACCTGGATGGATAGAAGAGGTCTACCATGTTGACTCATAATCTAGTTTCCACAGGCTACCCACATTGTTTCTCACAATTAAAATACATCAAAAGACAATATTAAGGCACTTCACCTGCTCATTCTGGGATCCTGCATATGCAAGGCCCAGGCCCATGATTGCACCAATTCGGGTAGTGGAATCTTCTTTACTTATATAATCGGCTAGAAGTGCCATTGCCTGAGAGAAGAAATTCCGTAAGATTTTGAGTAACAATTCAACAGTTAACTCTAGATGTTTCTCCGCATATAGAAAATATTAAAGAAAACTCACCGGATCACATTCGTTCTTGATACCACAGTTGACAATACCAACTCCTAATAATGCACCTGCAATGACATGATTGTCATTGCTGTGGAAATACTTGTCAATTTGAGCAAGTCCGGAGTCAACATCCCATAACAGGATCATACCCTACAGTCAGGAACCAAAATAAGAATCTCACACAAAAGTCACATAATTCATAGTAAGAGGTAGACTGAAAATTGGAGGAGAACCATACCAGACTTGCTGCAGCACTGGCCTTTCCGTGTTCTTTATTCTTGAAAAGCCAGCTTCCTGTAGTACCACCACTTGAAGTTTCTGATGGGACAGTCATTAACTTATCCTGCCAAGGAGAAAAGACGAGAAATTTCAGAAATTCAGATAAGATGAAACTGCCAGCCCAAACAGATGGGACAATGATGAGGAACAAAAAATGGAAGAGCCGCATATTACCTGACCGAACCCAGCATTGACAAACGCATTAACAAATGTAGCTGCCAAGTTCTGTCTGGCAGAATCAACATTTGCCCCAGCACTTGCCCGGCCGTCTAGTAAGTGCGCCTAAGAAAATCAACAAATGTAACCGTGAAAATAATGAGGCTAAAGGCTCAGAATAACCCAAATTAAGAATGACTAGCATCTAGAACAGAAAAATAACTAAAAACAGATAAATAAAAGAGAGGCAATAGAATGCATTTGAGATTACATGTTTGTTACTATATATACACGGCTTTTTTGAAACCAACTGAAAAACAGATGCGTGCTAGTAGCACGGCTCACTTTGCTTTTCTTGTGGAGCGAGCTCCTTTTCCCTGAAGCTTGCTAGTCCATGGAAGAGGGCATTCCATCACAAAGGATTCAATCAGTTTATATATATATATTATGTGTGTGTGCTGCTAATGTTCACAAAGACTAGTGAACTTGGTAGCCTTCAAGAAGACAATTTTACCCATGTATAATGACCAAACTCACTAAAGCTGGGGACAATTTAGTCTTTTTTCATTATATGCAAGAGACAAGTATTACAGTTTTTACTTATTTTGTAATTTTTGTTTTCAATTTAATGATTTGTCCACATAAAAATACCAACCTATCCTTGTATTTAATAGCATGGAATTCAATACATAGGGGCCAAAAATGACTAGCTAATGTTACCAAGTTCACTACTCTCAGTGAACACTAGCATTTGCATATATAAACTGTCAAATATGGACCAGCCAAATACCAGCAAAACCATAATAACCAAATTCTCCAAATTTTTGAAAAATTCTCGAATTATTCATGAATTTTAGGTGTGCCGAATTATTCTCCGAATTTTAGGTTTGCCGAATTTTCTTGAATCATTCACGAATTTTGCGAATTATTCACAAATCTCACAAATTATTCGCGAATTTCGCAATAATTCTTTTAATTTGACAAAGCAAACTGCTTATTTTGTATATTATCTAATCAAATTGTTGGATATCTTTTTATAATTTTTTTCCGTAACTTGTTCCCCGATATTTCGGGATCTTTCCGAACTTAACCCTTGCCAAACTATTCCCGAACCCCGACATTGTCACTGAGTAAAACTACTACCAGTAACAAATCAAAGTCACAATCTATATAAAAATTAAGGTACGTTCAAACTAAATGATGTCATAGGTATGTAAGAAATTGTGCTACTCTATAACCACCTATGATACTCCAAGTTATAGGTCAGTACAAAGACGCTCCAAATGCCATAATTGCCATGGTCCAAAATTCGTCAATAAGTCAAAAAAGAAAAATACTGATACGTATCATGTAAACGGACGAAAACATTGTAAAACGTTCAAGTAATTACTGGAAACTCGAGGAAATTTGAAGTCAAACTTCTTTTAATACAAGATAACAATAAAATAGAATACATATAGCTACCATTTAAACTATCCTTGAGTTCCCACAATGCATTACTTCATAGAACCTCAACTAAGTTATATATAAATGTATAAGTACATATATAAAAAGTTGGATTGAGACAAATGAAAGCATAATTCATCAATAAAACATTCATTTGTAGGCAATACACGAAAATTTAAGATCCCTACACCATTTAACACAAATGTAAAGTTGAACCACGACAACCAATATATCATAAGGACCCAATAATAATATTGCTCACTAGTACATAATGTTGCTATGAAATATAAACAGAAAAATTAATGGGGTAACTCAAAGGGTATGTCAATGCCACCTTGAGTTGCGTTCAAGCTTAAAATCATTGGTGCTACTGCTAACCTCCAAGGTGTACATGGTATGACTTTCAAGCATAGCCACCAAAAAGCACAGCAGAGCAGGGCAGCTCCTTTTTCAACCATTACATAGCAAAGTCAGAAGTGGGCATGACATCACGACACATGTTACATAAAAAATGGGAGTTTTGGTAACGGCAAACAACATCTAAGGGGATAAAACCCTCTTTTTCCCCATTATGATTTTTCTGCTATTCTCTCTCATCTGGGAACTTCTTTCATTTCTTGCGAATCAAAAACAAGAAATCAAGCTTAAATCCGAAGATTCAAGCTTTGAAAACCTATGTTTCAATTTAAACAAGCTGGGGCTTCCATTTTTGGTAAGATTTCCTTCCTTTACACTTTAAAATTATCAAATTTGTTAAGAAATCCTTAAAAATTTGTTTACACATGTGGATCTTTTTCTAATTTCTTATATACAAAAAACATTGATTTTGTACTTTGTCTTCATTTTTTTCGTTCTCTTTAATGTTTTGAAATTGTAAAACCCCAAAATGATATATATATATATATATGTGTGTGTGTGTGTGAGTGTGTGTGTGTGTTAATTTTTGCACACAAAATTGATTTTTTTTACTATTTTTACGTTCTTTTTTCTTTTCCTATATTATAATTAGCATATATTGGATACACTACTTAGTGTCAAATTAGTATAAAAAATATTAGATCTAAACTATCAAAGTGTATCAAATTTTCTGCACTGTTTATGTGTTTTTTGCTTTTCTTTTTTTATAGTATAATTAGTATGCATTAGGATCATAAGATACGTTACTTAATATTAGTTTAAGATTAAAAAAAAGTGCTAGATCTATAATATACAAGTGTTTTCTTAAATATTTTCTGGACTGTTTGTGTTTTTCGTTTTTTTTTATAGTATAATTAATATACATTAGAATCATTAGATATATTACTTAATATTAATTTAGTATTAAAAAAATGCGAAGATTTAAACTATATAAGTATTTTCTTAGACATTTTCTGCACTTTTTTTAATGGTTTTACTTTATTTTTTGCATAGAATAATTAGTATACATTACTTGGTGTTAATTTAATAAAAAAGAATTGCTAGAAACAGTGCATGTTAATAGTACATCATGGCTGGGAATGAGAGTCACAGATGGTGTCATTTTTTGCAGAGTTGGTAGCTTTTCAAGCTTTTTACTATACCATTGCTAGGAATGAGTAATAATGCGACTGACTTGCAGGAAGCTGCACTGCGCGGCTAGGACTAGCATGAAGAACTTATAAAAGGATCTCACTGCAAATTGACATTTGTTATCCCTACACCACAATCGACTATCACTAGATAGAGGACAAAGGCAGACAGTATTCAATCAATTTAATAACCTAAGAAAGGCCCATATTTCTCAATCATTGAGATTACGCCTCAACTTGGGGAGCCAAATTACTGATCAATGACTCCAGTCTACTGAAAAGTGACAACGATACCAGCGTGTTCCTATCTACCACTACGCAATATAGATTACCAATATGATACTTTTAATCAAACAGTTGTAATGCTTATGTTTTATTCAATCTGAGAATTTAACTTTATAATATTGTCATATTTGTTTCACTTTTATCAGTTTATGTAATTTTTGTTTTTTAGTAATTTTTTTCTAGGAATATCTCATTAAAAAATGGCAAATGGAGAAAAGATTTTGTGCAAGTATTGTAAAAGAGAAATTTAAGGGGGCATCACAAGATTTAAGCAGCACCTGGCTCATAAGTCATGAGATGTTAGGCGATGTGTACATCCCTAAGGAGGTGTATCAATTGATGATGACCCGCCTATTGAGAACTGAAGAGGCAAAGGCATAAGAGAACATGTCTCAATTTGACTTTGAGTACGTAGTGCGGCTGCATCGTGGATAGATCCCACATCTCAAATAAAGACGATCCAATTTTCCAGGAGATTAATGAGAACGCTAACTTCAACATAGTGGTCAAAGCTCTTCCCCTTGGGTAGCTTTGATCAACTGACTCTTCCTCTTGGAAACACATGAAAGTATGAAACCGTAGTGGGGAAGAGCTCTTTTTCAGGATCGTGGCCAAATATGGGGCAGCATCAGGTTGGGATCCAACGTAGGTTAAGATCTCCCATGGCCTGGATCTCTGGAAGGGGATCATGGCAACGGCTAGTTTGGTAGTGCTTAATTTCAAGTTTGTAGTGGGCCAGGGGACCGAAGTAAGATTTTGGAAAGATGTGGTGTGGAGATTCTAGGCTTCGGGACGATTTTGGCCATATATTCATGCTAGCCACCAACAGGGAGGCAGTGGTAGGTGATTACTTTGAGAGGGGAGGGGGTGGTGTCAATGATTGAGAAATTAAAGAAGTGTCGTGTCTATTGGCTCGCTTAAGCTCCTACTCTCCAAGAATTGATATTAGGGATTGCAAGGTGTGGTTCGACAACATAAACGAGCGTTTCTCAGTAAAAGCTCTTTTTCAATCATTGGGTCCGGCTTCCAGGGGTTCGTTCCCGCATCGGGTACTGTGGAATCTTGGTATTCCCTCTAAGGTCACTTTTTTCCTCTGGAATACAGCTTTGAATAAAATCCTCAGTTGCGATCATCTGCAACATAGAGGGTGGAGGATGGCAAACCAGTGTTTCATGATTTTCCAAGAGGAAGAGTCAGTTGATCATTTGCTCTTACATTGTTCGTATGTGGTGGGTATTTGGGGTTTCTTCCTATCTCGCATGGGCTTGGACCGGGACTTCCCCTCTTCCTTCCATAACTTCTTAATTAGTTGGCCTAGGCCCAGTGAGGTTGGGGTTAGGGAGATTCTTTGGTCAGTGCTGCCGGGAGCCATATCAGGGATGATATGGAATTAAAGAAATCGCACAGTGTTTGATGATTCTTCGGTGTCTCAATCTCGTATCTATGCTCGTATCCGGATGGTCGCTTTGGAATGGGTGGGTTTAAAATGTGATGGGGAGGAGCTTCGTGCAATGTTGGGTTGATATGTAAATGGAAAGGGGTTCCTAGGCTAGGAGTCAGGAAGTTGTCTATTTTCTTGGTCTCTTGAGTTTATGTGCTTGTAATCTCTTGATTCCGCTTCTGATCTTTCCTGTATCCTTGCTCTTTTTTATTACTATATTTTGGCTTGGTTACCGATCAAAAAAAACCATAGTGGTTAAAGAAAGCATGGGGCATTTCAAAAGAAAGAAGAATCCCAATGTTTCTATACTCCTACAGGTGAGGTAGCTCATTACAACTAGGGATGTTAATTTGGCCCTACAATGTGGGTACCCGGCTCTCCTAAGCCTGAATAATAGAGAGCTTTTTTTCCACCAATAAAGTCTGCAAGCCGCCCAAAAATTATAGGCATGCTTACATGAGGGTCGGGCTTGAGAAACACCCTATAAAGCCCGGTCCTCATATAATATACATATTAATTAGTGTGTGTGCGTGTGTATAATGTTACAACTGAAGTTACCCTTCTACAATTCTACTTCAACCCTATAAATAAATATATATATATATATGTAAATATATATATATATATTTTTTGATAGGTAAATAGCAATTGTATTCATAAAGCAAGGAAGAAACAACAGTTTATAAAGAATATAAACTGAAAGAGAAACATAGAGATATGTACAACAAAAAAGGGCAGCAGGAGTAATATAGAAGTAGATCGTCTCATAATAAAATATCCCTATAAATATATTAAGGCTAACACACTACTCTTATATGTTTGTTAGTATCCATTAGTGTATCTTAAGTTCTGCTACGGCATAACTCAAGCTTCAAGGTTATTGTCAAATTAAATTTAGATTAATATCAACATTTTATCACACAAACCCAAACCCCTAAACAACCCAACAACAAACAAGACTTCTTTCACTTCTCAAAATGTCTTCCAAGCATGTAATATGAGATGGTGGCAACACTAGTTGAACAAGGTAGAGAAATTAAGCATTTGAATGCCTTCTCAATATGGCTGCACTACATGAGGGTTCTCATTAATCAGACCACTCTCCCAACTCATATAGCATTTCAATTCTCAACCATGTTTGGCTTTATCCATGCACAAGTTGGCAATCAGAGGTGGTTGAGGAAAAATTATTCGCCTAATATCATGACAATTTTTTTAAACCTTTTTTCAAGCCTAGGCTCGACCTTGGCCCTGAGGATAGGGCTTGGACCTAGCTAGTTCAAGCCCATCGAGGTCTTGGGCCGAACCCTTACAAGTGAGAGTTAGGCTTGGACAGACTCCGGCCCAGCCCATTGACAGTCCTAATTACATCTCTTAGATGAGAAGATTGATGAAGAATTTGACTTTCAGATAGCTCTATGGCAGAGCATGAAGACTTTGAGAAGTGACAAAGAAGCCCGATGTAGGAGAGCTTTTACTAGGAGACAGTTTGAGACGAGAGGTCTATCACCTCAGAAGCTCGCAAGAAATAGATACAAAGAGTTTGACTTCCTAAGAATGAGTTATACGAATGAGATTGTAATATATGTTTCAACTGCTTGTGAATCTCTGACTTGTATCATTTTATAAGCCATATGCTATAACAAGTCTGATTCCTATAATTTATGAATTTGTGACTTGAATAATGTGTTTGCAACTTTGTGAGTTGTGACTATGTAATATATGAGATCCATTACTTCCTTATGTTTGATAGTCTTAATTAGACATTTAATCACTAAATCTTATGTTAATAGTTTTACTTATATTTTCAAAGTTCTACTATCTTTTATAAATTTTGTTCAAAGAAATAGCTGACCATTGTCATCTGGGCCGCAATATTCGTTACGTAACGGTTTCAGAGTTAAGTAATGGTTTCGATAAGACTTCTCCATTACTGAACTTATATCTACTGGAAGGCATTCAAATCAAATGACTACTCAGTATTTTGTTTCACTTAAAGGTCCTTGGAACACTGAAAATCTGTTTTGCATATCCAGCCAGGAATACAATTAGATATTGTACCATCTCTTCAATAACAGCAACGGAAACGGAAAATGAGCTTGAAGCGAGTCCCAAAACTAGCATGGTGTCTATAGTGCTTTAGTAATCTCTCATACAAATAGAGAAGCTTGAAGCCTGAAAGTACTTCCTATAGGTTATGGGAAAAAGGAAGAGCTATAAATATTAACCCAGAAATCAGTGATGGCAGTAAAATATCAGGTAATGCCAAAAAATGAAACAGTTATTTGACTTGAAAGAGAAGAAATACTAGTAGCAGGCTAGCAGCATATCTTACAACATCATGAAGTTGAACGGTATAATTAATCCAATATTATGCAGACATCAATACCTTATAAATATCTTCAGGCGATTTGGGCTCCATGACCTCTATATCACGAGCAAGAGTGAGATAGCCTTCACTTAGTTTAGTGTTGTTGATGATTTCCTGCAGTGCCTCCCTGTCATCGTCATCTGTGACAATCTCATCATCAAGTTCAAATGTCACACCCTGAAGCACAGAAAAATTAGTTAGAAAACAAGTGTTGACAATCCACCAAATAACAAAAAACAAAGTAGATATCATTGCACACTAGTGAACACAGCAGTTCACAGCATTTTATCATTCAAAGAATTCAAAACTTTGCATATGGGTCCTAAACCCTAGGCCTCTCCTGTACTGATCCACATGAGGTCCCCTCACTATCTCTTTACGCTGAGATCACAAACCAACTCCTTATTGCACAAAACATAAACTCAAAGCCTAACCCCCCAAATATCAACATTAGAAAGATTGCTCGAAGTAGAAGGAAGAAGTGAGAGACAAGATTTCAAAGTGGAAGGCACTAGGTTTCCTCAAAGAAGAATATATGTGATTGCTATAATCCACATCCGGCCTCAACAAAAAACAAAACGTAATATATTAGTTAAACTAAAATTCCATAATTCAAATGTAGGTGAGAACAAGCTAAACACTCTCAAATGATTGCATGAATCTGCATTGAGCTTGAAATGCAAGATAATGAATATGTCCTCATATATGGCTAGGAGCTGTGTAAATCACATGGATATTGAGTTCATTGATTGCAAATAATACAGACATTTATTTAGTGATTTCTAACAGCATCGCATATGCCCAGAATTGGGCAATGACATTGAAAGTGTTCAAAGCGAAATAATAATGAACAATGGCAGAAATTAAATGAAATTAAATTTAAAACTTACATGTCGAGCAAGAATATAGCAAAACTGCTTCTTTCGAAGGAGACCGTCACAAGATGTAAACACCTGCTTCACATACTGTCGAGATATACATTGAAAAAAATAAGAACCATCTCTCATGTAAACATTATTGACTTTTTCTTTTGTTGGATAAGTAATTAAAGATCTATATAACTTATATTACATAATAAGAAATATTAAAAATTAGGGAAAAGAATTCCCAAAAATATAAATTATCTTTTTTAAATTACTCTACACAAGGGAAGAGAATTCTCAATATATATTCTTCCCAAATAAGTCAAAAAAAAAAGTGTATTTATACTGTAAGTGCAGACCTGCATGTTATCCAGGAATAGTGCAATCCGAAGTGCACTTGGGAACTCCTCAAACTTGAGATAAATCATATATGCTATATCCAGCACTAACATATCATCTGGTCCAGGAAGGTAGCTGCAAGATGTTGAAATATGGGATTGTCAGTCTCAACAATAAAGAGGATAAGAGAAAAAGAAATAAAAGGAAAACAGTATCTACACTGGTAAAAAAAAAAGTCACAATGCCAGGTCATAGGTAGCCTCCCAGTTAGAACCCAAACACAGGAAAGGTTACAGCATGAGAACAAAGAGAAAATAAACACTGAGCGAAAATAAACACTGAGAACATGAGAACAAAGAGAATAAAGAGAAAATAAACACTGAGATCAAATCACACAGAAGACAAGATTTACATGATTTGTGGCCTAACTATTTATCCACAGGCAGGTGAAATCGATAGGAGAGCTTCCACTATGGAAAATTACAAGAACCAAAGGTACCCATATAAGCCTGCAACCAAATATTTACAAATAATCCCAATCCCAGACCAACTACAACAGCAGTATCTATTCAACCAAACCCCAAAACCAATACAAATGCTCCCCCAAAGAATAGAAAATTATGCAGTTGTTACATAGCAAAATGCACCCATACATCACTTCGATGGCGATGCCCCCCAACCACCCAAGTCTTAGATCCCCAAGGAATCCCCCCATGGCCAGCTATTGTTTGTGTTCTCTTGGGAGCACAGGATATGTTTACACAATCATAACATTAAAATGTTTTTATTTTATCCGATCAGTGCTATGTGGCTATATTTGTGATCGACATGACACTGCTGAAATATTCAAACATAAGCCATGAGCTTGATTTCTCACATTTCAAGTCAGGGTGCAAATTTAGACAAATAAATCTGCAACTAGAATCCCGCAATTGGAGTCACAATTCAATCAAACATTGGAAGGCATTGTAATCGTGGACATGATGCATCAAAACCTAAAAGAATCTCATATTTCTAGGTTAATGCCAAGCTACAACATTTCAATATCATATAACTTAAAGATCATATCTTCGCATTTATCTCTAAATATCACATCCATTATCCTGTAGAGCCATTACCTAAACATTGATCAAGCCTAATCCAGTGCATGATGAATGAAAACCCAATATCATTTTGTCAAAGCATAGCTTGGTGAAGCAACCGGACCCTAGTGCCCACATCGGGGTCCAAGTAAACACCCACTTACTAAAGAATTAGTTTAAAATGTTATAAATTATAACTTAAAGAGTATAGAGGGATATTAAATAACACCAAAACGAGGGGAAAAAATTCATATGCTAGGGTTTGAAGATTTGAGAGAAAACACATTCTCTCTACTCTCTAGGGCTTCTTCATTTTTACTCCTCTTTCATCTTACCCTTACATCTTCAATGAGATTTAAAAACACCAACAATATTAGAGTAGAGCTGTAGCCGTCACAATGGGTTGAATCAGGCCGGCTCTCAAGTTAGTAAGCAAAGGTCAATCAACCTGACCCGATTACTAATCGAGTTGATGAATGCTGGCACAAACGCAAGAAAATGACCGGGTCCAGGCAGGTTACCGAGCTGTTCAGTTATTGAACAGGTCTGGGTTGGTTCATGGCTGGCCCTCAACTCAGCGAGCACATGTCCAACTAGGCCCGGTCCAGTTACTAATGCCGGTGAGATAGGCATACCTGGATTAAGAAAGGAGGATACGAATTGGGCAGGTTAAAGAAGTCGGGTCAAGGATTGCCGCCCCTATGTTTGAGATGGATGTGGATTTGTCTTCAGCTTATTTTCTTGCAACGTTCTTCTATTAGTTATCTTTCCTCTTTTTCATTAAAATTCAAGTTTCATGTACAATTATTTAGTCAACTTCCAGACATGTTTTGGGTGGAAATGATCATGTCAAGAAATTTCTTGATTGATAAAAGCTATAAATCTTAACTTTTAACTTCATATTTTGATAATTCTGTGAAAATCGCAAAGATTTCATAATTTTGAAAATTCTTTTCAGTCTCAAATTCAACTTGATTAAGAATAAATATGATTTCCCTAAATTACCAAGTAATTTGACTCCAACACATGCCTTAGGTAGATATAATTATGGTCCAGACTCTTTGTCTAGGGAACTCTTCTTCGTTTTAACCACAAAGTAAAATCAAAATAATTGTCTCTAGCAACCATACAAAAATATCCATATCAAGCTCTAATAAAGAGAGTTCTGGCTATTTAATAAAGGTCGACTTCAATTTTCTGAAGAAATTTTCTAGTGTAAGTTGTCACTTCCAAATATCCAATATGCGCACCCTGTAGTTTTCCCTTGACTATACGGGGGGGCATGAAAGCTGAAGTGCGCAGCGAGCTGGGGTGCTAGCACGCAGCTTACTAGTCAAGGACTTTTTCAGCTTGCTGACTAAGGTTGGCAGCTAAAGTCAGTCTTTGAGACCTACTTTATTACAATTAAATCAAAGGTCTTCCCAGAAGGGGCAGATTTCATCCGGATAATCAAAGGGAATTGGGTATCACAGTAGGATAGTAGCTACATGAAAGGAAATCAAAATTGTCTGATTAGGCACTTGTCAAATAACATGTATGATGTATCAGAGTTTTGAACATTGCCCATGTCTGTCATGATAGATGTACATAATTATGTAACATTATTACATTACCATATATATATATATATATATATATATATATAGAGAGAGAGAGAGAGAGAGAGAAGGGTTTCCTGGACAGCCCATTGAAAACACTTTAGCTAAATTGCCCCCCTTTCTACCAAATGGAGTTATGAAATGGTCAATCCAGACTGTCGATCTAACGGGGGAATTATTGATGAATTTTGTGGAAAAAGATTAAACACTTACGAAATATTTTGGGTCTAGGGGGATGGGGTTCGGGGACGTAACTCCCGATTTATTTATTTTTTTGACTATTAAGTTCTTGGCATAGTTTAAAAACTAGGCGAGTCATCCGAGTAACTCGGCCGAGTTACTTGACTCAGCTGAATTTCGAGTCGAGTCGAGTCGCCTCAAAACTCTATGGAGAAACTATTTGCCGAGTTACTCGGGTGACTCAATCTAGTCAAGTCGAATTTTTCGACTCGTCAAACTAGGTTGAGTCACATAAGGGCATTTTTATCATTTTCTTAAAACTAAATTCGAACGTCACACTGTTTTTGCATCATATTTTTTTGGATTGCAAAGCCAACCTACCATGAGTTCTTTTAATCCAGGTTTTTCAAGCTATTTGCATTCAATCTTGGATAAAATGCCAAGAAATTGGTAATTGCCTAATAGATACATACAAACAAACATACATACATACATTACATACATACATACAATGGGCGGGGATCAATTTCGATGGGGAGGAGCTTTGGGCGGTATTGGGTAAAGTTTCTATTTGAGAGGGGTCCTAGGCTGGGGAGTCAGGGTTGGATTTTTTTCCATTTTGAGCTGAGTTTATTTGCTTGTAAACTCTTGCCCGCTAGTGTGGGTTCCCGCTAGTGTGGGTTCTTGACATCTTGTATCTTAGCTCTTCTATTATATATATATATATATATATATATATATATATTCCGAGTTGGACCGAGACGAGTTTTTTTCGAGTTTTCTGAGTTACTCGACCCGACTAACTTTCAAGTCAAGTCGAGTTTTCAGGTTCTTGGGTCATTTCATCCATATCTTACGAGTATTATTTCTCCTTGTTTACGGGGCAATTGTCCCCTTGCCCTATGACCATGCCCAATTAAATATTAAATAAAATTGTATAAAAGATATATTTTGTTTTCAAAAATTCAGGAGAGTTGCTCTATAGGCTATGCCATAATAAATAATTAAATAATATAACATAATTTTTTGGGGGGACAACTACCCCTTGTCCCATGGGCCATGATTATTAAACAACTTAGTATAAAAAAGGAAAATAGATAGCGGATCGTGCATTCGGCTACCTGTCCTCTTTGTCCACGTCCCCTCTTGGCTCTTTTAACACCCGGTAAATATGATTAAGATTCACTAACCCTAGGATTCATCCATTTAACCTTGTTTTTTAGAGGAAAAAACAAAGAAATATTAACTTCAATTTAATTAAACTTAACTACAGTTAAAATGAGTTTTTTTTTTTTGATCGGTAAATACAATTTTATTAAAAAAGGAAGATTCACAAATTGTGAATCCCCAAGAGAAAAGGACAAAAACTACTCAAGCAGCAAAGACTACAACCCAAACCCCTCGCTAAGAAATGTTACGATATAACCCCATCTAACCCTATCTCCACCAAATCAAACTTAGCGGAGATCCAATCACGCAACATTGCACGCGAACGCGAGCACACTCTATCAAGGACGATGCAAAATTCTCAAACACCCTTCGGTTCCGCTCTTTCCACAAAGACCACGAGACCACCCCAGGGAGAAAAGGTCAAACAATCTCTGCCGGACTATCGAGCGTTACAGAAAGCCAACCGGAAAGCACCTCCTGAATAGTAGAGGGAAATACCCACGCTACTCCCAACTGCGCTAGAAAGAACCACCAAAGCTCCTAGCAAAAAGGCAATGAAAAAGCAAATGGTCTACCAATTCTTCCTCTACCAAGCACAAACAACACCGATTAGGAAGACTCCACCCTCTCTTCCTTAGATTATCCAAGGTGAGGAATTTGCCCAGAAAAGCCAACCAAAGAAAGACAGACACCTTGGAGGGCAATCCATTGAACCAAACCAAATGATGCGGAAAAACTGCAAGACCACCCGGATTAGCAACCTGCAGGAACTCCGTCACAAAAAACCGCCCGCTAGAATTCGAGGTCCAAACCCGAGGATCCCTAACTGACTCCTCCAATTTCACCGACTCGAGCAAAGATAACAAAGATGCAAAGTCACTGACTTCCCAATCATTAAGCGAGCGGCTGAAAGAGAGATTCCAAACAACTACCCCCGCTCTCCTAGAATACATATCCGCCACCTAGAAAGCACGGATACTTCAAATACCCTCTCGTACCCGTATCCGATACGTATCGGATACGGATACGGCTCGGATACGGCCGGATACGTACGGGATACGGCTGAAACGTATCCCATTAATTAAAAACAATTTTTTAATTTAGGATACGGCTCCGATACGGCATGGATACGCCAGGATACTTCGGGATACGGTCGGGATACGAGAATTTTTTATTTATTATTTTTCAATTTTTTTTGGAGACCCAAGGGTGTGACCCTATTTTTTTAAAAAAAAAAAATTTTTTGGAGACCCAAGGATGTGACCCTATTTTTTTTTTGGAGACCCAAGGATGTGACCCTATCTCTTTTGTTTTTGCATGGACGTGATCTTCTTTATATTTTGCTTAGTGGATAATAGGATGACTTTCTTTTTTGCTTAATGGATGATGAGATGACCCTATTTCTTTTGCTTTTGCATGGACATGATCTTTTTTATACATAAAGAGAACTGAACCAATGGTTATTTTGTAATTATAATATAAAATATATTATTATTATTATTACTTATAAAAAAAATTACAGACGTATCCTGGCCGTACCCGTATCCTGTTTTTTTAGGTTTTGCCGTATCGCCGTATCCGTATCGTATCGTACCCGTATCCCGTATCTATATCCCGTATCCGTATCCGTACTTCCTAGTCCGCCACAGACTCCGATTTGAGAGAGGAAAGCAAATAGGAAGTCATGAACCGTTGCTCCAAAGAGCAAGACCCACACCAATGATCGGTCCAAAATTTGATGCACGCCCCATCCCCTAACACAAGACGCGTGAACTGGACGAACTCCTCCCAAACCGTTACAATACCTTTCCAAAGGCCCACCCCATGAGAGCTCCTAGGAAACCTCGAAGCCCAGCGATCTCTAGAACCATGCCGAGCTACTACCACCCTTCTCCACAGGCTATCTTCTTCTACCCCAAAACGCCAGAGCCACTTACCTAGTAATGACTCGTTGACTGCCTTCAAAGGCCAAATATTTAGCCCCCCTCTAGCTTTCGGCCTACAAACCCACTTCCATTTCACCAAATGAAGCTTCTTAATCACCACCTTCTCATTCCAAAGAAAATTCATCTGCAGCTTTTCCAGCTTAGATGCAATTGAAGCCGAAAGTCTAAGAAGTGAAGGATAATACATCGGAAGACAGCACAAAACATTTTTCAATAAGATGAGTCTACCACCTTTCGAAAGCAACGACGATTTCCACCCCAACAATCTCCTCTGAATCTGTTCAATGATCGGATCCCATACCGACTTCGCTTTGAACAGTGCCCCCAAGGGGAGGCCCAAATACTTAGTGGGAAGGGAACCTGTCTTGCAACCAAGGCTATTGGCCAACAATTCCAGATTAGGCACTTACCCCACTGCAAAAGGCAAACTCTTTTGAAAATTAATTCTCAAACCGGAGACGGCTTCGAAACAACGAAAGAGATCCCCGATGAGAACAAAATTCCTCTCCGAAGCATCACAAAAGAGTAAAATGTCATCTGCAAATTGAAGGTACGAAATCCGAACCTCCGGCCTACCCACCACAAAGCCACACCACTCCTCCCCGGAAGCCTTAACATCCTGCTTAGGGCTTCCATCACCAGAATAAAGAGAAGAGGAGATAAAGGGTCTCCTTGACGCAAACCCCTTGAACTTTTAAAATACTCATGCGGAGAAACATTAATCAAAACCGAGGAGGAAGGAGAGGAATAGCAACACCACATCCAAACCCCATCCGACTAAGAGAATACTCCAAGAAACCCCAATTAGCGTGGTCATACGCCTTCTCCATGTCGATCTTGAAAATGACCCCAGGATCTTTCTTCTTCGACCTCTCATCCATCACTTCATTGGCTATAAAAACCCCATCCAAAATTTGCCTACCCCCCCCCCCCCACCAAAAGCACTTTGCTCCGGAGAAATCAAGTGCCTCATCACTCGACTAAGCCTCATAGTCAAGACCTTTGACAGAATCTTATAAGCACTACCAAGAGGCTAATGGGCCGAAAATCCCCTATATCCAGGGCCCCAAGCCTCTTAGGAAGAAGGGCAATAAAGGAACAATTCAACGCTGAATCAAAAGAATTTGATTGATAAAACTCATGAAACACTTTCATCAAATCTTGCCCTATAATCGACCAACATACCTTATAGAATTCAATGGAAAAGTCATCTGGCCCAGGGGCTCTGTCCCCTGCCATACCTGCAAGAACCGACTACACCTCCTCTACAGAAAACGGTCTCTCCAGCTGGCTACTCAACTCCTCCGATAAGCTCTCAAAAGATAGCCCATCAAGCAGAGGCCGAAGCTCGAATCTTTCTTGATACAGCGACCCATAATACTCTGCGGCCGCCCTACCAATCTCCAAATCAGAGTCCCAGATCTTATCGCCGATCCTAAGACTGACAATCTTGTTCTCACGACTAAGCATTGACACCACACAATGGAAGAAACCCGTATTTGTCTCACCCTCTTTCAACCACCTGACACGAGACTTCTGTCTCCAACTAATTCCCTCCCTCTTTAACAAAGTCTAGAACTCCTGCCTTAGCACATCTCTCTCCGAACTCTCACCCTCTGACAAACAGGACCACTCCTCCTTCGCATCCAACGCCGAAATGGCCTCCAAAATAACTTTCTTTTTCTCACGAATTAGCCCAAACTCAAAGTTATTCCAGCTCTTAAGCTTGAGTTTAACCGCCTTCAGTTTAAGCCCAAACCTGGTACTCCAAGAACCCCAAGGCAACGAAGAGTCCCACACTTCTTTAACCGCTGCCAAGAAGTTAGGATGCTACAGCCACATATTCTCAAATTTGAACGGCTTAGGACCACCCCTACTACCCTCAAGCTTCAACAGAATAGGGACATGATTAGAAATAGGCCTGGGAAGAGCTAAGAGAACGGCTTCCGGAAACCGGATCTCCCAATCTGGGCTCGCAAAGAATCTATCCATCCTGCTCAGGGAGGGGGGATTTTGAAAATTAGACCATGTAAAAGAGGCCCCCTTAAGAGGGAATTCTAACAGTTTCTGCCTGAATAAAAACTTCCCGAACCGCCTCATATTTGGGGAAATAGGCTCCCCATTCGACTTCTCCCCGCGGAACCGCACACAGTTGTAATCACCCCCAATGCACCACGGTGCTCCCCACCAGACACTGATGTTGTCTAATTCTCTCCAAAAATCTATATGCTCCTTAGAACACACAGGACCATACACCCCCGAGAAAACCCATTGGAAATCCGACTGAATAAAGCGGCAAAGAATCGATAAGGAAAATGCCTCTAACTCTTCCTCCAACACTTTGACCACCCCTTTATACCAGAGAATGATAATCCCTCCTGCATGGCCCAAGGCCGGGACCGCCCGCCAACCATGATCAACTCCCCAACAATCACGAGCAATAGAATCCAACATCACCGCAATTTTGGATTCCTGCCGCTAGTCTATACTTGGCAACTGCACATTTAACCGCACACCGCTTCTCCATAGACCCCAAACCTCTAATATTCCAAGATAAAATGCGTAGCGACATCGACATCCGACAACCCGCCCGCTCCCTCCACTGGCTCGAGCCATGCTCCCTCCCCTACCATGCTTGTCGTAATTAATCCCACAAACCAGCCTTCTCACCTCCCTGGGAATTCGCTTTTTCTCTCCTCCGCTCTCAATCGCTGCCGCTGGAATCCTTGTCCTACCCGACTCCAGAAAAAGTGATCTGAATAACTCGCGAACTTCCAGCTCTCGCCCAACATAAGACAACCCCAACACTAAGCCAAACTGCAGCAATCTCTCCACAACCCGATCCGGATCAGACTGCGATGCAACCTCCACCGAAGACGGACCCATCCCGATTGAGCCCTGCCCGGGAAGTGCCTGATCACATCGCCTACTGCCATCAACCAAGCCACTGTCCTCAATCCCGGTAATGCCAGCCGAAAGAACAACCCTCTCCCCCTCCACTGGCGAGAACACAGCCACTGCCCCCGAAGGCTCCTCCTCCAACAAAAACCCTCCACACCCTCGACTACGGCACCCAAACCTTCCGCAAGGGACTCACAAACGCCACTGGCTGAGACAGGACTATAAGGAACGGAACCCACAACCGCTAAAGAAAAATTAGAAGCTCTAATAGACGATCCACTCCATTCCTCAAAAATTGAAGACCTACGAGAAGAAGACGAGGAACCAGGTTCCGAACCATACCTTCCCAACGACTGCCAACACTCAGAAGGAGAATGGAACAGAGTTACCACCCCAAAATCACCAGAGCCCTCAACCACCCCAGCTTGATGCTGCACCAACTGATCCGAGGAGAGGCGCACTTCTGATGAGGGTACTGACTCCAGGGAAGCGAACCCCACAGCCTCGCAATCCGACTCTAGCATCACCGGTGCCATCTCCTGAGCATCGACAGCTGCCAACGACCGGAGCTCGAACTCCCTCCCAAACCGTCTCACCTTCACCGAGCAACTCCTTCGAACAAGAGATAGCCTTCGAAGAGAGCCCTAGCTTATCGATTAACGGGCCAAGAAGAAACGGGTCGTCCTCAGCCGAACTGACCCGATGAGCCTGACCCAAAGAAGCCCCAACTCCACAAAGCGATATCGAGCCTCTAGCCACGCCCAGCCCATCTGAATGCTCCTCCAATCCTACGGGCCTACCCCAAACACCATTCGCACCCGGCATTCGACTACTCTATAAAAATGACTATTTTTTTCAAAAGTTTAGGGGGGCACCTGTCCCTACAGCCCCCACTTGGCTCCGCTCCTGCTTCCACGTCATCCCAGCATGGTACTATTTATTAGAAAATTAGAACAATCTACAAATGATAGCCCTTGAAAGTTCAATTTTTTATATGAGATAATGGCTGAGAATAAAAATTCTTCAGAAAATGGATTACAATGAATAGGAAGTAGCTAAGAATACTAATTGAAAATGGGGTAACATGCAGGAATTTTCATTTGTAGCATAACAAAAATTGAACGTTTTAGAGTTAAGAATACTCCTACAAAAATTGAGCTTACACTGAATAGGGTAACAGTTGTTACAAAAATTGAACTTTCAAGGGCTGTCATTTGTTGGAAATTTTTTTATAACTAAACTTGGTCATCGAGAATTTTGTGCTAAAGTTAGGGTTACCGAGAAGCGAGAAGAGGTGTACAACACGGAGTATTCAGGGAAGACAAATAATTTCACAGGAGTATGTGAACTATAGTATGCCTTATTGCGGACTTCAACAATTTATCATATTGCTTTTTGAGTTTAGTTGCTTATAAACTCTTTTTGTGTTATTCTTTTGCTCCTATATCCTTGTCTTGTTTTGATTTTATATACATCGCTAGATTACCGATCATAAATAAATAAATGGTTAATTAAATAATTAAACTCAAAAAAAATCAGGAATATTTTGTCTAATGATAGCCACTCGTGTTTGTGTTTTAAAAGGCGTGAGAGGCTTACGCCTCAAGGCTCACCTCGGGACGAGATTTTAAAGAAAACGCCTTGAGGCTTAACCTAAATGCTTAAATCTCATAAAGCTAACACCCCAAACTGTAAAGCTCGCATTATGTCAGGGGAATGTGTCTCATACATTAATTTTAAAAAATAAGGTTCTAACTTCTAAGACGTATGCTTCATGATTTCTTTAATCAATAAAATTAATTCAAAATTAAAAAAAAAAAAAAAAAATTGTCATTAGACTAAATTAGCACTTAATTTTTTATGTCGAATGTATTTCGGCTATTTAATACATTTTTTAGTATATTTCACTTTAATTTTCATTGTAGACATTGCAAAGATATGGAGCCATTGTCTAACATACGTAGTTGGTGACTACTTTATAATTGTTTGGTTGAATTCAAAATCGACCACGTGCTAATTGAACACTATCCATCTTTTAGTATATATATATGAACAAAAAAGTTAATATAAATTTTAGCTTTTAATTTTTTTTAGAGCTGAATAATTTATATAATATAAATTTTAGTTTTGTGCTCTTAATTTTTTTTAGCGTTGAATAATTTATATAGTATCACATATGTGTGTACACACTCACCTGTATATATATATATATATATATATTACTCTTTATTATTTTGTAATATTCTTATTTATTTATTTGTTAAAATGAGGTAGCATAAGGCTTTCTTGTGAGGCTTAAGCCTCACACCTCAAGGCTTACGCCTCACGCATCTTGAGGTCCCAACGCCTCACCCCACGCCTATGCATTTTAAAACATTGATACTGACAAGTGCCAACCCATAAGCTTAGTAAATACTAAATAGCAATTAATTGTTGTTTGCATTTTCACATCATAATAACCTTTTTTATTGGTCACATCGTAATAATCTTGCAAAATGCATGTAGGATGTGACTTTTAAAATTTTAATGAAAGCCATTTATGACTAGTTAGCACTCAACCAACACACCAACCAAAGAAATGCAATCAGGGATTAAAAAAAAGTTTAGATGATAGAATTTCAATACTTGTTCTAAATTTTCGAATGGCACTTACCTTGCCGAACTGGTAAGGTACAGGCAGGTCCTTTTATAATTTGTAGCATCAACATGCTCAACTAACAGATCAAGGTCTTCGACCTGGAACCAGTGAAAAGTTAATTGTTTCTCTTTACAATTCAGCTAAGATATGAGATTAAAAGAAAATGCCAAATGGGACTTGCATAATACCTCCATTAGAAGATCGACAGCTTCAGGTTCAGCATTGTGCTGCCACAAACACAGGAAAAAAATATTAACCAACAATTTTTTCACCACACCCGCGCACAAATAAAACAATATGTGACAATTACACTTTAATAGGAACTGGCCAAACAATTCTGCAATATATCAATGCCTTAAACATCAAGGAAGTGGTCTTATGAATATGAATTCGTCAGAAACCTTTATATTGTACCTTCATGTGGAAAGCGACAATTTGCTGAACAAGCTCCATTAGGTCATCAATAGAGGCTTCTTCAAGCTGCTATGGTTTAGGCAAAGGAAGCAAAATTAATTAAACAAATAGATAATCATAGAATACAAAACCTATATAGTGGAGAATCCCTCTCAGGTAACTTAGACATGAATATGTGTCCCACACTCCAATGGAAGGCATACGATTACAGAGATTTTCCAGAGTTTTGGCAGGAGCTGGATATGATTGCCAAGCAAGATGGGAGTTGCCTTGGGGTCTGGACTCTGGAGGGATTCGAACACCATTCTTTTCTCTTTCGAAAGAAAGATAGTTGTCGGAGAAACTCCAAAATGAGAGGATTTGGTGATTTCATTGATAAGCATAGTTTGATGAATATCCCGCTCAAACAACCGTGTATAAAGCACTTTAGAGTTGGCAATGTATATGCAAACGATCCAAAAAGAATCTTCTCGACAACTGAACATGGTTTAAAAAATCGCCAAAACCATTACGTATCGCCCGATACGTAACGGTTTCGGTTGCCCCCGATACTGTGCCGGTTTCAGTCATAGGACTCGTTTGCCACACTAATTCATTATCTTGAAAAAAATATGTATCGCTCGAAACCGTTACGTATCGCCCGATACGTAACGGTTTCGATCGTAGGACTCGTTTTTCATTACACGTTTTTTATTTTTTTTCTATTTATTGTGATTTTTTGGATTTTTTTTTAAGCAAAAAAATAAAATATAAAAAACGACCGAAACCGTTACGCAACGGCGTTACATAACAGTTTCGGCCGTGTCTGAAAACCGTTTTTTTAAATCTTGCAAGTGAGACAAGAGGACTCATAAGAATGTTAAAAGAAACATCTTTAAGACTTCACAATGATAGAAAATCATCATTATACTTTGAAAGATCAATTGTCTAACCTGTCGCTTCGCATACTCCTGTGAAATTTCTCCAGCCAGGTTCCTGATTACAAACAAATTAATCACTAGTGACGATGTGATCAGTTAAAATCTAGTATCGATTACATGGAACTACAATCACTACTTAAACTCTGTTATCTATTATTATACAAAAATAATAGTCGCAAAAATAAGAAACTGAACAGTCACAAAAAGGATACTTAAACAAGAGAATATCGTCGGTGATGGAGAATGCCAGCATAATGCGTTTAGGAAAAAATGTTACGGACAATAAAGTCATCATTGATGTGCATCTGTCATACAGCACATGCGATTGATGAACATTATCTCCTAAGATTCATGATGATATGGGAAAACCGGAAAAGGTGTCACATAGTGTGTAAGTCAGCCAAGTTCATTCATGCTAGTCTGAGTCGTATCAGTTAGGAGGATCGTCATCGAGAGTTAGCCAAGTTCATTCACACTAGGCTGAGTCGTATCAGTTAGGAGGGTCATCATCGAAACAAGTCACTAAACATAATTGACCTAATTAAACCTTTACATGTGAACTGTCCAAAATCCCAGCAAGGTAGGTGAAAAGCTGAACAAGTTGGTGTCATGACAATGTCTTTGATCTTGACCCTACGGCAAGCCACAAGAGAGGTGTGTGCACAAAACGTACAAGTATAATTGAGAAATCTAAGCCATAAACTTATAAACAGGGATTAAAAAAAGGCAGATTTCTCGTGAGAACCGTCTCAGTAGACCATGCTTATGAAGGATAACTTGTCTTGAATGGATAAGAACTACCAGCTATGGCCAGTTAATGTCCATTTTGAATGCATCAGATTTGGCACCATACAATCAACTTGTTGGCATTTCCCAAGAGGGATGGCACCAAAACATGTGAACAACCAAAACCCGGTTTGAGAAGTTAGTTTTGATGTTTAAATTGGAGGATTGGGGTAACAATTACTTATCCAAATAAAGCTAGGTCAAAATTTACTCCCAAAATATGCATATTACTAGGCAGTTCAGTCTGCCAAAATGACATTTTAAATGCTCATTTTGGCACATCCAAACAGCTCACTCATCTTATTTGGACATCAATATGTAGGTGTACTATAAGTGATTGTTTTTCTCATTGCTCTCTTTTTTTAATAAAAAAATCATTGTTAGAAAAGCTCAAAGTGCACCAAGTCCTAAACCAATAATCATGACTTTAGCGATTACTGCAAATGTATATCAATCGCGGGCATGGGCAGGCAGTGACAGAGATGCAATTTGGGTGGTCTTGCCACTTGCCAGAGACGATCTCATGGTCAATTTGGAATGAGAGGAACCTGAGAGTGTTCGAGTACACATCCTCTCCCTTTCCTTGTATTTGCACAAGGATTTGCTTATTGATTCTATATTGGTGTTAGCTCGCTAAGATATCAGGGACTTGAGAGAGTTCCTTGGGTGAGATTGGCCCCTCCATGTGTCTTCGTATTTTTTGGTATGGTTTGCAGCTGTTCTTTTGGTTTAGGTCTTTTTGGCTGTTTTATGTGTGAGTTTACTTCTGATTTTATATATATTTTATGTGTGAGTTTACTTCTGATTTTATATATATATATATATATATATATATATATATATATATATATATATATAAATGGGCAAGGGTAAAATAATTTTCTTTTTTCTTTTTTTGGCAAAATTTGTTAGTGGGTTAGTAGTTTGGTGCGAGGAAACTATCTTTATTTTTTTTTATCGATAAGCAAGAGAGTATATTAATTAAAAAGAGTGTACAAGCAGAAATTATAGTACAATGCAAAGTTTACAGCAGCGTAAACTAAAGATAACTAGAATAGCATCATCCCAATGCAGCACGCAAATCCACCCCGACGAAGGGGGTTTTTGGATTATTCCCTTCATCGTACGAGCTTTGGGCATAAGTGGCGCACTTGGATGCGGTGTTGTTACTCTTCTCCCTCCTTCTCAGTTCTCATCAATGGCTCCCCTTATGGCTTTTTTTAAAGTTCTAGGGGTTTATGCCAAGGAGACCCGTTATCTCTTCCGTTTTTTATTATAGTAACTGAAGCTTTCAGTCGAATGATTCGAAGGGCTTCAGCGGTAGCTTGGGATGGATTTGTGGTGGGTAGCCCTTCGGATAAGATTTCGCATCTCCAGTTCGCGAAGGACATTTTGCTCTTTTTTGGAGCTTCAGCGAGGCATCTCACTCATACCCGCTATCTTTTCAGATGCTTTGAAGCAGTTTCAGGTCTGAAAATCAACTTCTAGAAGAAAATGATTTTTGTTGTTGGAGAGGTGCCTAATCTGGAGTCATTGGCTCACTGTCTAGGGTGTAAGACCGGTTCGCTTCCAACTAAGTACTTAGGCCTCCTTTTGGGGGCGCTTTTTTCAACTCGAAGTCGATTTAGAAGCCGATCATTGAGAGGTTTCACAAGAGATTGTCAGGTTGGAAATCTTCTCTCCTATCTAAAGGTGGTCAGCTCACCTTGCTGAAAAGTACCTTTTGTAGCCTTCCAACTTTTTCCTATCTTTGTTTAAAATCCCGGCTTCCATTGCCGCCAAATTGGAAAGGTTGCAACGGGATTTCTTGTCGAATGAGAAGGTTGTGGTCAAAAGTTGCAACTTGTGAGGTGGAAGTGGGTTTGTCGGCCTAAAGAGAAGGGAGGGCTTAACGTTTGGCCAATCCGGGTAGCTAATTAGGTTTTGTTGGATAAATGGTTGTGGCGCTTTGGCGTCGATCGCTATAGCTTGAGGAGAGCGGTGATTATGGCTCGGCATGGGTGCAGAGATCGTTGGGAATTAAGGCCGCCTAGGGGTCCTCATGGGGTTGGCCTTTGGAAAGTTATTGTGTCGGGTTGGGCCGAGTTCGTCAAGCATACACGCCTCATGATTGGGGATGGGGCGGATGTCAAGTTCTGGTTCGATTCTTGGTGCGATCCCTCCCTCCCTCCCTTGAAGCAGGTGTTCTCCACTTTATTCTCTATAGTCACAGATAAATTGGCAATAGTTGCGGATATGTTTGATAGGGGATAGGAATGGAAATGGGGCGGGGCGGTTTTCTAGCTCCCCGGCCCCACCCCGATTATAAACCCGCCCGCCCTGCCCCGCCCCCAACCAGGGCTTATATATGGTGAAACTAGCTCCGCCTCGCTTATAAAATCCCCACCCCGCCCTTATTGCCTTGTTATATATATATATTTTATTAAAGTGGTTCCCGGGGGGGGCACCAGAGCGGGGTATACTAAAACCGCCCCCGCCCCGAAACCGAGTCAGGTCTTTATTTTTTATACCGTCCCCACCACGACCCTGGTTTATATTTTTTAAAAAAACCACCCCTATAGGGGCGGATAGGGACCCCTACGAGGGCAGGTCATATTGCCATCCCTAATAGGGGATCAGGTCTAGGGGTTTGAAGCCTCACTTTCAAGCGGTCGTTAAATGAATGGAAGGTTCAGGAATTTGCTATATTCTTGGGTATGTTAGAATCGATGCGTATTGATGTGTCCTAGAAGGATTGTCGTTTTTGGGCCAGCAACTCCAAAGGGTTCTTCTCCGTTAAATCTTTCTTGCAGGTGGCGAATCTGGGCCCCACCTCAGATTTCCCCCACCGGGTGGTTTGGTCCTCTGGAGTATCTTCAAAGGTTTCTTTCTTCTTGTGGTCGGCTTTTTTGGACAAAATTTTGACATTGGACAACCTGAGAAAAAGAGGTTGGAGTCTCCCTAATCGTTCCTATTTGTGCTTGTTGGAGGAGGAATCAATTGACCACCTGTTGTTGCATTGCCCTTTCGCCAGGACGCTTTGGCTGCATTTTTTTTTCCAATTTGGGGTTGCTTGGGTCTTCCCCTATTCTTTCCAAGGTCTCTTATCTTGCTAGCTTTCTGTTTCGCTAGAGAGCCCGTTCGATCTTTTTTTTGGGCCTCTCTTCCGGGAATGGTTTCGTGGTCCTTATGGAAGGAACGGAATAGGAGGGTGTTTGACAATTCCTCTCGGTTTATCGAGAGAGTGTGCTCCTGATCAAGGTCGTTGTTGCTCAATTGAATCTCTACTAAAGTTGATGTGGTGGAGATAGGGTTCGATGAGCTAATTTCATAGTAATAGTATGGGTTTTTTGTGAGAGAGTGTGCTCTCGATCAAGGTCGTTGTTGCGCAATTGGACCTCTACTAAAGTTGATGTGGTGGAGATAGGGTTCGATGAGCTGATTTCTTAGTAGTAGTAAGGGTTTGTTGTGCTAGGATTGGGTTGTTTTTGTTGGGTTGCTATTTGTTTGCTTGTTTTCCTTTTGTTCGTTTTTTCTTGGTGATTCACTATTTGTAAATCTGTTTTTGCTTCTCTTTTTTAATGAATTGCTTTTACCAATCAAAAAAAAACCCATTCAAAGATCAAGATGTGGATTCGACTATTCGAGCTTGAATCATAAAAAAAATGGAGATGTGGAATTGTCAAAGATTCTCCTATTTCTTTCAAGCCATATTGACCATGATATGACCCCCGGTAGAACCCTTAATATCTCCCTCTTGGCACTATCTGCACTCTCCAAAAACCAACAAGATAAGATGTTCTAAAGGGGGAAAGGAAAGACCCAAACCATCCCTACTCAGGAAAGAAAAATACATTCCATGAATGCATTCCTAATTTTCAATCATGATCAGGTTGAAGTTTTACAATATTGAAGAGGTACATTCAATAGAAAACAAGCAGCAAGAGAAAATAAATTAGATCTTGCTTCCTACATAAATATCTTGTAAGGGGTTTAAATTTGCTCTGGTTGGCATCAATAGAATAAACTCATGCTTAAGCTATTTCAACCCCTAAAAAAACTCCATCATGTCTTCTTCAACTACAACATTCACTTCATGCGTCATAATAGATTTTTGAATAAATATCTTATGCTGGCATAATGTATTTTCAGGACTATGCACAATGTTTTACCCATGAAAAGCAACTCTAACCATTATCTTTTGGGCAGGAAGATGCTCACCTGACATACTCGTGGCCCCATGAACCAATGTCTCCCTCTGAACCCAACAATCTGTACTTTAGGCTATCCTGCAAGAGTCCACAATGGAAACAAATCAATTAATTAACACTTGAACAAAAGAAGTAGGGTTTACAGAATGAGCAAATATATTAGGATAGAAGTTAACTGCAAAATATTCATTAACCTATGGCAAATAGATATATTGACAGAATGTTCTGTTTCAGTATATATATATAGGTGGGTGGCATCACATCATAAATTAAATCAATAACTAAGCTGAGCGATGTGACTTTGCAAATATAAACTGTACAAATAAAAATTGACTGCAAAATAACTCCGTACTCGTTCTCCTTCTGCGGACATGGTCAAGGCCAAAACTGAAAGTATGTCTGCCAGGTATTTCTGCAAATAAATGAGAAAGTAAATAACATGAGGTATAGTACTTTGCAGAAAATTATGGAAAATGGCCAACAAGAAAGTTTGTACCCTCAGATCTGAGTCCCCCATTATTTCATAGTATGTTTTTAGAGTTCCATAATGTGGACGAAGAAATTTCAATGGCTTAGGAACTGAAGTCATTGAGCTTGTTGAGGTTCGGATCTCCTGCCTACAAAAAAAGAAGGGGGGTATTGAAAACTACATTCTCATGAGAATAGGAACAATAGCCTATCAAGTACGATCTATAATCAACCAGCAGATAAACAAGGAATGACATAAAGCTAACATAATGTACTTCATTTGTGGTTTCAGTTATTGTTTACGGTGTATTTTCAAAGCATCACCTAGACGACGTTTGCTAGTGATACTTCCAGGCTTTACAGTTATGAGTCAAGCTAGATATGTCAATAGCTTTGCATTATTATATAATAATATATTGTTTAAATGTATGCTTAATAACTTTGGCCTGGCATGAAAATGTTTTAGAGGGGCTTTCTAGGCATCTTTTCTACGCAATCCTTCCATTTTTAGTCATGTGAAGGATGGCAAGAAAATTAGAACGTCCATTTGAAAGGCAACCCTCTGAGTTAGCCACATGTGTAGTGCCTTCATCCATGTGAGCCCCATATTCTGCAATGTATGCATGTTGCTCGTGTCAAAAGCAGCAGTTGAAATTTTAGGTTGTGTTTGGTTGCGCATCAAAGCATCACCTAGACATGAAAAGTAGATGTTTGCTAAATGATGGCTAATTTCTAGGCTTTTCACTAATACGAATCAAGCTACCATTTTTTATCCGTATATTAAAATATTTAAAAAAAACTGTGTTTAACATGTATACTTATTTAACTTTGGTCGGCATGAAAAAAAAACTGTGTTCAGCCCCATTATCTGCAATATATTCCATTTTACCGTTGTAAATAGCAACCATGAAATCTTGTTTTTTCGATCAGTAGCAGCTGTTGAAATCTTAGGCTGTGTTTGGTTGCGTTTCTCGTTTTTATGAACCTGTTGTCTCTAAATACTTATTTTTGAACAATAAACTAGTTCAGATGTTTGTTGGAACAAAACAAAAATGGAGCCCATAAAAACCTTTGTTGGCCCAATGATGAGACTGCCCTACAGATGAGACTGATGCACGCTTTTGGTGTCCCCAAAACCCACAACTTAGCGAAGAAAATGTTTTCGAAAAACACAAAATAGATCATACTAGTTTCAAGAGGAAAAAAATGTTTTTTGTTTCTGATAAAACCAAATGGATTTTTAGCCTGTTAGTGGACAAGAAACGCTATTAAGCTCAAACATTTTTCAGAAACACAGCCAAACGTAGCCTTAATTTTTAAAATAAAAATGGTGAGAAAAAGTGTTGATGCCTTTGTATTTCCCTCGTCTTTGTATTTCTCCTTTTCTTCATCTATATATATATATATATATATATATATTCTTGACCGATGTTTTTTTAAAGTATCAATGCCAAATGCGCTCAAATATATCAAGAAAAAAGCAAGTTTCCAACAACTTATTGAATTAGGGGTCATTGTTTGTGGCTCTGGACAAATCTACAAAGAAATATCTGGACCAGGTCATCGCTGTGATTCGAGACAACTGACTAAACGCACAACAGTACATCAGTAGCAATCAGTATTTACTAGATAACCAGAGAATTACAAGATAGCAGGTAGAGCTGTGGAAATCCGAGTTGTCCAATATGAGTCTAATCCTTGCAATCTCTTATTGAAGAATTCAAAATCCAAAACCCGAGCATGAAAAATGGAAGAATAGAAAAGCACAATAATACAATAAAATCTCTCTAACCGCTGACCAGTGAACCAGAAAAAGGAAAAGAAAGAAGAAAGAAGAAAGCATGAAGGGATGCCCTCTAAGTCAAAGGAAAAGGGATTTTGCTTATCTTGAAGAGAGACCATTACCCTCCTCTCTCAACCTTACCATTTTTTTAAAGCTACACACACGAAGAAAAGGAATAGATTGAAACCAAAAAATTACATGATATGGTGTTTGTCTGAATGAACTTGCATTTGATGAAGTACAAGTAAAGAAAAAGAATTCATAACAGTTTGAAAATATTTTGGCATTCCCAAATACAGTTGAAGGGGGATGCGACCTTGAACATGATGCTCCCTCTTCCACTGAAGAAAATGATGCAAATGTGGATGACCATTTTAATCATTTTAATCGGTTGATGACTCGTGTTGATTGTAACACTTTTTTGTATTTTAAAGTTTAAACCTTTTGTAATTATGAATCATAACTTAGGTTATTGGGTTGACTATGCAAACCGGTTATTGGAAATTATGTTATCATTGTTGATCTATGAGTTACTTTACTTTTATCTAGTCAGATTGTTAGATGGATTAGTTGGTATCATGTTAGTTAGTACTAGCGTTGTAATTAGTAAACTTCTTTTTTTTCTTATTTTTCCCAATTTTTTGCGATTTTGTTTTTCTGAACTTTGCCCCCGTTAAATAACTTCTAAACTCCTATTTTGCTCAATTCCTAATCTCCACAGCCATTTAAAAAGCAATGAGACGCTTAATGTTTAGTTATCTAAGCTTCTTAGGATTCGAAGCAATCTCCCAATTAACCAAATGATCCTTCTTGGCCCCTTGAATTTCCCATCAAAAAAAATCCTCTGAATTTGCACACGCCGCCTAACAACATTGATCAGAGCTTTGAAAAGGGAGAAATAATAAATCAGAAGATTCGATAACGTAGATTTAATAAGCGTCAATCTCCCACCCAGAGATAATTTTTTTTCCAGGTCAATAACCTCTTTAAACTTCTCCACCCAAAACTCTTTTCTTTGGGTTGGCACCCAACAGAAGGCCAATATTATTTATTGCCCATTTTGATATACAATAACCCAACATTTTGGCCAAACTGAAAATCACGCTTTCAGTTAGTTAAATCCCACTAAACAGCTTTTATCTAAATTGATCATCAACCACGAAATTATCTCAAAGCATTTCAATATTATTTGAGGTTATACAACATAGTAGAGTCCACTTCACAAAAGAAGAATGGTCCCATGCGTCTGCACTCTGCAAACTGAGGTAGGACACGTCCACTTTTTTTTCTTCCCGTGAAGTAATGTTTTCCTTTTTTTAGTTGTAATACTTCATGACAATGGCTATAAACAGATAATTTTTCAAATTTGACTTCTAGGGTTTTAGACATGTGTGATAGCCTACGGCACTTGTTATTTATGACTCCTCCAATTCTAAATTATTGTTTTTGGTTATATACCGAGTGTTGTGTGTCTTGTTGATTATTTTATCATTTCCCAGTGATATCATCCTACATTTCCAATATTTCTATGTTGACTCCAGTATTTATGCAAGTTCAAATGCTTTCTTAAACTTCCAAAAAATGTTTCCACTTCAAGGGGGACTAAATTTTATGCTGAATCAAAGTTTAAGACCTTGATAATAACATATAGTGTCATTTACATATATGATAGATATGCATATACATGATATGTATTCATACATGCTAAGCTAAGATCAGACAGGCCCTTTCCCGGCCCAAGACTTGTTCAGGTCTGGAAATCTTGGCCCAAGCTTTGTGCAAGACCTGACCGAGCTGCAGGCAGCCATTGCTACCCCTAAGAAGGGGTTGATGTTTGGGTACACAATTAGATTCCTCTTTTTCTGCTTTTCAATCACATTTTATTTGAAGAAAACTGCCTTATTTTGAGAATTATTAAAATAGAAAAATTTCATGTGTTATTTTGCTATCTTCATTACAATTATAATTTCAATTTCTCTAATTATTGTAAAGTTAAAAAAATAAAATGGAATTTTAGTCATATAGGTGCTGAGGCACCTAACAAACCCACTTAGTCGGGTTGTCATCCAGTGCTTTTGACTTCTTCTTTTTTGTGACTCTGGTGTGTCCCCAACCCTTCGGGTCAAGACTAATCCTGAAGGGTGCGGCTCCAACCCACTCATCGCCTACACCAAGAAAGTCCAAAGGGCAAGCTTGAACTCAAGACCACTGCAATGAGTCAGTGGTTGTCACCCAGTGCTTTTGACTTCATCGGTTTATCCTCAGGTAACAACTTACATTCCCAAGTCCCAACAGAGGCATCGACGAAATGGTCTCTTCAATCTTATTCTTACTCAGGATTTCATTAGTTGAGCTGGAGAATTCACACAATCTGATATGGTGATACCAACAAGTATAAGATCGATAATTTCTCAAGTTTCTGATTCCCGATTCCCAACCCACCAATCTCTTAAGATTCTTTAATATACCCCACGTAACAGAATATAGTAAAAAAAAATTGTAATCAATACCGAACTAAAGTGTGAATAGAACATCATGTTTCCATACAATCAGTGATTTGTCCATCATTATAGCTCGTGTACTTTATGGATGCAACCCAAAAAAAAAAAAAAACACCATGCAAATAACCCTACATCTTGAGTATTATTGAACAATTATGCGTGTCTAATGTGCATATTACAGTTATATTTTAAACTCTATGATATAACTATGTGCTTTTTGTTTATCCTTCGAAGCTTATTAGTCCCGGGATTGAAAACAAAATCTTGGAACACACTGATATTGCTTGAATTTATAAGAAAAATCGGTTCTTGGTTAGTTAAGCTGATACCATGTCCGCTATTTTCAATTACGAATTACGATGCAGCTAATAATGGTAATAGATGCAGTAACAGCTCCCGACAAACTAACCCTACTACAACAACCACAAGCAATCCGATGCTCCAATAGGCTACATCTCAAAGAACCCAAATTAACAGAGGAAACCAACCGAGATCGGAAAAAGAGAAACCCCTAAATTAGAAAGAGAAAAAAAAACCGAGTGAATCGTAGCAATTGGGAAATTAGTTATTACCGCATACTTTCCAGTGCAAGCTTCTGCACACCGGGTTCTGAATCCTGAACCCTCTCAACGTACAGCTCCAGTTGCTGCTTCAAAGCCAAATCCTCCTCCGACTGCAATTCTCAGAAAAACTGTATGGATCAGATTTCACGCCGAGTGAAATATGTAATTGAAAATCTGACGAGAAAAAAAAAATAAAAATTTAGGGTTTTGAACTTACGAGATCTTCCTCTTTCTTCTCGTCCTTCTTCTTCTTTGGGTCTTTGGACGGGACCTTAAGCGAAACTTCTTCTGGGGTTTCGCCATTGTTAGGCTTTGGATCGGTCGTCATGTTCAGAGCTCGAACAGAGAAGAAACCCTAGAAAGAGAAGAAGTGAACTGAGAGAAGACAGTAAAATACCTAGTTTGGTGTTTGAGGAAAGCTTTGTTTGGTATATTAAGCAAAGAAGTGAGAGAGAATAGGAGCGTATGCTAGGCACTGGGCGCACATTAGATGCTGCCTTGAACTGCAAGCAATGAGTTAGGTTGGGTCGAACCGGACCTATGAAGAAACAAGCAATCTTCTGAACTAGGGGTGTCAAACCAGAGGGCCTTTTTCCACCTATTATATCAACTATCAAGTCTCTCTTATAATAGGACAGGGCTTGGTAAAAGATTTTTTTTTTTTTCGTTTTTTATCTACGTTAGTAAGGTTAGTCTGTCAGATGTTAGCTTGGGCATTGGAGTTCTTGCAACTCATACCTTGGAGGGATTGGATCATCCGATCTCCCTCCCTTCATTGAAGGTCACACCCCTACCGCTCACGCAAGAGGCCGGGTGTCACTTTATACTTCTTATACATACTTTTTTGCACATACAATTTTTCATTATTAATGAAAAACTTAAAATTTAAAAAAAATAATATATTTTTTTAGACATTATTCTATTTATGTTAATTAAATTTATAATATATTAATATATTTAATAATATATATTTGAGTAATTAAATTAAAATTTTCTTATATAAATTTAAATTTAATATTACAAAAGAGTTACTAGTAGTTGATTATCTATGGGTCCACTTATAAATCTATAAAAAACAGGAATTCTTTCTCATAGAGTCTTTATTATTAATAGTGAATACTTCTTATAATCACTTTAAAATAATTTCATTATAGAATAGTTACTAATAACTTCTTTTTACATATAAAGAAAAATTCTCATTAAGACCTGGTTTAGGATTGGATCCCACTAGCTAAAGTATTAAAAGTCTAAATTTACTTTATTAGACTTGAACGTATAATTTTTTATATTTATTAATTTGTTTATAGGATATATTTTAGTAATTAAATTTTAAATTACTTATATGAATTTAAATTTAATAAGAGTTACTAATACCTGATTACTTATAGTCCTCACTTATAAATATATAAACACTCTTTCTAATATAGTCCTTATTGATAGTTCAATAATCAATTTAAAATAAGTGGTAAGAATTTCAATTAAGACCACCTATTAGTATTTCTTTTGGAGAATTTATTGGTGGGTCCTACTAATGTCGCATCTCAGAATCCCACATTGGTTCAATGGGACATTGGGTTTGTGACATTGTTTAAACACTGGACTTAATAGCATACAAGACAATACTAAAATACGAGCCTACAAAAATTGATGATAGAGACTTCGAATAAATAAATGAATCATTGATCGGAGCTAATTGTTAAACATTTAAGCACCTCAAACTAAACTTATTAGTTACTTAAAGTATTATTTTTAACTGTTTTACGGTACTTTGTTATTTTTATCATTTTCAGAATCATGCGAGGAAAAAAAAGGCTAAATTGAAGATTTACAGTACCACGAGCCTTAGAAGAATCTCACACAGAAGAAGACCAAAAAGAAAGAAAGAAGAAAATAAAGGGACGAATGATCGTAGCCCCTTAGAAGATCGATCGCCAATCAAAACAGGGGCGATCGATCGCAGCACTATGGACGATCGATCGCCCATAAAACATAGTCAGAGCTGGAATTCCAGGAATGGCCAATCGACCGTCCCTCCTTGGCAATCGATCGTTATCAGCATTTTTTGCCTCGTAATCCATGTGCAAAAGTCAGGGTGCAGACCCTTTTGGGAGTTTCTAAAAGCCGAATTAGTTACAATGAATGAGACTCTATAAAAGGGAATGTTACTTGCCCTGCAAATAATTCTAAATTTTGAGGATTTGTAAGAAATAAGGTTTTGGAGATTTGTGAAAGTTGGAGGATGAGTTCTTCGCGTTCTTCGCCATCACCATGAACTAATCTCTTATTATAGGGTTTAGATGAAGCCCTAACCAAGTAATTGTATCTTCTGTATTTTAGTCAGGTTTTCTCTATTTTGTAAACAATGATTGCATAATGAGAGGGTTGTTCTTCAACCAATTTATTTGATTTATATTCGATTTCAATATGATCTTATCATTGTCTTAGGTTTTGTTGTGTTGAGATTGAAATCATTCATATTATCTTTCTGTGATTATTGGTATGTATTTTATGCAATGATTTTACTGTCAAGTAATTAAATTATAGGATATTTTATGTCTAGCGAAGACGAGTGATGTCACGATCCTAATTTAGTGTGTATGACTCATGTTAATCGAAGATATGATATGCTTAGAGTTTGATCCCTTAAATTATTCTTGATTCGATTAGTTGAAATTTGTAGTCACTTTCATCCCTATTATTTACACTTGAGAGGCCTGAATGAATACATGTAGATTCAATTAGAAGGTTAGTGGTGGATTCAAACGCCATAGATCTTCTCTTCCTAATATCACAAAAACTTTTCATTTAATTAGTTTCATTAAATCAAAAGTCATTAGATTAATTAATTTAAATTTTGTTTTTAATTTAAAAACAATCAAATCAATCAATTTTGTTACTCATTGACTTATAAATAATCTTCAAAAAAATGCAACGAAACTAGCACAATCTTCTGTGATTCGGCACCTCATACTAGTCAGTATTCTACAGAATTGTAGCTACTTTAAGGTTTATTTAATTGATGATCAATTTATGGCACCATTGTCGGGGATTGCTAGAACGATTTAGTTGTTAGTTAAAGAGATTAAGGCTGAGTCATTCTTATTCAAAAATCACACAAATATTTTATATTTACTGTATTCAACTCATTTGATTGACATGTACCAAATTGCTTGACTTGAAAACAGCTTGACAACAGTTTCTTCAAATTCTAAAAAGCGGGAGATAGCACTGTAAGTATTTGCTTCCTCTAAGTTAAAAACTTAAATTCAACTTACAAATTGGTGTCGGTCAATCATAGAGTATTTCTCAAGGGTGTATGCACGGTTTTGTAACCTAAAGTTATTTCCTATAAATTCAGAGTTAGAGCGTACCTCTAGACTTCTTAGGGATTCAACCCGATTTTCTTCCAACTTAGAAGTTACTCATTTCTCTGCAATGACAGAAGAACTAAATACCAACAAGTCCTTGAAGGAATACTTTATTCATTCGACTTACTCATCGCCTTCATGCATCCGACTATTGGACACTACGACAATTCATTACGAGATGAAGCTCAGTACATTTCAAATGTTACCATCTTATCACGAGCTTAACAATGAAGACCCTTATAAGTATCTGAATGAATTTAATGAGATATGCACAACCTCTAGGTTATAGAATTTTACAGATGATGCCCTCAGATTGCGCATCTTCTCATTATTCTTAAAAGATAAAGTCAAATATTGACTTAATTGTTTAGAGGCCAACACAATTCACTATTGGGCTCAATTGCAACAAGAATTTATAAAAGAAAATTTTCTCATAGGCAAAACTAATCAAATGAGACAAACCATCACGAGTTGCTCTCAAATTGATGGTAAGTTATTCTATGAAACTTAGAGAGATTCAAAGAGTTCCTTTGTAAATGTCTGCACTACCAAATTCCTAAATGACAACTTGTCCAATCATTCTATGATGGATTGTCCTAGTACAACCGACAAATGGTTGATGTCTCTTATGAAATGACATTTATGTTGAAGAGTGAAATTCAAACATGAGAACTCTTTAAAAATCTGAATGAAAATTCTCAATACCGTGCTTCTAACATTCATTCTGAGAGACAATCTTCCACCTCTAATCCTAAGAGATGCATCTATGAAGTGAGCACTTCTATTGATGTCTCATAAAAAATGGATGAGTTGCCACACAAATTGGACCAATTCATGACTGCAGGGCTATCTTCCTATAGCTTCCTCATCATCCTTCAAATCTTAATGAGGTATGTTCATTATGCTTCAGCCATACACATCACATCCATGATTGTCCATTGGCATCTCAGTTTTCAGAATATGTCCAACAGCATGCCAATGCTGCCTACATTGGCCCGGGTAATGATTCCTACTTTAACACCTATAATTCAGGGTTGAGAAATCATCTCAATTTCTCATGGCAGCCCCAAGCTCAAGAAAACTCATTTTCCCAACTTCAAATATCAAACAATCAGTCTTTCCAAAATCAGTCAAACTATCAAGCTCAACAGCAATTCTAACACTCTAATCCTCCTCCCCCTCCTCAAATGAACTCATATTTCAAGGAAAAAGTGTTAAATACTCTTAAGGGGTTGGAAAACAATACTCAATTACTCAATTCTCACTCTCAATTTATTAAAAAGCTTGAATCCCAAATGAGACAGTTAGCTAACGCCATTAATAGGAGAGTGAAAAGAATGCTTCAAAGCCTACCTATGAGCAATCCTATGAGTGAAAATCAAGTTGATGACCAAAATCGATAACATGTTCAGGCCATCACAACCCTAAGAATTACAAATTATTGGACAATCTGATTAGGGAAAACCAATGCACAACAAAAGAGTTCATAGTTGATCCATCTAATTCTAAGGGCGAGGAAGGGATCATTAATAAGGACCAAGGTTTTTCTTCTTCTTCACCTATTCTCATTTCCAAGGCACTTTATATGTCTAAAGCCTCATTTCCATCATGTTTGAAAGACTCATTCCTCTTTGTTAAAAAGGGAGCAAAAATGAATAATATGATTGAATTCTTTAAACAAGTGAAGATCAACTTTGTTACCCAAGGTTTGGACCTTAGAAGGGGGTGAATAAAGTCTAAGGCAATTTAAAATTATTCTTAATCCTTTAAACGAAATTTCAATTTTACTAATTAAAAAGGAAATGAATTATACAATTTTACACAAACAAAGTAAAACAATAGAGTAAAGAGAAGAGTAAAAGAATTAATCCCAACAATCTCTTTAGTCTAAGTTGGTATGAGTGGGAGGGTGTTGCTAAAAGAAAGAAAAAATTGCTTTGGAAAGTAGACTTGGATGCATAGTATAAGTTATCTTTGGGGGCTTCATCTCACGACTATCCACCTAGTCAACTTGTGAGATGAAGCCCCCTAAGATTATTTTTACTCAAGTGTATGAAAACAAGAGCAATGTTCTTGAATACCTGCAGCAGATATCAAGTTTGGTCCACCTACTCTATGTGGGCCCGTCTTCCATCAACTTTGATTTGGTATTAAAGGGGCCCTCACTTGAGTTGATTCCTATCAATGAACTGGTGGGCCTTAGGTAAGATATTATACCATGGCGGTCGGATGGTCGTCAAGGTGTAGCAACCTAATGAATGAAATACCAGAGGTACCGTATCAGTGTCCTTGTATATATATATATATATAACATATATAAGAGTGGGAGTTAACTTTGTTTCAAAATTGCTTTCTACCAATTGCAGCTAAGTTTCATTTTCTTTTGTCAATCATATTTCACACATCTCCATTTTTTACAACTTTTGGACACCTGACACTTAAAACTCTTTCTACTTTGTTTATATTTTACATATTTTTTTTATCAAGTGAGAGTTAGCTACCTACACACCAGGGCTTTCTCCCAGTGGTAGTATATCCCCTGCTTTAGGGGGGAGGTACCGAGTTTCATTCCCGAGAGAGTGGGAGTTTGTACATACTCTCCACCCGTCTAGTAACTGAACAGGTACTAACACTTAACCGGCGTTGCGGCCTAAACGTATATCTCGAACCAAAAAAAAAAGAGTTAGCTACTTGTCGTATAACAATCATCGAAAAACCTCCCTCTAAAACTTAATTTCGAAATTGTCATCTACCAATTTTTGCTAAGTTCCACTTTCTATTCTCCACCTTATTCCACATTCCTCCCTTTTTAGAACTCCGCAAGTGTCACGAACTTGTTTAGGTCCGAGAAGGCAAGAGAGAGAACTAGTATATTATTTATAAAGTAAGAAAGTAATGAAAAACTATCGATAGTAGGTACAATCGAGAGTTGGACCGTTGGATTTAATATCCAATGGTTCCATGTCTTCATGTGCTTTAAATGAGGGCCCACCTAATGTTTGAAACCATTGGATCTTGAATCCAACTGTCCAACTCTCGATAGTAGACACTATCGGGGAGTTTTAAATCACTTCCCTATAAAGTATAAAGGACTATCGTTAAATTACTCATCTATGATTGCCTTTACATGAGTGCACGTTCTTAGGCACCAGTTTCCCTTAGTCGTGCATTCCATTAACTGTAAGTATTTTAGTTGGTAGAGAAGGAAAGTCTTCAATTCCTTCTCTTATAAATGTGAGAGGGACATGCCCCTTATTCCATATCTATTCAATCCATTGAAGATGAAGTTCTCAGCAGCAGCAGTGACACTATTAGGGCTTGGGCTCATTTTAGTCAACCTGACTGGCTTCTGCTATGGTGCCCTGCAGGTAGGATTTTACAAGGGAAAATGCCTGACCGCAGATGTGGAGACCATTGTTGCAGGTGTCGTTCGCACTCGATTTGTCACTGACCAGACAATTGTGGCCGCGCTCCTCCGCTTACAGTTTCACGATTGCTTTGTCAAAGTAAGCACATTTATCTATCTCTAATATAACATTGGCATTGGGCCTGCATATCGGCCCAGACCGGATCAAGGCCTGCCCAATCCAGCTTGGAGCGATAATGGCCCAAATTCGGTCCTCAAAAACTCTTATAAATAAGCCGGCCTCAGGCCAAGATTATTCAAAAATAACAAAAACTCCGGCTCAAATCTAGCCCTTTGACACCCCTAAGCCCAATCTAAATCAAGGATAGACTGGACATAGATTTCAGTGGTTCAGATAACCCTGAGATGAGGACCAGCCCGGCGGCTCAAACTCAGATTCATAGGACTGGGTTTTGGGCCTAATGCTTGGTCTGGGCCTAGCGTAGGTAGACTGGACTGGCACCATATTGGCGCAGCCTGATGATCAATTCTATTCAAAACAACCTTTTATTTTGGTCAATTCAAAACAAGCTTAAAGTAATTAGTCTAGATGAACTCCAAACGTTTCACTAAAAAAAAAAGGGCCACCAAATGTTTTGAAAAGATTCATGATACAATGGATGTCTGGTACCCTAAAAATGTGGGTGGTAAGCAAAAGTTACAAATGATATTTGTTTTCCATACAGCATGAGCTTATATTATATTTTCTGTGTAATGTAAAGGGGTGCGACGCATCGATACTCCTAGATGGCACCTCGAGCGAGAAAACTGCACCTCCGAATCTTAGCGTGAGGGGTTACGATATCATCGACCAGGCAAAAGCAGCTGTAGAGAAAATCTGCCCTGGCGTTGTCTCTTGTGCGGATATTATCGCAATTGCTACCAGAGACGCCGTTTCCTTGGTATGTAATTCTATCTTTTTTTAATTTATTATTAATATGTTGAAGAAGATCATATTAAAATTATCAGAAAGATTAATGTTTAGTGTACATAGTGTTTTAGTGATATCTGTTTATATTCATGCAGAGTGGAGGATTGAAATACAGTGTACAAACTGGGAGAAGAGATGGCTTAATCTCCCTGGCAAGCAATGTGAATCTCCCATCCCCTTCGATATCCGTCTCTCAATCTGTTGCGGCATTTGCTCAGAAGCGTCTCAGTCCTACAGACATGGTTCTTCTGCTTGGTACTTAATATTTGCATCACTTTTTTTTTCCTTTTTTTTCTTTTTCTTATTAGAGAGGGTTTAAGCGTAACTGAGACAGTCTTAGGTCCGAGACCACCGAGACTGTTTAACATGGGATTTTAGGTGGGGCCATTTTCACATGGTGTGCCCTACCTGAAATCCCACACTGCACAGCACGGTTTCGGTGGTCTCAACCCTAAGACGATCTCAGAAGCATTTCCCTAAGCATAAATATTGTCAAAGGGGGAGCCAGGGGCAGCTGCCCCCTTAAACTTTTGGGGGAAAATATAAAGGCTATGTTATTTAATTATTTAGAGTAATAGTTTGCTCGGCATTGCGAGGAGCCAACTATTGCTTCTGGCTCTCATAAAGCCACCCCTTCAACAACCATGAATTTGGGCAATTTTTTTAAACCCTTTGGTTTATTTTTTATTTTATTTTTCTAAAAAAACAAGAGTAGATGGATGAACCTTAGGGGAGAGTAAATCTTAACCACAATTAAATAGAGTTGAAAGTGGGGAGCTGAGACGCTCATCGTCGCGTCACCGACCGAGGAGGTGATTATTTTTCAATTATTTAATAGGGCAGAGCCATGAGTAGTGGAGCTCGACAGTAGCCCCCTGAACTTTTTGAAAAGAAAAAATGGAGTGCTATCCAGAGTCTCTCTTCACTTTGTCCATTTTATTCTCGGCTTTTACAGCCGGTTAGAGCTTCAACATTCAAACCATCTTCTTTTTTATTTTTTACTGGTTGAAAAGGTAGTAGAGAAAAGTGAGGACACTTTTCGGCGGCCCGTAGAGAAATTGAGGCTAGCATTCTCTAAAAAATTTATACTTTGTAATTTAATTATTTTGTAAGGCATAACCATTGAACTTTTGATATTTTTTATAATTTGTTATTTAACATGAGGTAAGAGCATTCCTAGCAGCCTGGTGAGCCAAAACACTAAGGTGGCGTTTGGATTGGATTTTATTAGTGAAATGGCCCACGAACTTGGTCTTAGAAAAGAAAAACCAGGAACTACATTCTTGATCTCCTACCCCCTACACTCAGAATATTTCGTATTTGCCTAACCATTTTTCTATAAATCCATCAGCAATTAGCCAATCACTAACATTTTCAATTGACCATAGTGCATCCCAACTTACAACGAGCAATTACTTCTATGTGTTGTAGGTGGTCACACTGTTGGGATTACGCACTGTTCGTTCATCAAGAATCGTCTCTACAACTTCAACAATACGGGAAAACCCGACCCAACTATGGATACTTCGCTAGCCAAGGCATTGAGGCTCAGATGTCCTCAAAACTCAAATACAGACAACACGATTAATCTCGACCAGAACACTGCAAGTTCGCTTACTGTCGACAACTCTTACTACAAGCAATTATTGTTGAAAAAAGGAATTCTCCAAATCGACCAAGCGCTAACACTCGACCCATCAACAAATGCTACGGTTGTGTCGTTTGCTAGTGGCTCCAAATTCCCTGTCCAATTTGGAAATGCCATGGTTAAGTTGGGAGCTATCGAGGTCATTACCGACCCTGCCGATCGACAGGGAGAGATAAGGAGATCTTGTCGAGCAACTAACAAGGTGTCTATTTGATTAATCAAATTTGAATTTCTGCTTGTTTTGTTTGTTCGCAATCGTTGCAATTGTTTTTCATAACTAGTGAATTGTATGGAATAAGTATCGAAACATTTTTTCGATCCAAATATAATAAGAGATGTCTCAAGTTTTGTACTTTTTATTATTCAATGGGGGAAGAAATCTCTCAAGTTTTGTACTTTTTATTATTCAATGGGGGGCAAAGTCCGTAAAACTACAAAGAACAAAATCCGAGGGTCGGAATCCTGGTAACATCATTTTGAAGAAGAAGTTTTAGCCCTTCCAAAAGTTCCTTCAGGGTGGTCAGACCAAGATGAGAGTTTAACCCCATGAGTACCAGCTAGTCAGTAGCCATATTTCATTCTCAAAATGTGTAAATCAATCTACAATCCATGACTTAGCTAAAAGTTCTAGACACGCGAAAATCAGAGATGTCTCAGGTTTGATATAAGGAGGTGTAACACATTACTGGTGCAGGCAACCAGCGGTTGAAAAGAAAAAAGGTAAATAAATATGGAGATGCGGGGTATCGATCCCCGTACCTCTCGCATGCTAAGCGAGCGCTCTACCATCTGAGCTACATCCCCTGATAGAGCTGCTACATATTTACCAGGTATTAATCACTGCTCAGCTTACATCAGAACAATGAACCACCAATTAGTTCTTGCACAACCTTCCATTGGAAGAACAGTAGAGTGCTCATAGCAAGACCAGAGCTACTATTTTAAGAGAATGGTCTGGATCAAGTTAAAGCTCATGTTTCAATAGCCTATGCTTATCATGTACCATTTAGCAGGTGTTACTTGGAGATCAAAGGTCATAAAATTAGTCATAATGGATGATCATAGTCATCAATCAAATTTTTCCTTATGAAAAAAAAAACATCATCACCCCTAAAACAAATATGAGCAACACTATTGTCCACTTTCCGATTGTTTACAAGAAGACAAACAGTATGGCATTTTTTTTTTTAGGGGGGGGTAAGATTCACCACTTTTATTTTATCTTTTATTTTAAAGTAGGAAAGACTACCGGAGAGTTGACAACGGGAAAGTGGACATAGCATTGCTCAAAAAAGACTGATGGTTGTTAGCAAAAAAAGAAAAAGAAGAAAAAGGAACAATTCCAGTTCAAAATGCTCCAGGCTTGAACTCAAGAAAAGGGTTGATAAACCGAATACGCTAAGAATATTTTAAGTTCAATCTCAGTTGAAAAAAAAAACTTTATAATTTTTGTGTGGAACATATATCAAAAAAAAAGCCCCGAAAAATTAATGACTAATAAATCCAAATAGGGTCTGTAACAACCCGGATTTTGGAAGAAAATCCTAAGGCCAGGGATGACCTTTAATTAGGTATAATAAATTAAAGATTAAATATTAGGGCATCACTTCCCTAATAGAAATCCGCGGATTCTGAGATTTCATCGGTACTAAGTATTTACCGTTTGCCCCAATAGAAATTTTTGAAACTCGCACACCGAATGTCGGTCGGCCATTTGAACGACTGCCTGTCGTCTCGACTTTCTATCAACTCAAACCGCAAAACAACAGCGTGTTTAATGTCAAAAACCAAGAAATTTGTGAATTTTCTAGTTTTCTTCCGAACTTACTCTTTACTGTCAAAACTCAATATTTTTCCTAAATTTCGCATAGCGGGTGTCAGACTGCTCCTAATATGATCACCTGTGATATCGGCACTATTGCTCATCGCCTTGCAAAGTTACATGGCCGTATACGTAGAAAAGCTGATTAAGTCAACAAATCAACCATTGCATGTGGTGACACGTGTCATTTATTCTCTTATTCAGTTTCAGAATTCTGGAGCATATGTGTATGAGACTTCTAGAGAGAGAAAGTAGAGAGAGAGTAGAGAGAAGAAAGGCTAGAGAGAGAAAGTGGGAGTTAGCGAGAGTGACGAGCTACCCGAGGGGTTTTTGACGTCCTGATCTCAATTCCGACGTTCTTTTTTCTATACGAAGCCTACCTTTTCATATTAGAGGTAAAATCTCTTCCATCTTCTCTATATTCCTATTATATGCTATGATTATGACTTGTTCTTGATGATAGATGAACTTTTTGATATCCAATCAGACTCAAATTTTTAGCATAATACGATTATTCCAATTTTTAAATCATATCCAAATTTTAGACATTTATAATGGTTAGATTTTGTGATATGAATTTTTTTAATAAACCCCAGCATGCTTTTTGTAGGTGATACAATTTAATTTTGATGATAACAGAGACCCTTATCGATCTCAGATTATCTTCAAAATTTTATAATAATGCTATCACTTCTGTTTATGAAACATATCAAAATTTCAGACATTTCTGATGGTTAGATCTTAAGATATGAATTTGTAGATTAAACACTAGTATGCTGTTTATAAGTAACACAATAGGGTTTTGATGATTTCAGAGGAACTTACTGATCTCAGATCAGTCTCATATTTGTATCACAATAAAATCACCCTTATTTTTCAATCATATTACAATTTCAAATCTTTTTGACGGTTGGATCTTAGGATATGGATTTTTAGATTAAATACTAACATGATGTTTATAGATAACACAGTAGGGTTTTCATGATTTCAGAGGAACTTAATGATCTCAGATTTTTATCACAAAACAATCATCTTTATTTTTCAATCATATCCACATTTCAAATCTTTATAACAGTTAGATCATGATATATCATTTTTTTAATTCAACCCTATCTTGATACTTTTCGATAAAAAATGTAATGTTTTGATGATGATGAGGCACCTCTAATACTATGATCAACCTGAAATTTATACCACACTATTATCAACCCTGTTTCTGAATCATATCCAAATATTACATCAATTTGATTGCTGGATCTTTAATATAAGTTGTTAGTTGACATGCTTGTCATGGTATGTTGAAATTGGTTGTATACGATTGTATGTGGATAAAAGGGTCGGAGACCTGTTGTGATATGTGATGGATGAATTGGGAGGTGTGTGAATGGAGTAGAGGGGCGTAGCCCTTGGTTTCGGGTTGAATAGCTCGGAATTTAGGCTTGGCGACTAATCGTGTGATCAATCGGGAAGCGATTTGTTGATTTAGAATAATGTGTGTGTGTGATGTGATGATTATTTGGACATTTGTTAAGCAATGGAAATGTTCATTGGCCTGGGCTAGTTCCCCAACGAGATGGTATACTTCGGACTTGGTCCATGGGCACGAGGCCCAACTGTTTCAGTTATTCAAGCAAGGCTTGAAATAACTAGGGTTTGTCCTATGGTTCTGGTTAGAAAACTTAACATGAGTTAAGTAGGGTTGTGGTTCCTCTTTGTCTAGGTCTGGAGAAGCGGCGTCTGTATAGAGCTAGAGTTCCTTTGTGACTGATAGACGGGAGATGTCAGTCTGTCTGTGTGTAGATTGTTTGTGGTTCATCTTTGACTATGTCAGGAGAGACAGTGTCTGTTTAGAACCGGGGTTCCTCCGTGGCTGATAGTCGAGAGATGTTGGAGTCCTATTGAGTTTAAAGTGGTTAAACATCAGATATGTGTATAGACTGGGGTTCCTCTCTGGTTGGGTTAGGAAGATGGCGGCGTCGTGTCTATCAGGGTTTTTTCGTGGTGGAAAAGTAGGAGATGTCGGTGTCCCAATGGGGCCCGAGGTTCCTCAATTTACTTGCTAGAAGAGGACGGTAGACAGGATGGTTGGGGTTCCTTCGTGACTGATACTCAGAGAGATGACGACAGATACACAGTAGATGTTTGCAGTCAGTTGAGTTTGAGGAGAATGTCATTACCGGGTGATTGCACGAGTAATGTGTTGAGTCTTTGGATTTCAGGTTGTCTGGGTCGGTGCACTCAGAGTTTGTGTAGAATCTTCGGATTCTAGGTTGTCTAGGTCGGTGTACTCAGGTATTGTGTGGAATCTCAGATTTCAAGTTGTTTGGGTAGTAGTACTCAAGGTTTGATTGTGATCGGGTGAATACCCGGATTGTATGAGTGAGTCTAAAACGACTCAAGGTAAGATTGAGAAATGGGTAACATACCTAAACGTGTGTTGAAACTTCGGTCTTCGAAAATAAGAATTGTGTATGAGCTACGACCAATTAATAGATTCCAAGGGCTCGAAAAGGAATGTGATTGTGTGTTTGAGATATTAACTTGATATTGCGAACATTGTTAAATAAATGAACTTCATAACTGGAAAATAATAAGTGATTGAGTATCTCGGATATGGTGAAATAGCCATGTGTGACTTGGTGTCATGGTTCATTTATTATTGCTTTATTATACTGTAACACATAATTGAACAATATTATTATTTCGTTATTGATGTGTGTTATTTTGTGTAAAATAGTTTAGATGAATGATGTATTTTATTGGGTTTCATAGCTCACTGACGTTTTATGTCAACAGATTATGATGCTGCTATCCGGTTTCGAAAGAACGATTGAGGTTTATAAGGTCTACCGTAACGAGTAAATATAACATATTTGCTTATGATGAGTTATTGTGATGATCAGTTGTTATTGCTTATGTAAGCAGTTGATAAAAGTTCAAAATTTTCACATTTTCGTGAGCAAAGTCTTCCGATGTGTGGAAATGACGATCGGATACGCGTCTCGTAACATGTTTTCCCTAAGGCACAGGTTCGGGGTGTCACAGGGCCTCAGAAATCATAATTTCCTAAACAAATAACAAATTGAGTCCATAGAAATCATTCCAATCCTGGGAAGCGAACGCCGTTGTAGAAAATCCCTAAACCGCTTTATCAGCAATCCTATTGGAGCTACCCAAAAAACACATCTTTTGTTTTAGAACCACAATTAGTAATAATATGTGTTATTTCTCTCCTATCTAGCTGCTGGGTGCTGTTCTCATCTTCTGCTGGGCAGTTAAGTATGACTCAGTAAGATAGTATTGGTTTTTTTAAAAGTTTATAATGGTAGACGCAGTTCGATGGCGCCGCCGAGTACACTGAAGTTAAAGACGTCAAAAGCGAGGAGTATATCTTCAATCATGGAAGGCTCACAAATAAGGCTATCAATATAGACTAAAGCCCAATTTACTATCTAGCTTAATTACACGACCAAAGGAAGTTATGCAAACTTCGATTCGGTACAGTCCAACTATATTCGTACATATGTAGCGCCAGCAAGATAGGGCGTACGTACTCTATGTCATCAATTCCTTGAGCATGACGGGACGGAACCTTATGGCACATTAACGTAACCTTAGGCCTTGTGTTTAGATGTTACTTTACCTCCTTAACCAAAAGAGGAACCTAAAAGAGTGTACAAAAAGTCTCATATATTTTTGTCACAAGTAAATAACCTACTTTGTTTTACATTCCTGGGGAGTGCTTAATCACTCCTATAAAAGAACAACGAGAAACAAAGGCCCATCTCAAAAAGTTTATGACTCCTCCCTTCTTATAGGATGATTAATGATTAACACGATTAAGACTAGCTCCCCCTTACTTTGTGTTATAACAAGATTTTGGACGATTAACACGATTAAGACTAGCATCCCCCTTCCATTATGTTATAACAAGTTTTTTTGTGTCCCAAACCCTTCAAGGCATACTAGTCCCCTTCAGGTGTCTGCAGTGATCCACTCAAAATTTTCCCAATGGGGGGTAAGTCAAGGAGTGTGAGTTGAACACACGATCTAAGGGAGCAAACCCGGGATGCTAGCCAAACTGCAGCAACTTTTTAAGGAGCCTATCATGTATGTTTAGATAATAAAACTTGGTGTTAGAAAACTATAAAGCTTGCTTTATCAATAAAAGAGTTTGATAAGTAAAATATAATTAACCGCCTTTTATTATTAAGAAAGAAAAAGATACGTTGTTATTTTTCTCAATTATTTATTACAAAAACACAAATTTTTTTAACGAAGTTTTTCCAAAAAAAATGTATTTAAAAAAGTTTTTAAAACCATTTTCTCAAAAAGAAAAAAATGGCTTTGAAATTGTATAAAGTTTTAACACGAAGTTTTATTTAAACATCAAAACCTTTTTTTTTTTTGAAGAAACAAAACTGTATTGCTTGACCTTCTGATATGGAGGACTACCTTAGCTGGACACAGGTTATTTTCACAACCTGATGGCTCACAATTGAAAAGCTCTTCAGATTTAGATTTTGCAGCCAAAAAGGTGAATGATCACATTCAGTACCTGTTGGCTGCATGATCAACAGCAATTAAACCAACTACGAATCGTGGTAAGAAATAATGCTTCTACAGTTCAGAGATTGATTATTAGAGGAGAATGAATCCCTCTTAAGTCAAGTACAAGGTCTACAAAACTTTATCCCCACCATCAAGGAGGGGAACCGCTCTTCCTCCTTGTAATGCAGAGCATCTCTATTCAACCACAGCCAGCAGCTCGCTTGCTCGACAAAAGCAGTGCTTTGCATCTGTTCCCAAATCCACCTGCACACAACATATGCAAACACATCATAAGCAAAATACCAGTTTAGAAGCTGTGACACCAAAAAAAAAACCCTGATATCATTAGGTGCTGCTGGCCAGGACCACGCCTCAGGAAGTGGAGGTCCTGAGTTCTGAGTTTGATTCCATACCCCTTGTTAGCCACCCTCAAGGATTTATCCCTCCTTTCCTGGTATGTGTGGATTGGGGAGTTTGCATGTGCCCGGGGGATTTAATTGGGTGCTCTAAGAGCCCCGGACACTCTCGGTACCCAAAAAAAGTTTGGAACCAAATTTATTTAGTAACCAGCTTGGATACAGTTTTTGGATTTCTCATGTTTCACTCGGCCAACCTAGCCAACCAAATGATAATTTCACCAACTTAATAATATTTTTGCACAATTGGACTACCAACTCAGTACTTAGAGCCCACAAACAGCATTTGAATCAGAGGTGTTCTAAGAGTAGTTAAACATTAGTAACAATCCCCAAGAGTACACTTTACATTTTAAAGGCCCGGATAGGAGAAATTCAGCTGGATGAGATTTGGGTTTCAAGTGTATATATATCTTCAAGTGGACACACCTGCCTGTTGTGGCACCGGTAGAGTGTGTATCCCCTATTGTGGGTGATCCAGGTTCCATTGCCGGGGGAGTTTTTAAGACATGGACCGAAGAGGTATTTGTGTAATTGTATATAAAGTATGATCTACGGTCCGAATCTCTGCATAGCCGGATAAATGGTTCACATACTGGCATAGTCACCGTATTTTGCAACTTTTTAAAAACTCAAATTTCACAAATTAAACCTGAATCCCACAACTTCTTCGGAAAGTTGTAGGTGTGCCTTTCAAAAAGAAAAGTGAAAAGAAAAAACTAAAAAGCCTGTAATTTCCTAATGGGTTTAAAATAACATCCTAATATATTATGTCACTCTTTTAGCATCATAGCATGTACAATTGCGCAAAGCAGTATGTTATAAGCTTATTATGTATTAGTATTGCATTGTTTCGCTCAAAAAATATAGACAACATGGAATAATGTTTAATACATGAAAAATACTTTCTCATAATTTACTTAATTAATAACCTTTACTTTTTGTTCCAATTTCTTTTATTCTTTCCCAATTTTTGTCATTTCTTTCCTAACTTGTTTTACTTCCTGAATTCTGACTTGGTGACTTTGTGTGCAGGATAGTAAGACACCCAATTTGATGGTGCTGTCACCCACCACACATGCTCTACCCATAAAAATGAACCGTTTATATGGAATTACGGATAGGAATTCACTTTAATCATATGAAATGCTATAAGGTACCCTCCAATTTAAGTAGCACTACTTACCTCGTATGCATTGATGTCTGAGAAAAGAACCTGCAGAGGAGTAGAATCATCTTTTAGATGGTATAACCAACATGAAAATAAATATATGATCCGGCAAAAATGCCAAGAAGTCTACAATAAGCTCATAAACTCGGACAATATATGATTTCGAGGGACATTTGTTAGTCAATAGCCTAAACATGGGCTGCTATCAATGTTCATCTACAAGAATATTACCACACTCGATGCTTAATAATATGATCTCTTACCTTTTTCCCTGCCTCCACTTCTACAACTTCAGCACCAACAGACAAAATCTGCAAAATAAAAATAATGAATGTGATTAAATGTTCTCATTCGCATCCATTACGAAGAAAAAATAAACCTGTATGGTGCAAGTAAGCATGACGACATGTATTCGAGTTTTTCTCACCTCTCCCATTAAGTACCGCTCAAATTTAACAGCTGATTTGGGCAACAAAACTCCACCCGCTGATTTCTGCAGCACACAACATTTCCTTAATTAGATTGACAGCTTCCAGCAAGGAAGAAAATATATTTAGATGACAACAGATTAAATCACAAATTATATATTTTCATGACAACAAGGGATATAAGAAACACGACCAGGGAGGAGGGTATAGTATTGGCATCTTGATACCCAAAGAGTACAAGGAAAAAAGATCCAACCAAACAACGGGAGATCTTCCAGCCCAAAATGATCTAAACATCCAATATACCAGTGTTTTAAAACTCGGAAATTCCACTCGACTTGAGAACTTGGTCAAAACTCGACCAAGTCTTGATACCTAAAACTCTAAAAAAATATAACATTTTCTTAAAATTTGTCATATATGTAATTATATATATATATGGTAGAAATTGAAAATTAATGACAAAACATACCTAAAACGAGTGACATATATCTATATATATATATATTGTGTGTGTGTTAAAATTATAAAAAGAGAGAGGGTTAATGAGAGAGATTGAGAGGGCGTGACAGAGATGCAGGGATCAGAGAGAGGGACAAGAGAAATAGAGGAGAGAGAGAATGAGAGGGATGTAGGGAATAGAGAGAGAGACAGGGGGAGGGATGAGAGTGTGTGTGTGAGGGAGAAGAGAGAGAGATTTACTGATCAGAGGGAGAGAGAGTACCTATTGGCTGGGAGAGAGGGAGGGAGCCTCAACCTCCTCCCTCGTCTTATTCCCGCTTTGCCTTCGAATGGGAGCCCTAATCCCTCCTTCCCTTTTTATATATTTCAAATGAATGATCTTCCTTTACAAGACTTGGTTTAGTTAGCCGAGTCGATCGGCTGACTTGATTGAGTAACTCATCAAAATCGATTGGTGGGTTTGGAGGCGACTAGGCTCGAGAACTTGTCAAATCGAGTTGACTCGATGAGTTATAAAACAATACAATATACTTCCTTTTCTCTCGACAGTTCATATATATCTATCCATCCAAAGAATGCGGTACACTACGTCAAATTTTTTGCCTAATAGATCTCTACTGTGGGATGTACCCAAGCATGATGTGTTCCATTTCCTTGGATGAGGATTTGTTTGATCCCTTCTTTTATTTTTTCCCTTTTTGATTAAACAACAGTTTTTACTAAACAGAAGAATAAGGAAGTAAAATGCCTAATTACATAAAGAGGCACTTATTATTCTCTTTCTAGCTGATGTCTAAGAATATACCGAATAGAAAGTTCTAGATTTCACACGATCTAGTCAATACTTTTTGGGATAAGGATCCAAACTATTTCTTGATGTTCAATGCATAGTTGCAGGGAAGCTATGTACAAGGTGGGAAGATCGCTTCCCAAGAAGCTCGTTTCCCAGACTCGCTTCCACTATGTCTCATTTAGTGATAAAGGGGGCTATGTAGGAAGTGATTGGACGAACCTGAGTCTAAAGCCTAGGATGTAGATCTTGAGCAAGTATTGTTGGGTTGAAATCTAAGGCACCTAATTCTCCACAAATATTTCATGTAAGATAAAATTAAAGGCATGACTGGTCATCCTAGCAAGGACTTGCTGAGGTAGTACACGACGCATTCCTTCCCGATTATATAACCAAAGGGAATATGTCGCGCCTAAAATCATCCCAAGCACTGCTAATGTGGCTACTAAGCTATTTCTTTGGAAAACTCCTACTGAGATGGGAAATTACCCGATAAAGTTGCTAGTACCAGGTGAACTCATATTGGCCAAAGTGGAAGAGAAGGAAATGGTAGGGAGATTCAACATGCGTCCGACTGCTCGGTGAGAATTCAGAAGCGGGAGAGGGCTTTAGCACTCACTTCTGTATGCCTCCGGGGCAGTGAAAAAGACTTTCAAGAGCAGGTCTTCTATAACGCTTCGAATCCCACCAGAAGCAGGATTTGTAACCTATTGGGGATCAGCAGTGCGCCTGATGAGGACAAACAACTAATCTCTCTGGGCATCCCTTTGACTGGGAAATGTCATAGTTTTATGAGGTAAGAGCGCTCAATGTCATTTTTTCTAATATAAGATGGAGGATCAATCTTGTCGTCTCCCCCATCGACTTGCCTATGTCCTTCTGTAGCACCAGATTTCAACGTTGAAGGAAAAGCTAGACCAATCCGGTTTTTGGATTTGTGGCGGGAGGCAGTTCGATGGAAAAGAACATGGTGTTGCGATCCTCTACAGTACCAGGTGACGCGGGATCGCTGCTTCCAGAAAACTTCTTATAGGTATAAAAGTGGAGGCCAGGCAAGGTTTCCTTGTGGAGATTATGCTTGTGATTAAGATCCTATCCAACCTGGCCCAAATACAACTCCGACCCAATGGGATTGGCAACTGGGTGGGCGGTACTAAAGCCAATACCAAGACTACGTCTTTCTCAGGAAGTGCAACAAGTACTTGAGGAATTTGGGGATATCATGCCCCACGAGTTAGTTGCCAAAGTGCCCCCTAGGAGGGCAGTCTACCAAAAGATCGAGTTGGAGCCTGGAGCCAAACCCCTTGCATTGGCTGGGTTTAGCAGATGGCCCCTCCGGAGTTGGTTGAGCTTATGAAAGAATTTCAGGAACTCATTGAGGCCTATTATTTATATTCCAGCCTCCAAGGCACCATGAAGAAGCATGAATATAACGGGAATGAGGTGCATATATCTCATCTCTCGCTTCCTATTTCCTAAGGATTTTTTGAGCCTCGTTTCTCGCTTTCACATTGCTTCTCATTTTCGCTTCTCGCTTTGGTAACTATGGTTCAATGCAATATACTAATCTTAATTATTTTTATTTCAAAAGCCCAAAAACCAAACAATCTCAACCAAAAGTTCAGCTAAGTCCCAAGCTGACTCAGGATCCGACCTATTAAAAATTATTGCGAGGACAGGTTTTTACATGGCTCTCAACCTGAAAATAGAGACTGTACTCTTATAAATCCCCTCAAATCTTCTTCACCATTATAAAAAAGAAATCCAGAATAATCATAATTTCGGAAGAATAGCATGGAAAAGTAATCCTATAAAGCATATAAAAGGACATTTTAAAAAAGGTTCTTTTGGGAGATTCCACATAAATCTGCTCAAAACCAGGGGAAAAAAAGATAGTAGTGAGAACAGAAGCAGTAACAATATTTACCTGAGGCAGCTCCTCCAGACGAATCAAGACTCTATCGGCTTGAGGAAAAACCTGTACCAAAAGAGCATGAACTTCAAAGAACATAAAATGGAAATCCAGAAACAACATAATAAATTAAACGAAAGAAAATCATAGAGACCCGGAAATCAAATTAGGAAAAAAAATTTAGAAAATAAAAACCTTGGTGGGTTCCCATATCTTCGCCACAGCATTGATTCTCAAAGTACTCCTTGGCAAACCTGTTGAAGACCCAGATCGCAAAATTAGTTTTTTTTTTTTTAAAATAGCTGAAATGAAATGAAAGATAATCTAATGGAAGGAGATGAAGCTTCAGAGAGAGATAAAAGACCTGGAGATCTCTGGTTAGAGAAGGAAGGGATGTTGTTCTTGTGTGAAGAGAAGGGTTTTGCTACTGTGATGAAACTAGACGCCATGGATAAGGTGAGAGAGAGAGAGAGCGGTCGGAGAAACCGAGAAGGTTGGAGAATTTATCCTCTTGTTGTAGATCGGGTGTCAACGGGCCGGACCGGGTTCGGTCCAACCCCGATTAATGATGAAGAAAGAAAGAAAAAGATTGTTTTGGGTTTTAATAATCGGGCCTTATTGGCCCGGCCCAGCCAGGCCAAGCTAATGACAAATACTAGCCTCTCCTTGTCTCCTTGTTACCTCGAGAACCGGTAATAGCCATAACTTCTCTTTTTAAAAATGGACTTTGCTATTGAGACCGTCTAAGGGCCGAGACCTCCCATCCGATCATGAGATTTCAGGTGGGGCCTCTTCATATGGTGGGTCCTGCTTAAAATCACGTGCTCGGGTGCGAGGTCTTGGTGGTCTCAGCCCTAACGTGATCTCAATAGCATTTCCCTTTTAAATTTTTGTTTTTTTAACTTGTTCAAGGGTAGCAACACCAGTGTTGCACTGCACCCACTCTGCGTCTTTGGAAAAAATTTGACTTGTGCAGCTAAGACTAAGCACTCCTCATAATCTACTAAGCCTTAACACATCCAACCATTCAACTGGGCAGCTGATTGATAGTAGGGGTGTCAATGAGCCGAGCTGGGCATTGCTCAGGCTCGGCTCGTTGGATTTTTGATGTTGCTTAGGCTTAGCTCGAGCTGGGCATTGCTTAGGCTCGGCTCATTGGATTTTTGATGTTGCTCGAGTTCGAAAAGTTCAGCTCGGGTCGTCCACAAATCATCGAGCTCACGTTAAACTCTATTTTTTTTAAAAAAAAGTATAGTGAGGACGATATTCTAACAATTAAGGAATTAAATAGTAGGGTACAAAGAAAAGGAAAAATAAAATAATGTTTTCACTAACTTGATGAACATTTCATGTTCTTAATTAAAAAAACTTATTTAATTTTCTTATACTTTTTAATGTAACACTCAATATTAGTAGGGGTATAACTGTACATGGGTAAGCATTGAAATAATTAAGCTGAGCTACCTCTTACTTGAGCTCAGCTCGTTATCTAAACAAGTTCACTCACTTAGCTCGACTCGGCTCGGCTCGATGAGTTTTTTAATCCTCGTTTCGAGCCGAGTCAAGCTGGCTCGACTCAGTGACAGCCCTAATTGACACCCTTGGTTATGGAAGCAAATCTTCTATGACATTTCCCATGGCATTAATGTTTAAGAGCTAGGATTTCTTTTTAAGGCATGGTTTTGTATGGATTTAATGGTTGTAAAAAAAAATCCTGACGTTTAAACACTCATGCCACTGGGAATGCCATAAAATCGTCCCCTTGTTTTCGGCATCAATACAAAATAGTGGCTCCGATCACACCAACGTACATTTTTTAAAACTATACATCAAAATTACTAGATCCGCATTATTAATTTCTATGCGCCTTACTCTTCCTCTAAATTCTATGCGCCATCCTCTTCCTCCCAAAAATCACAGCTAAGACACCATTTTCTTCATCTCTTGTCTTCGACCAAAGACCCTGGTAACCCCACCTATATGATACCCTTCTCAAAATCTCATTTAACTACAATTGCTTAAATCACTAGCAGATTCTAGAAGAAGCCACATATGTCCACTCCAATTCCCTTTGTAGAGATTAGCTTTTAAATTGGAGATTTACATTACCTATCTCTCTTGTAACCTCCCTCTCAGTATCTCTTCTTCTGTTTGTTTCCTTGCTTGAGTTCTAGAGAAGGGTCTCAGACGACTGGAAATGGAGATTGATGATTAATAATGTTATTAGCCCCCTGGAAGACTACTTGGTACTGTGGAAGGAAATCCGTAGGGATAAATGCAACATAGTTTTTCAACACATGTTTAGAGAGAATAACCAGATTACTGATTTCTTTTCTTCAAAGAAGCATGCAAGAGTTTAAATGGTAAGATAGTAAGATTTCCAGAGATTTAAAAAATCTCCCGTCCTCTATTTAGGTAGGGTAGGGCTGTATTCGGGCCGGGCTTGGCCAAGCCCGGCTCGGCTTGAAAGAATTTTTTCTAGGCTTTGGTTCGGCCCGAAATCAAGCTCGAAAAATCGGCCCGAAGCTCAGCCCGAATTCAAAAGCTTGGCTCAGCCCGAATTGATTCAAGCTCAAGCCGGGCTTGGCTTGGCTCGAGCTCGGCTTGAATATATATATTTTTTAAATAATAATATTTATATTATTTATATATATAATAATGATATATATAAATAATATTTTTTATTTTTTAATAATATTCGAGCCGAGCCAAGTTCGGGCCGAATCGAACCTCAATCGAGCCGGGCTTCGAGCCGAGCCACACAGGGGTTGACCCGAGCTCAGCTTGATTGATTTTTCAGGCTTTTTTTTAGGCTTGGCTTGGCCCGTTCGAGCCTAAAATTCGGGCCGAGCCGGGCCGAGCTGAGCAGCACCAACGGGCCGATCGGGCTTTGTGCAGCCCTAATTTAGGGTATGGTTTGCATGGATAGATCTACTCGTTTTAATATTAGAGTTGAATGTATCGGTTGTTTCTTTTGGGTTAGAGGTAAGGTTTTATGTCCTCCTCCTTGAATTGTAATTTCCTTATTTCACTAATAAACATGTAGGGGTCTGTCTAACCTCCTCCCCTTGTAGGTGCTTCCTAAAAAAAAGATGCACAAAACCATGGCGAGTGTCAAACTCCACCCGTCGACTCCAAAGAAGAAATCAAGGGAAAAGGCGAAACCCATCAAAGAAGGTGTATTTCCAGGCAAGGGTTGTTGATCTTTAGATAGGAGATGAGAGGGAAGAAGATGTGTACATGTGTAAGTTAGTAATATTAAGTTTGGTGTATAACATTAGTGAATATTGGTGGGCTTTCAGCAGCATCCTATACAATAAGGATGAAATTGGCCAATTCGTTTAGAACATGAGGAGCGATGGGTTCGGACCCTTAAAACATCCAGTTTTACACTACGGCTCCCTTTGTTGGCACATCAATGATTTTACAACGTAAATCGTTGTAAAAGCTTTTACAGTAAAAGATAAAATTTCTACTTATTTTTGGTTGATTGGTTGCATTCTTGAAAATAAGGTAGAAAAATTATTTATGTTACTTACTTGTGTGACAAATTTTTTTAAAAACCTTAAGAGGGGTACTTTTGTAATTTTATTATTTAAAGAGACAGAAATGACATACGGTTTTTTAAAATAGAAGTTATTTTTCCTAAAAGTTGCTCTTTTTCCGTAAAACATTTTACTTATGAATGATTTTACGTGCAAACAAACCAAAGATGACATTTTATGTGGATTTGGTTTGTTTTCTCCTATTTTAAATCGAAACAGATGGAGCATACAAATTTGAAAATCCGAAATAGATATCAAACCGTTCAAGAGGCCATTCAACTCCGTATTTTAGTGTTGCACTTTGTAGCAAGTGTATAACTTTTGGCAAATTTCTCTATTGAATTTGGATCAATTGTTTCAAGTTGACACTATAAAGTTAAATATGATTCTTGAAAAATAGAATGACGGAATAGGATTTGTGCTGTTGACCATTGATAATTGAGCGATTCCCGTCGCGTCTAAACTAACTCAACCAGACCTTGATAACTGAGCAACACAGTTATGCCGCAATTAGGATAGGGAGAGTTGTACCTGTGAGCCTGCTGTCCCAGATAGGCACCGAGTTTTCCCATCAGCTCACTGTTCCTTAGAGCTACCAGCTCTTCCTAAAAGCCTGCGAGCTCAGAGAGTCACTTGGTATCTCTAGGAGCTAGCTCTCGCCCAAGAGGAACTTGAATTACCCATGAGCCTGCTCTACCATAACACCACCCATTCTTCCCACGAGACAAATAGAATCCAATTTAAATCCTAACAAGAGCTCTTGGGGAGAGCGGGTGGCACTTAGGAGAGCAGGCTCTTAGGAAGAACATGTGACTCTCAGGGAGAACAGGCTCGGTAGCATTCTCAGCTCAGTGTTTGATAGTGGAGAAAATCCTGTATAATGTGATCATCATCTATAGCGGAGCTCTTGAGTCCCTTTTTACCTGCGGACATGGTCACTAATGTGACGAATCACATAAATCTTGTGCTGCTGTTGTGTTCTTGCTTCTCTCTTAACTCTTTTATATATACTTCAAAGAAATTCTATCCACTGCATATTGCTATTATCATAAGACTGTACATTGTATCAACAGTAATGGAACTCTTGAATTCCTCTTTCTATATTAACTGGTGTATGCAACGGGGTGATCTGAGTTTCCAACTACATATCAGTGAAAAAGAATGAGTTAGTGCAAGTTCAAGGCTCTAAAAACTCAAGAGGAAGGTCAAAAAAGAACGTAGACGGAGTTTGTGAGAAATGATGTGACATTTTAACACACGCCCTAACTGAAGATATGGCGCTTGATAGGTTAGATGACTGAGCAAGATTCATGTTGCCAATGCCAAATAGTTGGGATAAGGCGTTGATGAAGGAGAAATAAGAAGAGAGTAATCATGATTCCTGTAAAATTTTCTGATTTTTTGACTCAGATAGTTTTGAATTATATCTACATCAATTAATTGGCCTTATCCTGCAATAAGGTTTTTTCACCTTCTTCAATACTAAAGGGAAGGATCATTCTACTCCACCTATTTGATGCCTATCATATCTTCATCTTCTTTCAACTTACTGGAACGCCTTAAAATGCTCTCGAAGGTATTGGCCTAGAGATGGATTAATCCTCAGTAATTGAGGCCATCAATCAACATTAACCTCAACTTGAGATTGAGACAAACAGACTTGTACCGAGTTATTGAGCCCGAGAAAAGAAGTTCTGAGAACACAAAGTGGGAATTAAACATGGTGTGCTTTATTTAATAATGACTAGATCATTCCACATCTGTCTTGAAGATGGTAGAAGAGGGATCAAGCAGAAAAGAAGGTGCTTCAGTGTAACCTTATTCCTTGCAGTGGAAGACAGAAGAACAGCTTATTCGTATACAATAATTAAACATGGTACTAAGCTCTCAAATTTTCTTGTATTTTAGCCGAAAGATTTACAAAATAACCTCTAGAAAGCCATTCATTTTACTTGCTGTCATCTTATAGCAGATCTCTTCAGTGACAAAAGGCTGTCCAAATCTGTCATCCTTCCACTGTCAGTCTGAGGTGGTCCAAAGACCTCCCAGAAGCGAAGAGTCTCATCTGCCCCGGCCGATACCACAGTTAATCCATCTGGGCTCTGCAAGAATCAATGACATCATCGATAAAAAAAGAGAAAAGAATCAATAAGACATCTAAGCATTCACCATTGACTAAGCTAGCTTTGAGTTTATACTCAATATGCATAGTTACCAAGTTGGGGTTTGAGAATTATTCATCTAAGGAAAATTTCGGATTTTTTTTTACAAAATTCGGAAATAAATCGGAAAAATGTTGGGCAAGATATGAAAAAATATAAAATAATTTTTTTATTATGACATTGATATCTAATATATATATTAGATATTTATCCAAAACTTTTTCAAAAAGTAGTCAATAATTCGTGTTTAATTCGCAAAATTGGTGTCTTTTTGAAAAAGTCATGTTTTTTTTTTAAAAAAAAATTAAATCGCAAATACTTCGTGGATTAATCGTTCGATGGAAAAATCGCATGCTATTTGGGACTTTTTTTAAAAATTGGATAACTTTGTTACAATGTTTATATCAGTTTTCCTATTTTCTGAGAAATTATACTTCTCCCAAATCTATTATCATTTCAAGCTCACAAACCTGGGTAAGGTGAAGGACTCTGGATGCATGGCGTCTTAGCTCTCCAACTTTAGACATGGAAGGGTATCTCCACAAGCACAGCTGGTTTTGGTGCTGGCTTGGACTGAACCCATGTCCACTCAAGATCTCCTTGTGATGCCTGTTCCACTCCAATCCACAAACCTGTGTAGGTAACACCACATGAAGAAAATAATAGATGATGGATAAACCAAACCAAACCAAACAATAGATATACATGCTTGAAATGGTGGGATTAACTTGTTAATACTATTAAGAGGAATCAGATGAGAATCTAATACCATTTACTCAATGGTAGAAAGATACTAGTATCTTGATAAATGACCATTCCATTTGCGTCATGGTAAAAGCTTACATAGATACCCTCACAAGGAAGCAAGAGAAGAAGAACAAATATACTAGGAAGGAAAATAGTAAGCCTTGCCTGTCCTTTGGTATCTAAACTGTTTATGCACTTTCCAGTTTGCAAATTCCATATCTTAATACACCGATCCGACGTCCCACCTCCAGAAGCCAGTATATCGTCTTGATATGGACACCATGCAAGGGCCTTGACCGCTGCACGATGGTCATTGAACTGGTGCAAGAAACGGGATGAGCTCATTTTGGAAGCTTCCCATATGTGAATGACATTGTCATTGCCGCCACTCGCCAATAGATTTCCTCTGCTTGACCATTTCAGACCGCACAGCTCTTGAGTGTGTGCTCGTATACAGGAGATTAAGCTGTTTCCCGCTCTAACTGTCAATGAGCTAGAAATTAAATTCCCATTTCCATGATTTTCAAATGTTAAGAGTAAATGGAGATAGAGCAGTTTTAAGTGTGAGTACCGTCGTGATTGATGATGGATTTGTCATGACTCCCTGATGTTAGAAGGTGCCCATTCCATGAAAGGGTTCCCACCCTCTTCTGATGCCCTTCTAGGCTTCTAACCTTTGAAATAGATTACAAAAATGAAATGGATTGGAAAACTTAACAGTTTATAGAATCGAAGCAATAACAAGGATATTTCTACTGGAGCATCTTTCACAATCCCTGGAGAGATAGTTCATTAATACTCTAATAGACTGAGGAATATATAATTCGGCTCATTCACATACAGATCATTCGTCATATATTTTATTCCTATTCCATCCATAAATCCATTTTCTTCCTTGGTTAATTGCTTCCTTGGTTAAGGAGTTTTGGTTTTATGTCCCCCCTTTTGTCTTTCTTGTTATTTCCAACATTCTATCTAATAAACCTGTCTCTACTAGGCAGCTTTTATTTTAAAAGATTTCTCCCTATGAGTTCCATGAGTGAGTTCTTACTGTTACTACCCCACTTTCGAAGTCTCCCTTATCAAGTTAAAAATAAGAGATATGGACAAAAGATGAAGTGGTTAATACCAGTTGGGACGTCTCGGCATCCCAGAGCTGAAGTTTTGAGCAGGTGTGCCCAACAGCCACCGTTTTCGCATCCTCTGACCAGGCTACACTTGAAGGATAGTTATCCTCACCATCTACTCGCACCAATTTCTGAGTGTCACTATTTTCAGCATTCCACAGGTATAACTCTGAGCCCAAAGCAACGGCAAGAATATTGTTTTTCCCCCAATCCATGAGATTCAGGTAGAAGTCATCCTTGAGTTTTGGTGCATCCAGAACCCGTGCCTCTGTCTGTGCACAACCACACACCAGGAATTAAACAACAAACGACATAAATCCGCTATAACTAGACTTGATGAAATCTAAATTTTAAAAATGGGGAATCAATAGCAATGTAAAAGATGATGCCAAAAGATTGGCTGTGCCAGATTAAAACTAGTAGACATCAATTAAGTCCTATTCTCGGAACACGGCCGGCCCATTAAAGCTACTAACACAATCCTGTGACGTACTAGGGGATCTCCCAAGAGGACTAAAACAAATTATAAAAATACCCCAACCTTTTGAAAATTACTAAAAATACCCGACTCAACCAAATAGCTTACCTAGATCTTTGATTCTAGACCTACCTTATCCATTAAATCTAGGGTTCCAACTTTCCCTTAGAATCTAAATAGGTAGAAACTGTTGCTTTAGCTCTTTTCCATTATTCATTTTCAGGATTTTCCTAATTTAAAATGGTGTAAAATTCCATATTCACTTCATGCTACTAATCACCAATTTATCTGCTTCTCCTTCAAAATTCCAAAGTCTAGAAAAACTGCCAGCATAGTCTCAATCTGCCCCTCAATTACAGAGTTCTCATAAGCTCACCAAGCAAATTTAAACAACTCCAAGAGAAATCCAGACCTAGGGCTCTGATTTTTAAGAGAAGTTTAAATGTATAGAAGAGTCTCCAAAATAACAAGAAGAACATATTAAGAAAACAGCAAAGAGGGTACCTTGGGCAAGCGTCGAAGTTGCTTGCTATTTCTCACCTCCTCCACCCCATCCTGCCGCATCTCATCGATAAGACGAATAGATTTTCTACAAGATTTAGGGCTCCCCCTGAAAACCAGCATCCTGAAAGGCCTGCCTTCAGAATCCAAAGTCAAATTCTCCTCCAACTTCCTCCTATACTCTTCCTGCCACAAACAAGAAAACCCAAGATACCCATTTAGGAAATCTGAAAGAAAACACAAACCAATCTCTCAGAATTCAAGAACCCAATGAGAGGAAGACGAGAAGAACATTAAACTTCGAATTTCCGCCTTCTTTTGTTTTGCTTGTCAACAAGCTATGGGCTTGATCAAGATCCATCAAACTTCTATTGGGTATGAATCGATCTCCCTTGCAAACCAAAATGAAGAACACAACAGCAATTCGGTCATCACAAACGTAAAACCCCAGAAAAAAAATCAAAGAGAAAGAACTTGAAAACGAAAATGGGGAAGATCAAAAACAAAGAAATTAAAAGATCAATACCGGAAAATCGTATTGGATGGGACTACTCAAGAGACGGGTCGGAGAATACCAATCCAACTCAAGCCTCCACATGGTAACTGTGATGGATCGGCGGGCACCGATCGAGAAACCTAACGAAATTGAATCTCTTCTTTGGAACTGAGAACAGGAACAATGTTCTTTGAACTGTGAAGAGCTCTGCGATTCAGATGGTCTTTTTCCCGCCAGAAAATCTTTACATTATATAACGGTAAGTGTCCGTTAGTTGATGATCACTAACCGTCGTGCCTTTTGTTTTGGAGACATACATGATAGGATACTCCCTGTACTATTACACTAATACTACTACGGGTCCCTTCCATAATCCATACAAATCAAACCGGCGTATTCGGTTAATTCTCGGGTTGGGTAACGGGTAGGAAAACCACAACCTAAACCCGTATGTCTAAATCGTTAAAAGCAAATAAAAGTAATTTTATGCTAACTTATAATAATATTTAAAGTTGAATTTAATGTTAATAAAATATATTAAGTCCATATTTGTCTATATATGTTTATTAAAAAACAAGTGTTATGATTTGTTTCTTCTGGGAGTCAAACCTAAACCCGACAAATAAAAATGGGCCAAAAAGACTAAATTCTTGCCCAATCTAGCGATCTGAAAGGTGAAACTGAATACGTCGAGCTCACTTACTTTAGTGTTAGTGATACTAAGTAAGTATTTTTTTTTTTGGGATGAAGAGATGATAATATCATTCATCACAATTTTGAAATACAAAATGGGAGCTTATCATCCCGGGCATACTAGGGTGATCCCCAGAGAGCCTGATAAGAATTCAAAAGGCCAATGCTTTGAATAAGAGCTTCTTGAGCGGCTTCATGGGCTTCAAAATTAAAGATACAGGGGATAAAATTAAAAACCACCCTTCGACGTAACTGCTGAATATCCTCCATCAGAGTACTTATATCCCAGTGAGGAAGAGGGGCGGGCAGTAGCATTTAGACAATCAATGGACCCCTTAAACTGCTGCAGCTTGCCTATAGTCACTATGGGATCCGGCAACAAACCATGAAAGACCACATCATTCCGTAATTTCCAAATGAACCATAGGGTAACATTAGAACACTCCTTTCACTATCTTGAGGATGCCTCATCCACTGTATATACCCACCATTGGGCGAATGTCACCCTTGATGTAGAAGGAAGCTTTAACGAGTAGATAGAACCAAACCAAATGCTTCGGGAACAATCACACTCCAAAAATAAAATAAATGGGGTGATAGTTTCAGGATACATTGCATAGAGGACAGTCCTCTAGCACCCGAACTTTCCTACATTTCAAGTTCATCGCAACAACAATCCCATTTTGACACGTTACAATAGCAGGGAAAAAAAAACTTAAAAAAGTTATTGACCAAGTCTACAACAATTTACCGAGGAAAAAAACATAACCTGAAACGATATAAAAGAGATAAGTGGGTTTGTTCGGGTTGAGGGTTCTTAGACGGGTTTGGCCCTGCATTTAGCAACCCGTTTATAAACGGGTCGGATTAGGGTATTCAAAGATTCAAAAATGGCTCTAAAATGATCATACCAGTTATGGTTCCACCTATAATTTTTGACGTTCAATGAAGATGTTGCACAAATCCTATATTACTTTGCTTCCTATAGTGCCAACCTACAAATCTAAATTTTTTTTATTTGTCCCCCAACGTGGACTTGTCGGAGTTTTGATTGAAAGTTTTAGGAAAATGCTTAACTTATTACTACCGCACATTAGACTATGTAGTCTAATGTGCAGCCCTTATTGGTCCATGTCCCCCTTTTTACTACACATCAACTGTAGTTAAGATTCACTAATTCCTAAGGTTAAGCAATCAAACCTTAGTTTAATTTTAATTTTCTTATGCTTAACCATTGTTAAAAGAGTGTTAAAAGGGACACATGGCGTTAAAAGGGACACAAAACTTCAATAATTTCTCGATCCCTTTTTACATTTGATCTTCAATTTCGGGACAAAATCATTTTGGCAACTGCTTCGCAAGAATTGGGCCAGGTTTTATATTTAGTTTATGGGTTATTAACTTGGCTGGCATTTTCTCATATGTTCATGCAAACACATCTTTGTACTCTTCGTAATAATTTATTAACGACTTCTTCTATTCGAAGCTTAACTTTGAATTGACCGCAGTCTTGTTGAGAATCACTCACATTAATCTCTTCTAATCTTCTTGCACAACTTGACACCATCTTGCAATTGATCTAGTGCCTCAGAAACTTCAAATTTTTTTCTTCTGCCTGACATGATAATGATTTCCGTCATCTGGTGCTGGCTCTGACTTGACTATCTTCATCCTCATATCGGGAAAGAAATCCCGTCTGTTTGAATTCCCTCAGCTTCCTTTCTCGTTCGGGCTTCTTCAGGTACCTATTGAGTTGCAGTGAAGGGAGTCCAAAGTGGGAGATGTTCATTTGTATATTGCTTATGCTTACCAACTTATGAACGGGAAGAGGTTTGTGGAGACTGAACTGTTGAAGTTTGCTTCACCTATCAATCTCTTCTTGTTTTTAGGTTTACAATATATGTGTAGTGATTTCTTTTCCCTTCTGCTCTGATTCATTTATGTCTCTCTCATCAACACCTATACTCCTATAACAAAGGATTTCTGGCCATTGACATTACCAGTAGATTGACACTACTTTGCTTGAAAACTTTTGGCAATCCCCAACTAGTTTACTTATAAAGCCTTGATTGGAGTTCTTGGCTTTTTTGACATGCAATGGGTATCTCTACAGAATCTTATGTATCGGAAGCCCTCAATCCGGGAAGTGCTATTCTTTGGCATATGATTCCCAGTAAAATTTGTTGGAGCATTTGGAAGATAAAATAGGAGAAAATCAAGATTAATTTTTCACTACTAAGAAAAAAAACGAAAGGAATCAGTATAAACAACCTACCTCAATGGCGTAATTGCAGAAAGATCATGCGGGATCCTAATTTCACTGAATTAGTTGGTCTATAAAGGATCAATAAACACTCAACAATACCCAAATAAAACAAATAATGAGCATTTATTTGCTTGAATAAAATGACAACATATACACAGAGTGATTAAAATGTGTGATTATAAAAGACATGAGGAAAGTGATTGCCTCTGTCCCGTCTGCGGCCGTAAAGAACGAACTCAGTATACATTTCAATAATGTTCCTTGAAGACCGGGCTGAGCCATGGGTAACTAGATCCTCTTCTGACCAGATTAAACCTTCGTGTTAAATGCGTCACTCAATCTTCGTTCGCCAGAGGGTCTGTAAGCCGGTTGAGCAAGTGACGACAAAAAATCTGTTCGCCATCAGAGATATGCAAGGTAAATAAGTAAATAACACTGGGAAGTCCTGTCATAACTTTGAATGTTGCCTCCAAGGGCACCCGCCTTCAATTGCCTGTTCCAAAACGTCTTCCATCCGCTTTGCAAGCACAATCTGTCAATAAAACAAGTAAAGACACAAGGTTTAAAGTTCTGTCAAGTTGCCGTTGCTATTGTAACTCATTCGCAGGAAGGTCAAGTACCCGTATGAATTAACCAAAAACTGGTTTGATTGTATAAATTCATATATATCAAATTTAGGAAATCTAAGATCCTGGTCGACTACCCACAAAGGATGTCCTACCATCTTTTTTTCTTTTTTCAAATACCTACCTCCTCAATCCTCATGCATGCATATGTGGGCCACATAGAAGCGAATGGTACCCATCATTTGACATGTCCCACCCATGAGATCTCCTATGCCAAATCTGCAACTGATTCACAGACTAACTAAGGCATGAAATGGTTTGGACCCCATATGTACCTGGATTCGACTTACTATGGAAGTGATCCATATACGGATCTAGAACTGTCGTGTTGAAGATATTCCAATATCCAAACAGATTTTACCGCTGATCAAAGTCAGGTTGGGTCTTGGATACTCGTACTTAATTTTGTGCCCTCAATATTAAGGATCGAACTGGAACCGAGCTCAGAATCTTGTTTCAGGCTGGAAATGACCACCAATAAAAGGACCAAAACCCAGCCTAGATCGATCCATCTAAAGGGATCTTCTTCTAGTGATCCAAGCACTATAAATGGATATGGATCTGCCTGAACTCAAAACTGACCCGCTGATTCATGAGTTTTTGCTGTAACTACCTGATCCATCATCTTTAGACAGACACAAAAGAATATGGAAAATAGTAGTAGAACATCCTACAATGCAAAGGAATGAGTTTAGAGTTTAATCAATGAGATATATGATGGATTATAGAATATACACAGATAAGGACACGTTTATATTTTCCCTATAAAGCATTTGATGGGGAAATATTGCTTAATTAATTTAATGCACAATTGCAGGAAAAAAATGGAAAGCTGATAATATAAATCCAGAAAGTCTTGTACCCAAAGGCGGGTCGTGCATGAACGAGTCTAATAAGAAATGCCATTACTATTCAGTAGATAAAATTACCTCCAGGCTGGCAAGAACAGTTGATGGTACTTCAACTAAGTCTTTAAAGTTCTTCTCCGGCAGGATCACCCTTTTGATACCATAACGATGTGCTGCTAATATCTGTAGATTCAAATAAACTATGCTAAGAAACTTCATCCTCCATAGATGTACTAATGGGCACAAGTTATGCCATAATGGATATAGAACGGTTTAGGAACTTGATAAAAATATCATCATATTCTTTCAAAGAGAAGGTGTGCATATAATGTGTTACAGATAATGCAACATGCTTAAGATGTTATTCTAATATTTCTAAAAAGTATTCCTACTGTACATTTGGTTAACATCCTCATTAGTCAGCAGTGTCGTTGATCTCTTGGATTGGGTGTTATCAGCAGATGTTCAACTGTTGCCAGTACTTACTATATTAAACATTCAGAAGAGGAAGTTGAGTCAGATGGTTAGGGACACCTTGATTGGTGTGACTACTGACTACAGCTACACCAAGAGGTAACATCAATTGAATGGTTAGGATCATCAATTGAATGATTAGGATTGATGAACATGAATCTATTTTTTTTAAAAGGTAAAGCGGGAAACCAGCCAACTACAAAAAAAATGAGGAAAAAGAAAGAAAATGCAAAAAGAAAGGCTAGCCACAGCTATACGAAACCAAAGTACACAAAAGCCGACAGATCAAAAAAGAAAATAGAAGAATAAACACACCTTATCCTTGATACCACCAACAGGTAATACCAGACCCCTCAGAGTCATCTCTCCTGTCATTGCTGTGTCTACCCGTACCCTTTTCTGACTGAACAGTGAAACAAGTGATGTTACCAGAGTCACACCTGCTGATGGTCCGTCCTTGGGTACAGCGCCTGCAGGAAAATGAATATGAATATCCTGGCCCTCCAAGAAATTGATTTCCCCTGCAGCTGACAATTTGAGATCAGCTGCCCGTGATCTCACCTATTAAAATAAAAAACGTAGAAAATTAATAAAAAAATAAAGAAAAGAAAAGAAAGGATTCAATTCCTAACTTTTCCAAGAAAAGCTATAGGTAGAAACTAAAAACAGCCCCCTGTGAACAACCACTTGCTGCTCTTATCCACAAACATTAAGTGTGAGAAGTTGATTCATGGATCCATGTCTTGCAGCATATGAGTGTAGAAACAAAAACACATTATGTTTGTGCATAGATATGTTGGAATATAATTGTAGGCGGTGTGCATATACATATGAGTTTACGAGTGCATATATGCTTGGTGATGTGCTGAGCAAGTGCATCCACATGCCTGGAGCGGAAAATGTTCTTGTGGATGCGAAGATCTATGTCTAATGCATTTCATACATTGGTAGGTGGGTAATATGTCCATGTGAGAGCAAATTTTTGTGTAAACATATACATGTGTATGAGAAATGAGATGCACAATCACATGCTGGAAAATATGGGTGCATGGATGTATGTGCTATCCAGTGCACCATCGTGTTTTCTTTTACAAAGAGACAGCAAGTGTAAGATGTACAGGACCTTCATATCTGCCAACTCAGTCAATAATATCAGAATCTGATGAATCGGCCGGACCGGCTTACTAATAGAATGTCTTGACAAGTCACAAACTTTCACTTTAGAGTTTAGACAATGATCCAGTCAGAGAAATAATTGAGACTATGGAATCAAACTTCATAATAGCAATATCTATTAGAAACGAATTTGGGCATGGTGGCATGTTAACTGATGTGCAAGAGTGTCAACACTGTTCAAAAAGCTTGAAAATTCAATTTTCGATCGAATCTCGACATAATTAAACTTTTCAGTCAATTTGAGGACAAATATTCTGAAACTGCAAGTACCTATATATCTGTCTTTGTGGCTACATGTGTATGCAGACATGTGTAGAGATGGGCATGCAGATGTGATGTATTTAAATTCATGATTGTGGTGATTGTGCATGTAGAGAAAAGTCTTCGTATGGCTTCCAACTACCAAGTTCACAAAATATCAATTTGTTCCTGGGCCTTTCCCCAAGTGGGAGGTCCTGGGTTCCATTTCTCACTCCCCCTTTGGGGCCAGCCCCGCACGGGTTTACCCGGACTTACCTGGTGTGGCGGGTTGCAGGCTCACGTCGCACCCTCGGGCATTTGTCCTGACCCAAAGGGTTGGGGACACCCCGAGTTCCAAAAAAAAAAAAAGCACAAAATATCAATTTGTTTTATCCTGAGGTAGTACAGTATAAGGGCTGGGCCGCTGGGGAAAGCCTTAGGATATTTTATATTGTCTACAGGCAAAGAGAATATTTAAAATGTTGAAGAACCAAAACTAAAATTAATCGTGAAATGCAATACCAATTTTTTTTTAGTAGTTGTAGGAAGATAAGTGTATTAACTCAGCCCCTATTTAAGCAATACTAATAATAGCCTGCACGTGCAAGGCATAAGCGAGCGCGTTCTTTATGATAATTCTAGAAAATAAAATGTAATAAATAATTTTGCTAAAAAATTATATATAAATCAGAAATTTAATTTATTTGTATATATAGGTGAAACCTCAAAAGAGATAAGAGAGAATATTAGAGAAAAAAATAATAGAAGTGAGGGAAAAGTATTTTCGAGAATAAGACATGGCACAGAGAAATAAGAGATAAGACAATTCATTAAAAGGTATTTTAAAGAATTAATAAATGAGAGAAGGAAGTTGAAAAGGAGGAAGGAAGATAACGGTAATTTTGGTATAAATATATAATAGGAGGGTAATTGGGAATAAATAAAAAGTAGAAAATGGAAATGAAGTCGAAAAAACGGAAACAGGTGCTACTGGATTTTTATATAGGGTAGAATCTATAGATACTTAAGCAATATATAACAACCATAGGTGCTAACTACCATAAAAATTTGGGGGATAATCATTTAGATAGAAATATTTGAGGTGAATGAATAAGAAGTAAGAACCATACTATTTTCTCTTAACACAGAAAGAAACAAAAAAATACACACAAGGTTTAAATCTTTTATCTAAAATCAAGGACAATAGTAAAAGAATGGAGTTGTCTAAATAAGCAAAAAAGAATACTCAGAAACTAGGAAAAGGAATTAGATGGAATTATTGGGAAAAGTAAACTGTGACTCTTACTTGGCGTGGATAATTTATTTCGGAGAATATCTACCTCAATATTCTAAAAGGATGTTAGAGACTTCAACCCCTTTGGTTTATATCTATAAGTTTTTAAATGGAATTTAGTTAAGGGCCTCAAAATACATAAGATGCATTACAATGAGAATCTATACAGCAACAAAGTCATATCAGGTATTGGTTGTAATTCGGCAGACAAGTGGGCCATATAAATTCATAAGTGTGTGATATACGAAACCATTTAAAAAAAATCTCAAATAAGATGAAAATGAACCAAACATACCCATGTTAGTGCTATCTGTGCTGATTCTTTAATAACATCACCAAGTTGCCCAGTGAGATGTAAAACACCCTTTCCTGCCATTGTTGTTGCCTCAACAAACTGAACCTCCCCACCAAAGGAGGTCCAAACAAGCCCAACTGATACTCCAGAAGTTGCAACTCGTTCTGCAGTTTCTCTGTCATCAAACCTTGGAGGCTGCATTCCAGTATCAACAGCACCGTCAGATCTGTTAAGCAATATGAGAAACTCAACCTAGTAGATAAGTAAATGAGGAAACGTTGAAATCTGGGAAGAATGTAGACCAGCCTTATTTAAAGAGTAAGTCGTAGACGTGGCATGTGTCTGTTAATCCATATTGTTAGGTCACCCCTTGGACGGGCTATCGTCCTAAACTGTAGGGACAGGATGGGAGAATACTAACAGGCATGTACGGATTTTTCTCCCTACCACTAACCAACTTTTTATCGATGCAAGTTTAAGGCATTTAACTCTTGATAAACATCTAGTATAGTTCAAGTAGCACAGTATTTAACTTATACTCATCCAAGGAGTAGCCTAACATGTGAACTGTCCTGATTGCTGAGTATGTGTGCATCTTGCCAAACCTCCCACAATGATGGCTAAACAAAGTTCGACCATAATACCCCAGGTTTCTTGTAAGTGTAGAATTTCAAATACAAGGCCTCCACATTTATCAGAATAAGAAGTATAAATTACCCCTAGTACTTTTTCCAGCATAGCCTCATCTACAACCAAAGCCGAGGTATTCCTGAAAGTATCTGATATCTCATGATTGCTAACACTCATTGGAATAACTTCCATTTCTACTTCAGCCCCATCTGCAAATCTGGCATCCAGCATTGGTGAAGTCATCGAGTGCACATCTTTACCGATTGGGACAGCATGTTCTTGCTCAGCAACTCTTACCGCTGCTGCACGAGCCAGTGCAGCTAAATTCCTCTCCAGATTCCG